>JARQOD010000003.1:265173384-265395165 GCA_033576555.1 Oophaga sylvatica | reverse complement strand
AGAGCGGACGCATCCGAGTGCCGATTAGCCAGATGGATGACCCTGGCTGCTGCATTAAGGATGGACTGGAGAGGGGATAGTCGAGTAATGGGGAGGCCAAGTAATAGAGCGTTGCAGTAGTCCAGGTGGAAGTGGATCAATGCTACAGTGAGGGTTTTTGTTGTTTCCATGGTGAGAAAAGGGCGGATTCTAGAGATGTTCTTTAGGTGTAGGCGGCAAGAGCGGGCAAGAGATTGTATATGGGAGGTGAAGGAGAGATTGGTGTCAAACATAACACCCAGACAGCGAGCCTGCTGCCGGGGTGTTATTATGGTGCCGCCCACGGAGAGGGAAATGTCAAATTTAGGGAGGTTAGTAGACGGCGGGAGCAGAAGGAGTACAGTTTTGGAGAGGTTAAGGCGCCTGCAATGAAAAACCGACTTTGGCGCTCGGGTCAACGACCGCATGGCCGACCTCACGCTATGGTCAGGTTTCGCTCGGCGAAACCCGACTTTGGCGAATGTCGGAGATTTTTGAATCTGACCGACCTGTTTCGCTCAACTCTAGTGCCGGGTATTGATGCGAGTTTCTTGCATTGCACTCGCAAATGTAACCCCGGCCTTAGTGTCAAATTCTGACTGTATAACACAACTAACACCTGCCATGTTTGGAGCCAATCAGCAGCAGAGTAACCTCTATCCAAGAGCACCAAATGGCTGCAGTACTGTATGTGTACTGCAGGGGGCGCACAGGCTCAGGAGTTGATGGCAAATGGAGGGGAATAGTTAGAAAAGATTCTAATCTTTCTATTTTTATCCAACTCATTGCTTTACTTTTAAGAACTATGTCAAAACTGCATGAAATTACAAAAAACCCTAAACTTCCTAATGAAAACCAAACCTTAAATGCATCCACTCGTTTCCTAGCAGTGTAGACTTATAGTACTCCAAAGCACAGTACAATAACAAGATGGTAGGAAAAATGATATATCAGCATCTGTAATAGGACAAAGGCTGTGTGTCTTCTGTTCCAATGACAATTGGCAGAACTATGAATGTAGCTCTGGGCTATAATACAGGATATAACTACGGATTATTGTAAGATAAATTATGCACATTTTATGTTGCATATGGCTATACATAAGCTAAGCTGTAATAGGGTGTACCGATCTGCTACTTATGCAACTTCTCTTTTTTGTTTTCTACTTACCTGACACATTAAGGGCAGTGCACCAGGTTCCACACATTTTTGGGTAGCCACAGGCCCAGTTTTTATAGTCTAATTTGCTCCCATCTACATTTACATATTGAGTACTCTGCATTTGAGAAAAAAAGATAAAAAAAGATATCAGGGTTGAAAATTGGCAAAATGCTTGTAAACAGTACGACATCTATAAGCAGAAGAAATGTTAGGTGTTCTGAAGGTTCCTTCTAAGGCCGGGGTTACACTTGCGAGAAACTCACACGAGTCTCGCACTTCCTTACCACGCACTGCTGTCGGCACTCGGGAGTGGACTCCACTCCCGAGTGCCGGCAACAGTGCAGGGTATTGAAGTGCAAGACTCTTGCGAGTTTCTTGCATGTGTGACCCTGCCTAACAGCTTTATAATGTGTGAGATTATTATTATTATTCTACTACTAGAAATAAGGAATAATAAAAGAAAGTTAATAAAGAAATGTTTGAGATTAACTGACATTCTCTCTACCGTAAAAGAAAGGTGGTATAATGCACATGTTAATTTAACTTTCCACTGCAAGAGTCACATACAGGGGTTGGAAAAAATAATGGAAACACCTAATGTTTTGGCATCATAATCTTCGAACATGTTATAAACATGGAAACCGTGACATATGGTAATGCTTTGTAGTTGATTATTTGTGTTATGTGATATGTGTATGTAAATTAACTGTTTGTTTTGCATAATTGTAAGAACATTGATGAGAACCTGATACCAATGGCAGACCTCTCGGATTTTCAAAGAGGCCAAATTGTTGGTGCTGGTATGGCAGGCACTAGTGTAACCGAAAGTGTCCGAATGCTTGGCGTGTCAAGAGGTACTGTCTCCAAAGTAATGACTGCATTTGAAAGAGAAGGAAAAACATCCACCGCAAAGCACAGGGCCGGTCGAAAGTCGAAGTTGACTGAGAGAGACCGTCGGACTCTAAAGCAAATTGTGAGAGAGGATCGCAAGACTGCAGAGCTCAATGAACACCTACACAACCCAGTTTCCACGAAAACTGTTCGTCGGGAGCTGAACAAATCTGGATTCCACTGAAGAGCCTCAATTCGAAAACCGCTGCTCTCAATGACAAATGTTTCCAAGCGTTTAGAGTGGTGTAGAAACCTCCAGAATTGGTCCCTCGAGCCGTGGAAACATGTGATATTCTCAGACGAATCATCGTTTACCCTATTTCCGACCTCCGGCCGCGTGTATGTTTGGAGATAGCCGAAAGAAGCATTCCATCCAGACTGCCTTCTCCCAAACGTAACACATGGCGGAGGTTCTGTGATGATCTGGGGTGCTATTTCGTGGAGATCTGCCGGGCCAATGATATCCATTCATGGAAGAATTAACAGCCGCGATTATTTAGGCATTTTGGGCGACCAAGTGCATCCTATGGTTCAAACACTGTTCCCGGAGGGGAACGCCATCTTTCAGGATGATAATGCACCAATTCATACAGCTAGAATCGTTAACGCATGGCACGAGGAACATTCTAATGAAGTTGAGCATCTCATCTGGCCCCCACAATCCCCAGACCTCAACATTATTGAGCATTTATGGTCGATTTTAGGGATTCAAGTTAGACGTAGATTTTCGCCGCCATCGTCGCTCAAAGAACTGGAGGGTGTTTTAACTGAAGAATGGGCTAAAATTCCTTTGGAAACAATTCATACCTTGTATGAATCCATACCTCGGAGAATTGAGACTGTAATCGCCGCAAAAGGTGGACCTACACCATATTAAACTCACTTTTGTTGATGTCTCCAGGTGTTTCCATTATTTTGTCCAACCCCTTTATGTCATCTTATACATAGACTCTATGGCCCTGATTCATCAAGACCGGCGGTGTGTTTGAGTTAGAAAATCCTGATTCATTACTAGCCATACTTAATGAATCAGGAGTGTTTAACCTGTGACATGAGCCACAGCAGAAATCTTACTCCAGTCCATAACCAGAGTAAGTTCTCACACTGTTTCCAAATATTATATTAATTATGTCATATAGTATCATATTTTACTATAATTCATATAGTCATCAGTTTTCATATAGTCATTATATGGTATATAATTATACCATTATAATTATTTGGTACCATTAAAGTGTATTTACTAGAAGAAGAGGTCCCTTTCCCAGATACTTACACTGCAGTTTTTATAGACACCGATCCACAAGTGTGTAAACTGGTTACTTTGAGCCTGACTTGTCACATAATTATTAACACAATAATTGTGTATGGAGCTTAGACTTCCACGATGACAACGGCAATATTCCTTAATCCACAATAAAAAAAAAAAAATTAATATGTGTGCATCATTCTTTCAAATATGATTTTTACAGATACAAGAAGTGATAAATTAGAGATGCTATTTTGAAATCCGTTGACTGCCTACTTCTTACACCTCCAGCTAACACCAATTGTAAACATTTAAGCCAATATCACAATACAATACAAACTGCAAACATTATTAGATCTCTTAGACCCTATGAGGTTGATGTACTTACTTTGAAAATCTCTGTCTGAGTGACCACTAGAGTTGAGAAAAAAGATTTCTGCTGCCCTGGTCCGGGGTGTGGACTTGTCCTCTGTAGCAGAGTAATCCTAACTTTTGTGCACAGCCTCCATAACCCAGCATCCTGGGTGCCTTTTGTGCTTACTAGGGGCCACACTGCCATGGCATCTCGAGAGGCCTGGGTACTAGACCTCATAATATGTGTCAAACCGTAACATGATGTCATGGGGTCTAGTAAGCATACATGGTGCCTGTGGAGCTTGACTGATGATGGAAAGCAGAGAAGTGAAGTCTGCCCTGGCCAGTCTGCCGTGGAAAACTCATATGGATTCCAAGCTAGGGAAGTGCAAATCCTTTTATTCAACTCTAATATCTGCTTTTTAAGAGTTTTCACTCCAAAAAATAGCTAGAGAACCCATTAATCCAAATATTCATGTGCTAACCTCAATCTTCCCCACCTAGTCTGATTGAAGAGCTCTTCAGTCTCCTTCTGTGGCGCCCCTGAGGGTTCAGTCACCATAGAGGTGTTGCACCTCACCCAGAGGTGTGATACCCCACTTCCAGGTAAGGAAGGAGCAACCCTAGGACTCCAACACCTGCATCCGACACACACCATATCAGCTGGGCATATCGACGTAACCTACGGGAGGATGGCCTCATCCCAGGCTGGTTAGCAAGGGGTGTATGGGTGGGTGGAGTTAGCAGTAGCTGATGAGGAGGAGAGAAGTTAAGAAAGCAGCAGCACTTCCTGTGAGGAGAGTGAGAGGAGAGCTCAAGCTGATAGGAGCTCGTCCCCTAAGTGAAGAGAGAAAGAGACTGAGGAGCTTCTGGAGAAGTGAGGGAAGGGGTCCTTGGGCACGGACAGTGAATATTCCATCCGTGGCCCTCTCCGGGATTGGAAGGACCAGGCCACAAGGGTATCGGCCCCTAGACTAGTGGGAAACCTTCAGGCCCCGCTAGCAAGCCGACGGCGGTGATCACGTTATGGGTCATTGCTACCAACCACCAGCACCATCTCCAGGAAGGAAGTTACATAGGGCCAAGGATGCACAGAATTAATCTGTTACCCGACAGGGTCCACAGCTTCTGGACTGAGATACTGCGTGGTGAGGTGCTAGGAATAGAGGAGTGGAATAGCACAGAGAGAGACGGCCAGGAAAGGAACCCACAGAACGGGAGTCCTGGACAAGTGCGACCGAGTTACCTGGGGGTGGCTGGATCCCTCACCCGGAGGACATAGTACCAGGCAGGCATCTGTCTTGCTAGCAACAGACTGTGAGTAAAACCATGAAACTGCATACGGACTGTCTCCTAGAGTTATTTCAGCGACGCACATCTCTCTCTGCTGCATTCATCAGTATCATTCCCAAATATAACCTCTACCTGCCCTGGTTGGAGAGGGTTTCAACATCTGCACTGCCATCACCATCTACTCCCCCAGGAATCCTCTGCAGTGCCGGCTATACTACAGTCGAACACTCCAACTGGCGTCACTAATCACTACATAAACTTTATCCCCATTCAATTCTATCCCCTTTTAATTGACGGCCCGGGGACACGGACCGGGTCACCGCCGCCGCGACATCTCCCATTGAAGTTAACAGGCTCAGTATCGAGTACCCCACGGCCCCTCGGGCACGACACTTCCCCCTGCTGTATCTAACATCTCGCAGTGCTCAATATAAGCTGCAGTCAGATTAATTATTTGCAAAGCTAACAAGTTTAAATAGTAAAACAATAACCCCTGCGCTTCCAATAAGGGTGCAATTAAAAAATGGCTTTAAATGGCCCACACATAATACACTCATGTGTATTTTGACCTTTTCTAGCTCCCGTACCGTGGTGACGTCACCCGCGTTCCATTCTCCCTCCCTGTCTTTCTCGCTCTCTTCAAGCAGCGCCTCTTGGCCGGAGGTAGCCGCGGCTCATTGTCTTAACTGCGCGGCAGTTCAGGAGTTCTCCTGCCTCATAGGGGGGAAGCTCCCTTGCAGGATCTCCTGACTACCAACCATACCATCAACGCACGGTCTGAGCATATGCACATCCCCTGACAGACGAGTTCCCACACTCAAACGCCAGATTTACAGCATATAGGAAACAAGTAAGTCACCTTCTATTTTCATCAGGCATTTCATTGACAATTATTTGTAGTCATCTCGTTCAGGCGTCTATATACTTGTTAGTATTAATTTATGTGTGGACAATTTAAAGCCATTTTTTAATTGCACCCTTATTGGAAGCGCAGGGGTTATTGTTTTATTATTTATCCACTTTTTTGTTCCTCTAGTCAGCGGTGCACAGTAGCTGATTTAACCCCTGCAGCCTCCGCAGGTGTGTGCATGTGCAAGTGTGCACTTTTATTGTTTGGTTTATGCACAGGTGCACATACCTATGTACCTGCCCTACTTATTTTTCTAGGTTGCGCCAGTATAAATTTTTTAGTTTTAAGTTTAAATAGTAATTGTTTTATAAATTTACTTTACTTAGAGGGAATCTGTCAGTAGGATCAATCTCCCTAAGCCGTCTATATGGGCATGCAGGCAATTGGAAACTGGATAAAATTTTACTTTGATATCTGTGATCCGATGTGTTTTATCCAAGGAATCTAAGTTTTTCAAAGATATAAATGAGCAGTGAACATACCAGTGTGAGGCATGTAATGACTGACAGTCTGTTCTCCTGATCTACATGTCTCACACTGATAACTTCCACTTTCATTTAAAATAAGCTTTGGTGGCATATTTTCATGCCTGGCCAACTCATTTACATATAAGAAAAACATGAATTTCTCTGGAATATCTGCTCTGGAATACAAGATGTTGTACCTCTCTTACATACAAGATTTAGTTCTAGACAATACCAGGAAGCAGCCTCCTGGCGCACTGTGCCCCTTTATTCTGCTTATTGGTGGTGTGATCAGGAGCTAGGAATCCACCATTCACTCTTCATATCGCCATCAATAACCCCTTAAAGGTTTCTTTACAATTCTGAAAATCCTTTAGTTTTTGCTTAAGTATTTAATTTAATACAATAAATTCTTACAACCTAAATTATATCCAAAACTGACACAAACCTGAGCTTGTGCAAAGGTACTTGGACATGAGATAAAACCATAGTAGCAAGTTCCTTTACTACGACACTTATGGCTATGCTTCATTCCACACTTTAGTTCCACACTGGTTCCATCCACTGAGACATTCTGGCATTTCTCCATCTGGCAGTCACTTAGAGGAGTGTTTTCAATGACTTTTGGCATGTCACATTTATCCTCTCCGATGCCTGGAACAATTTGTTCTTCTTGATGATCCTGGGGATAATCATCTATAGAAGATAATGGATGAAATGTAAATAATATACTCATTACATGGTGTCAGTTGTTATTTAGTATTAGTTGTATGTAGAATTTTGGGTACAGATGTCCTTCCTAAACTTTTGTTTTTACCACAAAATATTCAGAGATATGTGGTGCAGAATTGTCAGATTTCTTATTTTTTTAAAAAAGCATGATGTGAGGCTATGTGCACACGTTCGGGAATTGCTGCGGAAATTTCCGCGACAATCCCGCACTTCCCTGCCGCGGGAAATACGCATTTTATAGGTATGCGTATTCCCGCCAGAAACTAGCGTTTTGCAAGCGTAATTAGCTTGCAGAATGCTAGCGTTTTCTAAGCGATCTGTAGCATCGCTTGGAAAACTTATTGACAGGTTGGTCACAAGAGTCAAAAATAGTGTTTGACAAGTGTGAGCAACTTTCTACTATTGATTTTCAAATGCCTCATCAATAGTAAAAAGATCTAATGTTAAAAATAATAATATAAAAAAAATAAGTCGTGATATTCTCACCTTCCGGCGGCCTCCGCAGCCTTCCTGGACCTCGCGACGCTCCCGGCAAGTTCCGTTCCCAGGGATGCTTAGCGACAATGACCCCAGATGACGTAGCATCACGCGAGACCGCTACGTCATCTGGGGTCATTGTCGCTAAGCATCCCTGGGAATGGGAGTTGCCGGGAGCGTCGCTGAGGAGCGGGAAGACTGCGGGGGCCGCCGGAAGGTGAGAATATCACGATTTTTTATTTTAATTATTATTTTAACATGGATATGGTACCCAGGGCCTAGAGGAGAGTCTCCTCTACTCCAGACCCTGGGTACCATCCGCACTTTAACCGCTTACTTTGTGCATGGTGGACATAGCCACATGTGGAAAGTAAGCGGTTCAATGCCTTCCTATGGTGGCAGAATCGCCGCGATTCCAGAAAAAGAATGAACATGCTGCATTTTTTTCCTGGAAAAAAATGCAGCATGTGCACAAAAATTGAAGAATGCATTCTACTAATAGAATGCACGCGTTTTTTCAGCATTTTTGCAGCGGAAAAACCGCCTCAAAAACGCTAAAAAACGCAAAAAATCCTCAACATGTGCACATAGCCTGAAGGTGTCACAACTCACAAGATGTTGCTGCTGTATGTCTCCGTGTGTGGCATGTTATGTTTAGGTAGCTGAGGAGAGTAAGCAAAAATGGCAATACACCAGAGAGGCTGGAACCTATTGGATTGCAGTAACCTGAACTAACCATACAACTAGAGGTAACCGTGGAGCGTTCCTACGTTGATCCTAGACGCCTTGTCACAGCCTGAGAGATAACTACACCTAAAGGCAGAAAGATGAAAGCTATCTGCCCTGGAGCAGATCCCCAAAGAAAATAGGAAGCCCCCAAACATGTAATGACGGTTAGACAAGGGGAGCACGGACACAGACATAAAATGGAATGAGCAAACGCTGGGGCCCAATCTGTCTAGACAGAAAAGTACAGGAAAGGATACTCACTGCAATCCAAAAAAAACCCTAAAAAAACAAACACTACTGATTGCAAAAACACCTGAGATCACACGACCTCTACTGTTATGATTTGGTAGCTGAGGAGAGCAGGCAAAAAGGCAATACACCAGAGAGGTTGGAATCTATTGGATTGCAGTACCCTGACTAACCACCACAACTAAAGGCAGCCGTGGAGCGTACCTACATTGGTCCTAGACGCCTCGTCACAGCCTGAGAAACTAACTACACCTAAAGATAGAAAGAGGAAAACTATCTGCCCCGGAGCAGATCCCCAAAGAACATAGGAAGCCCCCAAACATGTAATGGCGGTTAGACAAGAGGAAACACAGACACAGATAGAAAACAGTTTGAGCAAACGTTGGGGCCCAATCTTCCTAGAAAGAAAAGGATAGGAAGGTCACTTACTGCAATCCAAAAAAACCCTAAAAAAAATACCAACACACTAATTGCAAAAACACCTGAGATCACACGACCTCTACCACCTAAATTAGTTCTCTGGTGTAACAAAACTAAACAGCAACCACTGAAAAAGCTGGAAAAGGCAAATGAACAAACAACTGGCTGAACTAAACTGAGAGGAGCACAAGCCCCCGGAGGGGACCTGGCAGACCCCCACAGAAGTGCAGGACAAAATGCAAAAAGCAAGCACAAAAAACAAAAGAAGAAAATGTCTTATCTGATAGCAGAAGATGCAGGCACGAAACAGCAAGCTTCAAAGTGAACCAGGAACAAAAGTAGAGACCAGAACAATTGATCACCGGCAACCCTGATGGGAGGGAACCTCCCTTATATAAGACCAGTCAGTAACACCTGATCGCCAATCTTCACAATCTTCATTGAATAGTTCAGTACTGTTTGTAACCACCAGAGGGAGCTTCAGCTCAGAATTCATTTCTAGCACATTCACAACACTCTACCACCTAAATCAGTTCTGTGGTGTAACAAAACTAAGCCGCAGCCACTGAAAAAACAGGAAAAAGCAAATGAGCAAACAACAGTGGCTCCAGACAAACTGAGAGAAGCACAAGCCCCCCGGAGGGGACCTGGCTGACCTCCACAGAAGTGCAGGGAACAATGCAAAAAGCAAGCACAAAAATAAAAGCAGAAAATATCTTATCTGATAGCAGAAGATGCAGGCAAGACTCAGCAAGCTTCCAAATGAACCACGAACCACAATAGAGACAAGAACAATTGATCACCGGCAACCATCATGGGAGAGAACCTCCCTTATATCAGACCAATCCGTGATCCCAGATTGCCACTCCTCGCTGAAAGGTTCAGTACTGTCAGTAACCACCAGAGGGAGCCTCTGCTCAGAAACCATTTTTAGCACATTCACAACAGTGGCACCCATTAATTGTGCTGTGAGTTGTAGCCTTTCAAGGGTTTTACTACTATGTTGCTTTGAGGTTTTTTTTAAATGAGACACTTGAGTCCACATCTAAATTCAAGAAAAGGTAAGGGAGGACACATCTGTACATATCAAAGTTTTATATAACCATACGGTGTGAAGAAGTTATGATTATACTCACGTCATAGAGCCTAAACTGGCCCAGAAGGTCACGTTGTCCAACATGAGGCCAATACAAGTGACCTTTGATAGCTGATGATTACTATTACAAAGGAGAAATCGTGTGTTCATGCGAAATGGTAATTACCGACTGGGTTTTCATCTGCTCGGATCAGCATTTTTATGCTTTTATCACTTCTTTTGGTATTGAGGTATATTTTTTCCGACCTCAATACAATATATTTCTTACTATAAGTTGAGCACCTTTACCTGTGTTCACCTGTCTTGGGCAGTGTTCCAATGTCCTTGGATGGATATTTCACTTTCTGTCCTCCTAAGTTATCCAGAGCTTGCAGAGCCAGAGAGCATTACTCTCATTTTCACTATTGTTACAAATTTGCCTTGGGACCAATGATTTTTAGATGACTCAGATGGTCAGTAAGACTATATAAAAGGACCTGATTGCTAGTCACGCTGCCCTAACCACGGGAAGAACAAAATACTTACAGACTCACTGTAAACTATATTTTACTCTAAAACACTTCAATGTTTCAGAAAAACTCTAATTTTAAAGTGTCAGACTCCGAGTGAAGCGTCCCCCTTGCTCCTCCACACTGACCTCTCCCCACCTGACTGACAGGCATCTTTTTATAGGGAAATAAAATGTAAGAAAATAAAAAACTCGAGTAAGATGCGCAGCCAGCAGAGTCAGGAGTGTCCTGATGAAGTAAGGTGCGTAAGATATGTTATATTCGTCAGTTCAATAGGAAAATAACATGAGGTTTCAAATTCATACTGAGAAAGAAAAAATGCAGCTGCATCTCCCTCCTCTACCTTTTCTTTGATTTAGGCTATGGTAACACGTATTTTTTTCTGCAGCCAAAACCTACTCTCTTGGCAGTAAGAACGCTGCACTGAAAATGCATTTTTGCAACATTTTCCCACAGCATTTGACAGTGTACATCTTCTCTTTGTTTACTGTACATGTTTAATAACATTAGTATTAAAAAACGCAATGAAAACATTTGTTTAATTTTTTGCAGGTTTTTTTTTACACTTTCTCATTGCTTTTTATGGGTGAAAAAAATGCTAAAAGAATTAACATGCTGCAGGTTAAAAAGTGTTTGCATGACATTTCTGAAATCTTATAGCTTTTACTGGTATGGTAATTTGTATTTTACTTTGCATGAAAACATACAGCAAAAAATGCTGCAAAAATGCTGCATGTGAACATAGCCTTACACTTAATTATTATATTTAAATTAAGGCTATGTTCCGACGATGAGCTTTTGGCGAGTGTTCGACATTGCAGAATTTCTGCTATTTTTTACATTAGGCCAGTGTCACACTAGGTAGGAATACAGACGAGTCTGAGGCGTGAAAACCACGCATTACACACGGACCCATATTTCTCTATAGGGCAGCTCTGATCATGCGTCTTTTTCTCGGCCGTATCTTACGGTGTGAGACACCTGCAGCATGGTGCGATTGTACGCAAATTACGCCCGTTGTACGCCAATGAAAGTCTATGGTGCGAGAAAACAACGGATTACACACGGACCAGGCGTGTGACTTGCGAGAAATACGGAAGACTTCTGCAGCTCACAGGAAATGGTGCAACACATGCAGCAGGAAGCTGACACATGTAAATTAGCTCAAAAAGAGCGCCAGACATCCCGGAAGGACGCTTCCACGGCGTCGGCCATGATGCCTACGCACATCAATGTGGACATGTTGAGACTCTTGCTGCAGGAGAGGGCCGAAATGTGCCACAAAAGAGATGCACATTACGCGGAACGCGCAAGGAAAGAGGCGGCATGGAGGCGCATCTGTGGGCAGATGTTTCCCCACTTTGGCGACAGCCCACGCGAGAAGCATCAGCGAATCAGTAAGTTACATGATTTTGTGACAATTGTGTCAATGCTAACAGCGTAGATCTAGCGCAGAATTAGCCCCCCATTTATTTTCCTTATTTTATCATATAGTCCCATCCTACTAGACCCCCATGACTATATAACGTGTCTGCAGAATAATTAGGCTTTGTCCAGCTAGCTAAATGATTACATTATATGTGTCATTGCAGTGGATGATGTTAGAGAAGATGGAGAAGCATCCGCGACCAATACAGGCGCCAACGCCAGCAGAGGGCCAAGAGAGGGTCAGCAGCACCCAGAAAGCGAAAGTACATTTACTTTGACAGGCTGGGTTTTCTTCCACATATTCTGGATCTCAAACCATAAGTATATACATCACACAACATACCACATATGCAGTTTAGGGTCACCTCTCAAACATGTTCTAATCCTCTTTCCTTTCCCAACAGATCTGATGATCCTCCTGCACAGGCGCCTACACATCTACCCATTCCCCCACCGAAACAACGTTGGCAACAGCAGGGTCAAATGGCTGCCTATAATCAGACTTCCCAATATGACCACTTGTACAGATCCAATGTTGCAGTTGCTCAACATGGTCATATTGGGGGCTATGAGTCTCGTGGGTATCATCTTACACAGGAATATAATCTCCCTTATCTGTATGGCAATGTGCCCATGCACCAACCTGACCATGGCCAGATGTTAGCTCAGGGGCATGAAAATCTACCCCAACTGGGTGATGGTCAAGGTGGTGATCCAAGCCAACCACAAAGAGATGCTGGGAAGCCGCCAACCCCACCACCCACATACCACCAGCTGTGATTTAGTATGTAAAGTATATTTTTGGATTGAAAAACCAGTTAGTAATGGTTTTATATTTACTTTAAACTCCTATTGTGTCTAACACATTAGCAGGAATTTAGATGGCTGTAAACAACATATGCTAGCAATATGCTGTTCACTAGGCATAGTCAACCTATATTATTTTCATTATCTGCTCCAATTGCGAGAAATCGTAGTTATTTTTTATCATTTATTTTAACAACATGTTGTATAACGCATATTTGCACTAATCTGAATGCCTACAAATACCATATGGTACTTAGCTGCTGGTATGTGGGATATGGGAAAATATTATTATTTCGTTAGATATTATAATTTCTACCAATGTTTGTTATTTTGTCCCCATCCCTGTTAAAAATTGTTGGCTAATGCATCATTGCATTAGTCTAGTCTTACAACCTAACCATATGGGGCAGATATGGTGCTCACTAGTGGTAGTGAAAGTTGTTTATTTGGTTACATGTAATTTCACTCCATGTTGGCTACTGCATATTTAAAGTAGTATAATCTTGTCAAACAAACATATGTGTAACATATGATCAGCATTACCCATAGTCACTATTGGTATGGAATAATTTGTAATGTTGTGATGCCTTATTTTTTTCCTTGTGTAAGACTGCACACTTACACTATTGTGATGTAACGAAATATACCATATGAAGCTAATATGATTGTCACTACCACAAGTGCCAGTTTACATATATAATGGTCTATTTTTGTAAAAAGTATGGAGTCTTTTTTCATTACTTCTTTGTAGTCAAACACAAATACATGTGTTATGACCATTAACACCAGACAGAGACTATGAGAATATGGGAAGTTGCATTGTTCCTCAAATCCCCTGGCAATCCTCTTCCACTCTTCCATCTTTGGCTCAGCCATCACCAGTTGATGAAGTATGTAACACAGTTGTGAGCAGGTATCACGAACAATGGCAGAGATGTTAGACGTCCCCATACAAAAATGCAGATGGAGTGTGGAATAGGATATGCCAGTAGTTAAGAAGCGACAAGTAACCCAATGTACAGAGAACAATCAATGTAGATGCAGAAAGATTAATAAAACACACAATACATAACCCTTACATGACTGAATGTCCAAAAAAATGTATAACTTACTTGTAGGGCAAGTACCATTTTACTGTAATGTCAATATTCACATGATTGTTCTGGTATTTAAAGGTCATATATGGGCTAAATTATGAGGATATTTCTGCAACACTCATAAGCGTCAATGGAAACTAGTGGTAAAACACATCATCAATAGACAACTAGTGGTAAAACACATCATCAATAGACAACTAGTGGTCAAACACATCATCAATAGACAACTAGGGGTCAAACACATCATCAATAGACAACTAGTGGTAAAACACATCATCAATAGACAACTTTACATAGTACTTTACATAGTTATTAAGGTTGAAGGAAGACTTTAAGTCCATCTAGTTCAACCCATATCCTATCCTAACCTGCCCTAACATGTTGATCCAGAGGAAGGCAAAAAAAAACCAAGTGGCAAACAGTAAGCTAAACATTGGGGAAAAAAATTCCTTCCCGACTCCACATACGGCAATCAGACTAGCTCCCTTGATCAACGCAATATCTAGGAAACAAACACATCATCAATAGACAACTAGTGGTCAAACACATCATCAATAGACAGTAAGTAGCTAAGAAATCCAGACGGTTGCGTAAGGAGAAGTCGCTCCTGTGCACAGATAGCTTTCCGCATCCTGCTACATGATCCGTGGCCAAACTATCTCCCACTAAACCTAACATCTGGGAATGGTCATCAGACAAAACGGGAGAAAATAATATGGAAGAGGCTGCAGACATGCATACAGTCGGTGAAAATGAGCTTTATTATTCAGTGGTTGGCTCAAATGCGGACAAGCCCACATTCGCCTCCTCCTTCGCGGATCAACGATCACTGGGTAAGGTTGGCCAAAGCGGCGGGACTAAACCGAGCTGTACCACACAGTATCTTTTGGTGTGAACTGAAGACTCTCAGACATGTTAGCAACCAAGCAGCAGCCCTCCAACACAAGCAGACCACAAAAATGGCAAGATTGGGGGTTGCAACCGGATGCAGAGGCAATAAATAGCCTTGCTGATGATTTGAATGAGTTTCAGGCCTAAAATCCGTTAAATGTCCATTTTGCAAGGCTGCGAGAAAAATACGCTATACGGATGCCATACGGATTGCATACGGATGCTTACATGCGCAAAATACTCAGCCGCACCCTGAAAACGCATGAAATATGGATTGGTGTGCCAGCAACATTTTGACGTAATACGGCCGTATAATACGGTCCGTATTTTTGTACGATGAGTCTGACGCCGGCCTTAGATTACTTGTATTTTTTTCATTGCGTTTTTGTGTGCGCCTTTTGTTAAATGTGTTTTTATTGCGTGTTTATTGTCTCTTGTTGGTCATGCTTTAAATAAAGCTAGTTTAGTTTTGATACTTGCTGGTATTTGGCTTTGACAAAGTTTTATTGACTGAGGGTATGAGCAGACGATCAGGAACTGGCAGTACTTCGGACACAGCACGTGTCCGCGTCATCCAAAGAGCTGCCGTCTATTCAATGCAGGTGAATTTGCATGTGGTCACTGAACCGTGCAGATTCACAGCGTCCAATACATTGTACGGGTGAGATTTATCTTGCGGAGACTAGCATCTCTACAAGAGAAATAGACATGCTGCGGTCTGGAGACACATGTTGCATGTATGTCTCGGCGGAAGTTGATGCACGCATGGTGGACACGGGATTTCTTGAACTCCCATCCACTATGCTGTAACATCTCGCCGCTGCGGTAAGACGCTGCACAAGGACGCAGCATCAAACCCGCAGCAATTACTGATCGTGTGCACATACTCTTAATTAGGTGCAAATTACATGCGTCGCATTTGTGCGTTTTTTACCTGCGGAATTGTTGCTCCTAAATCAAGTCTATGGCGAAAATCCCAGCAAAAATCTCAGTGTATCGGCAAGAAAAAATGACAAGCTGCGGATTTGACACACACACAACAGGTCAGTTTGCGCTGCGTTAAAAAGAAGCACAGCAGGCATGACATTATTGTAAATCCCATTTAATTTGCTGGCACTGCAATACGCTGCATTTTGATGCAACAGAAATAAGCTTCATGAAATAATGCACCAAAAGTAGGAATGTAGCCTAAGACTGATTTTTTTTATTATTATTCTAAAGGTTCCTAAACAAGGAGCCTAAAGATACTGAAAAATGAATAAAAAGATGGTGAAAGTTTAGAGAATATGTAAAAATTATTTGCATATTTACCGTATTGTTCGGACCATAAGACGCACTTTTTTTCCTACAAATTTGGTGTTATGTTTCGGTAGCTGAGGAGTGCAGGTAAAAAAGGCAATACACCAGAGCAGTTGGAATCTATGAGATTGCAGTACCCTGACTAACCACCACAACTAGAGGCAGCCGTGGAGCGTTCCTACGTTGGTCCTAGACGCCTCGTCACAGCCTGAGAAACTAACTACACCCAAAGATAGAAATAGGAAAGCCATCTGCCCCGGAGCAGAACCCCAAAGATAATAGAAAGCCCCCAAACAAGTAATGGCGGTTAGACAAGATGAAACACAGACACAGAAAGAAAATAGTATGAGCAAACGCTGGGGCCCAAACTAACTAAATAGAAAAGGATAGGAAGGGTACTTACTGCAATCCCAGAAAACCCTGCAAAGCACCAACTCTACTAATTTCAAAAACACCTGAGATCACACGACCTCTACCACCTAAATTAATTCTCTGGTGTAGCAAAATCAAAACAGCAGCCACTGAAAAAACTGGAAAAAGCAAAAGTACAAACATCAGTGGCTGAACTAAACTGAGAGGGCAAAAGCCCCCGGAGGGGACCCTGAAGGCCCCCACAGAAGTGCAGGACAAAATGCAAAAATATAGCACAAAAACAAAAAGAAGAAAATGTCTTATCTGTTAGCAGGAGATGCAGACACGACACAGCAGGCTACAAGGGAAACAGGAATGAAGGATTCAGACCAGAACAATTGATCACCGGCAACCCTGATGGGAAGGTGACTCCCTTATATAAGACCAGTCAGTAACACCTGATTCCCAGTCCTCACAATCTTCACTGGACAGATCAGCACCGCTTGTAACCACCAGAGGAAGCCTCTGCTCAGAACTCATCTCAAACCCATTCACAACAGTACCCCCCCCTTGAGGAGGGGTCACCGAACCCTCATTTGAGCAACCAGGTCGGTCAGGATGAGTTCTATGATACGCACGGATAAGTCTCCTAGCATGGATGTCCGAAGCAAACACCCAAGAATTGTCTTCCTGACCATAACCTCTCCATTTAACCAAATACTGGAGTTTCCGTCTAGAAAAACGAGAATCTAATATTTTCTCAACCACATACTCCAGATTGCCCTCAACCAAAACAGGGTCAGGAGGCACAGCAGCAGGAACCACTGGCTCAACAAACCTCTTCAACAAGGACTTGTGGAACACGTTATGGATCTTAAATGTCCCTGGAAGAAGCAAACGAAAAGAAACAGGATTAATAATCTCCATGATCTTATAAGGTCCAATGAACCTAGGCTTAAACTTAGGAGATGCTACTCTCATAGGAATATTCTTTGAGGACAACCAGACCAAGTCCCCCACTCCAAACCGAGGACCACCAGTCCTATGCCGGTTAGCAAACTGCTGGGCCTTCTCCTGAGAGAGGGACAACCTCTCCACTACCTGGTCCCAAATCTGTTGCATACGCTCCACAACAGAGTCAACCCCTGGACAGACAGAAGCCTCCGTCTGTCCTGAAGAAAATCGAGGGTGAAACCCAGAATTACAGAAAAACGGAGACATCAAAGTGGCAGAGCTAGCCCTATTATTAAGAGCAAACTCAGCCAAAGGCAAAAAAGAGACCCAGTCATCCTGATCAGCAGACACAAAGCATCTTAGATAAGTCTCCAATGTCTGGTTTGTTCTCTCAGTTTGACCATTGGTCTGAGGATGAAATGCCGAGGAGAAAGACAATTGAACACCCAGTTTAGAACAAAAAGTCCTCCAAAATCTGGAAACAAACTGGACTCCTCTGTCAGACACAATGTTCTCAGGAATGCCGTGTAAACGAACCACGTGCTGAAGGAACAACGGCACCAATTCAGAGGAGGAAGGCAACTTAGGTAATGGCACAAGATGTATCATTTTGGAAAACCTATCACAAATTACCCAGATGGTGGTCATTCTCTGAGAAACAGGAAGGTCGGAAATGAAATCCATAGAGATATGGGTCCATGGTCTCTTGGGCACAGGCAATGGCATCAACAAACCACTAGAGCGAGAGCAAGGCTTGGAGCGAGAGCAAGTCCCGCAGGACTGCACAAATTCCCTGACATCACGAGACAAGGTAGGCCACCAAAAGGACCGACTAACCAAGTCTCTGGTACCAAAAATTCTGGGATGCCCAGCCAATGCGGAACAATGAATCTCAGACATCACACTCTTTTTCCACTGGTCCGGGACAAACAATTTTCCAACAGGGCAGCACTCGGGCCTATCCTCCTGACACCCCTCCAGAGCAAGTCTCAAATTGGGCGAGATGGCGGAAAGAACTACACCCTCTTTCAAAATAACAGAAGGATCAGATAACTCAGGAGAGTCCGCAAGGAAACTCCTCGAGAGGGCATCCGCCTTAACATTCTTAGTGCCAGGAAGAAAGGAAACCACAAAATTAAAACGTGTGAAAAACAAGGCCCACCTGGCCTGTCTAGGATTGAGTCGCTTGGCAGATTCCAGATAGACCAGATTCTTATGGTCCGTAAGGACCACCACCTGATGTTTGGCTCCCTCCAGCCAATGTCTCCACTCTTCAAAAGCCCACTTCATGGCCAATAACTCCCGATTACCCACGTCATAATTACGTTCAGTAGGAGAAAATTTTCGAGAGAAAAAGGCACAAGGGTTACTTTTAGAGGTCTCTGGATCTTTTTGGGACAAAACGGCACCTGCCCCAATTTCAGAGGCATCAACCTCCACCTGAAATGGCAGAGAAACATCAGGCTGCCGTAGAACAGGAGCAGAAGTGAATCTCTGCTTAAGTTCCTGAAATGCAGAGACTGCCTCAGGAGGCCAATTCACCACATCAGAACCCTTTCTGGTCAAATCAGTTAATGGTTTAACAATAACCGAGAAATTACCAATAAATTTACGATAAAAATTGGCAAAACCCAAAAATCTCTGAAGAGCCTTTAATGAAGTAGGTTGGACCCAATCACAGATGGCCTGAACCTTGACCGGGTCCATTTCAATAACAGATGGGGACAAAATGAATCCCAGAAATGAGATCCTCTGTACGCCAAAAAGACACTTTGATCCCTTCACATACAGAGCATTCTCTCTCAAAATCTGGAATACAGTTCGAACATGTTTCACATGAGAGTCCCAGTCATTAGAAAAAATCAAGATATCATCCAAATAAACAATCAGAAATTTGTCCACAAAATCCCTGAAAATGTCATTCATGAAGGACTGGAAGACGGAAGGAGCATTAGTGAGCCCAAAGGGCATCACTAGGTACTCAAAATGCCCTTCAGGGGTATTGAATGCCGTCTTCCATTCATCCCCGTGCTTAATGCGAATAAGGTTATACGCCCCCCTGAGGTCAAGCTTGGTAAACCAAGTAGCGTTTTTCACCCTGGAAAACAGGTCAGAAATCAAGGGTAACGGGTATTGATATTTCACAGTAATATTGTTCAAGAGACGATAATCAATACACGGCCTTAATGAACCATCTTTTTTGGCCACAAAAAAAAAACCGGCACCTAAGGGTGAAGAGGATGGTCTGATATGACCCTTCTCCAATGATTCCTTGATATAAGACCGCATAGCGTCATGTTCAGGTACAGACAAGTTAAAAAGGCGACCTTTAGGGAATTTACTACCCGGCACTAATTCAATAGCGCAGTCATAGCTCCTATGGGGAGGCAAGGATGCAGATTTACTTTCGCTAAACACATCAGAAAAATCAATCAAAAAGTCAGGAACATCCTGAGCCTGGGGGGAGGCAGAAAAAACAGGAGTGTTGGTATTAATACATTGGCAGCCCCAACTGGTTACAGACACAGATTTCCAATCCAAAACAGGATTATGAGACTGTAACCAAGGGAAACCCAGCACGATAATGTCATGCAGATTATACAGAACCAAAAATTTGCAGCACTCCTGGTGATCAGGTTCAACCCTCATTATCACCTGAGTAGAAAACTGGGGTTTATTCTCAGCCAAAGGGGTAGAATCGATCCCCAGTAGGGGAATAGACTTCTGTAGGGGTATCAAGAGAAACCCACAACGTTTAGCAAAATCATAATCCATCAGGTTAATAGCTGCTCCAGAATCAACGAAAGCCTGAGCAGAAAATGAGGACAGAGAGCATATCAGAGTGACAGTTAATAAAAACTTAGTCTGAACACTACCCAAGACAACTGAGCGTGCAAAACGTCTTCCCCGCTTAGGGAAGACTGAAATAGCATGAGAGGCATCACCACAGTAGAAACATAACCCATTGCGCTTTCGAAACTCATGACGCTGTGCCCCAGAAACCACTCTATCACACTGCATGGGTTCAGAAGCTGGTTCACAAGGCAACACCATTCCACGCATACTTCTCCGCTCACGCAAACGTCTGTCAATTTGAATCGCTAATGACATAGAATCATTGAGACCAGAGGGGACAGGGAATCCCACCATAACATCCTTTACATTATCTGACAGACCCTTCCGGAAAAGGGCTGCCAAAGCGTCGTCATTCCATTTGGTCAGGACTGCCCACCTACGGAATCTCTGACAGTATAACTCAGCGTCATAAGGCCCCTGATTTAATGCCAACAAGGCTTTTTCAGCTTGATCAGTGACATTAGGCTCATCGTACAATAACCCCAAAGCCTGGAAAAATGCATCAACATCACTCAAAACAGGATCCCCAGGTGTCAGGGAAAAAGCCCAATCCTGAGGATCGCCGCGCAGGAGAGAGATGATAATTTGAACCTGCTGCGCTGCGTTCCCTGAGGACTTAGATTTTAAGGCAAAAAACAATTTACAATTATTTTTGAAATTCTGAAACTTAGCTCGATCCCCTAAAAACAAATCTGGCATGGGGATCCTAGGTTCCACAACAGGCAACCTAGCAAGATATGCAGCAATACTCTGAACCTCAGTGGCAAGCTGATCCACACGGCCAGACAATTGTGCAAACTCCATTGAGAGAAAAGATCCTCCCCAGCACCCAGAGATACAGAGGGAAAAAAAATGCAACAAACAGAAAAATATCTCTGACAACTCTGACAACCTTTTTTCTTTCACAATATTTTTTCCCTTCTGTGAGTACCATACAATTTTCAATTTTTGTGGCCGGTGATACTGTTATGTTTCGGTAGCTGAGGAGTGCAGGTAAAAAAGGCAATACACCAGAGCAGTTGGAATCTATGAGATTGCAGTACCCTGACTAACCACCACAACTAGAGGCAGCCGTGGAGCGTTCCTACGTTGGTCCTAGACGCCTCGTCACAGCCTGAGAAACTAACTACACCCAAAGATAGAAATAGGAAAGCCATCTGCCCCGGAGCAGAACCCCAAAGATAATAGAAAGCCCCCAAACAAGTAATGGCGGTTAGACAAGATGAAACACAGACACAGAAAGAAAATAGTGTGAGCAAACGCTGGGGCCCAAACTAACTAAATAGAAAAGGATAGGAAGGGTACTTACTGCAATCCCAGAAAACCCTGCAAAGCACCAACTCTACTAATTTCAAAAACACCTGAGATCACACGACCTCTACCACCTAAATTAGTTCTCTGGTGTAGCAAAATCAAAACAGCAGCCACTGAAAAAACTGGAAAAAGCAAAAGTACAAACATCAGTGGCTGAACTAAACTGAGAGGGCAAAAGCCCCCGGAGGGGACCCTGAAGGCCCCCACAGAAGTGCAGGACAAAATGCAAAAATATAGCACAAAAACAAAAAGAAGAAAATGTCTTATCTGTTAGCAGGAGATGCAGACACGACACAGCAGGCTACAAGGGAAACAGGAATGAAGGATTCAGACCAGAACAATTGATCATCGGCAACCCTGATGGGAAGGTGACTCCCTTATATAAGACCAGTCAGTAACACCTGATTCCCAGTCCTCACAATCTTCACTGGACAGACCAGCACCGCTTGTAACCACCAGAGGAAGCCTCTGCTCAGAACTCATCTCAAACCCATTCACAACATTTGGGAGGAAAGTGTGGGTGCATCTTATGGTCGGAATGTAACATGTGTGGAGGGTGGCAGGGGGCAGCGGTGGAGTGAGATCACAGGAGGCAGGAAAATATCCCCTCCGCTGCAGGAATCCAGTGCTGGGGAAACCACTGGTCCCGATACTTAAGTGCAGTGAATATTCATTAGCTGCTTCCCCGCCCACCTATCAGCTGAGCAGTGAGGGGGAGCAGCAAATGACAGAGCCACATGGTTCCCCAGCGCCTGATTCCTGCAGCAGCTGGGGAGATGTGTGGGAAGTAGAAGGAGGCGGCAGGAGCAGAGTGCAGCAGGAGGCATCCATACCTGACAGCACAGGGGCTGTGCTGATACCATGCTGATGTCGGGGGACTGATGCATCACTGAGAGTGGCAGCAGCTGATCCTGAGCAGCATGAGGTGAGGATCAGGGCGCAGGCCTGATTCCTGCAGCAGCTGGGGAGTGTGTGGGAAGTAGAAGGAGGCGGCAGGAGCAGAGTGCAGCAGGAGGCATCCATACCTGACAGCACAGGGGCTGTGCTGATACCATGCTGAATGCTCCTGTGGAGGACCTGTGATGAGATCATGAAGAGGGCGGGCTGGAGCATCACATGACCACACAAAGCCCTGCCTCTTCATGAAGTCATCACAGGTCCTGCAGACACTGAACAACAAAGAATTAATTAAAAGGTTAGTAATGACAGCACATAAAAAATCACTTTGCCATCCTGTGGTGGACTATAACTCCCATCTTGCCATAGGATCTGCAGGACATGCTGGGAGTTATAGTTCTCTCATGGGATCTTAAAGCAGCACTCCAGTGTTATTATTCAGTGCTGGAGTGTGGCTTTAAATATAAGCCCTATGCCCCCATTCTTAGGTCGGGGTCACAGATGCGAGAAATTTGCACGATTTTTGTGCGAATCTCTCTCGTGAACACCCGGCACTGCCGCCATCACTCGGACCGAAGCGTGCGGCTGCATGTATTTCTATGTTGCATGTTTTTCTATGCAGCTGCATGCTCCAGTCTGAGTGCCAGCGGCAGTGCCGGCTGTTCACGAGAGAGATTCGGACAAAAATCGTGCAAATTTCTCGCATGTGTGACCCCGGCCTTATACTCACCCTCCAGCGTCTTCACATAGTAGTTTACAGATACCACACTGGTCCCACAGCACCATCTCCTACCCGTAGCTTCCTACATAATAACACACTATTATATATAATAACACCACATATAATAGTATGTTATTTATGTTATTAAATATTTTACCACATTTTTTGCTTCAAATATATTTTTCCCTATTTTCCACCTCTAAAACCTGGGTGCGTCTTATAGTCCGAAAAATACGGTATGTGTTGCACTGAATTACACAGACATAGAAAACAATAAAAATACACTGAATTACTGAAGTATAGTGTTAGCTCACCAGGCTTTTCGGCAATGACGGTGCCCACTAGAAGCAGCAGCAGGAGGCGCACCATGTCTGTAAGGAGAAAAAAGTCTCAAATCTGTGTATTTGATATCATCATATAAATGTGAATGATTTACCTTAGTGGAGATTGGAGCCCTTTGTAACTTCTGTGTAACTTCTTTCTGATCTCTCCTATGGTTACTTTAATTTATAGATGAATTTTAGGAACTTGTGGTCTTAATGTAATACACCTATGTCAAATTTACAGAGGAACTTGGAAATTGGCCAAGATATAGAAAATATAATCTCTAGTTACACAGATACTGATTACCCAAATGCAAAACCTCAGTAACGGTGTTCAAAATTGTTTAACAAACTAGAAGATTAAATTCAATAAAAATACTACTTTAAGTTGTCTAAAACCATCCATAGCTTGTTGAAATACAATGGAAAAGGTTAAAGAAGCACTAGAATCCTTGCTATTCAGTTTTTTAATAACTATTTTGAGTGTTATTACAAAATCGAAATCTAAGGTCATGTTCCCACGAAGTGTATATACCAGAAATGAGAGACTTTTCCTTTTTTAGGGTCGAGTCGGGTTTCATGAAAGCCGACTTTCTCAAAAGTCAAGTCGAACGAAATCAGCCAACTATCAGGAAAAGTCGGAGTTCCGACTGAAACACGAAACCCAATGCAAGTCAATGGGGAAGCAAAGTCGGCAGGGAGAGGAGGACAATAAACACACCTACAGTGCCCATTTCAATGCCAATGACATCAATTCTTATTACTTAAGCTTGGCAACCTTAATTTACTTTATAATAATAGTTACGCATTGAAAACTGGTTTTTTTTGGCTAAAGTTGTGGGGGGGGGAGGGCTGGCTCCAGGTTTTCGTGGGCCCCGGGCGAAAAAGTGTCAGTGGGCCCCTTTAACACATACCACAATTCATGATGTTCCAATACGGCAAAGAAATATAGGTATAGTACAATGACAAATACTTCACTTCTTACATTACATGACTGATATCTATTTTAAATTCTACAATAGCTCAAAAACTGGACAGTAAATTCCTCCATACAGTATTATGGGCACCACATAGTGCACCCTACAGAATAATGAGCCCCATATATTGCTCCATACAGAATAATTGGTCCCATATAATGTTCCATACAGTATATGATGAGCTCCACATAATGCTCCAGTATATGATGGTCCCCATATAATGTGCCATGCAGTATAGGACGGTCCCCATAGAGTAGAATGAGCCCCACATATTGCTCCATACAGTATAATGAGTCGCATATAAAGCTCCATACAATATATGATGGGCCCCATATATTGCTCCATACAGAATGGGCCCCATATAATGCTCCATACAGAATAGGCCCCATATGATGCTCCATACCCTATATGATGCCCCATAAATAATGAACCCCATATGATGCTCCAGAATTTGATGGGCCCCATGGATGATGCTCCAGTGTATGATGGGTCAATATAATTCTCCATATATAATGGCCTCCATTTATAATGCTCCAGTGTATAATTGGCCCCGTATAAGCTGCTCCAGTGTCTGATGTCCCCCATTTAGAATGCTCCAGTATATGATGGGCCCCCTGGATGATGCTCCAGTGTATGATGGGCCAATATAATGCTCCATATATACTGGGCCCCATTTATAATGCTCCAGTGTATAATGGGCCCCGTATATGCTGCTCCAGTGTCTGATGTCCCCCATTTAGAATGTTCCAGTATATGATGGGCCCCATGGATGATGCTCCAGTGTATGATGGGCCAATATAATTCTCCATATATAATGGGCCCCATTTATAATGCTCCAGTGTATAATGGGCCCCGTATATGATGCTCCAGTGTCTGATGTCCTCCACTTAGAATGCTCCAGTATATGATGGGCCCCATGGATGATGCTCCAGTGTCTTATGGGCCAATATAATGCTCCATATATAATGGGCCCCATTTATAATGCTTCAGTGTATAATGGGCCCCGTATATGATGCTCCAGTGTCTGATGTGCCCCATTTATAATGCTCCAGTATATGATGAGCCCCATGGATGATGATCCAGTGTCTTATGGGCCAATATAATGCTCCATATATAATGGGCCCCATTTATAATGCTTCAGTGTATAATGGGCCCCGTATATGATGCTCCAGTGTCTGATGTCCTCCATTGATAATGCTCCAGTGTATAATGGGCCCCATTTATAATGCTCCAGTGTATAATGGGCCCCATGTGTTAGGGTTCGAGTTCCCGCTGCTGCACAAGGGGAGTCTCGAACTAGTCCCGCTGCGGTCCCCCATCCATCTCCGGCCGCAGTGGAGCCTGCTCAGCAAAGACGTCGGTCCCAGCGTCTCGCCCGGTCTAATGCTGTGCAGAGACTTGCTGCTGCCTCTTCAGGTTCTGCTATTATATCCAGTACTGGTCAGCGGCGAGCAGACGTCTTTAGCTCTAAGTCCTTTGTTGCTTCGTCTGAGCATGCCCAGGGTGAGATCTCCCATTGGAGATCAGGGGTCACATGCTCAGACACAGCTGCCACTTCTATTGGTCCTTCAGGAAGGTCCTCTGGCTGTTGATGTTCTGAAGCAGCCTCCCATTGGTCCTTCCTGGAAGGTCTTTTTCTCGTGGCTGCTATAAAAGGCTGTCCTTACCGCACGGCCGTGCGCTAGGATCAATTGCATTATGTGCTTTGCGCCAGTGTGATCATGTACATGTGGTCAGGGCTCGGCTGAAATAAGCCCCTAGAATATCGGCTTCTCCGGTGAGGAGATTGCTTGACTGCGTTGCTGTCTGCATGATCATGGACTGCTATCTGCACAGCAGTTATCTGTGTATCCCTGTGGGGTTAACAGGACACAGTACCTATCTCTGCATCTTTACCTCAGCGACTCTGTTGTGTAACAGAGTTTGCTTATATCGCCATATAGCGCTGCGACATTCCTGCTTGCGGCTCTGTGGATTAACAGAGTTCGCATTAACTGCCTCAGCGCGCTACGGCATTTATTTTAGCGACTCTGCGGGATAACAGAGTTTGCTACTTACGCCATTTTACTAGCAGCAGGCTCTGCCTGCACAGTGGACCCCGGGCTGCGAACGCACCTCTCTACATCTTATATTTGGTGCGTTCCGCAGACCCTGACATAATCCTAGCGCAAGGGTCTGGCTAGTAAAATGGCGGATGAACAGCGTTTATAGCTACATCCAGCAGCTGGAGGGTAGGTTGGCGGCTCTTGAGTGCACAACCTCAGCTGTGGATGTTACCGCAGTCACTGTTCAGGCTGCTAGCGTAGCTGCAGCCAGTTTGTCCTCTGCCACCTCTGCCCCTACATTGTCCCACCTCCCGCTTCCAGACAAGTTTGCTGGTGACAGCAAGCAATGTCGGGGATTCGTGAGTCAGTGCTCCATACATCTCGAGCTTCTGGCTGCACGTTTCCCCATGGATCGGGCACAAGTGGGATTTTTGATAGCTCTTCTGTCAGGCAGAGCGTTGGAGTGGGCAATGCCGCTGTGGGAGCGCGACGACCGTGTGGTGCAGAGCGCTTCTCGTTTTCTGTAAGCTCTGAAAAAGGTTTTTCTAGGACCTCAGATCACCCACGATACGGCGCTCCAACTGCTGGCAAGTACCCAGGGTTCGGCTTTGGTCAGCCATTTTGCTGTCCAATGTCGGACTCTGGCCTCGGAATTAGAGTGGCCAGATAAAGTCCTCACTCCAGTGTTCTGGAGAGGACTGGCGGGTCATGTGAAAAACGCCTTGGCTACCAGGGAGATTCCTGCCACAATGGAGAAGCTTATCGCTATTTCCATCCGCGTCGACCTCCGTTTCCACGAGTGGAGGCTGGAACGTGCCCAGTGTAGGCAGAAGGTTCGGTTGGCTCCTACCTTCACCACACCTCTGGAGTCACCCGTTCAGGCGCCCGAACTTCAGGAGGTTGCTCCTATGGGATCTAAATCTCGGGTCACTCGTCCATCCCCGATTTGTTATATTTGCCAGCAGCAGGGACATTTTGCCAACCGATGTCCACAGCGGTTGAATAAATGGTCACACCCAGTAACCGTAGGAACAGGGTCACTTGACGCCATGAGTTTTGCCCCTGAAGTGCTCCTCAAAGGGATAATTACCCACGGTTCTACCACCCTACCCGTCAAGCTGTGTGTGGATTCTGGGGCAGAGATGAATTTTATGTCGTCCTCCTTTGCTTCTCACCACACCATGCCTTTGGTGTTGCTGGCTGAATCAGTGTCGGTACGGGTGTTGAACGGAGCAATTCTGCCCACACAAATCACCCATCAGTCTATCCCACTCACCTTGTCTATATCTCCTTCCCATCAGGAGAATATATCATTTTTTATCCTCCCTGAGGGTATAGATGAGGTTTTGTTGGGATTACCCTGACTCCGCCACCACTCTCCCCATATTGAGTGGTCTTCAGGGAGAATTCTGGGTTGGGGTAATTTATGTAAAGGGTGATGCATTAGGGACAGCGTGCAGGTCAACACCACTGAGATACCCATAGACCTCTCTCCTCTTCCCAAGGTCTATTGGTCCTATGCCGATGTTATCTCGAAGAAGGCTGCGGAGACTCTTCCGCCTCATCGCCCCTATGACTGTCCTATCGACCTCTTGCCTGGAGCTGAGCCTCCTAGAGGAAGGGTTTATCCCCTCTCTCTTCCTGAGACAGAGGCCATGTCCCAATATATTCAGGAGAACTTGGCAAGGGGATTCATTAGGAAGTCGGTGTCACCAGCGGGAGCGGGGGTTCTTCTTTGTGCAGAAGAAGAACAGAGAATTACGTCCATGCATTGATTATAGGGGTCTCAACGCTATCACCGTGAAAAATAAGTATCCTTTGCTGCTAATCTCTGAGCTCTTTGACAGACTTCGGGGAGCAAGGGTATTTACTAAACTAGACCTGCGGGGTGCGTATAACCTGATTCGCATCCGTGAGGGGGACGAATGGAAGACGGCATTTAACACCAGGGATGGGCATTACGAATATTTGGTAATGCCCTTTGGGCTCTGTAATGCCCCAGCTGTCTTCCAAGACTTTGTGAATGACATCTTCCGTGATATGTTGACCACCTCGGTGGTAGTCTATCTGGATGACATTCTCATCTTTTCTCCAGATATGGCCTCCCACTTCGACCTCTTGCGAGCAAATTCCCTATATGCGAAGTTGGAGAAGTGCATGTTTGAGCAGGAGTCTCTACCTTTCCTGGGCTATATCATCTCCACCCAGGGATTGGCTATAGATCCTGCCAAACTACAGGCTGTAATGGATTGGAAAGAACGTCACTCCCTTAAAGCGGTGCAGCGCTTTATGGGGTTCATCAACTACTATCGCCAATTCATTCCCCACTTCTCTACTTTGGTAGCTCCCTTGGTAGCCCTCACCAAGAAGGGAGCTAATCCCAAGCATGCCCAGTGCGAGATCTCCCATTGGGGATCAGGGGTCACATGCTCAGACACAGCAGCCTCCCATTGGTCCTTCCTGGAAGGTCTTTTTCTCGTGGCTGCTATAAAAGGCTGTCCTTACCGCACGGCCGTGTGCTAGGATCAATTGCATTATGTGCTTTGCGCCAGTGTGATCATGTATGCATGTGGTTAGGGCTGAAATAAGCCCTAGAATACCGGCACCTCCGGTGAGGAGATTTGGGTGCACGTGGTCAGGGCTTGGCTGAAATAAGCCCCTAGAATACCGGCTTCTCCGGTGAGGATTTTGCTTGATTGCGTTGCTGTCTGCACACAGCAGTTATCTGTGTATCCCTGTGGGGTTAACAGGACACAGTACCTATCTCTGCGTCTTTACCTCAGTGACTCTGCGGTGTAACAGAGTTAGCTTATATCGCCATTTAGTGCTGCGGCATTCCCGCTAGCGACTCTGTGGATTAACAGAGTTCGCATTAACTGCCACAGTGCGCTATGGAGTTTATGTTAGCGACTGCGGGATAACAGAGTTTGCTACTTACGCCATTTTACTAGCAGCAGGCTCTGCCTGCACGGTGGACCCCGGGCTGCGAACGCACCTCTCTACATCTTATATTTGGTGCGTTCCACAGACCCTGACACCATGGATGCTGCTCCAGTGTCTGATGTCCTCCATTTAGAATGCTCCAGTATATGATGGGCCCCATGGATGATGCTCCAGTGTCTTATGGGCCAATATAATGCTCCATATATAATGGGCCCCATTTATAATGCTCCAGTTTATAATGGGCCACGTATATGCTGCTCCAGTGTCTGATGTCCTCCATTTAGAATGCTCCAGTATATGATAGGCCCCATGGATGATGCTCCAGTGTCTTATGGGCCAATATAATGCTCCATATATAATGGGCCCCATTTATAATGCTCCAGTGTATAATGGGCCCCAAATATGCTGCTCCAGTGTCTGATGTCCTCCATTTAGAATGCTCCAGTATATGATGGGCCCCATGGATGATGCTCCAGTGTCTTATGGGCCAATATAATGCTCCATATATAATGGGCCCCATTTATAATGCTCCAGTTTATAATGAGCCCCGTATATGCTGCTCCAGTGTCTGATGTCCTCCATTTAGAATGCTCCAGTATATGATAGGCCCCATGGATGATGCTCCAGTGTCTTATGGGCCAATATAATGCTCCATATATAATGGGCCCCATTTATAATGCTCCAGTGTATAATGGGCCCCGTATATGATGTTCCATTGTCTGATGTCCGCCATTTAGAATGCTCCAGTATATAATGGGCCCCATGGATGATGCTCCAGTGTATGATGGGCCAATATAATGCTCCATATATAATGGGCCCCACTTATAATGCTACAATGTATAATGGGCCTCGTATATGCTGCTCCAGTGTCTGATGTCCCCCATTTACAATGCTCCAGTATATGATGGGCCCCAAGGATGATGCTCCATTGTATGATGGGCCAATATAACGCTCCATATATAATGGGCCCCATTTATAATGCTCCAGGGTATAATGGGCCCCGTATATGATGCTCCAGTGTATGATGGGCCCCATTTATAATGCTCCAGTGTATGATGGGCCCCATGGATGATGCTCCAGTGTATGATGGGCCTATATAATGCTCCATATATAATGGGCCCCATTTATAATGCTCCAGTGTATAATGGGCCCCTTATATGCTTCTCCATTGTCTGATGGGCCCCATTTAGAATGCTCCAGTGTGTGATGCGCCCCATGGATGATGTTTAAGTGTATAATGGGCCCAATATATAATTCTCCAGTGTATAATGCTCCCCATATATTGCTCCAAACATTAAAAAAAATGAAATACCTCTACTCGCTGGGCACTGCTCTACTCTGGACTCCTCAGCGTTGCCATCTTTCAGCTCTCTGCACTTGGACTGTTTAGGCAGAGGGCATACAAACGTGACGTCATCGCGCTCTCTGACCTGAATGTCACTGTCAGGAAACGCAGTAGACGTCACATCGGTGGAGCAGGGAGAAGTAAGTATTGCGAGTGCTGGGACCCTGAGGAAGCAGGGGGTCCCACTCGTGGGCGACGGCACTGTCACAGGGCCCTCATAGTACGCCAGTGTGTCTTACGGCGAGGTGGCCCCCCCACCTTCTCAGGGAACCGGCACTTGCCGGCGTGGTCCAGGTGATGACGCCGGCCCTGGGGGGGGGGTACAGCCCAGTTAGGGAGGTGGAAAAACTGGCATATCTTGAGGTGTAGGCTGGACGTTCAGCAGCTGCAAATGGAGGAATTGGAAAAGTCGGAATAAGAGGAGAACAAAGCGAGCAATTTTGCTGGCAACCTATCTGTCATCAGGGGAAGGTGGTACAAAATCCTTTGAAACCCAGGCATGGTTCATTTTTATGAAGGTGAGATCACCAACATTTTGGGTCGACTGCCGGGTCCTTCTTTCTGTCAGGATTGATCCAGCTGCACTGAGGACTCTTTCTGATAGCACACTACCAGCAGGGCAAGCGAGCTCCTGTAAAGCATATTGGGCCAATTCAGGCCAGGTGTCCAGTTTACAGGCCCACTAGTCAAAGGGGAATGAAGTGTGAGGGAGAACATCGATAGGGGAGGAGAGGTAATTTTGAACCATAGTTGACAACTGCTGTCTCCTGTCTGTTGCAATCGATTCAGTATTACCAGTCGTGTGAGATTTACTCGAGAAATCAGTCCACAGCATGGTCATGAAACCCCTGTCTCCAACGCCAATTCGGCTATGTGCACCACGAACACCTCTTCCATTTGGCCCAGTACGGCTCGTGGTAGAACCTGCACAGCTGCTGTGTGCTGGGAATGCCTCTAACAAATGGTATACCAGAGTTGCTTGTTTGTTCGCCAATATTAGCTCTAGGTTCTCTTGTGGCATGATGTTCTGTAATTTGCCTTTATAGATTGGATCGAGGATGCTGGCCAACCAGTAGTCGTCATCCTTCATAATTTTGGCAATACAGGGGTCCCTTTTTAGGATCCGCAAGACATAATCACACATGTGGGCCAATGTTCCAGGTGACAATGATGCACTGCCAGTGGTGGGTGGAGGAGCACTTTCTGCCAATTCCACATCCCTCCAGTCACGCACAAACCCTGTGCCTGACCTTGGCAAGCCAACATTTTCTCTTTCCCCCTGAGAAGCTTCCTCCTCTCCAAAATAATCATCCCCCTCATCCTCCACCTCATCTTCCTCTTCTTCCTCCACCTCGTCCAGGACAGTTCCCTGACCAGACAATGCCTGATTGTCATCAAGGCTTCCCTCCTCCTCCTCCTCTTCCTCCTCCGCTGCAGATGCCTGATGCTTAATGTGCGTCAAAGTTTGCATGAGCAGACGCATAAATGGGATGCTCATGCTTATGATGGCATCGTCTGCACTTACCAGCCGTGAGCATTCCTCAAAACACTGAAGGACTTTACAGAGGTCTTTCAGCTTTGACCACTGCACACCCGACAACTTGATGTCTGCCCTCAAACTGCCTGCCCGTGTATCCTCCCACAAATGCATCACAGCCTGCCTCTGTTCACACAGCCTCTCAACCATGTGCATGGTGGAGTTCCACCTTGTTGCAACGTCTATGATTAGGCGGTGCTTGGGGAGGTGGAGCGATCGCTGCAGCCTCTGCATACGACTGGAGTCTACGGGCGAGCGACGGATGTGCGAGCACAGTCTCCGCACCTTATGGAGCAGGGCTGTTAACTCCGGATAATTATTTAGGAAGTGCTGCACCACCAGGCTCAAGGTGTGAGCCAGGCAAGGAATGTGTCTGAGTTTTGCCAGGGCTATGGCCGCCACAAACTTACCACCGTTATCACTGCCTACCTTGCCTGGCCCAAGATGTAGACTGCCCAGCCATGACTCAGTTTCTCACTGCAAGTAGTCGGCCAGTACCTCCGCGGTGTGTCTGTTGTCGCCCAAAGACATCATCTTTAAGGCCGGGGTCACACTGGCAACAAAATCGTATGACTGCAAAGCGATGAAATATCGCATTTCAGTCAGACCAATGTTAATCTATGGAGCATCTCCCACCATCAGATTTTTTGTGGTCCGTTTTATACGTGCAAATGTCACCCATTGTGGGTCGACAATCTCCAATGCAAGTCTATGGGTGCAATGAAAACTCGGATTACAAACGGACTGCACGTGTGACTTGCGATTAAATCGCACCGGTGTCCTTAAGAAAAGCCGGCAATTCATCCCGGCTATACTGTAAAATCACACTGACAGGTTTAATAAAGAATAGAAAGAATAGATATATACACATAGAATACATTTTATATATATATATATATATATACATGTCATTGTGACACATATATTATATATATTTATAGTTCAAACACTTCTACATAGTATAATAGCCGCTAATTCAATTGCCGGCTTTTGTGAAATTACAGACCCGACATGAAATGACTCATGGTTTACATACAGTTAACCATGTCATGTCATGTAGTTTGATATATGTTTTTCACTAACAATTACATGAGTGTATGTGTGCAAAATTTCATACATGTAGGGGTTAATTAAAGGTGTAAATTCGTTGAAAAAAAATGTGTGGGCTCCCACGCTATTTGCTCAGACAGACAAAGCCAGCGAGTGGGGCAGATAATAATAGCCTAGGGAGGGTGCATTTATTTTGTGCCCCCCCCTGGCTACTAACATCTGCCCCCAGTCACCCCAGAAAAGGCAAATCTATAAATAGATGCGCCCTTTCTGGCACATAGGGCATCTATTCCCATTGCCCTGTAGCGGTGGCTAATGGGTTAATAATGGGTTAAAGCCACCTTGCTATTGAAAGGTGACTTTAAGCCAGGTTAATAATTGAGAGTTGTCAATTAGACAACTCTCAATTATTAATCCTATTGAAGTTAATAAAAAAAACCACGCACACTGTAATTAAAAATCATTTTAATGAAATAAACACAGTTTTTGACCATCTTTTATTTTACAGGTAATCCGTGCGAAGCCCTTGTTCTCCTGTAATAAAAAAAAATAATAAAACATTATTCTTACCTATCCGCCGCTCTGTCAGGTCCCACGCTGTAATCCTTCACAAAGGGTTAACTGGCTTACAGCAAGCAGCGCAGCTAATGCTGGCTGCTCAGCTGTAAGCCCCCGAACGAGTGAGCTTATCTCCCAACCGACAGGAGATGAGCTGATTAGATGGGAAGCTTAATTGATTGCTTCCCAGGCTAATCAGTTCAGGTCAGCCGGGGACACCGCACAGCATCAGTGACGTCAGAGGGAGTCCCCGGCTGACCTGAACTGAACTGATTAGCATGGGAAACATTCAATTAAGCTTTCCATCAAATCACTTCCTCTCCTGTCGGCCAGGAGAGGAGCTCATTCGTTCGGGGGCTTACAGCTGAGCAGCCAGCATTAGCTGCGCTGCTTGCTGTAAGCCAGTTAACCCTTTGTGAAGGATTACAGCGTGGGACCTGACAGAGCGGCGGATAGGTGTTATGCTTAGGTAGCTGAGGAGGACAGGAGCAAAGTACTGCCAAAGCAGCAAGACACCAGAGAGGCTGGAACCTAATGGGTTGCAGATCCCTAAACTAACCGCACAACTAGAAGTAGCCGTGGAGCGTACCTACGTTGATTGATCCTATACGCCTCGGCACAGCCGGAGAGTTAGCTACACCTGGAGATAGAAAGAGGAAAGCTAACTGCCCAGGAGTAAAGCCCCCAAAGAAATAGGAAGCCCCCAAACATGTAATGGCGGTTAGACAAGAGGAAAACACGAACACAGACAGAAATAGAATGAGCAAATGCTGTCTAGAAAGTAAAGTACAGGAGAGAAATTCTGTCTGCTAAAAACCCTAATAAAAATACCAGCACTTCTGATTGTAAAAAACCTGAGACCACACGATCTCGACCACCTATATCAGATTTCTAGTGTGACACACAGCTACCCAGCAAATAAAAATATCAATGGAACAGAAAACAAGTGCAAATATAAAATGAGAACAGAGGGCAGCACAAGCCCCGAAAGGGGACTCGGCTGAAGTCCAAGGCAAGACTGCAAGAGGCAAGGGAAATCCAACCACAGAAAAAAAAACAGAAAGTCACTTATCTGAATGATAGCAGGAAAGCAAGCCGAAATTCCAACAAAGACCAAAGCAACAATTGATTACCGGCGAAGATCATGGGAGTTCAGTTCACTTATATCAAGCCAGTCATCTCCACCTGACACCCATTCCTTAATTGGTTCAATACCCTCAGCAACCACCGGAGGGAGCCTCAGCTCCGAAGTCGTCTCCAAGACATTCACAACAGTACCCCCCCTTGAGGAGGGGTCACTGAACCCTCACGTGCGCAACCAGGCCAATCAGGATGAGCTCAGTGATAGGCAATGATAAGTCTCCTAGCATGGATGTCCGAAGCAAACACCCAAGAATTGTCCTCCTGACCATAACCTCTCCACTTAACCAAATACTGGAGCCTCCGCCTAGCAAAACGAGAATCCAATATTTTCTCAACCACATACTCCAAATTACCCTCAACCCAAACAGGGTCGGGAGACGCAGCCATAGGAACCACTGGCTCGACAAAACCTCTTCAATAAGGATTTGTGGAATACGTTATGGATCTTAAATGTCCCTGGAGGAAGCAAATGGAAGGAAACCGGATTAAGAATTTCCATGATCTTATAAGGTCCAATGAACCTTGGCTTAAATTTTGGAGACGCACAAACTAAGTCCCCCACTTTAAAACGAGGACCATCAGTCCTATGCCGGTTGGCAAACCGCTGAGCCTTCTCCTGAGAGAGAGACAACATCTTCACAACTTGGTCCCAAATCTGCTGTATTCGCTCCACAATAGAGTCAACACCCAGACAGACAGAAGCCTCCACCTGTCCTGAAGAAAATCGAGGATGAAACCCAGAATTGCACAAAAAAAGGAGACATCAAGGTGGCAGAGCTAGCCCTATTATTAAGAGTAAACTCAGCCAAAGGCAAAAAAGAGAGACCCAGTCATCCTGATCAGCAGACACAAAACATCTCAAATAAGTCTCCAAGGTCTGGTTTGTTCTCTCAGTTTGTCCATTGGTCTGAGGGTGAAATGCAGAGAAAGATAACTGAACACCAAGTTTAGAACAAAATGTTCTCCAAAATCTGGAAACAAATTGGACTCCTCTGTCAGACACAATGTTCTCTGGAATGCCGTGCAACCGAACTACCTGCTGAAAGAATAAAGGCACCAATTCAGAGGAGGAAGGCAACTTAGGTAGTGGCACAAGATGTATCATCTTGGAAAATCTATCACAGATCACCCAGATAATGGTCATTCTCTGAGAGACAGGGAGGTCGGAAATAAAATCCATGGAGATATGGGTCCATGGCCTCTTGGGCAAGGTAATGGCATTAACAAACCACTAGAGCGAGAGCAAGGTTTGGAACGAGAGCAAGTCCCACAGGACTGCACAAAGTCCCTGACGTCACGAGACAAAGTAGGCTCACCAAATCTCTCGTACCAAAAATATCGAGAGGACCAGCCAATGCGGAGCAATGAGTCTCAGACAAAACATTCTTCCTCCACTGGTCTGGGACAAACAATTTCCCAACAGGGCAGCGTTCAGGTTTATCCTCCTGACATCCCTCCAGAGCCAGTCTCAAATAGGGCGAGATAGCGGAAAGAACTACACCCTCTTTTAGAATAACAGCAGGCTCAGTTACCTCAGGAGAATCCGCAAAGAAACTCCTCGAGAGGGCATCTGCCTTAACATTCTTAGTGCCCGGGAGAAAATAAACCACAAAATTAAAACGTGTGAAAAACAAGGCCCACCTGGCCTGTCTAGGATTAAGTCGCTTGTCTGATTCGAGATAAACCAGGTTCTTATGGTCCGTGAGGACCAACACCTGATGCTTGGCTCCTTCCAGTCAATGTCTCCACTCTTCAAAGGCCCACTTCATAGCCAATAACTCCCGATTTCCCACGTCATAATTACATTCAGCTGGGGAAAATTTTTGAGAGAAGGCACAAGGGTTGCTCTTAGAGGTCTCCGGATGCCTTTGGGACAAAACGGCACCTGCCCCAATCTCAGAAGCATCAACCTCCACCTGAAATGGTAGAGAAACATCAGGCTGCCACAGAACAGGAGCAGAAGTGAATCTCTGCTTAAGCTCCTGAAACGCAGAAACTGCCTCAGGAGGCCAATTCACCACATCAGAACCCTTTTTGGTCAAATCAGTCAGTGGTTTCACAATACCGGAGAAATTACCAATACATTTATGATAAAAATTAGCAAAACCTAAAAATCTCTGAAGTGCCTTCAATGTAGTAGGTTGAACCCAATCACAAATGGCCTGAACTTTGACCGGGTCCATTTCAATAACAGATGGAGACAAAATGAATCCCAGAAATGAAACCTTCTGTACGCCAAAAAAACATTTTGATCCCTTCACATACAGTGCATTTTCTCTCAAAATCCGGAACAGCGTCTTCACATATTCCACATGAGAGTCCCAGTCGTTGGAAAAAATCAAGATATCGTCCAAATAAACGATCAGAAATTTATCCACGAAATCCCTGAAAATATCATTCATAAAGGACTGGAAGACGGAAGGGGCATTAGTGAGCCCAAAAGGCATCACTAGGCACTCAAAATGCCCCTCTGGAGTATTAAACGCCGTCTTCCATTCATCACCGTGCTTGATGCAAATAAGATTATACGCCCCCTGAGGTCAAGCTTGGTAAACCAACTAGCACTTTTCACTCTGGAAAATAGAAAACCAAAAACAAGAAACAAATATCCTAAAATAAAATAAAAAATATATTGCAAAAAATGCATGAAGGTAGTAATAATAATAAGGGTATTTGGTAAACATAATTTTGATCAAAAGAATGTACAAGCCATCCCGCCACGTCAAGGCAACCCTTTGTGGGACAGTCCTAACTCTTGTATTAAAAACCTTTCCACCTGTCAAGTGACAAATGTGAACAAGGACAAAGAGACTGAACCCACCAGTAAAAGCATAGGCCAGACAGGATGGATTTCTCAGCTCAGAAGCAGGGCGGTCACACCCTTATATGCACAAGATGCACTAAGAACTAAATGAAAAACTAAGTCTGAGCTGAAAAAGTAAGTTGATGTGTATGCAAAATGTAAATGCATATTAACACATGACCATTACACAGAGAAAACCAAAAACAAGAAACAAATATCCTAAAATAAAATAAAATAAAAAATATATTGCAAAAAATGCATGAAGGTAGTAATAATAATAAGGGTATTTGGTAAACATAATTTTGATCAAAAGAATGTACAAGCCATCCTGCCACGTCAAGGCAACCCTTTGTGGGACAGTCCTAACAGTGATTTTATTCAGGAGACGATAGTCAATGCATGGCCTCAATGAACCATCCTTTTTGGCCACAAAGAAAAAGCCGGCGCCCAAGGGTGAAGAGGAAGGTCTGATATGACCCTTCTCCAAAGACTCCTTGATATAAGAACGCATAGCATCATGTTCAGGCACAGACAAATTAAAAAGCCGACCCTTAGGAAATCTACCACCAGGCACTAACTCAATAGCGCAATCACATCTCCTGTGAGGAGGCAAGGATGCAGACTTACTCTCACTAAACACATCAGAAAATTCGGTCAAATAGTCAGGGACATCTTGTGACTGGGGGGAGGCAGAAAAAACATCTTGAGACTGGGGGGCAGAAAAAACAGGAGTGTCAGTATTAGCACATTGGCAACTCCAACTGGTCACAGACACAGATTTCCAATCCAAAACAGGATTATGAGTCTGTAACCAAGGGAAACCCAGTACAATAATGTCATGCAAATTATGCAACACCAAAAATTTGCAACTCTCCTGATGGTCTGGTTCAACCCTCATTATCACCTGGGTAGAAAACTGGGGTTTATTCTCCGCCAAAGGGGTAGAATCAATGCCCAGCAAAGGAATAGACTTCCGAAGGGGTATCATGGGAAACCCACAACGTTTGGCAAAGTCAAAATCCATCAGATTAATAGCTGCTCCTGAATCAACAAAAGCCTGAGCAGAAAATGTGGACATGGAGCAAATCAGGGTAACAGTCAACAGAAATTTAGTCTGAACACTACCCAAAACAACTGAGCACGCAAAACGTCTTCCCCGCTTGGGGCAGATGGAAATAGCATAAGAAGCATCACCACAGTAGAAACACAACCCATTACGCTTTCGAAACTCATGACGCTGTGCCCCAGAAGTCACTCCATCACACTGCATGGGCTCAGGAGCTGGCTCACAAGGCAACACAATCTCACGCATACCTCTGCGCTCACGCAAACGTCTGTCAATTTGAATAGCTAATGACATAGAGTCATTGAGACCAGAGGGAACAGGGAATCCCACCATAACATCCTTTACAGTCTCTGCCAGACTCTACCGAAAAAGAGCTGCCAGAGCGTCATCATTCCATTTAGTAAGGACTGCCCATTTTCAAATTTCTGACAGTACAGTTCAGCAGCTTCATGACCCTGATTCAATTCCAACAAGGTTTTTTCTGCTTGATCAGTGACATTAGGTTCATCGTACAATAACCCCAGATCCTGAAAAAACACCTTAACATCATTCAAAACAGGATCCCCAGGTGTTAGGGAAAAAGCCCAATCCTGAGGTTCGCCACGCAACAGGGAGATGACAATTTGGACCTGCTGTGCAGCGCTTCCTGAGGACTTAGGCTTCAGGACAAAAAACAAGTTACAGTTATTTTTAAAATTCAGAAATTTAGACCGATCCCCCAAAAATAAATCTGGCATGGGATCCTAGGTTCCACAACCGGCAACCTAGCAATATAGGCAGCAATATTCTGAACCTCAGCGGCAAGCCGCTCAACACGACCTGAGAACTGCACATTGAGGACAAAGAAAAATTCCTCCTCAGCACCCAGGGAGAAAGAGAGAAAAAATGTAACAAGCAGAAAAAAGAGGAAAAGAAAAATTATTTCTGACAACTCCCTTTTTTTTTCCTTTTTGCTCACTATCCTTATCTTATGTTGAGTACCATAGAATTTTCAATCTGGCCGGTAATACTGTTATGTTTAGGTAGCTGAGGAGGGCAGGAGCAAAGTACTGCCAAAGCAGCAAGACACCAGAGAGGCTGGAACCTAATGGGTTGCAGTCCCTAAACTAACCGCACAACTAGAAGTAGCCGTGAAGCGTACCTACGTTGATCCTATACGCCTCGGCACAGCCGGAGAGTTAGCTACACCTGAAGATAGAAAGAGGAAAGCTAACTGCCCAGGAGTAAAGCCCCAAAGAAATAGGAAGCCCCCAAACATGTAATTACGGTTAGACAAGCCGAAAACACGAACACAGAAAGAAAATAGAATGAGCAAATGCTGGGGCCCAAATCTGTCTAGAAAGTAAAGTACAGGAGAGAAATTCTGTCTGCAACCCAGAAAAACCCTAATAAAAATACCAGCACTTCTGATTGCAAAAAAACCTGAGACCACACGATCTCGACCACCTATATCAGATTTCTAGTGTGACACACAGCTACCCAGCAAATAAAAATATCAATGGAACAGAGAACAAGTGCAAATACAAAATGAGAACAGAGGGCAGCACAAGCCCCGAAAGGGGACTCGGCTGAAGTCCAAGGCAAGACTGCAAGAGGCAAGGAAATCCAACCACAGAAAAAAAACAGTAAGTCACTTATCTGAATGATAGCAGGAAAGCAAGCCGAAATTCCAACAAAGACCTGGAAGCAACAATTGATTACCGCGAGGATCATGGGAGTTCAGCTCACTTATATCAAGCCAGTCATCTCCACCTGACACCCATTCCTTAATTGGTTCAATACCCTCAGCAACCACCGGAGGTAGCCTCAGCTCCGAAGTCGTCTCCAAGACATTCACAACAGATAGGTAAGAATAATGTTGTTTTATTATTTTTTTTTTATTACAGGAGAACAAATGCTTTGCACGGATTACCTGTAAAATAAAAGATGGTCAAAAACTGTGTGTTTATTTCGTTAAAATGATTTTTACTTACAGTGTGCATGTTTTTTTATTTCCTTCAATAGGATTAATAATTGAGAGTTGTCTAATTGACAGCTCTCAATTATTAACCTGGCTTAAAGTCACCTTTCAATAGCAAGGTGGCCTTAACCCATTATTAACCATTAGCCACCGCTACAGTGCAATGGGAATAGACGGGCTAAGTGCCAGAAAGGGCGCATCTATTTATAGATTATAGATTTGCCTTATCTGGGGTGGCTGGGGGCAGATGTTAGTAGCCAGGGGGGGCACAAAACAAATGCACCCTACCTAGGATATTATTATCTGCCCCACTCGCTGGCTTTGTCTGTCTGGTTGAGAAAATAGCACGGGAGCACACGCATTTTTTTTCAACGAATTTACACCTTTAATTAACCCCTACATGTATGAAATTTTGCACACATACACTCATGTAATTGTTAGTGAAAACCATATATCAAACTAAATGAAATGACATGTTAACTGTATGTAAACCATGTGTCATTTCATGTCGGGTCTGTAATTTCCCAAAAGCGGCAATTGAATTTGCGGCTATTACACTATGTAGAAGTGCATGAACTATAATATATGTATATATATGTCTCAATGACATATTATATATACAGTGCCTACAAGTAGTATTCAACCCCCTGCAGATTTAGCTGGTTTGATAAGATGCAAATAAGTTAGAGCCTTCAAACTGCAAACGAGAGTAGGATTTATTAACAGAAGCATAAATCTTACAAAACAAAAAGTTATGTTGCTCAGTTGAATTTTAATAAATTTTAAACATAAAAGTGTGGGTCAATTATTATACAACCCCTATGTTTAATATTTCGTGAAATAACCCTTGTTTGCAATTACAGCTAATAATTGTCTTTTATAAGACCTGATCAGGCCGGCACAGGTCTGTGGAGTCATCTTGGCCCACTCCTCCATGCAGATCTTCTCCAAGTTATCTAGGTTCTTTGGGTGTCTCATGTGGACTTTAATCTTGAGCTCCTTCCACAAGTTTTCAATTGGGTTAAGGTCAGGAGACTGACTAGGCCACTCCAACACCTTGACTTTTTCCCTCTTGAACCAGGCCTTGGTTTTCTTGGCTGTGTGCTTTGGGTCGTTGTCTTGTTGGAAGATGAAATTACGACCCATCTTAAGATCCTTGATGGAGGAGCGGAGGTTCTTGGCCAAAATCTCCAGGTAGGCCGTGCTATCCATCCTCCCATGGATGCGGACCAGATGGCCAGGCCCCTTGGCTGAGAAACAGCCCCACAGCATGATGCTGCCACCACCATGCTTGACTGTAGGGATGGTATTCTTGGGGTCGTATGCAGTGCCATCCAGTCTCCAAACGTCACGTGTGTGGTTGGCACCAAAGATCTCGATCTTGGTCTCATCAGACCATAGAACCTTGAACCAGTCTGTCTCAGAGTCCTCCAAGTGATCATGAGCAAACTGTAGACGAGCCTTGACATGACGCTTTGAAAGTAAAGGTACCTTACGGGCTCGTCTGGAACGGAGACCATTGCGGTGGAGTACGTTACTTATGGTATTGACTGAAACCAATGTCCCACTGCCATGAGATCTTCCCGGAGCTCCTTCCTTGTTGTCCTTGGGTTAGCCTTGACTCTTCGGACAAGCCTGGCCTCGGCACGGGAGGAAACTTTCAAAGGCTGTCCAGGCCGTGGAAGGCTAACAGTAGTTCCATAAGCCTTCCACTTACGGATGATGCTCCCAACAGTGGAGACAGGTAGGGCCAACTCCTTGGAAAGGGTTTTGTACCCCTTGCCAGCCTTTTGACCCTCCACGATCTTGTCTCTGATGGCCTTGGAATGCTCCTTTGTCTTTCCCATGTTGACCATGTATGAGTGCTGTTCACAAGTTTGGGGAGGGTCTTAAATAGTCAGAAAAGGCTGGCAAAAGAGATCATTAATCCACACATGTGAAGCTCATTATTCTTGGTGCCTGAACTACTTCTTAATACTTTAGGGGGACCAAACAGAATTCTTGTGGTTGAGGGGTTGAATAATAAATGACACTCTGAATTAACTTTTAACGTTTTTAAAAAAAAAAAAAAAATTAAAACAAAAATTTTTGCTGCAGTGCATTTCCCACTTCCAGGCTGATCTACAGTACAAATGTCACAATGCCAAGTTAATTCCGCATGTGTCAACCAGCTAAATCTGCAGGGAGTTGAATACTACTTGTAGGCACTGTATATATATATATATTCTATGTGTATATATCTATTCTTTCTTTTGTGATTTAAAAACTATTCATTTGGATCCATTATATGTTGGTTTTGCTAGCTACCAACAAAATCTTGCAAGTCAGATGTCAATCGGATGTGAAACGTACACTCACATGCAACAAAATCGCATCAGCCACGGGAAATCGGATGCAAGACACATCAATGTTCATGAAACTTTTCTGTGATATTCGTCCCACTAAAACGGTCAGATTTTTTAGACGTTGTGTGTGACCCCAGCCTAAAACAGCCTGCTGACGCTTACCACTAGCTGTTCGATAGTGGTACACCTCGAGTGCAACACTGGCAGCTGCTGATGGAGTGCTCGTGCGACTGCACTCTGTCGACGAGCTTTCACTTCTGGAGGAGGGTCGAACACCTACAGCCAACTGTTGCCTATACCGTGGGCTAGGCAGCACTGTCCCACCGCCGCTGTCCCCTGTGGACCCTGCATCAACCACATTAACCCAGTGCGCAGTGATGGACACGTAATGGCCCTGGCCATGCCTACTGACCCATGCATCTGTTGTGAGTTGCACCTTTCCACTCACTGATTGTTTGAGTGGCTGGACAATGCAGTCTTTCACATGCAGGTGGAGGGCAGGGATGGCTTTTCTAGAAAAGAAGTGCCGACTGGGTAGGTCATAGCGTGGGACAGCATAGTCCATGAGCTCTCGAAACGCTGCGCTTTCAACCAAACGGAAGGGCATCATCTCTAATGAGATCAGTTTGGCAATGTAGGCGTTCAAAGCCAGTGTACGCGGATGAAAGGATGAGTACTTGTCCTACTTAGAGTGTCTGCTAGGGTGAGCTGGACTTGAGAGCTGCATATGGGTGAACTAGGGGTGGACATGACGGACTGAGAGGGGGTTGGTGATGGTGGTGGTGATGGCCTAGATCCAGTCTTTCGTTGCAAAAATATTGTGATTCCCTGACTGCTTTGGCCTTGCGACGACACCTCAACATTTCTTGCTGGTAGTGTGCTAACCGGTGGGCTTACAGTGGGGGAAGCGATGGAGCATTGCTAGCTACCTTCAGTCGGAGCAGGTGAACATGTGCTACCTGAGGTTTTGTAGTCCGTCCACGCTTGTAAGTGCATGTTGATATGTCTAAGCATGCAACTGGTCTTCAAATTTCTGAGATTTTTCCCTCGGCTAAAGGTCCTTCCGAACTTCTTACAGGTAACCTTTGCCTCATCAATAGGATTTTGGTCAAAAAAGTGCCACACTGCACTCTTCCTACTATGGTATAAATTTTCAGGGCTTGCACGCCGTGCTAATTTGACCATATGGCCTAGCTGTCCTGCAACTCTTTTTGTTTTTTTAACACATTTTTGGACTGCTACAGGCCTGCCAGATAACCGCTGCTGCAATTTCGATGCCTGCTGCGGATCCTTCTCCTCTTCTGAGCTATTGCCAGCGGCACCCTCTTCCCCAATGGATGCCAATCAGGGTCAACAACTGGGTCATTCATCACCTCCTCTTTAATTTCATCTGCACCTTCCTCTGTGTCACCGTGTAAGGTGGTATAGTATGTGGGAAGGGGCACCTGAGAGTCAGATTCTGGCTCAGTAGACTTCGAGGGCAATGTAGTGCTCTGGGTGACTGTACCAGCAGAATCATCTAGCAGTGGCTGTGCATCAGTGCACTCCATCTCTGATTCATGTTGGACTGGGGAATTCAGGATTTGACTTGATAACCCAGGCATGGTATGTGAAAAGAGCTCCATGGAGAAATATGAAGTGTGGCCTGCCGTATCCTTCACTTTTGGTGGGGGTGAAGGACACAAGGAAAGGTCTTGTTCCTCACCAGGAGCCTGCACTGATGACTCAATGCTTGCATTTTTTGAAACTTCAGAAGAGGAGGCGATAGAGCTGGAGGCTATTTCGGCAATGAAAGCCAAAACCTGTTCCTGATGCTCCGGCTTTAAAAGCGGTTTACTTACTCCCAGAAAAGGGAGCCTTCCAGGCATTCTGGAGCCAGACGATGACACAGGCTCAACACCTCCTGCTTTAGGTGCTATTGTGCTTTTGGCACTACCAGCAGATGCACCACCAACACCATCAGTACCAGCTGGCCCCTCCCACCCACGTCCGTGGCCTCTTCCACCATACTTTCTCCTATTTGGGAAAATGTACCCAAAATGCCAGCAGATATTTGGTACTGTATCAGAAGTGTACAGCTGTATACGGTGAAGGAGAAAATTCTAAATCTCCGTCTATATTTCGAGAGTAACACACAGGCGCTCACAGGCTGAGTATGGATTAGACCAGTATATAAAAAGCAGAAAAAGGGTACTGTATCACCAGATACCAGGCGTATACAGTGTTTGGGTAATTTTAAATCTCCGTATATATTTCAGGAGTAACACACAGACGCTCACAGGCTCAGTATGGATTAGACCAGAATATATAAAGCAGAAAGAGGGTAATGTATCAGAAGATACCAGGCGTATAAAGAGTAGGGGTAATTGTAAATCTGCGTATATATTTACGGAGTAACACACAGACGCTCACAGGCCCAGTATGGATTACACCAGAATATAAAAAACTGAAAAAGGGCACTGTATCACAAGCTTACAGCTGTATACAGTGTAGGGGTAATTGTAAATCTCCGTATATGTTTCCGGAGTAAAACACAGACGCTCAGAGCAGAAAATACCAGACGTATACACTGTTGCGTTAATTTTAACCCTGCTGTTCTGTTCGAGTCATAGTGACCCGTAGAGAATTTGTGAGGCCCTGTAGATTTTTTTCTGTAAGTTTCTAAAACTTGATTTTATTTGACTTTTCCTCATTTGGGAGGACCTATCCATGAGTATTTTTTTTTCTTGGGTTTACTTTTTGCTACACGCCGATTTGTACACTTGTCGTGTTCGGTTCATAGTGACCCGTCATCATTATTTACAGCTGTGAGGCCATATTTTCAGTAAAATAAAGGAGTTATAACCTCAGTTGGGTCTATTTATTGCATCTACTATTGTATATCAACTTATTTATTTCCTAAATTATTTCAATGGGGTCGTACACGTGCTCTGCCGGGTGTATGCATTGAGATCTGCGCACCATAAAAATGGCTTTATATTGATTATATTTGGTGCACAGTCTATACTAAAATGTAGAGCGCATCCAGAGAGATCACTAGGTGTGCACTACACGTGTATATTCTGCGTAGAATGCTCTATGTTGTGGAGGGAAATCAACCTGAATTGGAATACAAACAAACTCCACAAACGAAGACTCTTTATTGAAGAACTTGGAAAATCACTGGTTAGGCCGTATATTGAGCAAAGAAAGGTAACACCCAGAACGGAAGGAGCAGCAGGCCTTGTACAGAGCATCCAGCAACATGCTCAGGAAACTGAAACCATGGCCTCCACAAGCACTTCTAACCCTATGGCCTCTACCAGCGGTGCTTCCAGAATAAAAAGAAAAAGGTGCAGCTATTGCCCTTATTCTTGTGATAATAAAACAAGTATTACATGTTCTGGATGCAAAAAATTCCTATGCAAAGCCCATGTTTATTGTTCTTCATGCAAGAATGCATAAATTAATATTACCATGTAAATATGTTCAAATTGAAATGTTTATTATCTTTAATTTTTTTTCACAAAATGTTTGATTTGCTTGTTTTGGTTTGGTTTTTTTACCACATATCTGTAGTTTGCTATTTTTCGTTTTGCTTATTACTAAGTTTTTTCGGAATAAAAAACAAAAATAAAGATTTCAATTTCATTTTTCTTTTTTTTTTTATTTCCAAACATGTGCCCATACAGTCTAGTAAGCAAAAGGTATAAAAATAATTGAGTTAGAGTATCTAAAATCAAGATTTAATAAACCGGGTCATAGTGACCCGGAGCAATACAAGTGTATAGTACATGGGAACAGAACAGCAGGGTTAAATCTCTGTATATATTTCCAGAGTAACACAAAGAAGCTCACAGGCTCAGTATGGATTAGACCAGAATATAAAAAGCTGAAAATGGTACTGTATCACAAGCGTACAGCTGTATACAGTCTAAGGTAATAGTAAATCTCAGTATATATTTCGGAGTAACACACAGACGCTCATAGGCTCAGTATGGATTAGACCAGATTATAAAAAGCTGAAAAAGGGTAATGTATCACAAGCATACAACTGTATACAGTCTAGGGTAATTGTAAATCTCCGTATATATTTCCGGAGAAACACACTGACGCTCACAGGCTCAGTATTTATTAGACCAGATATAAAAGCTGAAAATGGGCACTGTATCACAAGCGTACAGCTGTATACAGTGTAGGGGTAATTGTAAATCTCCGTATATATTTCCAGAGTAACACACAGACACTCATAGGCTCAGTATGGATTAGACCAGATTATAAAAAGCTGAAAAAGGGTAATGTATCACAAGCATACAACTGTATACAGTCTAGGGGTAATTGTAAATCTCTGTATATATTTCCGGAGTAACACACAGATGCTCACAGGCTCAGTATGGATTAGACCAGAATATAAAAAGCTGAAAAGGGGTACTGTATCACAAGCGTACAGCTGTATACAGTCTAGGTGTAATTGTTAATCTCCGTATATATTTCCAGAGTAACACACAGATGCTCACAGGCTCAGTATGGTTTCGACCAGAATATAAAAAGCAGAAAAAGGGTAATGTATCACAAGCTTACAGCTGTATACAGTCTAGGTGTTATGAACTGCTACAAGCACTAAGGAAAGATGGGAACTCTGTCCCTACAATAGGACTGAGCTTGATCCTTACGATGTAACCGGGAACCTGATCCTGCGACCAGACCCGCTAAAGTCCTCAGCTAGTCTGAACGAAGACCTATAGTTGCGAGGGAGGAATCCCTACAAGATCTAGGGACTGGGAGAAAAGGTGGACACCTCCTAACAGAAATTGTAGCAGGGAAAATTAAACAGAAAACAAATTACTACGAGATCCTAAGATTAAGCAAAACTGACTGAGTAAGGCACCTAAGCACCCGGCTAGCTTAAGAGTAGATAATACAATGAAGTCCAGCAAAGCCAGAAGGGCGGAGCCAGACTAAATAGGTAAAAAAGGTCATGTGACCAGCAAACTGAAACAAAATCTAACAAGAGGGTTCTAACAGTACCCTCCCTTCTAAGAGGATCCTCCGGATCCCCTAGGACTTAGGCTTATCCGGAAACCTCTTGTGAAACGCTCTGACAAGTCTAGACGCAGAAACATCATCCGCCCTCACCCATGAGTTATCCTCGGGTCCATAACCCTTCCAAGCGACGAGGTACTGCAAACCCCCTCTATACCGTCTAGAATTTAGGATGCGGGAAATCTCATATTGCCCGTCCTCCACCACCAGGGGAACAGTGGCCGAGACGTCTCCATCTGAGACCTCAGCTTTTTTCAAGAGAGAAACATGAAACACCGGATTAATCTTCCAGGAGGTGGGAAGCTTCAACTTAACAGCAGATTGGTTAATAACCTGAAGCACCTTAAAGGGCCCTACAAACTTGGGACCCAATTTCTTAGACGGAATCCTCAAGCGCAGATTCTTAGAGGACAACCAGACCATGTCACCAATAGCAAACAAAACCTCTTGTCGTTTTCTATCAAAATACACTTTGGATCTTTTGTTAGCCTCCTGAAGATTACCACGCACATCAGTCCAAACTCTCTCCAACACACCAGAAAAATTCTCCTCTTCAGGTACAGCCGATCCCAACTTGGAAAATGACCCAAAAGACGGATGTCTCCCAGTACAACAAAAAAAAGGCGAACAACCAGCAGAAGCGGATGTATGATTGTTAAGAGCAAACTCAGCAAGTGGCAGAAACTCAGACCACCCCTCTTGATTATCAGTCACAAAACAACGCAAGAACTGCTCAACATCCTGGTTTTTCCTTTCTGTCTGGCCATTAGACTCAGGATGATATCCGGATGAAAACGACAAATGAACTCCCAACCTGTCACAAAAGGCGCGCCAAAAACGAGCCACAAACTGAGGTCCCCTATCAGAAACAATGTCAGTAGGAACACTATGTAGTCTGACTATTTCCTTGACAAAGGCCTTAGCGAGAGTCTTAGCGCAGGGCAATTTGATGAAAGGAATCAAGTGACACATCTTGCTAAAACGGTCCACGACCACCCAGATGACAGTGAAACCCTCAGAGGGGGGAAGGTCAGTAATAAAGTCCATAGCCAAATGTGTCCAAGGTGCACTAGGGTGTCATGTGTGCATTGCCACGAAGATCGTCGCGGTTGCACATTTTGACTTCTCACAGCTGAGCTGCTGTTTCTTTGTGTTTGGCAGCTAGGGAGTTAATTCTGTCTGTGCTCGGTGCTGGGACTGGGTGCAGTTTCTCCCGGCTGCAATTGATTATTTGTTGATTGGTTTCCTTTAAATTCCTGGTTGTCTGCTTGGGGAGTTGCCAGTGAAACCTTCATGCAGACCACAGATAGGAATGAATCTGTACAGACTTTAGTTGTGAGCTCCTTAGTTGTTCTAAGCTCAACTTGGTTAGAGTTTATTTCCCAGACCATTTATGTTCCTTTGGTGTTTGAGTGTGTATGCAAGCGAGTGTTATCCTGTCTGTCTTATATGTCTAATCTGTGTATTTAGCTGAGATCAGCCCATATCCCTTTGGTGGTAGTCAGGATCCTTCTTAGGACTGATTACAGGGTTCAGGGTCTGATAGGAGACAGGGTTAGGTTGGAGACTTGGACCTCTGAACCATTATCAGTACCTCCAAGGTGAGGGATTAGTTAGGACCCCAGTTTAGGGTCAGGTTAGATCCCGGTCCACCTCTTTCCTGTTTCAGCTCATCAAGTCCTCAAGATTAACCCTGAGTTCAGCAGATATCGTGTCAGGTAAATCTATTCTATACTTACATGCTGATGTTGCTATACTAGTTGTTGTATAGAGTGTTGTTCCTGTATTAATAGTTTACTGACATTGTATACATATCATTAGACAGCGTGACATTTTCACTGGCCATAAAAATTATCTCCAGTTACCATGGATCCAGTAGCCCAGCTGGCTCTGCAGTTGCAGGGATTATCCATGGAGCTGACGGACATTAAGTCCAAAGTTTTGTCTCCCCTGGAGCAAACCAGAGTTGAACCTAAAGTAGCTCTCCCGGACAGGTTCACTGGTGGGCGAGACAAACTTTTCACCTTCCGGGAGGCATGTAAATTGTATTTTCGGCTTCGGCCTCGATCATCAGGGAGTGAGGAGCAGAGAGTGGGAATTGTTATCTCACTTCTGCAAGGGGACCCTCAATCCTGGGCATTTTCCCTTCCTCCGGGATCCCGGCTCTACTGTCTGTAGATCAATTTTTTACTGCCCTGGGATTGGTATATGATGACCCAGATCGGGTCTCTCTTGCTGAGACAAAATTACGTAAGATACAGCAGGGAGATCGTCCGGCAGAGGAATTTGCTTCTGAGTTTCGTAGATGGGCCACAGATACTCAGTGGAATGACCCAGCTCTTAGGAGCCAGTTTTGTCATGGGCTTTCTGATAAATTAAAAGACGTTTTGGCTCAGTATGAGTCTCCTCCTTCTCTGGAGGCTGCTATGGCCTTAGCTATCCGTACTGATAGACGGCTTCGGGAGAGGGGTGAGGTAACCCCACTCCCTGTTGTTTCTCCACCTACCACTAAAGTCCCTTATGTTGAGGTTCATAACATTGACCTTCGGGTAGGGGCAATACATAGGGAACAATTATCTTGTTATGTGTTGGAGGGTCTACCTACTCCCATTGTGTTGGGACTTCCTTGGTTGGTTAAACATAACCCTGTGATTAATTGGCAGTCCAGAGAAATAAGCCAATGGGGTGAGTTTTGCAAAAGCAACTGCATGAACACAGTCATCAGTGCGGTCGTGCCTAGTACATTGCCTCCTTTTTTGGAGGATTTTGGGGATGTTTTCTCTGAGGAGTGGTGTCAGGAGTTGCCTCCTCATCGCGTGTATGACTGCTCTATTAATCTCCTTCCTGATGCTAAGTTGCCTAAAGCTAGGTTGTATAATCTTTCTGGTCCTGAGAGGCAGGCTATGAAAGATTATATTTCTGAAAGTCTGGCCAAAGGGCATATTAGACCTTCATCTTCCCCAGTAGCCGCGGGGTTCTTCTTTGTGAAGAAGAAAGATGGAGGCCTACGCCCTTGCTTGGATTTCCGCGAACTTAATCGGATTACTGTTCGAGATCCGTATCCACTCCCTCTTATTCCTGATCTCTTCAATCAAATTGTTGGCGCCAAATGGTTTTCTAAATTGGATCTCAGGGGGGCGTATAATCTGATTAGGATAAAAGAGGGGGATGAGTGGAAAACGGCGTTTAACACGCCGGAGGGACATTATGAGAACCTAGTCATGCCTTTTGGTCTGACTACTGCACCAGCAGTATTCCAACATTTTGTTAATGACATTTTTCGTCACCTTGTGGGGCTGTTTGTGGTTGTATATTTGGACGACATTTTAATTTACTCGCCAGATCTTGTGTCTCATCAGGAGCATGTGAGACAGGTGTTGCAGATCTTGCGAGACAATAAACTATACGCCAAACTGGAGAAGTGTGTATTTGCCGTACAGGAACTTCAGTTTTTGGGTTTTTTGGTGTCAGCCTCCGGTTTCCGTATGGACCCTGAAAAGGTGAGAGCAGTGCTTGAATGGGATCAGCCAGGGGATCTTAAGGCTCTGCAGCGTTTTTTGGGGTTTGCTAACTACTACCGGAAATTTATTTGTAATTTCTCATCTGTCGTCAAACCTCTCACTGACATGACAAGAAAAGGGACGGATTTTTCTAAATGGTCGGACAAAGCTTGCCAAGCCTTTTCCTCTTTGAAGAAATGTTTTGCTTCGGCACCCGTTCTCATCCAACCAGATGCATCTCAGCCGTTCATTGTGGAGGTGGATGCGTCTGACGTAGGGGTGGGTGCTATATTGTCCCAGGGTCCGTCCCTGGTAAATGGCATCCGTGCGCTTTCTTTTCTAAGAAATTGTCGTCCGCCGAAAGGAATTATGATATCGGCAATAGGGAACTTTTGGCCATTAAGTTAGCTTTTGAAGAATGGCGTCACTTTTTGGAGGGGGCAGTCCACCCGGTTACCGTTATTACTGATCACAAGAACCTGTTGTATTTGGAATCCGCTAAGCGTCTGAATTCCAGACAAGCTCGATGGTCGTTGTTTTTTACCAGGTTTAATTTTGTCGTCACTTATCGCCCGGGGTCTAAGAATGTAAAGGCTGATGCCTTGTCTCGCAGTTTCCCAGGGGCCGGGAAAACGGATGACCCGAGTCCTATCCTTCAGGAGGGGGTGGTAGTGTCGGCTGTATTTTCTGAGCTTGAGGAGGAGGTGTTAGAGGCTCAGGGGGACGCCCCTGCAGGACCTCCAGGGAGACTGTTTGTCCCAAATCTGTTGAGACAAAAGGTTATTGAGGCACATCATAATTCTGCTCTAGCAGGACATCCAGGGAGTAAGGCTACTTTAGATCTCCTTTCTCGCCGGTTTTGGTGGCCTAATGCTAATAAAGATGTTATAACTTTTGTCGCGTCATGTGGGGTGTGTGCTCGCTCTAAAACCCCTCATACCCGTCCGTCTGGGACCCTTTTACCCTTGAAACTTCCGGAGCGTCCATGGACTCATTTATCTATGGACTTCATTACGGACCTTCCTCCGTCGTCAGGGAATACTGTCATACTGGTGGTTGTTGACAGGTTCAGTAAGATGGCACATTTCGTTGCTCTTCCTGCACTCCCTAATGCTAAAACTCTGGCGCAGGTGTTCATTAGGGAGATCGTTAGACTTCATGGGTTGCCTTCTGATGTGGTGTCAGATAGGGGGTCTCAGTTTGTGTCCAAATTTTGGAGGGCATTTTGTTTACGTCGGGGGATGCAATTGTCATTTTCCTCGGCTTTTCATCCGCAGACCAATGGTCAGACAGAGCGTCTGAATCAGAGCTTAGAGACATATCTCCGGTGTTTTGTCTCAGAGAACCAAGAGGACTGGTCTTCTTTCTTGCCTCTGGCAGAGTTCGCTCTTAACAACAGGCGGAGCGAGTCCACTGGTAAGTCCCCGTTTTTTGGGGCATATGGTTTCCATCCCCAGTTTTGTACTTTCAATGGGGGGGGCCCTTCTGGGGTTCCTGAGGAGGAGCGTTTCTCGTCGTCACTTGCTTCTGTGTGGAGAGGTGTATTGAATAATCTGAGTGCGATGGGGAACCGTTACAAACGTATGGCTGATAGGAGGAGAGTTTCTGGTCCAGATCTGAATGTGAACGATCTGGTATGGTTGTCTACCAGGAATATAAAACTTAAAGTGCCCTCCTGGAAACTGGGTCCCAGATTCATCGGGCCGTACAGGATCAGTTCCATAATTAATCCTGTGGCATTTCGTCTGGACCTCCCTCCTACGTTTAAAATTCATAATGTGTTCCACAAGTCATTACTTAAAAGGTATGTGGCACCAGTCATACCGTCACCTCTACCTCCTCCTCCTGTGTTGGTCAATGGTAACTTGGAATTTCAAGTATCAAAGATCATTGACTCACGTCTGAATCGCCGGTCCCTTCAGTACTTGGTGCATTGGAAGGGGTATGGTCCAGAGGAGAGGACGTGGGTTCCTGCGTCTGATGTTAACGCAGATCGTTTGGTTCGGACCTTCCACAGAACTCACCCGGGCAGGCCTGGCCCTGAGGGTCCGGAGGCCCCTCGTAGAAGGGGGGGTACTGTCATGTGTGCATTGCCACGAAGATCGTCGCGGTTGCACATTTTGACTTCTCACAGCTGAGCTGCTGTTTCTTTGTGTTTGGCAGCTAGGGAGTTAATTCTGTCTGTGCTCGGTGCTGGGACTGGGTGCAGTTTCTCCCGGCTGCAATTGATTATTTGTTGATTGGTTTCCTTTAAATTCCTGGTTGTCTGCTTGGAGAGTTGCCAGTGAAACCTTCATGCAGACCACAGATAGGAATGAATCTGTATAGACTTTAGTTGTGAGCTCCTTAGTTGTTCTAAGCTCAACTTGGTTAGAGTTTATTTCCCAGACCATTTATGTTCCTTTGGTGTTTGAGTGTGTATGCAAGCGAGTGTTATCCTGTCTGTCTTATATGTCTAATCTGTGTATTTAGCTGAGATCAGCCCATATCCCTTTGGTGGTAGTCAGGATCCTTCTTAGGACTGATTACAGGGTTCAGGGTCTGATAGGAGACAGGGTTAGGTTGGAGACTTGGACCTCTGAACCATTATCAGTACCTCCAAGGTGAGGGATTAGTTAGGACCCCAGTTTAGGGTCAGGTTAGATCACGGTCCACCTCTTTCCTGTTTCAGCTCATCAAGTCCTCAAGATTAACCCTGAGTTCAGCAGATATCGTGTCAGGTAAATCTATTCTATACTTACATGCTGATGTTGCTATACTAGTTGTTGTATAGAGTGTTGTTCCTGTATTAATAGTTTACTGACATTGTATACATATCATTAGACAGCGTGACATAGGGACCTCCAGAGGGCAAAGCAACCCCGCAGCAGGAGTATGAGAAGACTTAGATCTAGCACACACAGTGCATTGACGCACCCACTTAATGACTTCCTTCTGCCATCCTGGCCACCAAAAACTGCGACCCACAAGTCTCTTGGTCTCAGAGATTCCAGGATGACCTGCCAACCGAGAGTCATGACATTCATCAAACAAATCTCTCCTCAGGCTACCAGGCACAAACAACCTCCCATGCGGCGTGTTAGATGGGGCATTCTCCTGTGCTTTAAGAATCTCATCTTCCAACACGGAGTCCAAAACCGCAATAACAACCCCCTCTTGCAAAATGTTTTCCTCCTCCTCAGTACCCACTATAGGAGAAAAGCTGCGAGACAAAGCATCAGCTTTAACATTTTTAGTACCTGGGATGTAAGTAACGGTAAAATTAAAGCGTGAGAAAAACAGTGCCCACCTAGCCTGACGGGCATTCAAGCGTTTGGCAGCATCAAGGTAGATCAGATTTTTATGATCGGTGAAGACTTGAACGGGAAATTCCGCTCCCTCCAAAAAATGACGCCAGTGTTCAAATGCGAGTTTAATTGCCAACAATTCCCGATTACCGATATCATAATTTAGTTCAGACTCAGAAAATTTCTTTGAAAAAAAAGCACAGGGATGTACTCCATCCGTCTTTTCCTGAGACAACACTGCGCCGACCCCCACAGAAGAAGCATCAACCTCAACCAAAAATGGTTTAGTCACATCAGGCTGCGTAAGGATGGGAGCAGAGCTGAACCTCTCCTTTAGCAACACAAAAGCCTCAATGGCCTCAGTAGTCCACTGAACCGCATCAGCACCTTTCCTGGTGAGATCGGTCAGAGGTTTGGCAACCACAGAAAAATTTTTTATGAATTTTCTATAATAATTGGCGAACCCCAAAAACCTCTGTATTGATTTCACACCAATAGGTCTAGGCCAATCCTGCACAGCTTGCACTTTCACCGGGTCCATCTCAAAACCTTCACTGGAGACAATGTAGCCCAAAAAACTAAGTCTCTGTACAGCGAACTCACATTTTTCTAGTTTGGCAAAAAGTGAATTATCACTCAGTAACTGTAATACTTCACGCACACTCCTCCAATGAGACTCCAAATCCGGTGAATAAATCAAAATGTCATCCAAATACACAACCACACTTCTGCCGATCAAAGGTCTAAGGATGTCATTAATAAGATTCTGAAAAAATGCCGGAGCACTGGAAAGTCCAAAAGGCATAACCAGATTCTCAAAATGACCCAGTGGAGTGTTAAACGCAGTCTTCCATTCATCCCCCTCCTTCATGCGCAACAAATTGTATGCCCCTCGAAGATCAATTTTCGAGAACCACTTGGCCCCCACTAAGTGATTAAACAAATCAGGAATCAATGGCAGTGGGTAAGGATTGCGTACAGTAATCTTATTAATCTCACGAAAGTCTAGACAAGGCCGTAAACCGCCGTCCTTTTTTTTAACAAAAAAAAATCCAACCGCCACAGGAGATTTGGAAGGCCTAATGTGACCGGCGGCCAAGCTTGTCTGTATGTATTCCTCCAAAGCCTTTCTCTCAGGAATAGTCAAATTAAATAAACGACTTTTAGGAAGAGTCGCTCCAGGGACAAATTCAATTGCACAATCATAATCTCTATGAGGAGGCAATACCTGCGATTCCTTATCAGAAAAAACTTTCCAAAAATCCTGAATAGGTACAGGTAACTCCCCCTTAACTACAGCAGCAATACGCCCGTTACAACACTTGTCATAACACTTAGGACTCCAGGACTTAATTTCATTGGTAGACCAATCCAGTACCGGATTGTGCAATTTTAACCAGGGTAACCCCAAAATCACCGGTGAGGGCAAATTATTCAAAACTACCAAATCCAAATTCTCTTGATGAACACCATTAATAGTAAGAGGAAATTCACAGATATGGTGAGTAACATTTTTCAAGGGAGAGCCATCCACAGACACCACATTAATAGGAGAAGTCAGAAGTTTGGCTTTTAATTTTAGTATTTCCAAAAATTTCCCATCAATCACATTGAGAGTTGAACCACAATCCACAAATACCCGAAACTCCATTAACTCCTCCTCAACACCAGTGGTAGCAGAAAGAAAGACACCTTTATTGTTTAAACAAGCTATGCGGGCGAAACTGACCTCATTTTTTTTTTTTCTCTTTATTCATTCGAAGCGCACAGTTCTTAATGAAATGCTCAGATTTACCACAGTAGAAACACAAACCTTGAGCAAATCTGCATTCTTTTTCCCGAGAGTGAGGTGCCATTGATCCAATTTCCATCGGCTCTGCAATGTCAGTACATTCCTTCTCCAAACCTGGAGCTGACAAAGCAGACTTACTCTCATTAACCCTTGCACGCAGTCTCCTATCCACCCGTATGGCCAATTGCATAGCCTCTTGCAAGTTACCAGGTATGGGATAAGCAATCAGCAAATCTTTAACCCTTTCACTTAATCCTGCAAGAAATAAACTTTTCAAAGCTGAATCGTTCCAGCCCACCTGGGTGGACCACCTACGGAAGTGAGTACAATATTTTTCCACATTACCCGATCCCTGTCTCAAACGTCTCAACTCTGTCTCAGCTGATGAAACACGATCCGGATCGTCATACAACAACCCCAAAGCAGAAAAAAAAACATCCACTGATCCAAAGCATGGATCACTAGGCTGCAGAGAAAAGGCCCAGTCCTGAGGTTCTTTGCGCAAAAGTGACATTATAAACCCTATGCGCTGTGATTCATCACCAGAGGATCTGGGTCTCAAATGGAAATACAACAAGCAAGCATTTTTAAAAGAAAAAAAATCTTGTTGTTCACCAAAAAATAAATCAGGCAAACGTACCTTTGGCTCCACGAAATGTGCTCCAGAACAACTACTCACGTGTTGCTGGATTTCAGCCACCTCCAGAGAGAGACCCTGCAGGCGTTCAGCCAAATCCCGAACCGACACCATGATGAAAACAGAAAATCTTTCCTTAGAGATTTTTTTTTTTTTTTTTTATTTTTTGGCTGGACTTACTGTTATGAACTGCTACAAGCACTAAGGAAAGATGGGAACTCTGTCCCTACAATAGGACTGAGCTTGATCCCTACGATGTAACGGGGAACCTGATCCTGCGACCAGACCCGCTAAAGTCCTCAGCTAGTCTGAACGAAGACCTATAGTTGCGAGGGAGGAATCCCTACAAGATCTAGGGACTGGGAGAAAAGGTGGACACCTCCTAACAGAAATTGTAGCAGGGAAAATTAAACAGAAAACAAATTACTACGAGATCCTAAGATTAAGCAAAACTGACTGAGTAAGGCACCTAAGCACCCGGCTAGCTTAAGAGTAGATAATACAATGAAGTCCAGCAAAGCCAGAAGGGCGGAGCCAGACTAAATAGGGAAAAAAGGTCATGTGACCAGCAAACTGAAACAAAATCTAACAAGAGGGTTCTAACACTAGGGGTAATTGTAAATCTCCGTATATGTTTCCGGAGTAACACACAGACGCTCACAGGCTCAGTATGGATTAGACTAGAATTTAAAAAGCTGAAAAAGGGTAATGTATTAGAACAGAAAATACCAGGCGTATACACTGTTGCGGTAATTTTAACCCTGCTGCTCTAGAGAATTTGTGAGGCCCTGTAGATTTTCTTCTGTAAGTTTCTAAAACTTGATTTTATTTGACTGTTCCTCATTTGGGGGGACCTATCCATGAGTATTTTTTTTTTTTTGGGGTTTACTTTTTGCTACACGCCGATTTGTACACTTGTCGTGTTCGGTTTCATAGTGACCCGTCATCATTTTTTACAGCTGTGAGGCCATATTTTCAGTGAAATAAAGGAGTTATAACCTCAGTTGGGTCTATTTATTGCATCTACTATTGTATATCAACTTATTTATTTCCTAAATTATTTCAATGGGGTCGTACACGTGCTCTGCCGGGTGTATGCATTGAGATCTGCGCACCATAAAAATGGCTTATATTGATTATATTTGGTGCACAGTCTATACTAAAATGTAGAGCGCATCCAGAGAGATCACTAGGTGTGCACTACACGTGTATATTCTGCGCAGAACGTGCTCTGTTGTGGAGGGAAATCAACCTGAATTGGAATACAAACAAACTCCACAAACGAAGACTCTTTATCGAAGAACTTGGAAAATCACTGGTTAGGCCGTATATTGAGCAAAGAAAGGTAACACCCAGAATGGAAGGAGCAGCAGGCCTTGTACAGAGCATCGAGCAACATCCTCAGGAAACTGAAACCATGGCCTCCACAAGCACTTCTAACCCTATGGCCTCTACCAGCGGTGCTTCCAGAATAAAAAGAAAAAGGTGCAGCTATTGCCCTTATTCTTGTGATAATAAAACAAGTATTACATGTTCTGGATGCAGAAAATTCTTATGCAAAGCCCATGTTTATTGTTCTTCATGCAAGAATACATAAATTAATATTACCATTTAAATATGTTCAAATTGAAGTGTTTATTATCTTTAATTTTTTTTCACAAAATGTTTGATTTGCTTGTTTTGGTTTGTTTTTTTTTACCACATATCTGTAGTTTGCTATTTTTCGTTTTGCTTATTACTAAGTTTTTTTCGGAATAAAAAAACAAAAATAAAGATTTCAATTTCATTTTTCTTTTTTCTTTTATTTCCAAACATGTGCCCATACAGTCTAGTAAGCAAAAGGCATAAAAATAATTGAGTTAGAGTATCTAAAATCAAGATTTAATAAATCGGGTCATAGTGACCCAGTAGCAATACAAGTGTATAGTACATGGGAACAGAACAGCAGGGTTAAATCTCTGTATATACAGTGCCTACAAGTAGTATTCAACCCCTGCAGATTTAGCTGGTTGACACATGCGGAATTAACTTGGCATTGTGACATTTGTACTGTAGATCAGCCTGGAAGTGGGAAATGCACTGCAGCAAACATTTTTGTTTTAATTTTTTTTTTTTAAAAACGTTAAAAGTTAATTCAGAGTGTCATTTATTATTCAACCCTTCAAACCACAAGAATTCTGTTTGGTCCCCCTAAAGTATTAAGAAGTAGTTCAGGCACCAAGAATAATGAGCTTCACATGTGTGGATTAATGATCTCTTTTGCCAGCCTTTTCTGACTATTTAAGACCCTCCCCAAACTTGTGAACAGCACTCATACATGGTCAACATGGGAAAGACAAAGGAGCATTCCAAGGCCATCAGAGACAAGATCGTGGAGGGTCACAAGGCTGGCAAGGGGTACAAAACCCTTTCCAAGGAGTTGGCCCTACCTGTCTCCACTGTTGGGAGCATCATCCGTAAGTGGAAGGCTTATGGAACTACTCTTAGCCTTCCACGGCCTGGACAGCCTTTGAAAGTTTCCTCCCGTGCCGAGGCCAGGCTTGTCCGAAGAGTCAAGGCTAACCCAAAGGACAACAAGGAAGGAGCTCTGGGAAGATCCCATGGCAGTGGTGACATTGGTTTCAGTCAATACCATAAGTAACGTACTCCACCGCAATGGTCTCCGTTCCAGACGAGCCCGTAAGGTACCTTTACTTTCAAAGCGTCATGTCAAGGCTCGTCTACAGTTTGCTCATGATCACTTGGAGGACTCTGAGACAGACTGGTTCAAGGTTCTATGGTCTGATGAGACCAAGATCGAGATCTTTGGTGCCAACCACACACGTGACGTTTGGAGACTGGATGGCACTGCATGCGACCCCAAGAATACCATCCCTACAGTCAAGCATGGTGGTGGCAGCATCATGCTGTGGGACTGTTTCTCAGCCAAGGGGCCTGGCCATCTGGTCCGCATCCATGGGAGGATGGATAGCACGGCCTACCTGGAGATTTTGGCCAAGAACCTCCGCTCCTCCATCAAGGATCTTAAGATGGGTCGTAATTTCATCTTCCAACAAAACAACGACCCAAAGCACACAGCCAAGAAAACCAAGGCCTGGTTCAAGAGGGAAAAAGTCAAGGTGTTGGAGTGGCCTAGTCAGTCTCCTCACCTTAACCCAATTGAAAACTTGTGGAAGGAGCTCAAGATTAAAGTCCACATGAGACACCCAAAGAACCTAGATAACTTGGAGAAGATCTGCATGGAGGAGTGGGCCAAGATAACTCCACAGACCTGTGCCGGCCTGATCAGGTCTTATAAAAGACGATTATTAGCTGTAATTGCAAACAAGGGTTATTCCACGAAATATTAAACATAGGGGTTGTATAATAATTGACCCACACTTTTATGTTTAAAATTTATTAAAATTCAACTGAGCAACATAACTTTTTGTTTTGTAAGATTTATGCTTCTGTTAATAAATCCTACTCTCGTTTGCAGTTTGAAGGCTCTAACTTATTTGCATCTATCAAACCAGCTAAATCTGCAGGGGGTTGAATACTACTTGTAGGCACTGTATTTCCAGAGTAACACAAAGAAGCTCACAGGCTCAGTATGGATTAGACCAGAATATAAAAAGCTGAAAAATGGTACTGTATCACAAGCGTACAGCTGTATACAGTGTAGGGGTAATTGTAAATCTCCGTATACATTTCCGGAGTAACACACAGAAGCTCATCGGCTCAGTATGGATTAGACCAGAATATAAAAAGCTGAAAAAGGGTAATGTATCACAAGCATACAACTGTATACAGTCTAGGGGTAATTGTAAATCTCCGTATAGATTTCTGGAGTAACACACAGACGCTCACAGGCTCAGTATGGATTAAACCAGAATATAAAAAGCTGAAAAAGGGTACTGTATCACAAGCGTACAGCTGTATACAGTGTAGGGGTAATTGTAAATCTCCGTATACATTTCCGGAGTAACACACAGAAGCTCATCGGCTCAGTATGGATTAGACCAGAATATAAAAAGCTGAAAAAGGGTAATGTATCACAAGCATACAACTGTATACAGTCTAGGGGTAATTGTAAATCTCCGTATAGATTTCCGGAGTAACACACAGACGCTCACAGGCTCAGTATGGATTAAACCAGAATATAAAAAGCTGAAAAAGGGTACTGTATCACAAGCGTACAGCTGTATACAGTCTAGGTGTAATTGTAAATCTCCGTATATATTCACAGAGTAACACACAGATGCTCACAGGCTCAGTATGGATTAGACCAGAATATAAAAAGCAGAAAAAGGGTAATGTATCAGAAGATTCCAGGCGTATACAGTGTAGGGGTAATTGAAAATCTACATATATATTTCCCGAGTCAGACACAGACTCTCACAGGCTCAGTATGGAATACACCAGAATATAAAAGCAGAAAAAGTGTTATGTATCAGAAGGTACAGCTGTATACAGCCTAGGGATAATTGTAAATCTCTGTATATATTTCCAGAGTCAGACACAGACTCTCACAGGCTCAGTATGGATTAGACCAGAATATAAAAAGCAGAAAAAGGGTAATGTATCAGAAGATACCAGGCGTATACAGTGTTGGGGTAATTTTAAATTTCCGAATATATTTCCGGAGTAACACACAGATGCTCACAGGCTCAGTATGGATTAAACCAGAATATAAAAAGCTGAAAAAGGGTAATGTATCACAAGCGTACAGCTGTATACATTCTAGGGGTAATTGTAAATCTCCGTATAGATTTCCGGAGTAACACACAGACGCTCACAGGCTCAGTATGGATTAAACCAGAATATAAAAAGCAGAAAAAGGGTACTGTATCACCAGATACCAGGTGTATATAGTATAGTGAAAAAATTGTAAATCTCTGTACATATTTCTGGAGTCACACACAGACACTCTCAGTCTCTGTATGGATTAGACCGGAATATAAAAAGCAGAAAAAGAATAATGTATCAGAAGATACAGGCGTATACAGTGTAGGGGTAATTGTAAATCTCTGTATATATTTCCGGAGTCAGACACAGACTCTCACAGGCTCAGTATGGATTACACCAGAGTATAAAAAGCATAAAAAGGGTAATGTATCAGAAGCATACAGCTGTATACAGTCTAGGGATAATTGTAAATCTCTGTATATATTTACAGAGTCAGACATAGACTCTCACAGGCTCTGTATGGATTAGACCAGAATATAAAAGCTGAAAAAGGGTACTGTATGACAAGCGTACAACTGTTGTTAGGAGTCGGGCAACAGCTGGATTTGAACCTGTATCTGAGGCATCAGTGGTTCCCCATCCAGGTCTCAGCTGGGGCAGATGCTGCTTATCTTTGCCATCAATCCCAATGCCTAGCCAGTACAAGAGAGTACAAGCTGTCTTCAGTGTCTTTGTTAATAGTAGCCTTAAGCATACGTTACAGAAGGAGACAGGGCTGTTATAGCCTAAGTCCTGAAATGCCTGCACTGAGCATGTCCGTGACATAGCGAACAGTGATTGGTGGTTAACGTCAGCTGATCCTCTGACCTGGCACCGCCTGATTGGTCACAGATGACGTCATCGGTGATGCGAGTAACGAGATGGCTGGGGGCGGAGCTTAGCCCTTAAATAGCTTGTCTGTTCCCGGCGCGGTCAGATCATACTAAAATAGGCAGTGCTCATGTGAGGATGTACCAGAATCTGGGCTCCACGTGCTCTTTAGCTTTGCTCTCCGTGACCTGCCGATGCTCGGCTAATTAGCACAGGTCCTTCAGGCAGGTTTAGATTATGCCAGGCGCCAATGTGGCGCAGTCTTGCTACGAATATAGGGTAGCTATGCACCCTGAGCAGACTGCGGGGCGCGTAACCTGTAGCCAATGTGGCGCAGTCTTGCTACGAATATAGGGTAGCTATACACCCTGAACAGACTGCGGGGCACGTAACCTGTGCATCGCCTGCCAAGCTGAACAGAGAGTTGCTCAGTCCGATCTCACACCGGCTGGTAGCACGTACGCCTGGCATTAGTCGCACACACTTCCTAGCGGCTGGCACGTAGCTTTTGTGCAGTCAACAGGGCTACGTCTATACCAGCTTGCAGCACATAGTGCAAACCTAATATCTGGCAAGTGGCTTCTGTGCCATTAACAGGGCTACATCTACGCCAGTCGATAGCACATCTCCCGTGACGCTAACGGAGATAGTGCCAATTCAACATCTCCCTAGTGTGAAGTAACACAGGCGAGATCTAATATTATCCTTTAGGCCTCTTTCACACATCCGGTGTGCGCCTGACGGCGCCCCCGGCATTTAGCCACAGCGCTGCATCAGAAAACCTGATGCGCCGCTTGCGGGTTTTTTTGCATTGACTTGCATTAGCGCCGGATGGCGCCGCATGTCAATGCGTCGTATGCGATTTTGTCCGGATGTGGCGGAAATGTACATTCCGGCGGCCGGACAAAACGCAGCAGGTAACGTTTTTTTTTTTTGCCGGATTCCCCTGATGTCTCCGGGCATCAGAAACCATCCGGCAAAAAAACGCATGCGGCGCATCAGGTTTTCTGATGCGGCGCTGCGGCTAAATGCCGGGGGCGCCGTCAGGCGCACACCGGATGTGTGAAAGAGGCCTTAGTTGTCAGTTGTTACCCTGATACCCAAAGGGTGTTCGGCAGCAGTGACATAAACTGCCTCGCGGATCCTGGGTTCGGTTGCAATCCATTATATAATAAAGTTGTTGCAACCGAGCTCATAACAGCTGTATACAGTGTAGGGGTAATTGTAAATCTCTGTATATATTTCCTGAGTAACACACAGACACTCACAGGCTCAGTATGGATTAGACCAGAATATAAAAAGCAGAAAAAGGGTAATGTATCAGAACAGAAGATACCAGGCGTATACAGTGTAGGGGTAATTTTAAATCTCCGTATATATTTCTGGAGTAACACACAGACGCTCACGGGCTCAGTATGGATTAGACCAGAATATAAAAAGCTGAAAAAGGGTACTGTTATGTTTCGGTAGCTGAGGAGAAACTGCAAAAAATAGCCAAAGTATACACCAGAGAGGCTGGAAACTATTGGATTGCAGTAACCTAAACTAACCGCCACACTAGAAGTAGCCGTAGAGGGTACCTACGGTGATCCTAGATGCCTCGTCACAGCCGGAGAGATAGCTACACCTAAAGGCAGAATGATGAATGCTATCCCCAAAGAAATATTAAGCCCCTGAACATGTAATGGTGGTTAGACAAGAAGAAAACATGGACACAGACAGAAAATAGAATGAGCAAAGGCTGGGGCCCAATCTCTCTAGATAGAAAAGTATAGGAAAGAATTCTGACTGCAACCCGAAAAAAACCCTGACAAAAATACCAACACTTCTGATTAACAAAAAAACCTGAGATCACACGATCTCAACCACCTAAATCAGATCTCTGGTGTAACACACAGCAACACAGCAAATAAAAAGTGACAAAGGAATAAAGCAAAAATGCAAACACACAATGAGCACAATTGCAGCGCAAGACCCCAAAAGGGGACCAGGTTGCAGTCCAGCTCAGAAGTCGCCTCCAAGGTATTCACAACAGTACCCCCCCTTGAGGAGGGGTCACCGGACCCTCACCTGCGCAACCAGGCCGATCAGGATGAGCTCAATGATAGGCATGGATAAGTCTCCCAGAATGGATGTCCGAAGCAAACACCCAAGAATTGTCCTCCTGACCATAACCTCTCCACTTAACCAAACACTGGAGCCTCCGTCTAGCAAAATGAGAATCCAATATTTTCTCAACCACATACTCCAAACTGCCCTCAACCAAAACAGGATCAGGAGGCGCAGCCATAGGAACCACGGGCTCGATTAGCCTCTTCAATAAGGACTTGTGGAACACGTTATGTATCTTAAATGTCCCTGGAAGAAGCAAACGGAAGGAAACAGGATTAATGAAGTCCTATGCCGGTTGGCAAACCGCTGGGCCTTCTCCTGAGAGAGCGACAACCTCTCCACTACCTGGTCCCAAATCTGCTGCATACGCTGCACAATAAAGTCAACCCCCGGACAGACAGAAGCCTCCGCCTGTCCTGAAGAAAATCGAGGGTGAAACCCAGAATTGCAGAAAAATGGAGACATCAAGGTGGCAGAGCTAGCCCTATTATTAAGAGCAAACTCAGCCAAAGGCAAAAAAGAGACCCAGTCATCTTGATCAGCAGACACAAAACATCTCAAATAAGTCTCCAAGGTCTGGTTTGTTCTCTCGGTTTGTCCATTGGTCTAAGGGTGAAATGCAGAGGAGAAAGATAACTGAACACCAAGTTTAGAACAAAATGTCCTCCAAAATCTGGAAACAAACTGGACTCCTCTGTCAGACACAATATTCTCCGGAATGCCATGTAACCGAACCACGTGCTGAAAGAACAAAGGCACCAATTCGGAGGAGGAAGGCAACTTAGGTAATGGCACAAAATGTATCATCTTGGAAAACCTATCACAGATTACCCAGATAACGGTCATTCTCTGAGACAGGAAGGTCGGAAATAAAATCCATAGAAATATGGGTCCATGGCCTCTTGGGTACAGGCAATGGCATTAACAAACCACTAGAACGAGAGCAAGGCTTCGAACGAGGGCAAGTCCCACAGTACTGCACAAAGTCCCTGATGTTACGAGACAAATTAGGCCACCAAAAGGATTGACTCACCAAGTCTCTGGTACCAAAAATCCCGAGATGACCAGCCAACACGGAACATTGAATCTCAGACATCACATTCTTTTTCCTCTGGTCTGGGACAAACAATTTCCCAACAGGGCAGCGCTCAGGTTTATCCTCCTGAAACCCCTCCACAGCCAGTCTCAAATTGGGCGAGATGGCAGAAAGAACTACACCCTCTTTCAAAATAACAGCAGGATCAGATAAATCAGGAGAATTCGCAAATAAACTCCTCGAGAGGGCATCCGCCTTAACATTCTTAGTGCCCGGAAGAAAAGAAACCACAAAATTAAAACGTGTGAAAAACAAGGCCCACCTGGCCTGTCTAGGATTAAGTCACTTGGCTGACTCGAGATAAAACAGGTTCTTATGGTCCGTGAGGACCACCACCTGATGTTTGGCTCCTTCCAGCCAATATCTCCACTCTTCAAAGGCCCACTTCATGGCCAATAACTCCCGATTACCCACGTCATAATTACGTTCAGTTGGAGAAAATTTTCGAGAGAAAAAGGCACAAGGGTTACTCTTAGAGGTCTCTGGATCCCTTTGGGACAAATCAGCACCTGCCCCAATCTCAGAGGCATCAACCTCCACCTGAAACGGCAGAGAAACATCAGGCTGCCGTAGAACAGGAGCAGAAATGAATCTCTGCTTAAGTTCCTGAAACACAGAAACTGCCTCAGGATGCCAATTCACCACATCGGAACCCTTTTTGGTCAAATCAGTCAATGGTTTAACAATACCGGAGAAAGTACCAATAAATTTGCGATAAAAATTGGCAAAACTCAAAAATCTCTGAAGAGCCTTCAATGAAGTAGGTTGAACCCAATCACAGATGGCCTGAACCTTGACCGGGTCCATTTCAATAACAGACGGAGACAAAATGAATCCCAGAAATGAGACCTTCTGTACGCCAAAACGACACTTTGATCCCTTTACATACAGTGCATTCTCTCTCAAAATCTGGAACACCGTCCGAACATGTTTCACATGAGAGTCCCAGTCGTTGGAAAAAATCAAGATATCATCCAAATAAACAATCAGAAATTTATCCACAAAATCCTTGAAAATATCATTCATGAAGGATTGGAAGACGGAAGGGGCATTAGTAAGCCCAAAAGGCATCACTAGGTACTCAAAATGTCCCTCTGGGGTATTAAACGCCGTCTTCCCCGTGCTTAATGCGAATAAGGTTATACGCCCCCCTGAGGTCAAGCTTGGTAAACCAACTAGCACTTTTCACTCTGGAAAATAGGTCAGAAATCAAAGGTAACGGATATTGATATTTAACAATGATCTTATTCAGGAGGCGATAATCAATACACGGCCTCAATGAACCATCCTTTTTGGCCACAAAGAAAAAACCGGCACCCAAGGGTGAGGAGGATGGTCTGATATGACCCTTCTCCAATGACACCTTTATATAAGATCGCATAGCATCATATTCAGGTACAGATAAATTAAAAAGGCGATCTTTAGGAAATTTACCACAAGGCACTAATTCAATAGCGCAATCATAGCTCCTGTGAGGAGGTAAGGATGCAGATTTACTTTCACTAAACACATCAGAAAAATCAGTCAAAAAGTCAGGGACATCCTGAGACTGGGGAGAGGCAGAAAAAACAGGAGTGTCAGTATTAACACATTGGCAGCCCCAATTGGTCACAGACACAGATTTCCAATCCAAAACAGGATTATGAGTCTCTAACCAAGGGAAACCCAGTACAATAATGTCATGCAGATTATGCAACACCAGAAATTTGCAACTCTCCTGATGATCTGGTTCAACCCTCATTATCACCTGAGTAGAAAACTGGGGTTTATTCTCCGCCAAAGGAGTAGAATCAATGCCCAGTAAAGGAATAGACGTCCGCAGGGGTATCATGGGAAACCCACAACGTTTGGCAAAGTCAAAATCCATCAGGTTAATAGCTGCTCCTGAATCAACAGAAGCCTGAGCCGAAAATGTGGACAAGGAGCAAATCAGGGTAACAGTCAACAGAATTTTAGTCTGAACACTACCCAAGACAACTGAGCATGAAAAATGTCCTCCCCGCTTAGGGCAGACGGAAATAGCATGGGAAGCGTCACCACAGTAGAAACATAACCCATTGCGCTTACGAAACTCATGACACTGATCCCCAGAAGTCACTCCATCACACTGCATGGGCTCAGGAGCTGGCTCACAAGCCAACACTAACTCACGCATACCTCTGCGCTCACGCAATCGTCTGTCAATTTGAATAGCCAAAGACATAGAATCATTGAGACCAGAGGGAACAGGGAATTCCACCATAATGTCCTTTACATTTTCTGACAGACCCTTCTGAAAAAGGGCTGCCAAAGCATCATCATTCCATTTGGTCAGGACTGCCGATTTTCGAAATTTCTGACAGTACAGCTCAGCGTCTTCACGACCCTGATTTAATGCCAACAAGGTCTTTTCAGCTTGATCAGTGACATTAGGTTCATCGTACAATAACCCCAGAGCCTGAAACATCATTCAAAACAGGATCCCCAGGTGTAATGGAAAAAGCCCAATCCTGAGGGTCGCCGCGCAGCAGAGAGATGACAATTTGAACCTGCTGTGCTGCGTTCCCTGAGGACTTAGGCTTTAAGGCAAAAAACAACTTACAGTTATTTTTGAAATTCAGAAATTTAGACCAATCCCCCAAAAATAAATCTGGCATGGGGATCCTAGGTTCCACAACTGGCAACCTAGCAAGATAGGTAGCAATACTCTGAACCTCAGTGGCAAGCTGCTCCACACGGCCAGACAACTGTGCAAACTCCATTGAGAGAAATAAAAATTCCTCCTCAGCACCCAGAGAAAAAGAGGGAAAAAAAAATGTAACAAACTTTTTCCTCTTTACTATTTTTCCCTTCTGTGAGTACCATATAATTTTCTGTCTGGCCGGTAATACTATTATATTTCGGTAGCTGAGGAGAAACTGCAAAAAATAGCCAAAGTAGCAATACACCAGAGAGGCTGGAAACTATTGGATTGCAGTAACCTAAACTAACCACCACACTAGAAGTAGCCGTGGAGCGTACCTACGGTGATCCTAGATGCCTCGTCACAGCCGGAGAGATAGCTACACCTAAAGGCAGAAAGATAAATGCTATCTGCCCCGGAGCAGAATCCCCAAAGAAATAGGAAGCCCCTAAACATGTAATGGCGGTTAGACAAGAAGAAAACACGGACACAGTCTAGGGGTAATAGAATGAGCAAACGCTGGGGCCCAATCTGACTAGATAGAAAAGTATAGGAAAAAATTCTGACTGCAACCCAAAAAAACCCTGACAAAAATACCAACACTTCTGATTAACAAAAAACCTGAGATCACCACGATCTCTACCACCTAAATCAGATCTCTGGTGTAACACACAGCAACACAGCAAATAAAAAGGGACACAGGAACAGAGCAAAAGTGCAAACACAAACTGAGCACAATTGCAGCGCAAGACCCCAAAAGGGGACCAGGTTGCAGTCCACTCCAAGCAGCAAACCAGCAGTGAAAATCCAACAGAGGAAAAAAAAAAAAACACTTATCTGAATGAGAGCAGGAAAGCAAGGTGTGCTCCAAGCAAGAGCAGGAGGAACAATTGATTACCGGCAAGGCTGCTGGGAACTCAGGTCACTTATGTCATACCATTCAGAGCCAGTTGAAGGCCATTCAGTAATTAGTTTATTATTACCCTCAGCAACTACCGGAGGGAGCCCCAGCTCAGAAGTCGCCTTCAAGGTATTCACAACAGGGTACTATATCACAAGCTTACAGCTGTAAACAGTATAGGGGTAATTGTAAATCTCCATATATATTTCCAGAGTAACACACAGACGCTCACAGGCTCAGTATGGATTAGACCAGAATATAAAAAGTTGAAAAAGGGTACTGTATCACAAGCGTACAGCTGTATACAGTGTAGGGGTAATTGTAAATCTCCGTTTATATTTCTGGAGTAACACACAGACGCTCACAGGCTCAGTATGGATTAGACCAGAATATAAAAAGCTGAAAAAGGGTAATGTATCAGAATAGAAGATACCAGGCGTAAACAGTGTAGCTGTTATTTTAAATCTCAGCATATATTTCCAGAGTAACACACAGACGCTCACAGGCTTAGTATGGATTAGACCAGAATATAAAAAGCTGAAAAAGGGTACTGTATCACAAGTGTACAGCTGTATACAGTCTAGGGGTAATTGTAAATCTCCGTATATGTTTCCGGATTAACACACAGACGCTCACAGGCTCAGTATGGATTAGACCAGAATATAAAAAGCTGAAAAAGGGTACTGTATCACAAGTGTACAGCTGTATACAGTCTAGGGGTAATTGTTAACCTCCGTATATATTTCCGGAGTAACACAAACACACAGACGCTCACAGGCTCAATAAGGATTAGACCAGAATATAAAAAGCAGAAAAAAGGTACTGTATCACCAGATAACAGATGTATATATTATAGTGAAAAAATTGTAAATCTCCGTACATTTTTCTGGAGTCACACACAGACGCTCTCATGCTCAGTATGGATTAGACAAGAATATAAAAAGCAGAAAAAGGGTACTGTATCAGAAGATACCAGGTGTATACAGTGTAGGGGTAATTGTAAATCTCTGTATATATTTCCGGAGTCAGACACAGACGGTCACATGCTCAGTATGGATTAGTCAAGAATATAAAAAGCAAAAAAAGGGTACTGTATCAGAAGATACCAGGTGTATACAGTGTAGGGGTAATTGTAAATTTCCGTATATATTTCTGGAGTAACACACAGACGCTCACAGGCTCTGTATGGATTAGACCAGAATATATAAAGCTGAAAAAGGGTATTGTATCACCAGATACCAGGTGTATATAGTATAGTGAAAAAATTGTAAATCTCTATATATATTTCACACACAGATAGTCAGCATGTATTTGTCCATGATACCAGCCGGTACACGGTACTGTGTGAGGAGCGTACAGCTCTATACGGTGTGGGAAAAAATTAACGCTCGGTAACTGTGCAGAAAAAAAGAATAAAAGTATTAGTGCTGTGTAAAAAGCAGTCTACACAGCAGTGTACACACAGCAATACAGCTAGCAGGCAGCCTATTAGGGTATGTTTCCACGGTCCGGAAACAGTCAGGAATCGCTGCGTTTTTGACGCTGGGCGCTAGCACAGCATCAAACACGCAGTGTCCAGATGTTACAGCATAGTGGAGGGGATTTCAAGAAATCCCGCCTCCACTATGCTTCAAAACACGCAGGCGGAAGACCTGCGTTTACGGACATGCGGCGCGTCTTTTTAGACCGCAGCATGTCCTATTCCCTTGCGGCGACGCTGGGTTGCCGCAAAGGAAATAACACAGGGCTATGTAGCCCTGCGGTCATTCCGGTTGTGTTCTATGAACACATCCGGATTGACCGCGTGTTCAGTAGGGGGCAGGGCTTTGGGCGGAGCGGACTTTCCTCTCCGTCCAAAGTGCTGTGTTTCCGGACCGTGGAAACACAGCCTTTACCAGCTCTGCTGCTGCTGTACAAAAGGAAATCCTCCCCTGTCACTGGCAGGCAGCCTAATAACCAGCGCTGCTGCACACAACAAAATCCTCCCCTGTCACTGCACACTAACTGTACAGCACAATTGCTATCAGCACAAGCAAGGAATCACTTTTCTTTCCTGCCTAACTCTCTCCCTGCTGAGAAACAGTGGCTGCAACCTCTCCCTTCTGTTAAGATCAGCACAAGTAAAATGGCGGTCGGCGGTCAGGGCTTTTATAGCTACTGTGACGCCACACAAAGCAAGCCAATCACTGCAATGCCCTTCTCTAAAATGGTGGTGGCCGCTGCCCATGTCATCTCGTTGCCCATAGTGTGAGTCCTTGCTCATTGGCTTGAGAAAAGGCGCCTGCAAGCATTATGGGAAAACCGACTTTGGCATTCGGGTCGACGACCGCATGGCCGACCTCACGTCATGGTCGGGTTTCGCTCGGCGAAACCTGTCTTTGGCGAAAGTCGGTGATTTTTTAATCTGACCGACCTGTTTCGCTCAACTCGAGTAAATACTCTATTTTATTTGCTCTGTTTGTGCAAAAAATCTGCCGCCTTCAAATGTCCAAGCAAAATGTATGTGATTTCACGAAAACTCATTCCCATTGTACATGTAAAGACTCTGTTAAACTGTGAGGGTTTTTTGTGTGCTCTTTTTATCTATAAGCTTCTATGGGGAACCTAAAGAAATGCAAATAAAGGAGAAGTGCAGAAGCAAAGCTCTTTTATACTAAAAAAAAAACCAAAAAGATTCTGCTCAAAACCTTCACGTCAAATAAAAAAAAGGCTATAAAAATGCAGCAAAACAAAGAAAATAATCTTAGAGGATTGTTATTGCTTATTTTTGTGCTGATGTAAGGGACCTGCAATGGATAATACAGTACAATGGTGCTAGGGCATTTAGGGGCATATGCTGCAATCTAGTGGAAATGTGCTAAGGGTAGGCACTAGAGATGAGTGAACTTGTACGGAAAAAGTTTGTCAATCTCAAATGCGGCATGAATTAGGACATTCGGATTCATATTCAGCCTCCCCAATCATTTTCCCTCAAAGTAGGCAAAATTCGTTCACAGTTGGCTAAATGATCTCATTTTCACTAATGCTTTTGTTTTGACTTTGTCTAGGATAGTGGTGCTGTATGATGAGTGGTTGAGGAAGGGGGCATGCTTTATGAAGGGAGTGGGTGTGTCTATGTCAGAGGAGTGGAGGAGCGTAATTTTTTTTTTCATTTTTTTTCTGTAGTGTACATTCCAGGAGCCAATCAGAGCGCACAAACCATCCACAACGTCATGACACAATGTCTTTTGTGATTGGCTGATGAAGTCTCATCTCCCTGGCAATATAAATAGTGGACATCTAGTTTTGCTGTCACCATTTTGTCAGTGTCACAGCGCAGAGAGGCCGCTCCTGCTGCTGAAAGTGAACTTGTCAGTTATCTAGATAGGATCCTGTACTATGTGAAATCGATCTTCCAGCATCAAACTAGATTGTACTGAAACTGTGTTGCAGTCTCAGAAGGTCCCATTTGCTCATTTAAATCATTTGTGCAAAAACTGTGACGCAGTGAGGAATCAGGAGGCTCTATTTCCTCTTAAAAAATCATGAGTCCTAATAAAGGGGTTCAGCCAGGAGTCCCTATTTGCTAATCCAAATCATTTGAGATAAAACTGTGTTGCAGTGAGGAATCAGGAGGCCACATTTCCTCTTAAAAATCATTAAGCCTAATATAGGGGTTCATCCAGAAGGCCTTATTTGCTAATCCAAATCGTTTGGCATCAAACTGTGTTGCAGTGAGGAATAGGGTGACCACACTTCCTCTTAAAAATCGTTATGCGTAATATAGGGGTTCAGCCAGGAGGCCCTATTTGCTAATCCAAATTATTTGTGATAAAACTGTGTTGCAGTGAGGAATCAGGAGGCCACATTTCTTCTAAAAAGTGGTTAGTTCTAGTGCAGAGGTTCAGCCAGTAGGCTATATTTGCTAATCCAAATTGTTTGGGATAAAACTGTGTTGCAGTGAGGAATCAGGAGGCCATATTTCCTCTTAAAGGGAAACTGTCAGCTGAATTGTGCTGAGTAACCTACAGACATTGTCAGGTTGGCGCCGTTATAGTAATTAAAATGATACCTGAGGTGATGAAATCCATCTTGTGGTTGTTGTATAATCTTTATTTTCGGTTTTGAGTTAATGATATGCTTGTGGTTCGGGGCGGATCTGTGAGATGGTCTTCATGTGGTGCTCTGATTAGGTATTCATCAGTATGACTTCAGACAGGTCACTGATCCCTCAGCAACCTGCTCCCTAGTTTACATAATGAATATTATATATATTTAAAAAAAATCTTACACATGCCATAGCTAAGAGCTTGAACTCTACCATCTCAAATCTGTTGGCCTCAGAAATGCTGCCTTTCTGCCTGTTGGATACAGACTATTTCAGAAAGTTGATGGCTGTCGCAGTCCCCCTGTAACAGTTGCCCAGTCGCCATTACTTCTCTAAGAAAGGTGTGACTGTGCAACACCAGAATGTTGCTGACATCACCCATTCCCTAAAAAAAATCTATGTCTGCCACGATGCATTTCACCACTGACACCTGTATGAGGAAACATGGGCAGGGGTGTTACATTTCCCTGACTGGACAGTAGGTAACACTGGTGGCTGTGGGGGCAGGCAGTCAAGGGGTTGCTCCACAAATCTTTGAATCCCCAAGGCTTGAGGGTGAAACCTCTGTATGTAAAAGTTCCTCCACTGCTTCTGCCTCCTCTAGGACCTTTACCATGCCCTCAACCTCTTCTTTAATCAGACACGAGTTCCAACAGTGCAAGATAGAATCTCCCCCTCCTCCGAACTGCGCAGCCATGGCTGACATAAATTAGGCAGTGTTTAAATTAATATGCCTTGGAGATCGCAGTCACACAGCTCAAGAGTCTTGGACCGCTTTCAAGGCTGATTTAGAGCAATGGCTGCTTCCACTAAACCTGAAGCCAGGGTAGGACGTGTGCGATAATGGTGCAAACCTGGTAGCAGCCATACACTGTGGCAGCCTCCTTCACGTGCCTTGCATGGCTCACGTCCTCAACCTGGTGATACAAAAATTTCTCTGCCACTATTCAGTCCTGGATGTGCTGCGGCAGAAAGCACGGTTGCTATGTGCTCACTTACGATAATCACACCCCGCAGGTCATTGACTTGCATCACTACAGAGGTCTTTCTGCCTACCAGTTAACCATTTGACTAGTGATATTCCGACATGGTGGAATGCCACTCTGCACATGTTTCAGTGGCTGTGGCAGCAGCGACGAGCCCAGGTGCAGTATGTATTTTTGCATAGCCTGGGCCAACGTATTACGGTCATGGGGCAAATTGCGCTTGCGGAGAGGGTACAGAGGAAGTACCTTTCTGCATAGTTATTGAAACATGATGATAAAGAAATGATGAAATGGCAAACAAAATACTTCACCACCACCTGAAATGAATGAAGCAGCTGGTCAAACATGCGTGCTTCATTCGTTTAAATGGAAGTTCCAGCTATTTCCGGAACTCCTGGACAAATGAATCGAGCTGCTGCACAAATGTCTGATCAGCCACTCCACTCATTTCAGGGGGTGGTTAGAGTTATGGGCTCCTGTTCTCTGTGTCAGTTGGAGTTCTACTTTTGGTACCCCCCATTGGTCACTAGAATGGGACCCCTGCAAATCTCATTGCCTCCTGGAATGAGCACAGCAGCTGACTGGGCATGCTTGCAGCCACTCGATTGTGAGGGCCAGCTCACACGCCAGATTGGCAAGCAGAATTTTGGTGTGGACAAGTCCTTTCTCGGCATGGCTGTGGCTAAAATCTGCTGTTCCTCAATCCTCATCACTGTCTCCCTTATAGGTGAATGGGAGGCATGAAGGAAGAGGCCGTCACGAATATTCAGCAGAATGTCGGCGTGGCTGTCCGCCATGTGAACTAGCTCTAATAATTATGGCATATGTTGTGTATAGAGGATAAGTATTAGATTACTGGAACATCCCATTTAAGACATGCAACTGTACCTTTTTGCAGACAGCTGTCATTAGGGTTAAACTTACTAATACTTAGTAGTATGCAAGCAGGCAGCAGACAGATGGTCTCCAACTTCACATTGTATGAGCGAGGGGGGGGCACAAGAAGGGTAGTGGGAGGGTTGACCAAGGGGTGGGCAAATGAGATGTTGGATGGGGGGAATGTGAGGTCATACTGGCGAGTCGACAGGCAAGTGGGTAGTCGGACACACCTCATCATTTTCTTGGCTCTGCATATAATGTGCCGCGAGGGCCAGTAGTTCCCTGGCAGTTCAGGATGGGCCGGCAGCGTCTGATGTCACTGAAGTCAGACGTGGCCGGCCCCTCTGTGACTGACTGAGGCCCCGTGACTTAATAAAGCAAAGTAAAGAAAAGTAAAGCAATTAGCCCAGGCCCCACACAGTATGCCAGGCGGTTTATATGGTGGCTCGGCAGTGCTGCCTCAGTGTATGCTGCGCAGAGTTGTCTCACCCAGGCCAAGACCCCCCCTTTCCCTCTGCCCCAGAACCCAATACATCAGTAATGGCAGTAATGCACTGATGGTAGAGCTTAAGTAAGGACTTGGGTATCTCAGATTCCATCAGAAAACTGAAGTGACCAAAAGACAAAGAGATAAAAATGTGTAATACAACGAACTAATGAGTTGTGTAAGAACCACCAACATGCTACAAAAAAAACTGATGTAGTGAGATATGGAAGAAAGCTTTTAGGGCTTGAATGATCTGATTGTTGAAATTTGAAGAATTATGCTGTGAGATATTCGACCAGCCATGACCTGGTATATCCATTCATCCTAATGGTTTTCAAACCACTTTCCTAGATGAGTCTTAGGGCTTATACTCACTTGCGAGAAATATGGACGAGTGCAATCCAATAAAAAATCGGATTGCCCTTGGACCAATGTTATTCAATGGGTGACATCTCATCTGCAATTTTATTCTCAGCTGAAATCAGATTGAGAAAAAAAATTGCAGCATGCTGCGATTTGCTGCATATCTCGGACGAGACTCGCTAATGCAAGTCAATGGATGCGGGAAAAAAATCGCACAGCACTCGCACCATGCGAATGCTGTCGGATTTTTACGCACCGGTGTCCTTTGAAAAACCGGCTAATGTAAAATCACACTGACAGGTTATAATAGAAAATATAGAATAGATATATTCACATAGAATACATATATATATATACATGTCAGTAACACACACATATACAGTACAGACCAAAAGTTTGGACACACCTTCTCATTTAAAGATTTTTCTGTATTTTCATGATTATGAAAATTGTACATTCACACTGAAGGCATCAAAACTATGATGCCAACAGTGTGCAAAGCAGTCATCAAAGCAAAAGGTGGCTACTTTGAAGAACCTAGAATATAAGACATAATTTCAGTTGTTTCACACTTTTTTGTTAAGTATATAATTCCACATGTTAATTCATAGTTTTGATGCCTTCAGTGTGAATGTACAATTTTTATAGTCATGAAAATACAGAAAAATCTTTAAATGAGGTGTGTCCAAACTTTTGGTCTGTACTGTACATATGTATATGTATTTATATCACATAGATAGATAGAAGAATAGACGGTAATTCATTTGTCGACTTCTGTAAAACCAGTGCAGGAGCCGACAGTATAGAAGACATGGTTTAAATAGATGCAGAATAGGTAGATATATACTGTAGATGTCAGTGACCAATACAATTAGTATAGTGAGTGTGAAAATTAGGGGACATGTATGTAATTTGATAAAAGATTATTTAGGGGAAAGAAATGGCGTGGAGTCTCCTTATAATTTATAGCCAGCAATGGCTATGCAGACAGCTGAGGGCTGATATTATTAGCCTAGGAAGGGGCCATGGGTACTGCCCCCCCTGGCAAAAACATCAGCTCACAGCCTCCCCAGAAAAGGCGCATCTGTAAGTGTGTATGTGTGTTTTGAAGAATATTTCATTTTATAACGATGTGTAAATGACATAGAACTGCTGTATGTAAAAGCTCATGTTAAAATCGCATTACATACGGAATGCATACGCATGTCATACGGATGTCATACGGATGTTGCGATTAAAAATCGCACAAAAATCGCATGACACTCACGTAGCACTCGTCCGTTTTTTTGGTCTGGAAATCGGACCCTTTTTTCTCGCATATGGGTATGAGCCCTTAGGCTGCGTTCCCACAATCAGTAATAGGCTGGAGTCACACAGAACGTTTAAAAAAACGGTCCGATTTTGTAATGCGATAATCGCACAACTGTTCTCCGTATGTTAATCCGTATGTAATCCGTTTTAAATGCGATGATGCGATTTCCTCGCATCTCAGGATCCGTATGGCATCCGTAGGACGAGAATTTCTCGGCGGCTTGCAAAACCGACATATAATGGATCCCAATGACAGTTTTTACATCACAAAAGAAAGAATAGATATATACACATAGAATACATATATATATATATATGTCATTGAGACATATATATATATATATATATACATATATTTATAATTCATACACTTCTGCATAGTATAATAGCCGCTAATTCAATTGCCGGTTTTTGTGAAATTACAGACCCGACATGAAATGACACATGGTTTACATACAGTTAACATTTCATGCAGTTTGAGATATGGTTTTAACAAACAATTACATGAGTGTATGTGTGCAAAATTTCATACATGTAGAGGTTAATGAAAGGTGTAAATTCGTTGAAAAAAAATGCGTGGGCTCCCGCGCTATTTTCTCAACCAGACAGACAAAGCCAGCGAGTGGGGGCAGATAATAGTAGGGTGTTATGTTACGGTAGCTGAGGAGTGCAGGTAAAAAAGGAAATACACCAGAGCAGTTGGAATCTATGAGATTGCAGTACCCTGACTAACCACCGCAACTAGAGGCAGCCGTGGAGCGTTCCTACGTTGGTCCTAGACGCCTCGTCACAGCCTGAGAAACTAACTACACCTAAAGATAGAAACAGGAAAGCTATCTGCCCCGGAGCAGAACCCCAAAGATAATAGAAAGCCCCCAAACATGTAATGGCGGTTAGACAAGAGGAAATACTGACACAGAAAGAAAATAGTATGAGCAAACGCTGGGGCCCAAACTAACCAAATAGAAAAGGATAGGAAGGGCACTCACTGCAATCTCAGAAAACCCCGAAAAAACACCAACTCTACTAATTTCAAAATCACCTGAGATCACACGACCTCTACCACCTAAATTAGTTCTCTTGTGTAACAAAAACAAAACAGCAGCCACTGAAAAAACTGGAAAAAGCAAAAGAACAAAACTCAGTGGCTGAACTAAACTGAGAGGGCAGAAGCCCCCGGAGGGGACCCTGAAGACCCCACAGAAGTGCAGGACAAAATGCAAAAATAAAGCAAAAACACAAAATAAGAAATTGTCTTATCTGAAAGCAGGAGATGCAGACACGACACAGCAGGCTACAAGGGAAACTGGAAAGAAGGATTCAGACCAGAACAATTGATCACCGGCAACCCTGATGGGAAAATGACTCCCTTACATAAGACCAATCAGTAACACCTGATTCCCAGTCCTCACAATCCTCACTAGTACCGCTTGTAACCACCAGAGGGAGCCTCTGCTCAGAACTCATCTCAAACCCATTCACAACAGTAGGGTGCATTTATTTTTTGCCCCCCCCTGGCTACTAACATCTGCCCCCCAGCCATCCCAGAAAAGGCAAATCTATAATTAGATGTGCCCTTTCTGGTACTTAGCCCGTCTATTCCCATTGCCCTGTAGTGGTGGCGAATGGGTTAATAATGGGTTAAAGCCACCTTGCTATTAGAAGGTGACTTTAAGCCAGGTTAATAATTGAGAGTTGTCAATTAGACAACTCTCAATTATTAATGCTATTGTATGAAATGGTTAAAAAATACACACACACACTTAAGAAAAATCATTTTAATGAAATAAATACACAGTTTTTGACCATCTTTTATTGTACAAGTAATCCTCGATTCCCTTGTTCTCCTGAAATAAAAATAAAATAATAAAGCAAGCTTTTTCTTACCTATCCGACGCACAGTCAGGTCCCACGCTGTAATCCATCAGAAAGGGTTAACATTTTTACAGCTAGCAGCACAGCTAATAGTGGCCGCTCAGCTGTAAACCCCTGAATGAATGAGCTAATCTCCTGGCTGGCAGGAGAGAAAGTGATTAGTGTGGGAAGATTAATTGATTGCTTGCCAGGCTAATCACTTCACTTCAGATCAGCCGGGGACTCCCTCTGACTTCACTGATGCTGTGCGCAGCGCAGCATAAAAAATCGGATGATGGGAGTTGCCCCATAGATTAACATTGGGACGAGCGCAATGCGATTTTTTATCGCCTCGCGCTCGTCCGTATTATATGGTAGTGTGACCCCGGCCATACTAGAATTCTGGACAAAGCATATTTTTGCTGCATCCAACAAGCTGCATTGTACAGCACAAGCACAGTGGATGGGATTAATAGAAATCTCATGCCCACTGAGTTTTTTGGTTTGAAATAAAAACTCAAAATTGATCTGCTGCAGGTATACAAATTTGGCTATTCAAAAAATGACTATTGTCATATATTCTGTGGAACTTGATTTGTGTGAAATTTTGTTGCTTTGAAATAAAAAGCAAAAATTGCCTTCTACAGGTGTACACAGGGTCGTACTGGCCTAGCTGGGTATCGAGAAAATTCTCAGTGGGCCCTTGCAGTGGAAGAAGGAGAGTAGAGACGAAGAAAAAAAAAGTCTGCAGTTTTTAGGGGCACCGGTCCTTTAAAAGCACACGTAGCAGGGGCGGACATACCGCATGTGCAGCCGCTGCGGCTGCATCGAGACCCAGAGGAAGAGGGGGGCCCCTCTAGGGAAGCTAATAATGAGAACAATGTGGCCTGTTTATCCAGCCCTGAGGCTCCGACGGCCGCCGGCCAGATTGCCCTCATGAGCGGCGGGCAGGGAAAAATCCCTACAGCTCCGTTGCCTGCAAGTGAAAATGACAGCGAAGTGGAGCTGCAGCGATCCATTCGGCTTCCTGCCCGTGCGTCCTGTCTCACACAGCAGTCAGCGGCACAGCTGGATGACATTATCATTCAGCACCGCGGCTGTGCCAGAGAGAGGAAGCTGCCGGCGACAGTGATGCTGCGGCTGCGGGAAATAGTGCGGAGACGTGAGAGGTGCTGTGTGTGTGTTTAAAGATGAGTGATGGTGTGTGTGTGTGTGTGTGTGTGCATGCATGTGTGTGTAGTACTGCGAGGGATCGTGCAGAGAAGTGAATGGTGATGTGTGTTTCTGTGTGTGTTCCACCAGCACCTCACTCCTCTGACAGTGTGCACATTAATTATCATCCTGATACCACTATAAATTATATACAGAGCTCCTGTGCATAATGTCACTGGTGATCACTGTAGTACCTGTACACTATACACTATATACAGAGCTCCTGTGCTTGTCACTGGTGATCACTTCATTACCTGTACACTGACACTATATACAGCGCTCCTGTGTGTAATGTCACTGGTGATCACTTTATTATTAGCTGTACATTATATACAGAGCTTTTGTGTATAATGTCACTGGTGATCCCTGTATTACCTGTACACTGACACTATATACAGAGCTCCTGTGTATAATGTCACTGGTGATCCCTGTATTACCTGTATACTATACACTATATATGGAGCTCTTGTGTATAATGTCACTGGTGGTAATAACAGTGTAGTTAGTATTGTGGCTTGTATTAATGATCAATATTGTAGTAGTCGGTCACTATGTGGCGATAATTTGTGGTCTGGTCATGGGGTGGGGGTATTTAACCCCTGTATGTGATATTATTTAGGTCACTATGTGGTGGTAATTTGTGGTCTGGTCACTGTGTGAGGTATTTGTCCCTTGTATGTGGTTGTAAGGTTCTTTGTCTCTGTTGACATGTTCCTTGAAACTCAGTTTTCCGTCGGCCATTTTGCTTTCTGTCTTTCTGCAGCTCTTGCCCTCAGTTAATATGGAGTTTCCAGTTTTCATGTTCCCGCCCTGATTTTTCCCTCTTGCTTCTTAAGCAGCCTCAGCTGAACAATCAGTGCTCCTGAATCAAGCCTCAGTCAGTCTGTGACCTGACTCCTGGAAGCCTTGGACTTGTACTCCAGCTATTCCCTACTGAGGAACCTTGGAACACTTTTGGACTCTGGAAACCTGCTGTTTAGTGAATTCATGTTTGCAGAGGAATTACGGTACAGAGAAAAGATCCTGAACCTGCTTTGGAGATTTATTGTAGTGCTTGAAGTTACTCTGGCCTGCTGTGTCTCCTGTCGCTGTTCCTGCAAACTGTGTGAACTTTTCAGCATGCTTGTATGAAGTAATACAAGTCATTTCATTTCAACCTATGTCTCCTGTGTTTTCCTCGCACCCAAGCACAAGACGCTATAGGAACTGTACACTATACATGACAAGATTCAGGAGCCAATGTTTAGTGTCTGCTGGGTCTGGGAAAGCCGTGTCTGCTGTGACTGTGGATATCAGATGTCCGTTTAATACCTTATGTGATGACAGTGGTTGTGACTTCTCACAACCATTCCAGGTGAGCACATTCCCTTAAAATTTTACTCTGGAGTGTTACCACAGGTAAACACTATTGTTTTTTTTTTTTTTTTCCTTTCCTCTTCTCCTTCCAGCACTTCTGCCTTAAAAGATCTGGAAGATGGAGGCCCGCATAAAGGAACTTTGCGGAGTGACTGATACAATCCTTTCAGATGTACAGACTTTAAAAACCCGTTTTGCAAGCCTACAGGACCTCACTAATCATAATTTGCAAGTGTTTGGACAGACTACCCAGGAATTGCGAGCCAGGATTGAGGCTCTAGAGGAACGAGCCCAGGCTCCTGCCATAACCCCAAGTTCTGGGATCCCCAAATTACCTCCTTTTCGTTTTGGCGGTGAACGTGAGAAATTCAGGGGATTTATTAATCAATGCAATTTATTTTTCTCTGCACATGCTTCACAATTTCCCACTGAACGATCCAAAGTGCTTACTATAATCATGTTGCTTAGCAATAAGGCTTTGATGTGGGCAAACCCTCTGATTGAGACTGAGGATGATTGTTTGAATCACCTTGATGCTTTTATTTCAGCCATGGGGCAGGTGTTTGATGACCCCAATCGAGGTGCAACAGCTGAAGCAGCCATGTTAACTTTGCGCCAAGGTAAGCGTTCAGTAGCCGAATATGCCCTGGATTTCAGGAGATGGGCTCTTGATACCACTTGGGACACTTCCGCTAAAAAATCTATTTTTCGGAAAGGGTTGTCTCCACTGATTAAGGATGAACTTGCTCGTGCCGACCCTCCCACTGCGTTAGGTGACTTTATTAACTATTGTATCCGTATTGATGCTCGTCTGACTGAACGCAGACAAGAGAGATGGTTCGAAAATAATCGCACTAACCTTTTACTACCTCCCTCCTCAGCTAAGGAACCTTTGAGTAGGATCACAAGGGAACCAGAACCTGAACCCATGCAGGTGGACTCTTTACAAAGACGGGTTAGTGATGCACGCAAAGAACATCGTATAAAGGAAAATCTATGTTTCTACTGTGGTAAGTCAGGGCACTTCATTATAAACTGCCCCAGCCATTCTCGTAAGACTACTGCAGCAGTCATTCACTGTGAGTGTTGCGAGAGGAGCTCTGTCATGTCCGAGCCTCAGGCTCCAGAGAGATCTGCTGCAAGAGATCTTGATTTCTCGGACTTAAACTCTGTTAGTTCTGGGGACGATGACGGTATAAACGCTGCAATTTATCAAGTTTCCTCAGCGGTGTCCCAGCTGAGTTGTAAAAGAAACAATTCTCATTGCTTCCTTTCCATCAAACTCTGGGTTGACTCAGTCTGGGTGTCTAGCTCTGCTATGATCGACTCAGGAGCAAGTGGAAATTTTATGGATATCTCCTTTGCTCTGAAACAGGGGATACGTTCAGTGAAGAAGGCTACTCCAGTACAGATGGAGACTGTGGATGGCTCTCTACTGACTTCTGGACCAGTGGATCAAGAAACAGAGCCTTTGAGGGTCCTTATGGGTAAAGATCATCAGGAGAAAATGTCTTTTATGCTTATCTCTTCTCCCCACTTTCCCATTATTCTAGGGCTACCATGGCTGCAGGCGCAGAATCCTACGATTAACTGGGAGACCAAGGAATTACACTTTCCGGAGAAACAGATGAGTCAAGGAGTTTCAGCTTGCTCTGTTCCTAAAGAAACCATGTCAGTCCCTGAACTACCAGCTGTATACCAGGACTATGTGGATTTATGTGACAAGAAGAACGCTGATCAGCTTCCTCCTCACCGTCCATATGATTGTCCAATTGAATTATTGCCTGGAGCCGAGATACCTTTTGGTAAGATCTACCCCCTAGCGGGGCCCGAGCTAAAAGCTTTGAAGGATTATATAGACGAAAATTTAGCCAAGGGCTTCATACGCCCCTCTTCATCTCCCGCAGGTGCACCCATCTTCTTTGTGAAGAAGAAAGATGGATCTCTGAGACCCTGCATAGACTATAGGGAACTCAATAAGGTTACTATTAGAAACCGTTATCCATTGCCTTTAATCCCTGAATTGTTGGAGAGAGTGCGGCATGCCAAAATTTTCTCTAAACTGGATCTCCGTGGGGCCTATAACTTGGTCCGTATTAGACCTGGGGATGAATGGAAGACTGCTTTCAGGTCACGCTATGGACACTTTGAATATCTAGTTATGCCTTTTGGTCTGAGTACCGCCCCAGCCACTTTCCAACACTTCGTGAATGATATCTTCAGGGATCTCCTAGATACATTTGTGGTGATTTATCTGGATGATATTCTAATTTTTTCTAACTCCACAGAGGAACATCATGGACATGTGAGAATGGTCTTAGAACGCCTAAGACAAAACCATCTCTACATCAAACTTGAAAAATGTGAATTCCATAGGACCGAAATTCAATTTCTGGGGTATGTACTATCTACGCAAGGGATTAGTATGGATGGAAGCAAGACCCAAGCCATCAAGGATTGGCCAATTCCTAGAAATGTGAAGGAGGTGCAGCGTTTCATCGGTTTGCCAACTTCTATAGACGCTTCATTAAGAATTTTTCTGAGGTAGTGTCACCTATCACCCAACTTACCCGGAAACAGTCTAGGTTCTCCTGGACCCCGCAAGCTCAGGAAGCATTTTCCTGTTTAAAGGATAAATTTACCACCGCACCTATCTTAGTACATCCCAACCCCGAGCTTGCCTTCATAATAGAGGTGGATGCTTCAGACTGTGCCGTTGGAGCTATACTCTCTCAGAGAACAGGTGAGAAGAATGTCTTGCATCCCTGTGCCTTCTTTTCCCAGAAGTTGTCTTCGGCTGAGAGGAACTACGATGTGGGCAATAGAGAATTGTTGGCCATTATTGCCGCCTTCAAGGAATGGAGACACCTTCTTCAGGGAGCTGCACAGCAAATAGTCGTCCTGACAGACCATCGTAACCTTGAATTTATCAGGTCGGCTAAGTGCCTGACTCCTCGCCAGGCTCGCTGGAATCTTTTCCTAAACCAATTTAATTTTGTCATTTCTTATAGACCAGGATCGCGCAATGGAAAGGCTGATGCACTCTCTAGGATTCATTCAGCAGAGACACGTCCACTTACTCCTCCTAAGACTATTCTTCCTGACTCTAGATTCCTGGGAGTGATTCATAAACAAGACCTACTTAAGGACATCAAGGAAGCATACCATGCAGATTCTTTGTTGGCTCAACCCCCAAAGGGGACGTAAGTCTTGTCTTTAAGAATGGTGTGTGGATTCAGGGACAACGTCTGTATATACCTGAAACAGTCAGATTGAGAGTATTGCAACTCATCCACGATTCCAAGATAGCCGGGCATAGGGGAATTCTAAAGACACAAGAATTTCTTTCTCGTTTCTTTTGGTGGCCCACTTACAGGAAAGATGTCTTAAACTATGTCACTTCATGTGAAGTCTGTGCAAGATACAAAACACCTCGCTCCTCACCAACTGGTCTGTTGCAACCTCTTCCCACCCCGTCCCGCCCGTGGGGATCCATTTCTATGGACTTCATTGTGGAGTTACCAACCTCTCAAGGGAAGAACACCATTCTAGTGGTGGTTGACCGTCTAACAAAGGCAGCTCATTTTATCCCTTGTGTCGGCTTACCCACTGCAAAACAGACATCAGACTTGATGATTAAGAATGTGTTTCGCTTACATGGAGTACCGGATGAGGTCATTTCGGATCGAGGGGTGCAATTCACTTCAAGGTTTTGGCAAAATTTCTGTGCAGCATTGGACATTAAAGTAAACCTTTCTTCTGCTTTTCATCCCCAGACTAATGGACAGACAGAACGAACCAATCAGACCCTGGAGCAGTATCTCCGATGTTTTATCTGCCACCTACAGGATGATTGGGTGGATCTACTTCCACTGGCTGAGTTCTCTTATAACAACTCTCAGAGCGCCTCCACTAAGCAGTCTCCTTTTTACTCCAATCTAGGTTATCATCCTAACATTCTTCCTCGATTTCCCATAGATACGCCCTTGCCGGCAGTGGCTGAAAGAATCACTTCCTTACAAAAGAATATGGATCTTCTAAAGGAAAATCTAGAATTGGCTCAGGAAAGGTACAAGAAAGCAGCAGATAAATTTCGTAAACCTGCACCAGCTTTCAAGGTAGGAGATTTGGTCTGGCTGTCAACCAGAAATCTTAAATTAAAGATTCCATCGTCTAAATTGGGACATAAGTATATTGGACCTTATAAGATCAATAAGATTATAAGTGCTGTTGCTTGTCGTCTTCAACTGCCCAGAACTATGAGAATCCACCCTGTCTTTCATGTATCCCTACTAAAGGCTGCAACACCCAATACGTTTCCTGGACGTTCTTCTCCTTGCCCTGACCCAGTGCTGGTCGATGGTCAGGAAGAATTTATGGTGGAAAGGATTCTAGATTCCAGGTTGTACAGAAATCAGTTGCAATATTTGATTAAATGGCAGGGCTACCCAGTGGAGGACAACTCATGGGAACCAGTCAATAATGTAAATGCTCCTCGCCTGCTCCGCCAGTTTCATCAGAGGTACCCTGACAAGCCTGGTCTGAGGTCATCCGGAGGTTGTCCCTAAGGGGGGAGTAATGTAAGGTTCTTTGTCTCTGTTGACATGTTCCTTGAAACTCAGTTTTCCGTCGGCCATTTTGCTTTCTGTCTTTCTGCAGCTCTTGCCCTCAGTTAATATGGAGTTTCCAGTTTTCATGTTCCCGCCCTGATTCTTCCCTCTTGCTTCTTAAGCAGCCTCAGCTGAACAATCAGTGCTCCTGAATCAAGCCTCAGTCAGTCTGTGACCTGACTCCTGGAAGCCTTGGACTTGTACTCCAGCTATTCCCTACTGAGGAACCTTGGAACACTTTTGGACTCTGGAAACCTGCTGTTTGGTGAATCCATGTTTGCAGAGGAGTTACGGTACAGAGAAGAGATCCTGAACCTGCTTTGGAGATTTATTGTAGTGCTTGAAGTTACTCTGGCCTGCTGTGTCTCCTGTCGCTGTTCCTGCAAACTGTGTGAACTTTTCAGCATGCTTGTATGAAGTAATACAAGTCATTTCATTTCAACCTATGTCTCCTGTGTTTTCCTCGCACCCAAGCACAAGACGCTATAGGAACTGTACACTATACATGACAGTGGTATTATTCGGTCACTATGTGGTGGAATATGTAGTCTAGTTATGGTATGGCGGTATTTCTCCTTGTATGTGGTATTATTTCATCACTATATGCTGGTAATATGTGATATTATTAGGTCACTATGTGGTCTGTTCATGGTGTGGCATGTTTGTTCCCTGTATGTGGTATTATTCGGTCACTATGTGGTCTGGTCATGGTGTGGTGGTATTTCTCCCGTGTATGTGGAATTATTGGTCTTGGCATAGTGGATCGTGTTGTGTATGGTGGTCATTTGTTCTCTCTGATATTAATTAGGTAAAGATTGTTTATTTTTATTAGAGATTAAATACTTGGAACAAGATGCACTTACAGGGATTCTCTGGTGAAAACAAGTAATCACCTCTCCACAGGATAAGTGATGACGTATTGATTGGTGGGGGACTGACTGCTTGGACTTAACCGGCAGAATGTGGACCTTTTATCCCCATTAGGCTGGAGCGCTATGTGCTACTTGACCACTGTTCCATTCATTCCCTCAGTGGCTGCGAGCGCTGCACTTGTTTTTTTTCTGGCACTCCAAAGATAATGAGTGAAGCTGTGGTCAAACATCCCACCTGCTGCTCCATTTTAAAATGGGGATAAGTGTCCAGTCAGGGACAAAACTTCCTCATTCTTCCAATCGGTGCAGTTTCTAATAGTCGGACCTAAGCGATCACCAAAGAAGCTCTTTAATGTAAACTACAGTAATTGTATATCTCAGTTATGGTGGCACTTACTAGTACTTAATAGTATGCAGGCAAGCAGCAGACAGATGGTCTCCAACTTCACACTGTACGAGCGAGGGGGGGCACAAGAAGAGTAGTGGGAGGGTGGACCAAGGGGTGGGCAAATGGGATGTTGGTTGGGGGAATGTGAGGTCATACTGGCGAGTCTACAGGCAAGTGGGTAGTCGGACACACCTCATCATTTTCTTGGCTCTGCATATAATGTGTCGCGAGGGCTCGGGGTTCCCAGGCAGTTCAGGGTGGGTCAGCAGCGTCTGATGTCACTGAAGTCAGACGCAGCCGGCCCCCTCTGCTGCGGCCATACAATGGAAGTAGATGTGGCTGTGAGTGACTGAGGCCCTGTGACTTAATAAAGCAAAGTAAAGAAAAGTAAAGCAATTAGCCCAGGCCCCACACAGTATGCCAGGTGGTTTATATGGTGGCTCGGCAGTGCTGCCTCAGTGTATGCTGCGCAGAGTTGTCTCACCCAGGCCAAGACCCCCCTTTCCCTCTGCCCCCGATCCCAATACATCAGTAATGGCAGTAATGCACTGATGGTAGAGCTTAAGTAAGGACTTGGGTATCTCAAATTCCATCAGAAAACTGAAGTGACCAAAAGACAAAGAGATAAAAATGTGTAATACAACGAACTAAAGAGTTGTGTAAGAACCACCAACATGTTACAAAAAAACTGATGTAGTGAGATATGGAAGAAAGCTGTTAGGGCTTGAATGATCTGATTGTTGAAATTTGAAGATTTAAGCTGTGAGATATTCGACCAGCCATGACCTGGTCTATTCATTCATCCTGATGGTTTTCAAGCCATTTTCCTAGATGAGTCTTAGGGCTTATACTCACTTGCGAGAAATATGGACGAGTGCAATCCGATAAAAAATCGGATTGCCCTTGGACCAATGTTATTCAGTGGGTGACATCTCATCTGCAATTTTATTCTCAGCTGAAATCAGACTGAGAAAAAAATTGCAGCATGCTGCGATTTGCTGCATATCTCGGACGAGACTCGCCAATGCAAGTCAATGGTTGTGGGAAAAAAATCGCACAGCACTCGCACCATGCGAATGCTTCGGATTTTTACTCATCTGTGTCCTTTGAAAAACTGGCAATTCATATGCAGCTACTGTAAAATCACATTGACAGGTTATAATAGAAAAGATAGAATAGATATATACACATAGAATATATATACCATATATACTCGCGTATAAGCCGAGATTTTCAGCCCATTTTTTAGGGCTGAAAGTCCCCCTCTCGGCTTATACGCGAGTCATATACCGGAAGGTCGCCGGGAGGGGGAGCGGGGGTGTCGGATCATACTCACCCCTCCGCCGGCGCGTCTCTGCAGCCCCCCTGCTTCTCCCACGATCTCCGGCTCCATCCTGCAGCGGTCACATGGTACCGCTCATTAAAGTCATGAATATGAACATATTCATGACTTTAATGAGTGGTACCACGTGACCACAGTAGGAGGAAGAGCTGCGGAGACCGCTGGCGGAGGGGTGAGTATATGCTATAGTCACCTGTCCCTCGGTCCACCACTGCATGCTGCTCCCTCGTCCGACTCCTCTGGCTGTGAATGTTGAGGCAGAGGGCGCGATGACGTCGTTAGTGCGCATCACGCCCCCTGCCTGATCATTCACTGCCGAGGACCCGGAAGAGGGAGCAGTGGGCAGCAGTGGACCGGTCTGGTGACAGGTAAATATCTCAGGTGCCGGGGTCCTGAGCCAGCGGTGACACCGGCACCTGTCCCCCATAGCGCGGCGGTGTCACCGCCTGCTCAGGACACCAGCACCTGGCCCCCAGCGACGAGAGGTGAGTATGTCATTTTTTTTTCTTTTGCAGTGGCAGCATAAGGGACCTATACTATGCGGCATAATCTATGGAGCATATGGGGAATAATCTGTGGAACATATGGGGCATAATCTGTGGTACATATGGGGGCATAATCTGTGCAGCATATGGGGGCATAATCTGTGCAGCATATGGGGCATAATCTGTGGAGCATATGGGGGCATAATCTGTGCAGCATATGGGGGCATAATCTGTGCAGCATATGGGGCATAATCTGTGGAGCATATGGGGGCATATTCTGTGCAGCATATGGGGCATAATCTGTGTAGCATATGGGAGCATAATCTGTGCAGCATATGGGGCATAATATGCAACATATGGGGGCATAATCTGTGCAGCATATGGGGGCATAATCTGCGGAACATATGGGGCATAATCTGTGCAGCATATGGGGGCATAATCTGTGCAGCATGTGGGGCATAATCTGTGGAGCATATGGGGGCATAATCTGTGCAGCATATGGGAGCATAATCTGTGCAGCATATGGGGGCATAATCTGTGCAGCATATGGGCATAATCTGTGCAGCATATGGGGGCATAATCTGTGCAGCATATGGGAGCATAATCTGTGCAGCATATGGGGGCATAATCTGTGCAGCATATGGGGGCATAATCTGTGCAGCATATGGGCATAATCTGTGCAGCCTATGGGGCATAATCTGTGCAGCATATGGGCATAATCTGTGCAGCATATGGGGCATAATCTGTGGAGCATCATATGAGGGCATAATCTATGGAGCATATGAGGGCATAATCATTTTCCACCCTAGGCTTATGCACGAGTCAATAAGTTTTCCCAGTTTTTTGTGGCAAAATTAGGGGGGTCGGCTTATACACGGGTAGGCTTATACATGAGTATATACGGTATATACATGTCAGTGACACACACATATACAGTACAGAGCAAAAGTTTGGACACACCTTCTCAATTAAAGATTTTTCTGTATTTTTATGACTATGAAAATTGTACATTCACACTGAAGGCATCAAAACTATGAATTAACACATGTGGAATTATATCCTTAACAAAAAAGTGTGTAACAACTGAAATTATGTCTTATATTCTAGATTCTTCAAACTAGCCACCTTTTGCTTTGATGACTGCTTTGCACACACTTGGCATTCTCTTGATGAGCTTCAAGAGGTAGTCAACGGAAATGGTCTTCCAACAATCTTGAAGGAGTTCCCAGAGATGCTTAGCACTAGTGTTGAGCGATAGTGCTCGATATCTAAAAATATCGTATCGAAATTGTATCGCTGATAGCACTAAATATCGTCGATATCCGATTTCGATAGCGGAAGTCCCATGTAAGTCTATGGGAACAAAATATCGCAACAAAAAAAACCCTTTCTTACGTTGTAAACACAAAATATACACACATAGAATACATATATATATATATATATACATGTCATTGTGACATATATATACATATATTTATAGTTTATACACTTCTACATAGTAAAATAGACTCTGATTCAATTGCCGGGTAAAGCCGTGACATACCCCATAGAAGTCGACGGGCTCGGTGCCGAGTACCCCCAAAACCTCTGGCTCTGTGCGACTCAACTTGGGCGTCACGAACAGGATTCTGTAGCTCGCTATAAGCGAGTCCTGTGTGCCTGAATTGAACTGGTTTTGTGCTTGAGAATTGCTAAAATCATCAGAGAATGTATTTGCCATTTTTCCGCCATATCTGCGTCACGACGAGGCACTGGTGAAGAAGAAGGGCGTGCTCTTCATGGGTGTACTGTACACTCACTCAGTGACGCGAAAACGATGGCTCTAAATGGTACTGCAATGTAAGATCGTGCCCCACAGCTCTTCAGTTCCGCCTCCTCATCCTCCTCAGTGTGCGGAAACTAACACGAAGGTCCCGCCTCCCTACAAAAGAGGGGCCCTCTCCAGATGCTAATGACACATGTGACTTGGCAGAGATGGCTAATGGACACGAGCAGAAGTGTGAAGGGATGGAGCAGTCAGACTCAGAGCTCTCCCCCCACGGAAGCGACCCGATCGCCACGGAAACACCGTTGGGCACCCGGCCTGGAAACCCTCCTACGCTGCAAGAAGCGGCGGATACCCTAAGAGGCCTGGCCCGGCACCGGGAGGAGGTCGCCAGGATGGAAGCGAGCTGGCGTGCCCTAAAACTAAACTTGGAGCGGCGCCAATCCCTCTTACCTGAAGTGTCTGTACCGGAAGGTGAGGCACCCGTTCTAGTAGAGGAGTCCTTGCAATGTGATCCGGTTGACGTTGTCACAGTGGAGGCACCCGTTCGTGCAAAAAACGCTGCACCGGCAGCACCCCAGATCCCGCTGTCTGCCCCCGTCGCTGAGACAGAAGAAGCGACACCCGTCCTCATGGAGGAGGCCGCGCAGGCACCAGAGCACTACCTGCCTGTACCGGAGCCCCGACTGTCATCTGATTTAGAGCCGTCTGCTTCCTCCGCAGGGGAGCGCCGCCAGGACTGGGGGCGACAGGAGAGCTGCCGCAAACTGGACACTGTAAGCTGCAGTGGAGTGGTGGAGACATGGAGCAGCTGGTGGAGGAGAATTTAAACCGGCGTCAGGAGGAAGAGTGGAGACGTTGGGAGCGGGAAGCAGAGCGACAAAGGGAGCAGCGAGAATCCCAAAAACTTCGGCAACGTAACCTGGAGAAGGACCGGGCAGATAAGGACCGGATGAGAAAGGATAAAGGAACCCTGTGTGAGCCGCGGCGTAAGGGTGCAGTACGGAGCTTTAAATTGAAAGGTGGTTGGGGCTTCATCAAGGAGCCTGGACTTTATTTAGAAGTTTTTGTGAACCGGCGGGACGTGGAGGCTCACCTCCCAGAAGGACACCCGGGGAGGGACCTGTTGCCAGGAGACTTGGTGACTTACACCCGACACTGGGTTACAATGGATGTACGCCCTAAATGTTACCAGGTGCGACCCCTACTCCCCATGTGTCAGGAACCTGTGAGACCCTCGGAGCCTTCAGCCTCCACATCCAGGCCTCTGCAAAAGTGCCCACCCACGCCGTAAATCTCCCAAGCCTCCCTCAGTGGTCTCCTCAGCAGCCCAGCTATGGACATGATAAGTATAGCGGGCCTACCTGCGCCTGTTAGGCACCCTGGGGTTGTTCATCCGAACATAGGGTCCAGACCCGGAGGAGACGAAAGAGTGCCACACAGACCCAGATAAGCAGGTCACAACGTCACTGTACAGGCCACACGACGTCATCAGTCCTGGTGGTCCTTGGTGCCTCGGATGTTTGGCAAGCATCAGAAGAGTACCAGTGGTACCTGGAACACCCCTGCCAAAGAATTATAAATAACCCGACAGGTCCCTGTATGTAAATAATTAAATTTTATGTACCCGAAACGGGTGAATGTTCATAAAAAAGTTTTTAATTAATAAAAAAAAACAAAACACAGTTTTCATTACTTTTATTACAGTCTCATCCTGCGACGCCATCGATCTCCTGTAAAAAAATGAAAAAAAAAAAAAAAAAGTATACCACCTGACCGACGAAGTCCATAGTAACGAGTGTCCCACGACGATCCAGCTCTGCTACATCAGAATCCCGGTGCAGCACAGCTGATTACCTGCTTCCCCGCGGTGACGTCATCGGACTGGTTTACGGCCGGGATTACCCTGCAGTCACTGCAGTTATCGCGAAAAACTGCATGTGACCGCCAGGGAGAAGATAATGGCGGCGATCATCAAGCAGTCCAGGACGTGACCGCCGGAGATCTTCTGCCAGGTAAGTGCTGCTGACTCCTGACAGACCCGACCGACGGACACTCACAGTGACAGTGACAAATCCGATTCCGGTATTCGATAAGACGAAAATATCGAAACGAATTATCGAAAGGCCGATAGAGCTAATATCGGCCGATAGCCGATATTTGCATTATCGTATCGCTCAACACTACTTAGCACTTGTTGGCCCTTTTGCCTTCACTCTGCTGTCCAGCTCACCCCAAACCATCTCAATTGGGTTCAGGTCTGGTGACTGTGGAGGCCAGGTCATCTGGCGTAGCACCCCATCACTCTCCTTCTTGGTCAAATAGCCCTTACACAGCCTGTAGGTGTGTTTGGGGTCATTGTCATGTTGAAAAATAAATGATGGTCCAACTAAACGCAAACCGGATGGAATAACATGCCGCTGCAAGATGGTGTGGTAGCCATGCTAGTTCAGTATGCCTTCAATTTTGAATAAATCCCCAACGGTGTCACCAGCAAAGCACCCTCACACCTCCTCCTCCATGCTTCACGGTGGGAACCAGGCATGTAGAGTTCATCCGTTCACTTTTTCTGCGTCGCACAAAGACACGGTGGTTGGAACCAAAGATCTCAAATTTGGACTTATCAGACCAAAGCACAGATTTCCACTGGTCTAATGTCCATTCCTTGTGTTCTTTAGCCCAAAAAGTCTTTTCTGCTTGTTGCCTGTCCTTAGCAGTGGTTTCCTAGCAGCTGTTTTACCATGAAGGCCTGCTGCACAAAGTTGCCTCTTAACAGTTGTAGAGATGTGTCTGCTGCTAGAACTCTGTGTGGCATTGACCTGGTCTCTAATCTGAGCTGCTGCAAACCTGCAATTTCTGAGGCTGGTGACTCAGATAAACTTATCCTCAGAAGCAGAGGTGACTCTTGGTCTTCCTTTCCTGGGGCGGTCCACATGTGAGCCAGTTTCTTTGTAGCGCTTGATGGTTTTTGCAACTGCACTTGGGGAAACATTCAAAGTTTTCCCAATTTTTCTGACTGACTAACCTTCATTTCTTAAAGTAATAATGGCCACTCGTTTTTCTTTATTAGCTGCTTTTTTTTTGCCATAATACAAATTCTAACAGTCTATTCAGTAGGACTATCAGCTGTTGAAAATTGAAGAATTATACTGTGACATTTTAGACCAGCCATGACCTGGTCTATCCATTCATCCTGGTGGTTTTCAAATAATTTTCCTATATGAGTCTTAGGCTGCATGCCTACGATCAGTAATACGAGAATTCTGGACAAATTATATTTTCGCTGCATTCAATGCGTTGCATTGTACAATACAAGCACAGTGGATGGGATTAGTGATGAGTGAGCACTAAAATGCTCGGGTACTCGACTCGAGCAACGAGCCCTATGTAAGTCTATGGGAAAACCGAGCAATTTTGTCGCGACCCCACGGGAGGGCCTTTTAGGGTCTAAAAACATCTGAAATTGATGGAAACAGTGGTTAAATGACATGGGAACATCATGAGGAATACGACTGGAAACATTTCTGACACCCAGGTCACAGCTGTGAACAATGTTGTCAGAGTCTTACGCCACTTTTACGCTCGCACAATAAAACATACAAAAACAATACCGAAATGGATTTTCCTGGGAAATATGTTAAGGAACATCCTTTAAAGGGTAATGATTTGTATGTAAGGCAAAACAAATAACACAGAACCAAAATGTTCCTCCACCACTTGGGCTATGTTCACACATAGCGTTTTTGATGCGTTTTTTCAACTTTACCATTGCTTTCAACCAAGACAAATGCATTCACTGGGAAATGTCATTTTAACATTTTCCAATCTTATTTGGCCATGTGGTGTGTGAGACATCATCAGACACATCCTGTTTCATTTATGAAGGAGGGACTCTGAAAGTCACAGTCTATTTATTATAGTGCCAGCAGTAGGCCCTCACTTTTCTTAGAGAGCCATCAGTCTGCTATGCTTTGTTGTTTCCATTATTAAACAATGGGTCCCTTAAACTGTTATTGCGTATGCAGTGAGTGGCAGGACTGCCCAAAATTTGGACACACCCCAATACCCCTTTGAACAGACGTAATGGATGACCACATGCAACCAAAGTTCCAAGTATTCATTTGGTACTCCCATACTGTTTGCTTATCCATTGAATGCAAGGCTTGCCCTGTTCCAAAGTTACACGCACCCCAATAAGCCTTTCAACCCACTTACTGGATGGCCACATTAAACCAAAGTTCCCATTAAGCTTTATTTGGTACTGCCATACTGTTTGCCTAGGCATTGAATGCAAGGCCTGCCCTGCCCCAATGTTACACGGACCCTAATAAACCTTTGAACCAACGTACTGGATGGCCACATTAAAACAAAGTTCCCATTAAGCTTTATTTCTTACTGGCATACTTTTGGCCTATGCATTGCAAGATTGAATGCAAGGTCTGCCCTGCCCCTTTGTTACACGGACCCCAATAACCCTTTGAACCAACATACCGGATGGCCACTGTTGTGAATATGCTGGAGGCGACTTCTGAGTTGGGGCTCCCTCCGGTGGTTGCTGAGGGTAATGAACTGATTACTGAATGGCCTTCAGCTGGCGCTGAATGGTAGGATATAAGTGGCCTGAGTTCCCAGCAGCCTTGCCGGTTTTCAATTGTTCCTTCTGGTCTTGCTTGAAGCACTGCTAATTTCCTGCTCTCCTTCAGATAAGTGTTTGCTGTTTTTTTTTCTCTGTTTTATTTTCTCTGCTGGTTTGCTGCTTGCCGTGGACTGCAGTCTGTCCCCTTTTGGGGGTCTGGCGCTGCAATTGTGCTCCGTTTTTGTCTGCACTTTTGTATTGCTCCTTTGTTACTTTTTATTTGCTGAATAGCATTTTGTTACACCAGAGATCTGATTTAGGTGGATGAGATCGTGTGATCTCAGGTTTTTTGGCAATCAGAAGTGTTGGTATTTTTTGTTAGGGTTTTGTTGGATTGCAGTCAGAATTCTTTCCTGTACTTTTCAGTCTAGACAGATTGGGCCCCAGTGTTTGCTCATTCTATTTTCTGTCTGTGTCCGTGCTTTCTTCTTGTCTAACCGCCATTACATGATTGGGGGCTTCCTATTTTCTTTTGGGGATCTGCTCCGGGGCAGATAGCTTTCATCTTTCTGCCTTTAGGTGTAGTTATCTCTCAGGCTGTGACGAGGCGTCTAGGATCACCGTAGGAACGCTCCACGGCTACTTCTAGTTGTATGGTTAGTTCAGGTTACTGCAATCCAATAGGTTCCAGCCTCTCTGGTGTATTACCGCTTTTGCTATTTTTTGCTATTTTTCCTCAGTTACCGAAACATAACAGGCCACATTAAACCAAAGTTCCCATTAAGAACATAATTTTATCTCTATACAAGTCACTAGTGCGACCACACTTAGAATACTGTGTACAGTTCTGGTCTCCGGTGTATAAGAAAGACATAGCTGAACTGGAGTGGGTGCAGAGAAGAGCGACCAAGATTGTTAGAGAACTGGGGGATCTGCAATACCAAGACAGGTTATTACACTTGGGGTTATTTAGTTTGGAAAAACGAAGGCTTAGGGGTGATCTTATTACAATATATAAAATAAATATATGAGGGGGCAGTACAAAGACCTTTCTAATGATCTTTTTACTCTTAGACCTGTGACGGAGACAAGGGGGTATCCTCTACGTCTGGAGGAAAAAAGGTTTAAGCATAATCACAGACACAGATTCTTTGCTGTAAGAGCAGTGAGACTGTAAGGTTCTTTGTCTCTGTTGACATGTTCCTTGAAACTCAGTTTTCCGTCGGCCATTTTGCTTTCTGTTTTTCTGCAGCTCTTGCCCTCAGTTAATATGGAGTTCCAGTTTTCATGTTCCCGCCCTGATTCTTCCCTCTTGCTTCTTAAGCAGCCTCAGCTGAACAATCAGTGCTCCTGAATCAAGCCTCAGTCAGTCTGTGACCTGACTCCTGAAAACCTTGGACTTGTACTCCAGCTATTCCCTACTGAGGAACCTTGGAACACTTTTGGACTCTGGAAACCTGCTGTTTGGTGAATCCATGTTTGCAGAGGAATTACGGTACAGAGAAGAGATCCTGAACCTGCTTTGGAGATTTATTGTAGTGCTTGAAGTTACTCTGGCCTGCTGTGTCTCCTGTCGCTGTTCCTGCAAACTGTGTGAACTTTTCAGCATGCTTGTATGAAGTAATACAAGTCATTTCATTTCAACCTATGTCTCCTGTGTTTTCCTCGCACCCAAGCACAAGACGCTATAAGAACTGTACACTATACATGACAAGATTCAGGAGCCAATGTTTAGTGTCTGCTGGGTCTGGGAAAGCCGTGTCTGCTGTGACTGTGGATATCAGATGTCCGTTTAAATACCTTATGTGATGACAGTGGTTGTGACTAGGGTTGAGCATTCCGATACTGCAAATATCGGGTATCGGCCGATATTGGCTGTATCAGAATTCCGATTCCGAGTACCGATATTTTCGTCATATCGGATACCGGAATCGGAATGTCACTGTCAGTGTCCGTCGGTCGGGTCTGTCAGGAGTCAGCGGCACTTACCCGGCAGAAGATCTCCGGCGGTCACATCCCGGACTACTTGATGGCCGCCATCCTCTTCTCCCTGGCGGTCACATGCAGTTTCTCGCGATAACTGCAGTGACTGCTGGGTAATCGCGGCCGTAAAGCAGTCCGATGACGTCACCGCCGGAGAAGCAGGTAATCAGCTGTGCTGCGCCGGGATGTCAGGCTCTGCCTGGCATTCCGATGTAGCAGAGCTGGATCGTCGTGGGACACTCGTTACTATGGACTGCGTCGGACAGGTGGTATACTGTTGGTTTGTTTTTTTTCTTTTTTTACAGGAGATCGATGGAGTCGCAGGAATGAGAGTGTAATAAAAGAAATGAAAACTGTGTTGTTTCTTTTATTTCATTAAAATACTTTTTTCTTGCTGTGTCTTTTTTTTAAACATTTAAAAACTTTGGGATTAATAATGGATCGGTGTCTTATTGACGCCTCTCCATTATTAACCGGGCTTATTGTCACCGTGCAATCAACGGTGACATTAACCCCTTATTACCCCGCTTGCCACCGCTACAGGGCAAGTGGGAAGAGCCGGGTAAAGTGCCACAATTGGCACATCTTTTGATGCGCCAAATGTGGGGCTGCTGTAGCCTGGTATTATCAGGCTGTTGAGGGCCAAAATCCATGGGCCTTGACAGTCTTTTAATACCAGGCCGCAGCAGTCTGCATTTTACTTGGCTGGTTAACAAAAATAGGGGGGATCCCCACGCCGTTTTTTTTTTCGAGGGGATCCCCTATTTTTGTTAACCAGCCAAGCTAAGCAGACTGCTGTGGCCTGGTATTATCAGGCTTGCAAGGTCCATGGATATTGGATCCTTACCAGCCTGAAAAACCAGGCCTCAGCGGTCTGCTTCATCTGGCTGGTTAACAAAAATAGGGGGACCCCACGCTAATTTTTTTCGAGGGGATCCCCTATTTTTGTTAATCAGCCAAGATATGCAGACTGCTGTGGCCTGGTATTATCAGGCTGGCAAGGTCCATGGATCTTGGCTCCTTAACAGCCTGAAAATCCAGGCCTCAGCGGTCTGCTTCATCTGGCTGGTTAACAAAAATAGGGGGGACCCCACGCCATTTTTTTTTCGAAGGGAACCCCTATTTTTGTTAATCAGTTCCCTCTGACGTCACTGATGGTGTCCCTGGCTGACCTGAAGTGAAAGTGGAAAGCAATCAATTAAGCTTTCCACTTCCTCTCCTGTCAGCCAGGAGAGGAGCTCATTCATTTGGGGGTTTACTGTGAGGCTGCAGCATTAGCTGCGGTCCCTGCAGTAAACATTAACCCTTTCTGAAGGATTACACCGTGGGACCTGACTGTGCATCGGATTGGTAAGAATAATTTTGCTTTATTATTTTATTTTTATTACAGGAAATGGTTTTAGCAGGTAAATAAAATATGGTCAAAAACTGTGTGATTATTTCATTAAACTTCTTTTTTATTAAAGTGTGTGTGTTTGATTTTTCTTTCATACAATAGGATTAATAATTGATAGTTGTCTAATTGACAGCTCTCAATTATTAACCTGGCTTAAAGTGACCTTTCAATTGCAAGGTCATTTTAACCCCTTATTAACCCATTCGCCACCGCTACAGGGCAATGGGAATAGACGGGCAAAGTGCCAGAAAGGGCAAATCTAATTAGAGATTTGCCCTTTCTGGGGTGTCTGGGGGCAGATTTTAGTAGCCGGGGGGGGCAAAAATAATGGTCCCTCTCTGGGCTATTATTATCTGCCCCCACTCACTGGCTTTGTCTGTCTGGTTGCGAAAATAGGGCGGGAGCCCACGCATTTTTTTTCAGCAATTTTACACCTCATATATATATATATGTCATTGAGTTTGTGACACATATATATATATATTTATAGTTCATACACTTCTACATAGTATAATAGCCGCTAATTCAATTGCCGGCTTTTGTGAAAATGCAGAACCCGACATGAAATGACACTTGGTTTACATAGAGTTAACCATGTCTTTTCATGTAGTTTGATATCTGATTTGCACAAACAATTACATGAGTGTAAGTGTGCAAAATTTCACACCTGTAGGGGTCAATTAAAGGTGTAAATTCGTAGCAAAAAAGTCTGTTTTTTTTACAACGAATTTATACCTTTAATTAACCCCTACAGGTGTGAAATTTTGCACACTTACACTCATGTAATTGTTTCTGCAAATCAGATATCAAACTACATGAAAAGACATGGTTAACTCTATGTAAACCAAGTGTCATTTCATGTCGGGTGCTTCTGTCTTTTCACAAAAGCCGGCTTTACCCGGCAATTGAATCAGAGGCTATTTTACTATGTAGAAGTGTATAAACTATAAATATATGTATATATATATGTCACAATGACATGTATATATATATATATATATATATATGTATTCTATGTGTGTATATTTAGTGTTTACAAGGAAAGAAAGAGGTTTTTTTAGTTACGATATTTTGTTCCCATAGACTTACATTGGATTTCCGGTATCGGTATCGGGTATCACCGATATTTTAATGGTATCGGCGATACCATTCCGATTCGATACTTTTGGATATCGGAAAGTATCGCTCAACTCTAGTTGTGACTTCTCACAACCATTCCAGGTGAGCGCATTCCCTTAAAATTTTACTCTGCAGTGTTACCACAGGTAAACACTATTGTTTTTTTTTTTTTCCTTTCCTCTTCTCCTTCCAGCACTTCTGCCTTAAAAGATCTGGAAGATGGAGGCCCGCATAAAGGAACTTTGCGGAGTGACTGATACAATCCTTTCAGATGTACAGACTTTAAAAACCCGTTTTGCAAGCCTACAGGACCTCACTAATCATAATTTGCAAGTGTTTGGACAGACTACCCAGGAATTGCGAGCCAGGATTGAGGCTCTAGAGGAACGAGCCCAGGCTCCTGCCATAACCCCGAGTTCTGGGATCCCCAAATTACCTCCTTTTCGTTTTGGCGGTGAACGTGAGAAATTCAGGGGATTTATTAATCAATGTAATTTATTTTTCTCTGCACATGCTTCACAATTTCCCACTGAACGATCCAAAGTGCTTACTATAATCATGTTGCTTACCAATAAGGCTTTGATGTGGACAAACCCTCTGATTGAGACTGAGGATGATTGTTTGAATCACCTTGATGCTTTTATTTCAGCCATGGGGCAGGTGTTTGATGACCCCAATCGAGGTGCAACAGCTGAAGCAGCCATGTTAACTTTGCGCCAAGGTAAGCGTTCAGTAGCCGAATATGCCCTGGATTTCAGGAGATGGGTTCTTGATACCACTTGGGACACTTCCGCTAAGAAATCTATTTTTCGGAAAGGGTTGTCTCCACTGATTAAGGATGAACTTGCTCGTGCCGACCCTCCCACTGCGTTAGGTGACTTTATTAACTATTGTATTCGTATTGATGCTCGTCTGACTGAACGCAGACAAGAGAGATGGTTCGAAAATAATCGCACTAACCTTTTCCTACCTCCCTCCTCAACTAAGGAACCTTTGAGTAGGATCACAAGGGAACCAGAACCTGAACCCATGCAGGTGGACTCTTTACAAAGACGGGTTAGTGATGCACGCAAGGAACATCGTATAAAGGAAAATCTATGTTTCTACTGTGGTAAGTCAGGGCACTTCATTATAAACTGCCCCAGCCGTTCTCGTAAGACTACTGCAGCAGTCATTCACTGTGAGTGTTGCGAGAGGAGCTCTGTCATGTCCGAGCCTCAGGCTCCAGAGAGATCTGCTGCAAGAGATCTTGATTTCTCGGACTTAAACTCTGTTAGTTCTGGGGACGATGACGATATAAACGCTGCAATTTTTCAAGTTTCCTCAGCGATGTCCCAGCTGAGTTGTAAAAGAAACAATTCTCATTGCTTCCTTTCCATCAAACTCTGGGTTGACTCAGTCTGGGTGTCTAGCTCTGCTATGATCGACTCAGGAGCAAGTGGAAATTTTATGGATATCTCCTTTGCTCTGAAACAGGGGATACGTTCAGTGAAGAAGGCTACTCCAGTACAGATGGAGACTGTGGATGGCTCTCTACTGACTTCTGGACCAGTGGATCAAGAAACAGAGCCTTTGAGGGTCCTTATGGGTAAAGATCATCAGGAGAAAATGTCTTTTATGCTTATCTCTTCTCCCCACTTTCCCATTATTCTAGGGCTACCATGGCTGCAGGCGCAGAATCCTACGATTAACTGGGAGACCAAGGAATTACACTTTCCGGAGAAAACCGATGAGTCAAGGAGTTTCAGCTTGCTCTGTTCGTAAAGGAACCATGTCAGTCCCTGAACTACCAGCTGTATACCAGGACTATGTGGATTTATGTGACAAGAAGAACGCTGATCAGCTTCCTCCTCACCGTCCATATGATTGTCCAATTGAATTATTGCCTGGAGCCGAGATACCTTTTGGTAAGATCTACCCCCTAGCGGGGCCCGAGCTAAAAGCTTTGAAGGATTATATAGACGAAAATTTAGCCAAGGGCTTCATACGCCCCTCTTCATCTCCCGCAGGTGCACCCATCTTCTTTGTGAAGAAGAAAGATGGATCTCTGAGACCCTGCATAGACTATAGGGAACTCAATAAGGTTACTATTAGAAACCGTTATCCATTGCCTTTAATCCCTGAGTTGTTGGAGAGAGTGCGGCATGCCAAAATTTTCTCTAAACTGGATCTCCGTGGGGCCTATAACTTGGTCCGTATTAGACCTGGGGATGAATGGAAGACTGCTTTCAGGTCACGCTATGGACACTTTGAATATCTAGTTATGCCTTTTGGTCTGAGTACCGCCCCAGCCACTTTCCAACACTTCGTGAATGATATCTTCAGGGATCTCCTAGATACATTTGTGGTGATTTATCTGGATGATATTCTAATTTTTTCTAACTCCACAGAGGAACATCATGGACATGTGAGAATGGTCTTAGAACGCCTAAGACAAAACCATCTCTACATCAAACTTGAAAAGTGTGAATTCCATAGGACCGAAATTCAATTTCTGGGGTATGTACTATCTACGCAAGGGATTAGTATGGATGGAAGCAAGACCCAAGCCATCAAGGATTGGCCAATTCCTAGAAATGTGAAGGAGGTGCAGCGCTTCATCGGGTTTGCCAACTTCTATAGACGTTTCATTAAAAATTTTTCTGAGGTAGTGTCACCTATCACCCAACTTACCCGGAAACAGTCTAGGTTCTCCTGGACCCCGCAAGCTCAGGAAGCATTTTCCTGTTTAAAGGATAAATTTACCACCGCACCTATCTTAGTACATCCCAACCCCGAGCTTGCCTTCATAATAGAGGTGGATGCTTCAGACTGTGCCGTTGGAGCTATACTCTCTCAGAGAACAGGTGAGAAGAATGTCTTGCATCCCTGTGCCTTCTTTTCCCAGCAGTTGTCTTCGGCTGAGAGGAACTACGATGTGGGCAATAGAGAATTGTTGGCCATTATTGCCGCCTTCAAGGAATGGAGACACCTTCTTCAGGGAGCTGCACAGCAAATAGTCGTCCTGACAGACCATCGTAACCTTGAATTTATCAGGTCGGCTAAGTGCCTGACTCCTCGCCAGGCTCGCTGGAATCTTTTCCTAAACCAATTTAATTTTGTCATTTCTTATAGACCAGGATCGCGCAATGGAAAGGCTGATGCACTCTCTAGGATTCATTCAGCAGAGACACGTCCACTTACTCCTCCTAAGACTATTCTTCCTGACTCTAGATTCCTGGGAGTGATTCATAATCAAGACCTACTTAAGGACATCAAGGAAGCATACCATGCAGATTCTTTGTTGGCTCAACCCCAAGGGACGTAAGTCTTGTCTTTAAGAATGGTGTGTGGATTCAGGGACAACGTCTGTATATACCTGAAACAGTCAGATTGAGAGTATTGCAACTCATCCACGATTCCAAGATAGCCGGGCATAGGGGAATTCTAAAGACACAAGAATTTCTTTCTCGTTTCTTTTGGTGGCCCACTTACAGGAAAGATGTTTTAAACTATGTCACTTCATGTGAAGTCTGTGCAAGATGCAAAACACCTCGCTCCTCACCAACTGGTCTGTTGCAACCTCTTCCCACCCCGTCCCGCCCGTGGGGATCCATTTCTATGGACTTCATTGTGGAGTTACCAACCTCTCAAGGGAAGAACACCATTCTAGTGGTGGTTGACCGTCTAACAAAGGCAGCTCATTTTATCCCTTGTGTCGGCTTACCCACTGCAAAACAGACATCAGACTTGATGATTAAGAATGTGTTTCGCTTACATGGAGTACCGGATGAGGTCATTTCGGATCGAGGGGTGCAATTCACTTCAAGGTTTTGGCAAAATTTCTGTGCAGCATTGGACATTAAAGTAAACCTTTCTTCTGCTTTTCATCCTCAGACTAATGGACAGACAGAACGAACCAATCAGACCCTGGAGCAGTATCTCCGCTGCTTTATCTGCCACCTACAAGATGATTGGGTGGATCTACTTCCACTGGCTGAGTTCTCTTATAACAACTCTCAGAGCGCCTCCACTAAGCAGTCTCCTTTTTACTCCAATCTAGGTTATCATCCTAACATTCTTCCTCGATTTCCCATAGATACGCCCTTGCCGGCAGTGGCTGAAAGAATCACTTCTTTACAAAATAATATGGATCTTCTAAAGGAAAATCTACAATTGGCTCAGGAAAGGTACAAGAAAGCAACAGATAAATTTCGTAAACCTGCACCAGCTTTCAAGGTAGGAGATTTGGTCTGGCTGTCAACCAGAAATCTTAAATTAAAGATTCCATCGTCTAAATTGGGACATAAGTACATTGGACCTTATAAGATCAGTAAGATTATAAGTGCTGTTGCTTGTCGTCTTCAACTGCCCAGAACTATGAGAATCAACCCTGTCTTTCATGTATCCCTACTAAAGGCTGCAACACCCAATACGTTTCCTGGACGTTCTTCTCCTTGCCCTGACCCAGTGCTGGTCGATGGTCAGGAAGAATTTATGGTGGAAAGGATTCTAGATTCCAGGTTGTACAGAAATCAGTTGCAATATTTGATTAAATGGCAGGGCTACCCAGTGGAGGACAACTCATGGGAACCAGTCAACAATGTAAATGCTCCTCGCCTGCTCCGCCAGTTTCATCAGAGGTACCCTGACAAGCCTGGTCTGAGGTCATCCGGAGGTTGTCCCTAAGGGGGGAGTAATGTAAGGTTCTTTGTCTCTGTTGACATGTTCCTTGAAACTCAGTTTTCCGTCGGCCATTTTGCTTTCTGTTTTTCTGCAGCTCTTGCCCTCAGTTAATATGGAGTTCCAGTTTTCATGTTCCCGCCCTGATTCTTCCCTCTTGCTTCTTAAGCAGCCTCAGCTGAACAATCAGTGCTCCTGAATCAAGCCTCAGTCAGTCTGTGACCTGCATCCTGGAAACCTTGAACTTGTACTCCAGCTATTCCCTACTGAGGAACCTTTGAACACTTTTGGACTCTGGAAACCTGCTGTTTGGTGAATCCATGTTTGCAGAGGAATTACGGTACAGAGAAGAGATCCTGAACCTGCTTTGGAGATTTATTGTAGTGCTTGAAATTACTCTGGCCTGCTGTGTCTCCTGACTCTGTTCCTGCAAACTCTGTGAACTTTTCAGCATGCTTGTATGAAGTAATACAAGTCATTTCATTTCAACCTATGTCTCCTGTGTTTTCCACGCACCCAAGCACAAGACGCTATAGGAACTGTACACTATACATGACAGAGACTATGGAACTCTCTACCGTATAATGTTGTAATGAGTGATTCCCTACTAAAATTTAAGAAGGGACTGGATGGCTTTCTTGAAAAGTATAATATTGCAGGTTATATATACTAGTTTCCTAGGTATTGCGTTGATCCAGGGAGCTAGTCTGATTGCCGTATGTGGAGTCGGGAAGGAATTTTTTTTCCCCAATGTGAAGCTTACTGTTGCCACATGGGTTTTTTCTTGCCTTCCTCTGGATCAACATGTTAGGGCAGGTTAGGATAGGATATGGGTTAAACTAGATGAACTTAAAGTCTTCATTCAACCTTAATAATGACTATATTAAGCTTTATTTGGTACTGGCACACTGTTTGCCTATGCATTGAATGATTGAATGCAAGGGCTTCCCTGCCCCTTTGTTACACGTACCCCAATAACCCTTTGAACCAACGTACTAGATGGCCACATTAAAACAAAGTTCCCATTAAGCTTTATTTGTTACTGGCATACTGTTTGCCTATGCATTGAATGATTGAATGCAAGGCCTGCCCTGCCCCAATGTTACACGTACCCCAATAACCCTTTGAAGCAATGTATTGGATGGCCACCTGAAAGCATTGTTCCTAGTAATTTGGTACTCGCATATTGATGGCTATGCAGGGAATTGTTGAGCCTGAAGAACCTGCATTTAAGAATGTCTGTGTTGAGGATGAAAACCCGGCAGTGGAGAATGTCAGTGTTAATTCTGGAAAACCTGCAGTGGAGAATTTCAGTGTTGAGGCTAAAGAAACTGCAGTGTACAACTGCAGTGTTGAGGCTGAAGACCCAGCAGTGGAGCATTTCATTGTTGAGACTGAAGAACCTGCATTGTTGAATGTTAGTGTTGAGGCTAAAGGAGCAGCAGTGGAGAATTGCAGTGTTGAGGCTGAAGGACCAGCATTGGTGAATTGCAGTAATGAGCCTGAAGAACCTGCAGTGGACACTTGCAGTGTTGAGGCTAAAGACCAGCAGTGAAGAATTGCCGTGCTGAGGATGAAGACCTGACAGAGGAGCATTGCAGTGTTGAGGATGAACACACAGCAGTGGAGAATTGTAGTGTTGAGCTTGAAGAACCTGCATTGTAGCATTGCAATGTTGAGGAAGAACACCTCGCAGTGGAGCATTTCAGTGTTAAGCCTGAAGAACCAGCAGTGGATAATTACTATGTTGACGCTGAAAAACCTGCATTGGTGAATTGTAGCAATGAGCGAATGTGCTCGCCACTACTCGTTACTCGCCCAAGTATCACGATACTCATCAGTGCAAGGCCTGCAGGCACTGTATATGTGTATATAGATCATTGCATACATCAAGAGGGTCCATTCCCCTCCTGTGTTCTGGTGCTGCTGCTGCTACCTGTATGATATACTGGCTGTATATAGCTAGTTCCAGGTGTAATTGGAATACAGGTCACACATTTTTCGGTGTGGTATCTCCATGCCAGCTCATATCTGTGCGTGCTCAAAGTTTGGCCAGTTTACGTCAATTTTATTATATTTGTCCTGGGTGTCACTGTACTTATATACAGCAGTATTTCGCAAAAAAATAAAAAATATACAGGCCACACATTTGTCATAGTGGTATCTCCGTGCCAGCTTATATCTGTGTGTGCTCAAAATTTGGCCAGTTTACGGCAGTTTTCTTTTTTTTGTCCTGGGTGTCACTGTACTGATACACAGCAGTATTTAGCAAAAAAAAAAAAAATACAGGCCACACATTTGTCATAGTGGTATCTCCGTGTCAGCTCATATCTGTGTGTGCTAAAGTTTGGGCAGTGTAGGCCGGATTTCCTTTCTTTGTCCTCAGTGTCACAGTCCTGATATACTGCACTACTTAGCCCAAAAAAAACAAAACCAAGGCACACATTTTTCATAGTGGTATCTCCGTGCCAGCTCATAACTATGCGTGCTCAATGTTTGGCTAGTTTAGGCAAAAACATTGTATTTTTTTTCAGTCTGCTAAAGTAATTATTAAATCTGATAAGGCCAAAAACATTTTTGCCTAACATCCAGATAGGTAAAAGTGTGCTTTTCAAGCATAAGTATCACATACAAGATGACTCCCAAATCACCCTTTTGTAGTGAACGTGTATAATATTCTATTCCATTTACAATGGTCAAGGCACGTGGCAAGGGACGGGGAAGTGGACGTGATGGTGATGGTGCAGGCCAAGGCCGTGGTCAAGCTGAAATTGGCCCACCGAAAACACCCACATCTTCTCGCTGGACCTTAGTGTCCGAAGCCCTAGGGGATCAGGAGCTCTCCAAACACGACATGGCATCCAGCCAATTCTGCGTTGAAAAAGTCAAACGGCGCTCCTTCCCTTCCAAACTCTGCCATGCACCCAAACAGTGGTTTACCCCCACATATGGGGTATCAGCGTACTCAGGACAAATTGCACAATAACTTTTGGAGTCTTGTTACCCTTGGGAAAATAAAAATTGGGGTGAAAACATCAATTTTGTGGAAAAAATATGATTTTTTAATTTTATGGCTCTACGTTATAAACTTGTGTGAAGCACTTGGGGGTTAAAATTGCTCACCAAAGGTCTAGATAAGTTCCTTAGGGGGTCTAGTTTCCCAAATGGGGTCACTTGTGGGGGGTTTCCACTGTTTAGGCACATCAGGAGCTCTCCAAATGCAACATGGCGTCCAATCTCAATTCCATCCAATTTTGGTTGGAAAAAGTCAAATGGTGCTCCTTCCATTCTGAGCTTTGCCATGCGACCAAACAGTGGTTCCCCCCCACATATGAGGTATCAGCGTACTCAGGACAAATTGGACAACAACTTTTGTGGTCCAATTTCTCCTGTTACCCTTGGGAAAATAAAAAATTAGTGACTAAAAATAATTTTTGTGGGAAAAAAAATAGGATTTTTTATTTTCATGCCCGGGCATTATAAACTTGTGTGAAGCACTTGGGGGTTCAAAGTGCTCACCAAAGATCTAGATAAGTTCCTTAGGGGGTCTAGTTTCCACTGTTTAGGCTCATCTGGGGTACTACAAACGGAACATGACCCCCATCAATGTTTGCATTTCAAAACGTTACTGCTTCCTTTCCAAGACCTGCCGTGCGCCCAAACAGTTTTCCCCCCACATATGGGGTATCAGCGTACTCAGGACAAATTGGACAACAACTTTTGGGATCAAATTTCCTTGGGAAAAATCAAAAATTTGGGACTAAAAAATCATTTTTGTGGAAATTTTTTTTTTTTTCACACCCAGGCATTATAAACTTTTGTGAAACACTTTGGGGTTCAAAGTGCTAACAACAGATCTAGATAAGTTCCTTAGGGGGTCTAGTTTCCAAAATGGTGTCACTTGTGGGGGGTTTCCACTGTTTAGGCACATCAGGGGCTCTCCAAACGCGACATGGCGTCCAATCTCAACTCCAGCCAATTTTAGTTTGAAAAAGTCAAACGGTGCTCCTTCCCTTACGAGCTCTGCCGTGTGCCCCAAACAGTGGTTTTCCCCCACGTATGGGGTATTGGCGTACTCAGGAAAAATTGCACAACAACTTTATCTGCCCATTTTCTCCTTTTACCCTTGTGAAAATAAAAAAAAGTTTGTAAAAGATCATTTTTGTGGCTAAAAAGTTAAATATTCATTTTTTCCTTCCATGTTGCTTCGGCTCCTGTGAAGCACGTGAAGGGTTAATAAACTTCTTGAATGTGGTTTTGAGTACCTTGAGGGGTGCAGTTTTTAGAATAGTGTCACTTTTGGGTATTTTCTGCTATATAGACCCCTCAAAGTGACTTCAAATATGAGGCGGTCCCTAAAAATAATGGCTTTGTAAATTTTGTTGTAAAAGTGAGAAATCGCTGGTCAACTTTTAACCCTTATAATTTCCTAACAAACAAAAATTTTGGTTCCAAAATTGTGCTGATGTAAAGTAGACATGTGGGAGATGTTATTTCTTAACTATTTTGTGTGACATATTTCTCTGTTTTAAGGGAAAAAAATTAATAGTTTGAAAATTGCAAAATTTTCAAAATTTTCTCCATATTTGCGTTTTTTTTCAAAAATAAATGCAAGGTATATCAAAGAAATTTTACCACTAACGTGAAGTACAATATGTCACGAGAAAACAGTCTCAGAATCGTGAAGATCCGCTGAAGCGTTCCAGAGTTATAACCTCATAAAGAGACAGTGGTCAGAATTGTAAAAATTGGCCCGGTCATTAACGTGCAAACCACCCTTGGGGGTGAAGGGGTTAAGAAACATTAGCATGACAGGGAGAACTGCAGGGTCTTGTAAAATCAAGTTAATTACTAAAATTATTATGGTGTAAAAATATATTTTTGTAAAGGACATTTTAGGTACAGGACCATCCCTTTAATGATTCTTGGCATGTTATTCGTAATTTTAAAGACACAATGGAAACGGGCTGTGACGCTTGTATTTTGTAACTGTCTGACTTTATAACGTCTTAAAATGGGTGATAACAATATACATGTGTAACTTTTATTTTTCTTTTATTTCAGGTTTTCGTTATTTTTTTGTTGTATTACAAAATGCCTTCGTGCATTGTTAACCAGTGTGCAAACAAAACGGGCCGCAAGGGTCAAAACAAAGATATAATGTTACACAAATTCCCAAATGAGATTGAGAAAATAATTGCCTGGTTGGCGAACACCGGACAACAGTTCATGGACTTGCAGGCATTGGCAATGAAAATAATGGCTTTACGAAAAAGAGGCAAATATGCGTTATGTTCAGGACATTTTACTTCGGACAGTTATGACTACCACTGTAAAGGGAAAACTTTGAAAGCTAATGCCGTGCCAACAATATTTCCTATAGTCAGTGACGGAGAAATAATGATCGAAGAAATTTTTAATAAAGATCGTAGCCGAGGCAAAAGGAAAAGACCTGCCATCCAAGGTCGCCATACAGCAGCAGCACAGCCTAAAGAATTGAACTTTCAGGAAGAAGTATGCAAACCAGGCTTTAGAAACCTTAGTACTCAAACCAAAAGCTCGCTGACAAACTCAACATTTATCAAGTTAGAAGTTAATACAGAATTTGGCAGCGATGCATTAACAGAAAACCTTTCACACAGTTTTTGAATCCCTAAAAGTACTTCAACGCCAATCCAAAATAAGCAGATGGGACATTTTTCTTCAGGAAATGTATTCGCTTCACCATTGAAAAGAAAAAAAAAAACATGTGAGAACCTTACTATTTCAATCTTCATTATCTCAAGATGGTTAACCCAATCACAGTGCCTCAATTTATGGATTACTACCTTAGAAGATTCCACAGAACCACCACCATTGGTTGAAGATTCTGACTACGTCCCGCATCTATCAAACTTGGATGAATCTGACCTGCATATCTATGCATCTCTTTTCAAAGATTTGTCTAACTACAACCTGTTACAGTGAAGAACTTAACCAAGGAACAGATTCTCCAGGACAGAAACATTGTTATTTGAATTCTGCCTCAATAATTTGATCAGAAAGGTGAAATGCCAACATGATCCAAACTGTCAATCAACAGTTTATTCCTTTTGAAAAAGTTTTTGGGGATCATTCTGTAAAATTAGTGGAAAGTTCTTCCATGGTCATAAATTTAAGATTTTTGAAAGGCATCCAAAAATCTGCCAATGTGCTACTGGAAATCTAATGACTGCACCATCAATTTTGTTCAGCGGACTGAGTTTAAAAAAAAAAAAAAAAAAAAGTTTTTCAATTTACTTGCAATGGTTTTAATTGCAGAAAAATAAATGTGTTACTGTTATTAGAGCATGTTTTTGTTTCCAACAATCAATATTGCACGGCAAAAGAGGAGGACATGAAAAAAAAATTTGATCAACTACTGTGTATTTCTGGCGATGGGCAATTATGACGCCCAGATCACAGGGCCAAGTATTGCATATATACAGTAATGGACAATGTTAATGAAAAAAATAGTTCACTTTCAGATAGTTCTGCGTAGTCAGTGTTCATCCTTATTTGCTATGGAGAAATATGGGTTTGGAAATGAAAATTGGTAGATTACTCTCATTAGGATACAACATAAAAAATTTTGCTTCTGACAGACATGTTGGAATAAAGGAAAAGATGCGCCAAGATTATCCGACCATCAAACACCAATTTGGCATTATGCCAAATTAATAAAGGAAAAAAACAACTTATCCCAGCAATGTAAGGTTAATCATGTCCATTATACCTTAGGTTAACAAAATAGTTACATTTCTGGTGGTCTGTTACAACCTGTGAGTGAAATGAGGAACTTTAACCCCTTAACCCCCAAGGGTGGTTTGCATGTTAATGACCGGGCCAATTTTTACAATTCTGACCACTGTTCCTTTATGAGGTTATAACTCTGGAACGTTCCATGGATCTGGTGATTCTGACATTGTTTTCTTGTGATATATTGTACTTCATGATAGTGGTAAAATTTCTTTGATATGACTTGCATTTATTTGTGAAAAAAAGCGAGAAATTCTGGCAAAAAATTTTGCAATTTTGAATTTTCATGCCCCTACATCACAGAGATATGTCACACAAAATACTTAAGTAACATTTCCCACATGTCTATTTTACATCAGCACAATTTTGGAACCAAATTTTTTTTTTTTTTTGCTAGGAAGTTATAAGGGTTAAAAGTTGACCAGCGATTTCCCATTTTTACAACACCATTTTTTTTTTTTAGGGAACACATCACATTTGAAGTGACTGAGGGGTCTATATGATATAAAATACCCAAAAATGACACCATTCAAAAAACTGCACCCCTCAAGGTGCTCAAAACCACATTCAAGAAGTTTATTAACCCTTCATGTACTTCACGGGAAATTTTTTTGGAATGTTTAAAAAAAAAATTAATGTTTAACTTTTTTTCACAAAAAATGTACTTCAGATCCAATTTTTTTTTTTTATTTTACCAAGTGTAACAGAAGAAATTTGGATCCCAAACGTTGTACAATTTGTCCTCAGTATGCTGATACCCCATATATGCAGGTAAACCACTGTTTGAGCGCATGGCAGAGCTCGGAAGGGAAGGAGCGCCATTTGACTTTTCAATGCAAAAATTGGCTGGAATTGAGATTGGACACCATGTGCGTTTGGGGAGCCCCTAATGTGCCTAAACAGTGGAAATCCCCCACAAGTGACACCATTTTGGAAACTAGACCCCTAAGGAACTTATCTAGATGTGTGATGAGCACTTTGAGCCCAAGTGCTTCACAGAAGTTTATATCGTAAAGCCGTAAAAATAAAAAAAATCATTTCACAAAAATGATCTTTTTGCCCCAATTTTTTATTTTAACAAGATTAACATGAGAAATTGGACCCCAAAAGTTGTTGTCCAATTTGTCCTTAATACGCCGATACCCTATATGTGGGGGTAAATCACTGTTTGGGAGCACAGCAGAGCTCGGAAGGAAAGGAGAACCGTTTGACTTTTTCAATGAGAATTGGCTGGAATTGAGATTGGATGCCATGTCACGTTTGGAAAGCTGTTGTGAATGTGCTAGAAATGAATTCTGAGCAGAAACTCCCTCTGGTGGTTACAAACAGTACTGAACTATCCAATGAAGATTGTGAAGATTGGCGATCAGGTGTTACTGACTGGTCTTATATAAGGGAGGTTCCCTCCCATCAGGGTTGCCAGTGATCAATTGTTCTGGTCTCATCTTTGATTCCTGTTCACTTTGTAGCTTGCTGTTTCGTGCCTGCATATTCTGCTAAACAGATAAGGGCATTTTCTTCTTTTAGTTTTTTGTGCTTGCTTTTTGCATTTTGTCCTGCATTTCAGTGGGGGTCTGCCGGGTCCCCTCGGGGGCTTGTGCTCTCTCAGTTTAGTTCAGCCACTGTTGTTTGTTCATTTGCCTTTTCCAGTTTTTTCAGTGGTTGCTGTTTAGTTTTATTACACCAGAGAACTAATTTAGGTGGTAGAGGTTGTGTGATCTCAGGTGTTTTTGTAATTAGTAGAGTTGGTACTTTTCAGGGTTTTTTGGGATTGCAGTAAGTGACCTTCCTATCCTTTTCTATTTAGGAAGTTTGGGCCCCAACGTTTGCTCATACTATTTTCTGTTCTGTGTCTGTGTTTTCCTCTTGTCTAACCGCCATTACATGTTTGGGGGCTTTCTATGTTCTTTGGGGATCTGCTCCGGGGCAGATAGTTTTCCTCTTTCTGTCTTTAGGTGTAGTTAGCTTCTCAGGCTGTGACGAGGCGTCTAGGACCAACGTAGGTACGCTCCACGGCTGCCTTAGTTGTGGTGGTTAGTCAGGGTACTGCAATCCCATAGATTCCAACCTCTCTGGTGTATTTCCTTTTTTGCCTGCTCTCCTCAGCTACCAAATCATAACAGTATCAACCGGCCCAAAACTGATATTTGTATGGTACTCACAGAAGGGAAAAATAGTGTTAAAGAAAGAAGATTGTCAGAGATTTTTATTTATTTATTTTTTTTTCCCTCTGTATCTCTGGGTGCTGAGGAGGATTTTTTTTTCTCTCAATGGAGTTTGCACAGTTTTTCTGGCCGTGTGGATCAGCTTGCCACTGAAGTTCGGAGTATTGCTACCTATCTTGCGAGGTTGCCTGTTGTGGAACCTTAGGTTTCCCATGCCAAGATTTGTTTTTGGGGGATCGGGGTAAAATTTCTGAATTTCAAAAATAATTTTAAGTTGTTTTTTCCCTTTAAAAACCTAAGTCCCCCAGGGAAGAAGCAAAAAGCAGGTTCAAATTGTCATTCTTTTCCTGCGCGGCGATACTCAGGATTGGGCTTTTTCCCTGACACCTGGGGATCCTGTTTTGAGTAATGTTGATGCTTTTTTTTTAGGTTCTGGGGTTTTGTCGTTGAGCCTTTAATGTCACTGATCAAGCTGAAAAAGCCTTGTTGGCATTAAATAGGGGTTGAGGACCCTAAAAGGTTATACTGTCAGGAGATTCCGAAGGTGGGCAAGTCCTAAACCAAATGGAATGACAAATGCTTTGGCAGCCTTTTTGGAAGGGTCTGTCAGGAAATGTAAAGGTGTTATGGTGGGTTCCCTGTCCCCTTGGTCCAATGATTCTATTGTCATTGCGTTTTCAAATGCCCGACGTTTCCCGGAGCGTGAGGTTGCGTGGAATTGTTGTTGTGAAACCGCATCTGAAACCCATGAAAGTGGTTGAGTGGCTTCGGGGCAAGGTCAGGGAGTTTGGGAAAAGAAAAGGGGTTATGTTTTCTACTGTGGTGATGCTTCATGCTATTTCAGTTGCCCTAAGCGGGGGAAGGGGTTTTGCAACGTTTCAGTTGTCTTGGGTAGTGTTCAGATAAATTTTTGCTGACTGTTACCCTGATTTGCTCCCTGTCCACATTTTCTGCCAGGCTTTTTTGTTTCGGGAGAAAGCTATTAACCTGTTGGATTTTGTTTTTTGCTAAACTTGTGGGTTTCCCTTGTTATCCCTACGGAAGGCTATTCCCCTACTGGGGATCGATTTTACCCCTTTGGCTGAGAATAAACCCAGTTCTTATCAGGTGATAATGAGGGGTTGAACCTGTTTCATAAAGGAGAGTTGCAAATTTTTGGTGCGGGTTAATTCTGCATGACTTATGTACGGGTTTTCCCTTGGTTACAGTCTTTTAATCCTGTTTTGGGTTTTGGAAATCTGTGTTTTGTAACCAGTTGGGGCTGCCAAGTGTTAATACCAACACTCCTGTTTTTTCTGCCTCCCCCAGGCTAGGATGTTCCTGACTTTTTGACTGATTTTTTTGATGTGTTTGCGAAAGTAAATCTGATTCCTTGGGCCCCCCCATAGGAGCTATGCTGCGCTATTGAATTTGTGCCTGGTTGTAAAATTCCCTAAAGGTGCCTTTTTTAACTTGTCTGTCCTGAACATGACGCTTTTGCGGTCTTATATAAGGAGTCATTGGAGAAGGGTCAATAGACCATCCTTTCACCCTTGGGTGCCGGTTTTTTTTCTTTGTGGCCAAGAAGGATGGTTCAATAAGGCCGTTTTATTGATTATGTTTTTCCTTTGAACAATTCACGGGTGAAATATTGAATATCCGTTACCCTTGATTTCTGACCTTTTTCCGGGTGAAAATGGCTCTGGTTTACCAAGCTTGACCTCAGGTGGGATATAACCTTATTCACATTAAGCACGGGGGTGAATGGAAAGACGGATTTAATACCCCGAGGGGCTTTTGGTACTGTGATGCCCTTTGGGCACAAATGCCTTCTGTCTTCCAGTCCTTCATGAATGGACATTTTCAGGGTTTTGTGGATAATTTTGATTGTTTTTTGGATGATATCTTATTTTTTCCAAATGCCCGGGACTCTCTTGTGAAACAGTTCGGACTGTGTTCCAGATTTTGAGAGAGAATGCTCTGTATGTAAGGGATCAAAGTGTCTTTTTGGCGTACAGAGGTTCATTTCTGCGATTCATTTTTCCCTATTGTTATTGAAATGGACCCGGCAAAAAGGTTTCAGGCCATCTGTGATTGGGTCCAACTACTTCATTAAAGGCTTTTCAAAGATTCTTCGGTTTTGCCAATTTTATTCGTAAATTTATTGGTAATTTTCTTGTTATTGTTAAACCATTGATGATTTGACCAAAAAGGGTTCGGGTGTGGTGATTGGCCTCCTGAAAGGCAAGTCTCTGCGTTTCAGGAACTTAAGCAGAGATTCAATTCGGCTCCTGTTCTACGGCAGCCTGATGTTTCTCTGCCATTTCAGGTGGAGGTTGATGCCCCTGAAATTGGGGCAGGTGCCGTTTTTGTCCCAAAGAGATCCAGAGACCTCTAAAAAGTAACCCTTTGTGCCTTTTTCTTCGAAAATTTTCTCCAATGAACGTAATTATGACATGGGTAATCTGGAGTTATTGGCCATGAAGTGGGCTTTTGAAGAGTGGGAGACATTGGCTGGAGGGAGCCAAACATCAGGTGGTGGTCCTCAGGACCATAAGAATCTGGTTTATCTGGAATCAGCCAAGCGACTTAATCCTAGACAGGCCAGGTGGGCCTTGTTTTTCAACACGTTTTAATTTTGTGGTTTCCTTTCTTCCTGGCACTAAGAATGTTAAGGCGGATGCCCTCTCGAGGAGTTTCCTTGCGGACTCTCCGAGTTATCTGATCCTGCTGTTATTTTGAAAGAGGGTGTAGTTCTTTCCGCCATCTTGCCAATTTGAGACTGCTCTGGAAGGGTGTCAGGAGGATAAAACCCGGAGCGCTGCCCTATTGGGAAATTGTTTGTCCCAGACTGGTGGAAAAAGAGTGTGATGTCTGAGATTCATTGTTCCGCGTTGGCTGGAATTTTTGGTACCAGAGACTTGGTTTAGTCGGTCCTTTGGTGGCCCTTTGTCTCGTGACGTCAGGGAATTTTTGCAGTCCTGCGGGACTTGCTCTCGCTCCAAGCCTTGCTCTCGCCTAGTGGTTTGTTGATGCAATTGCGGTGCCCAAGAGCCATGGACCCATATCTTATGGATTTCATTTCCGACCTCCCGGTTTCTCAGAGAATGACCCGTTATCTGGGTGATTTGTGATAGGTTTTCCAAAATGATACATCTTGTGCATTACCTAAGTTGCCTTCCTCCTCTGAATTGGTGCCTTTGTTCCTTCAGCACGTGGTTCGGTTTACACGGCATTCCTGAGAACATTGTGTCTGACAGAGGAGTTCCAGTTTGTTTCCAGATTTTGGAGGACTTTTTGTTCTAAACTTGGTGTTCAATGTCTTTCTCTCGGCTTTTTCATCCTCAGACCAATGGACAAACTGAGAGAACAAACCAGACATTGGAGACTTTTCTGAGATGCTTTGTGTCTGCTGATCAGGATGACTGGGTCTCTTTTTTGCCTTTGGCTGAGTTTGCTCTTAATAATAGGGCTAGCTCTGCCACTTTGATGTCTCCATTTTTCTGCAATTTTGGGTTTCACCCTCGATTTTCTTCAGGACAGACGGAGGCTTCTGTCTGTCCAGGTGTTTGACTCTGTCGTGGAGCGTATGCAGCAGATTTGGACCAGGTATGTGGAGAGGTTGTCCTCTCAGAGAGGGCCCAGCGGTTTGTCAACCGGCATAGTGACTGATGGGTCCTCGGTTTGAAGTGGGGGGGACTTGGTCTGGTTGTCCTCAAGAAATATCCCTATGAGAGTTGCATCTCCTAAGTTTTAAGCTGGTTCTTGGACCTTATAAGATCATGGAGATTCTTATCCTGTTTCCTTTCGTTTACTTCTTCCAGGGACATTTAAGATCCATAACGTTTTCCACAAGTCCTTATTGAAGAGGGTTTGTCGAGCCAGTGGTTCCTATGGCTGTGCCTCCTGACCCTGTTTTGGTTGAGGGCCAATCTGGAGTATGTGGTTGAGAAAAATATTGAATTCTCGTTTTTCTAGACGGAAACTCCAGTATTTGGTTAAGTGGAGAGGTTATGGTCAGGAGGACAATTCCTTGGGTGTTTGCTTCAGACATCCATTGCTAGGAGACTCATCCGTGCTATCACAGAGCTCATTGACCGAACCTGGTTGCTCAAATGAGGGTTCGGTGGGACCCTCCTCAAGGGGGGGGTACTTGTTGTGAATGTGCTAGAAATGAATTCTGAGCAGAAGCTCCCTCTGGTGGTTACAAACAGTACTGAACTATCCAAATGAAAAATTGTGAAGATTGGCGATCAGGTGTTACTGACTGGTTCTTAATATAAGGGGGTTCCCTCCCATCAGGGTTGCCGGTGATCAATTGTTCTGGTCTCATCTTTGATTCCTGTTCACTTTGTAGCTTGCTGTTTCGTGCCTGATATTCTGCTAACAGATAAGACATTTTTCTTTTAGTTTTTTTGTGCTGCTTTTTGCATTTTGTCCTGCACTTCAGGGAGTCTGCCGGGTCCCCTCGGGGGCTTGTGCTCCTCTCAGTTTATTTCAGCCACTGTTGTTTTTGTTCATTTTCCTTTTCCAGTTTTTTCAGTGGTTGCTGTTTGTTTTTTGTTACACCAGAGAACTAATTTAGGTGGTAGAGGTCGGTGTGATCTAGGTTGTTTTTGTAATTAGTAGAGTTGGTACTTTTCAGGGTTTTTTTGGGATTGCAGTTAGTGGCCTTCCTATCCTTTTCTATTTAGGAAGTTTGGGCCCCAACGTTTTGTCATACGATTTTCTGTCTGTGTCTGTGTTTTACCTCTTGTCTAACCGCATTACATGTTTGGGGGCTTTCTATGTTCTATGGGGATCTGCCTCGGGGGCAGATAGTTTTCCTCTTTCTGTCTTTAGGTGTAGTTAGCTTCTCAGGCTGTGACGAGGCGTCTAGGACCAACGTAGTACGCTCCACGGCTGCCTTTTGTTGTGGTGGTTATTCAGGGTACTGCAATCCATAGATTCCAACCTCTCTGGTGTATTTCCTTTTTTGCCTGCTCTCCTCAGCTACCAAATCATAACAGAAAGCCCCTGATGTGCTGAACAGTTGAAACCCCCCAAATTCTAACTCCATCCCCTAACCCCAACACACTCCAAAACCCTAATCCAAGCCATAACCCTAACCAGAAAACCTAACCCTAACACACCCCTAACCTAATTCCCAACCCTAATCCCAACCCTAATGGGAAAATGGAATAAATACAATTTTTTTTCTTTTATTATTTTTCCCTAACTAAGGGGGGTGAATAAAGGGGGGTTTTTGATTTATGTTTTTAGCAGGTTTTTATGTTTGGCAGTTGTCACACGCTAAAAGACGCTTTTTTATTGCAAAAAAAAATAGTTTTTGCATTTGCCGTATTTTGAGAGCTATAATTTTTTTCCATATTTTGGCCCACAGAGTCATGTGAGGTCTTGCTTTTTGCAGGACGAGTTGACCGTTTTATTGGTACCATTTTTTTGGGCACATTACATTTTTTGATTGCTTTTTATTCCAATTTTTGGGAGGCAAAATTAACAAAAACCAGCAATTCATGAATTTCTTGTACGGGGGCGTTTATTCCATTCCACGTGTGGTAAAATTGATACAGCGGTTTTATTCTTCGGGTTAGTATCGATTACAGCGATACCTCATTTATGCATTTTTTAATGTTTTGGCGCTTTTATAACAATAAAAGCTATTTTATATAAATAATTATTTTTGGCAACGCTTTATTCTGCGAGCTATAACTTTTTTATTTTTTCTCTGATGAAGCTGTTATGGCTAGCTCGTTTTTTGCTGGACAAGATGACGTTTTCAGCAGTACCATGTTTATATCCGTCTTTTGATTGCGTGTTACTCCACTTTTTGTTATGCGGTATGAGATAAGGGTCTGTGCACACGTTGCGGATTCTGCTGCGGATCCGCAGCGGATTTACCGCTGCAGATCTGCAGCAGAACTGCAAGGGATGTACAGTACCATTATATTAAATGGAAATCAAAAAAAGCTGTGCACATGCTGCGGATTTTTCCGCGTGGTTTGGTGCGGATTTAAATCCGCAGCATGTCACTTCTTTTGTGGCGGATTCTGCAGCGTTTCTGCACCCATTGTGTCAGGCAAATCCGTAGCAAAACCGCAGATTATTAAAAGATCTGGCGATTTGCTGCGGATGTCCTGCAGTTCTGGGTGTCAAAAACGCTGCAGAGGGAAAGTGATGTCACAGGAAGTGTGTGGGCGGAGTGTAGTGAAAATGGAGTCGTACCGTCGCATTTGGGGATGGATGTCAGGGTCTGGTTGAATTGGTAAATATGGTGTCTGTCCTTCTGTCTGCCCCCGGTCCGTCTGTCTGTCCATCTGTCTGTGTGTCTGTCCGTGCTTGTCTTGTTGCCTGTAGTGACTGATTGTAGTCAATGTCGGATGGGACTACTGCTCCCATCCAAATATAAATAATGGGAGAGTTGTCCCATCGTCAGGCGATGAACTACAATGGGTTTAAAAAAAAAAAACACAGGACATACAGTATAGACCAAAAGTTAGGACACACCTCATTCAAAGATTTTTCTGTATTTTCATGACTGAAAATTGTAGAATCACACTGAAGGCATCAAAACTATGAATTAACACATGTGGAATTATACATTACACTTTACAAAAAAAATTTGAAAAACTACTGAAATATGTTCTTATATTCTAGGTTCTTAAAGTAGCCACCTTTTGCTTTGATTACTGCTTTGCGTGCAGAAAAAGTGAACGGATGGACACTACATGCCTGGTTCCCACCGTGAAGCATGGAGGAGGTGGGGTGTGATGAGTGGGGGTGCTTTGCTGGTGACACTGTTGGGGATTTATTCAAAATTGAAGGCATAGTGAACCCAGAATGGCTACCACAGCATCTTGCAGCGGCATGATATTCCATCCGGTTTGCATTTTAGTTGGACCATCATTTATTTTTCAAACAGGACAATTACCCCAAACACACCTCCCAGACTGTGTAAGGGCTTTTTTTGACCAAGAAGGAGAGTGTTGGGGTGCTACGCCAGATGACCTGGCCTCCCACAGTCACCAGACCTGAATCCAATCGAGATGGTTTGGGGTGAGCTGGACCGCTCACCGCTTCAATTTTGAATAAATCCTCACCAGTGTCACCAGCAAAGCACCCCCCACAACCATCACACCACCTCCTCCATGCTTCCGGTGGGAACCAGGCATGTAAGTCCATCCGTTCACCTTTTCTGCGTGCAAAGCAGTAATCAAAGCAAAAGGTGGCTACTTTGAAGAACCTAGAATATAAGACAATTTTCAGTAGTTTCAAATTTTTTTTGTAAAGTGTAATGTATAATTCCACATGTGTTAATTCATAGTTTTGATGCCTTCAGTGTGATTCTACAATTTTCAGTCATGAAAATACAGAAAAATCTTTGAATTGAGGTGTGTCCTATACTTTTGGTCTATACTGTATGTCCTGTGTTAGAATATAAGACATATTTTCAGTTGTTTTCACACTTTTTTGTAAAGTGTAAATGTATAATTCCACATGTGTTACTTCATAGTTTTGATGCCTTCAGTGTGATTCTACAATTTTCAAAGCCTTGAAAATACAGAAAATCTTTGAATGAGAAGGTGTGTCCAAAACTTTTGGTCTGTACTGTACATGTCACATATATACATACAACAGCCCTCGATCACCTGTTCCGCCGTCATCCCAGACTGTCCCCACGTCGATCTCAGCTCTCCGGTAGTTTTCCGGAGTTCAATGAACTCCGGGACCTCACTTTACGGCACTTGACCTGCGTGAAGTGCCGTTTTTAAAATGAGATCCCGGAGTTCATTGAACGCCGGTAAACTATTGCGCATGGCGCAGTCACACTGCAGCTCCTGTCAGTGTGTTTTGGAAGCCGTTGGAGAGAGCCGCATCTACACGTAAATCGTGTTCTACACGATAAATCGTCGTGGGGACACTCAAAATTGATTGGACTAGTTGGAACAGGTTGGATACTGTTGCTTTATTATTTTTTTACAGGCGATCAAGGGCTTTGTGGAATTAGACGTATTTGTAAGTATGGTTAAAATAAGAATATTAAAATATTTTTTTTCTGGGTTGTTTTTTTTTTTATTTCTTGTACTATGGATTTAATAATGGATAGGCGTCTTATTGACGCTTCTCCATTATTAACCGGGGTTAATGTCACCTGCAGGGTTACATTAACCCCTTATTACCCCTATCCCACCGCTACTCAGGAGTGGGAAGAGAGAGGCTAAGCGCCAGATTTGGCGCATTTTACTGATGCGCCATTTCTGGGGCCGCTGTGTGCTGGTATTTTGGAGCCAGGGGGGGCCAAATATCCATGGACCCTTCCTCGGCTATGAATATCAGCCCACAGCTGTCTACAGAGCCTCTAATGGCTATTAAAATAGGGGACCCCCAAAAAGAATGACATGGGGTCCCCCTATTTTAATAGCCATTAGAGGCTCTGTAGACAGCTGTGGCTGATTATTCATAGTTTAGGAAAGGGCCATGGATATTTGGCCCCCCCCGGCTACAAATACCAACACACTGTCGCTGGCTTTTCCCTTTCTGGATGTAAAAAATGGGGGGGAGCCTACGCAATTTTTTTTTAGGGGGATTAGTAATGAATAGGCGTCTTTCCGCCTCTCCATTATTAACTGGGGTTAATGTCACCTTGCAATAGCAAGGTGACAGTATAACGTTATTTACCCCATCTGCCACCACTTTCGTGCAGTGGGAAGACAGGGGCTAAGGCTACTTTCACACTTAAGTTTTTTTGCGCTGCGTTTCGAGCGCACATAAAACACATGAAAAAAACGCGTGCAAACGCTTGTAATCGATGCGATATTTAGTCGCATAAGTGTGCGCATTGCGGAAAAAAACGCAGCGATTGTTACGTCATGTCCAAAAGTTTTGAGAATGACACAAATATTATATTTTCACATGATCTGCTGCCCTCTGGTTTTATGTGTGTTTGACAGATGTTTTTTACCACAGACAGAAATTAAATTGCAAACATATGGTAACAAAAGCTTATATTGACAGTTAGAATGGTTAATGCAGCAAGTCAATATTTGCAGTGTTGACCCTTCTTCTTCAGGACCTCTGCAATTCCTCCCTGGCATGCTCTCAATCAACTTCTGGACCAAATCCGACGATAGCAGTCCATTCTTGCACAATCAATGCTTTCATTTTTGTCAGAATTTTTTAGGGTTTTGTTTGTCACCCGTCTCTTGATGATTGCCACAAGTTCTCAATGGGATTAAAGATCTGGGGAGTTTCCAGGCCATGGACCCAAAATCTCTATGTTTCGTTCCCTGAGCCATTTAGTTATCACCTTTGCTTTATGGTAAGTGCTCCATCATGCTGGAAAAGGCATTGTTGATCGCCAAACTGCTCTTGGAGGGTTGGAAGAAGTTGCTCTTGGAGGACATTCTGGTACCATTCTTTATTCATGGCTGTGTTTTTAGGCAAGACTGTGAGAGAGGCGATTCCCTTGGCTGGAAGTGTCATGGTTCCAGTCCGGAGTTTATGCTCTGCTGTCCTCTCTCAGGACTGGTCAGCTGGGGTTAATTTCCTCTGCCTCGTTCTGGAGCTAGCTGGCTATTTCAATCCGTCACAGCTGGCTTACCAGTGTTAGTGATTCAAGTTCCGTTTAGAGCCTTGACCCTGTACCTTGGTGAAACCTCCTGCCTTTGACTTGTTTACTGTGTTTTGACCCGGTTTACTCTGACCCCGTCTTTGGTTTCCGTCTTTTGCTGCTAGTTCTCTGTTTGGCTTTTTGATTCCCTGGCTTGTACCCTGACCACGTTTTCACGTCCTTGGACCCGGCTCCCTGTTTGGGGTATTTGACCCTGCTTGGTATACTGGGCTAAGTGTATTGTGGGTCCTTCTTTGTACTTTTGCCTCGTACGGGGTTTTGGGCCTATTGGGGTTGTTTTGGGCAGGGCTGGGTGGAACCCCGATACTTCGTTGGGCTGATTATTCCTAATCAGCTTTGGAAAAAGTTTTTCTGCCCCTGGTGGTGGTTTTGGTGCTGCCGTGAGGCCTGTCCTGGGGGGTGAGTAATCCCTTCTTCCCTCTGTGGTCTACCCGGTTGGAGGCCCCCACCATGCCTGCCTTGCAGCTGCGTTACAAGGAGCAAAACCCCCACACAGGAAAAGGTTTCAGGATTCTTAACAGTTGGCAAAGAGACAAGGGCTGGTGGTAGCACTCACCTTGTCTTCTCCGTATGAGGCGTTTTCCTGATGTCCCAAACAATTTGAAAAAAAAAGGGGTTCATTAAGAAAATTTAAATTTAACCCCGGGCCTCAGCGTTACGCCTGTACCTTTTGCAGACTTTCAGTTTTGTCTATGAGTTTTTCTTGGGAGAGAAGTGGCTTCTTTTCGCCTCCTTGGGGCCAGCCTTCCCCCAAGGGGTCTCCGGGTCACAGATGCAATTTATACCTGCCTGCGCCTTCCCCGAAACAAGCTTGAAATGCTGGTAGCCCGATCCCGCAGGTGTGGAAAAAACTTTTAAGGGGACGGTCCTGGCGGTTGTGGTTTTCTTGGGCACCCTGGAGCCTTTTTTGGGAACAATGGAACCTCTCTCCTTGAAGTTTTGATGAAAGCGATTTGTTGATGGGGCTGAGGTGCAATCTTTCTAGCTGCGAACTCTTCCCTGTTTGGCCATCATTGCAATGATGACTGCACGTGTTTCTTTAGAGATAACCATGGTTAACAGAAGAGAAACAAAGATGCCAAGCACCAGCCTCCTTTTAAAGTGCCCAGTGGTGTCATTCTTACTTAATCATGACAGATTGATCTCCAGCCATGTCCTCATCAACACCCACCTGTGGTTAATGGAGCAATCACTGAAAAGAGGTTAACTGGTCCTTTTAAGGCAGGGCTGCAATGATGTTGAAATGTGTTTTGGGGGAATAAAGTTCATTTTCTAGCCAAATATTACTTTGCAAGTAATTGCTTTTTAAGCTGATCACTCTTTATAAATTCTGGAGTATATGCAAATTGCCATTAGAAAAAGTGAAGCAGTAGACTTTGTAAAAATTAATATTTGTGTCATTCTCAAAACTTTTGTCCATGACTGTATGCGATTTCAAGCGTTTTTGCATGCGTTTGCGTTTTTTCGGCGCATTTCACAGAAGGAAAATCTTGAAAAATTCTTGCAACTGACTCCACCAATAGGACACCAGTGGGTGTGTCTTATGGGAAATCTTTTTTATAGAGCCTGTTCACAGCCATTCTTCACATTTGCTTGCATTTGCCTTTGTGAAACATGGATCTGGCTGGAAGAGTTTCCACTTCAATTTGGATCTGGGACAATGCGATGGCTCAGGCTTATGCAGTGGCTTGCCATGAAGAAAGAGAGAGAGACAGCGAAGACGGCAGCGGCGGCGTTTGTGGTTACATCCCATTGTTGAACTCCGGGAGAGCGAGGAGTGCACCACACCCTCTATAGCGAGCTGCAGGCAAACCCCGAGAAATTTACCGACTATACCCGGATGTCACAAGAAACCTTCAGTGATTTACTTGCTCATGTCCAACAATTCATCCGGAGACAGGGACACACAGCTCGTCGGGCGATTCCTCGGAGGAAAGACTCCTGGTGACATTACGGTACGTAATATTGCTAAACCAATGCCTGCATCATTTTATTTGTTCTGCCATGTACTATTCCAAAGCTGCCAGAATTATTGTTCTGCCATCTAGTAAACAAAGACCTGCAGAATTATTTGTATGCCATGTACTTTTTTTTTTCTTTAGTTAAATGTTTTAAAAAAACATATACAATAATATATATTGTTTTTCTTTCTCAGTTCCTTGTTACTGGGAGAGCCTCACTTCACTTCCAGTACAGGATTGGTATCTCCACCTTGTCAGGAATTGTTTGTGGATACCTGCCGGGCATTGTGGAAATGTTCTCTGTCCAGAATTTTATGCCCCTGCCCACCACAGAAAAGTGGCTAGAAATAGCTGAAAAATTCTGGACAACCTGCAATTTCCCCAACTGTTTGGGAGCAGTTGATGGGAAACACATCCACATCATCAAACCAAAAAGAACAGGCTTGGAGTACTAACAACTACAAAAAGTACTTCTCTACAGTTCTCATGGCCATTGCTGATGCAGACTGTATGTTTGTTGCAGTGGACATTGGGGCATTTGGCCATGGAAATGACTCACAGGCCTTTAAGAAACTCGGACATGGGCCGGAGGTTGTATGGAAACCAGTTCAATTTCCCCATGCCACGGCCTCTTCCCCACACCGAAGGTCCGCCACAGCCATTTGTTATGGTTGGGGATGAGGCGTTCCAGATGTGCCAACACCTGCTCAAACCCTACTCCAGCCGGGACTTGGACCACAACAAAAAAATATTAATTACAGGCTGACCAGGGCCAGAAGAACAGTAGAGTGTGCCTTCGGTATACTTGTTTCCAGATGGCGCTTTCTGGGCACAGCCATTCATCAGAAACTGGAAACAATGGATGAAGTGGTGAAGGCATGTGTGGCGCTACATAATTTTGTTATGTCTAAAAGAGCACCCAAACTTTGAACTTGATGATGCAGCTCCTAACCAATTGTCTGAGTTCACTCAGCACCCTCTCAGGTCTTCTGTTTGAAGTTGGCCAAATGAGGGACCAATTTGCAGCCTACTTCATGTCAGATGTAGGACGGGTGGAATGGCAAGATCAAATGGTGTAAAAAAAAGTGTTCTTGTCTGTATGTAATCAAATACCTTCTTGTCTGTATGTTAATAAAATACCTGTGTTTATACCTGTACCGAGTGCAGTCTGTGTTTTTTTTTTTTTTTTTTACACTCAAATACAATAATCAACTGTCCAGGTGTAACGAATGGAAGCGGAGGCAGAGGTGGTGAAGTTCACATTCGTTTTTATTTTTAAATGTGGAACCTTAGACCACGGTCCGGGGGGCTCCGAAGGGGGCGTAACTAAGTGAGCCCCGGGTGACCCGTAGTAAGGCCCTCGAACAGGACCAGAATGGAATACCCGGAGGACACAGGTGCTACCTCCAGTTAGACCCCAGACACGTGGCAGCTGTCCCAGAGGGAACCAAAAAGGTTAACAGGTGTTTACAGAGTCCGTGGAGGGTTTCTCGACAGAGAAGGGTAAGGTCCTGGTCCAGAATAGATGGTATCAGGCTGGCTTCAGTGACCTTGTCACGGTCCACGGGTACGGATGGCTGATGGCGGAACGGGATGACTCTTGCGCCAGTAATAGCTGAGATTGTCCGGGTTAGCCAGATTCGGGTTAGCAATGATCTGAGGAGACAAACAGTATCAGCGAAGCACAGAGACTGCAAACGCAGCGCAGACAGATCAGGAACAGAACCGGATGTAGCAATGATAGAACACGTTGCTCCGGCACTCCCCTAATGGTGGAGTGACCAGATATAGTACTGAGTGTGCAGCCATTGGTTAATTAGCTATTTCAAAAATGCACGCTGCCCCTTTAAGAGAGGCGGTGGGCGCGGCCTCGCGTCCTAAGCCGTCTATCAGGAGGCCTGCCAGCAGCGTGCCAGGAAGTGGAGGAGGACACAGGACGCCGTGGAGCAGATGGGACATGAGACCCCAGCCCACGCACAGACTGCTGCAGAGGAACAGGTGAGTGAGCCGAACAGAGTGCAGAGCCAGCGCTGGGGACCGGGTGTAACAGTATCCCCCTCTTTACTCCCCCTCTTTTTCAAGCCTGCGTGAAATCTTTTAAGAAGAAGAGGAGCCTGGATGTTCTCCTCAGGCTCCCAAGACCTCTCCTCAGGACCAAAACCCCTCCAGTCCACCAGGTAATAGATCCTACCTCTTACTCTCTTAGAGGCCAAGATATGTTTTACCTCAAAAACATCATTCTCAGAGACCGGATCGGGAGTGGTACCCGGGTCCTTAAAGAAGGAACTCAACACTACTGGTTTGAGGAGAGAAACATGAAAGGAGTTAGGTACACGTAGAGAATTAGGCAATTTCAGCTTGTAAGAGACCGGGTTGATTTGTCTCAAGACTTCAAAGGGACCAATGAAACGAGGACCCAATTTGTACGATGGTAACTTCAGACGGATGTACTTGGAGGAGAGCCATACCTTGTCTCCTGGACGAAAGATGGGAGCCTCCAAACGTCTTTTGTCCGCATGCGTCTTCATACGTTGGGAAGCTTTCTCCAAAGCCGACCTGGTCTCACTCCAAATGTCCGAGAAATTTTTAGACAAGATATCGACTGCCGGAACATCAGATACTCCCGAAACAGGAAGAGGAATTCCAGGTTGCAGTCCAAACACAATCTGAAAGGGAGACTTTGCAGAAGATTCACTTACTTGATTGTTGTAGGAGAATTCCGCCCAGGGCAGTAATTCTACTCAGTCATTATGATGAGCGTTGACGAAGTGACGCAGGTATCAGCCAGGATTTGATTGATCCTCTCCACTTGCCCATTAGACTGGGGATGATATGCAGAAGAAAAGTCTAGTTCAATTTTTACCATTTTACAGAGTCCTCTCCAGAACTTAGAAGTGAACTGGACGCCCCTGTCGGACACGATGTGGAGAGGAAATCCATGTAGACGGAAGATGTGCTGAATGAAGTGAGCGGCCAGTTCTGGAGCAGACGGGAGACCAGATAGCGGAACGAAGTGAGCCATTTTAGAGAAGCGGTCTACCACAACCCATACCACTGAGCAGCCAGAAGAAATGGGAAGATCCGTGATGAAATCCATCGCAATGTGCTGCCAGGGAGCGGACGGGATCGGAAGAGGTAGAAGTCTGCCAGCTGGTAGATGTTTAAAAGTTTTGTTACGGGCACATGAAGGACAGGCTGAAACGAACTCCTGGATATCCTTGCCCATGGTAGGCCACCAGTAATAACGGGAGATGAGTTGCTGCGTCTTTTTCTGACCAGCATGGCCAGCCAACTTAGAGGAATGACCCCAGCGCAGAACACGGGTACGATCAGAAGCAGACACAAAAGTCTTCCCAGGAGGAAGCCGGGCCAGATCAGTGGAGGCAACAGAGACTAACTTAGAAGGTTCAATAATGTGCTGAGGTTCTTCCTCCAGTTCAGGGGGCAAGAAGGCTCTAGAGAGTGCGTCTGCCTTGATGTTTTTGTCAGCTGGACGAAAATGAAGTACAAAATTGAAACGGGCAAAAAATAATGCCCAACGGGCCTGACGGGGATTCAGTCTTAAAGCAGTTTGGAGATAGGCAAGGTTTTTATGGTCGGTGAATATGATTACCTGGTGATGAGCTCCTTCAAGAAGATGTCTCCATTCTTGCAGAGCCAATTTGATGGCCAAAAAGTTCGCGATCATCGACAGAGTAGTTCCTCTCTGCAGGAGAAAAAACCTTGGAGAAAAAAACACACGGAGACCATCCGCCCGTAGACGACTTCTGGGTCAGAACTGCACCTGCACCTTAGAGTTTACGCCTTTCCGGGTTAAGGCTGTGATTGGAGCCACTCGGGTGGAAAAGTGTGGAATAAATTGCCGGTAGTAATTAGCGAACCCTAGGAACCTTTGTATGGCTTTTAGCCTAGACGGACGAGGCCAGTTGAGAACTGCAGACAACTTCTCCGGATCCATCTTTAATCCTGTGGAAGTAACAATGTACCCAAGGAAAGGCAAAGAAGACTGCTCAAAGAGGCATTTCTCATATTTGGCATATAGCCTGTTCTCTCTGAGTCTTTGTAAGACCTGGCGTACTTGCCGCGGTGTGACGTTAAATCAGCAGAGAAAATCAAAATATCGTCCAGGTAAACCACAACACATGTATAGAGCAAGTCCCTGAAAATGTCATTCACAAATTCCTGAAAAACCGCAGGTGCATTGCTTAGGCCGAATGGCATTACCAGGTATTCATAGTGGCCGTCACGGGTGTTGAAGGCTGTTTTCCATTCGTCCCCTCTCTAATTCGGATCAGATTGTAGGCCCCTCTGAGGTCCAATTTGGTGAAGATCTTGGCCCCTCGGAGACGATCAAACAACTCTGAAATAAGAGGTAATGGATACCTGTTTTTTACCGTGACCTGATTCAGACCCCGATAGTCAATACAGGGCCGCAAGGATCCATCCTTCTTCTTCACAAAGAAGAATCCAGCTACTGCCGGTGACGATGACTTTCGGATAAATCCTCTATCCAGATTCTCTTGGATGTAGTCCGACATGGCCTGAGTCTCTGCCTGTGAAAGAGGATACACTCTCCCGCGGGGAAGAGATGCTCCAGGAAGAAGCTCTATCTGACAGTCATACGACCTGTGTGGAGGTAGTCTCTCAGCCTCCTTTTTCCCAAAGACGTCAGAGAAGGACCAATAGGCGGAAGGCAACCCTGGCAGGGTATCAGGCTGGACTGGAGGCGAAACAGGTTGAATCCGGGTTAAGCAACGATTCATGCAGGTATCTCCCCAACGCAGAACTTCTCCAGTTTTCCAATTCAGGACTGGTTCATGCATCTGGAGCCAAGGTAAACCTAAGAGCATGGGATGGGATAAACCGGGATATACATAAAAACGCATTAGTTCAGTATGCATTAGACCTACCCGGAGTTCCACCAACTCGGTTTGAAACTGGACGGGCTCGGTCAGTGGTTTGCCATCCACAGCGGACACCTGTAACGGATCAGGAAGACGCTGGACAGGTAAGCGGTAATGATCCACAACCGCCTGCTGGATGAAGTTCCCTGCAGCTCCAGAATCCAGTAGACAATGTTCGGAAAATTTTATTGCCCCATAGGACACGGAGACTGAGATGTGTAAAGAGGGAGAGGACTGTTCTCTACCTAGGTTGGCCCCTCCTACCGGACCTAGGCACTGGAGTTTCCCGACTTTTTAGGACAGAGATGGATCAAATGTTCAGAACTACCGCAGTAGTAACAACTTCCCTCCTTGCGATGTGACTCCCGACGGCGGGTGGCCAAACTTACATGGTTCACCTCCATGGCCTCGGAGGAGGAAAGCGAGGTACCTGTTTTATACAAACTAGAGTCCAGGTGATAGGACCTTTTGTCCCGCTTGATCTCCATAGAACGCTCCTGAAAACGCAGGTCAATTCGGGTTGCCAAAGATATCAACTCCTCCAAGAGGGTAGGTCTGTCCCGTCCCGCCAGCTCATCCTTGATTCTTCCGGATAAGCCCTCCCAGAAGTTTGCAACCAGGGCCTCATTGTTCCACAATAATTCAGACGAGAGGGTGCGGAATTTAACAGCATACTGAGCTACTGTGAGAGTACCTTGGCGCAGGCGGAGCAGAGCTGAGGCAGTTGAAGTGGTGCGACCAGGTTCATCGAAAGTCCTGCGAAAAGCCTCTAGGAAAGATTGAAGATCGTTAACCAGCGGATCCCTCTCTCCCATAGCGGGTTTAGCCAGGCGAGGGCCTCTCCTCCCAGGTGTGACATGATGAAGCCCACCTTGGCTCGGTCAGAAGCAAACATATGCCCCAAGATTTCGAAGTGTAGAGTGCACTGATTGAGAAAACCCCGACACAGAGTAGGATCACCCTGGAAACGGGTAGGAGCCGCCAGACGGGGACCTTGACTTGTCATGGGAACTGGTACCTGAGTATTGATAGGAGAGTCAGGTGCAGACGAGGAACCCAAGGAATCCATGCGGGAAGACAAGCTGCGTAGATAAGTCGTGATCTTGTCCTGTTGAACTCCCAAACGGGTCACCTCCTGGTACAGGTCCGTGGTCGGAGATTTCTGGGATCCAGCGGGTTCCATGGCCGGAGCAATCTGTAACGAATGGAAGCGGAGGCAGAGGTGGTGAAGTTCACATTCGTTTTTATTTTTAAATGTGGAACCTCTAGACCACGGTCCGGGGGGCTCCGAAGGGGGCGTAACTAGTGAGCCCCGGGTACCCGTAGTAAGGCCCCTCGAACAGGACCAGAATGGAATACCCGGAGGACACAGGTGCTACCTCCAGTTAGACCCCAGACACGTGGCAGCTGTCCCAGAGGGACCAAAAGGTTAACAGGTGTTTACAGAGTCCGTGGAGGGTTCTCGACAGAGAAGGGTAAGGTCCTGGTCCAGAATAGATGGTATCAGGCTGGCTTCAGTGACCTTGTCACGGTCCACGGGTACGGATGGCTGATGGCGGAACGGGATGACTCTTGCGCCAGTAATAGCTGAGATTGTCCGGGTTAGCCAGATACGGGTTAGCAATGATCTGAGGAGACAAACAGTATCAGCGAAGCACAGAGACTGCAAACGCAGCGCAGACAGATCAGGAACAGAACCGGATGTAGCAATGATAGAACACGTTCCTCCGGCACTCCCCTAATGGTGGAGTGACCAGATATAGTACTGAGTGTGCAGCCATTGGTTAATTAGCTATTTCAAAAAATGCACGCTGCCCCTTTAAGAGAGGCGGTGGGCGCGGCCTCGCGTCCTAAGCTGTCTATCAGGAGGCCTGCCAGCAGCGTGCCAGGAAGTGGAGGAGGACACAGGACGCCGTGGAGCAGATGGGACATGAGACCCCAGCCCACGCACAGACTGCTGCAGAGGAACAGGTGAATGAGCCGAACAGAGTGCAGAGCCAGCGCTGGGACCGGGTGTAACACCAGGTTTACCAGTGAATTCATGATGTTGTGTTTTTTGTGCATCATGAATTTACTAGTAACCCTGACCAGGTGACTATACATACACACACACACACACACAAGTTGTATGACCTTTATCATCTCTCCAGTTTTGGTTCCATTTGCAGCGATGGTGGAGATAAAACAAATAATATTTGTGTCACCTGGCCTGATGTTACAAATAGTGATTTATGGATGCACTAGCATCTGTCACTCTTTATTATACCTGACCAGGTGACTATAAATATTATTTGTAGTATCATCACTGTGACTTGATTTTGAACGCACACCGGAGAGATGATAAAGATTATACATCTTCTACAATCCCCAGGCCTGGTGTCATGCTGAAGTGGTGATGCCCCAAATAACACATCCTCACTTCAGAATTTATCACGCCTGGGCAGGTGAATACACATGAGTTATAAACAGCAGCATCGCTACAGTATGCTTGAAATAAATGCAGACTGAAGTGACGCTGCAGGTGAAAACTCATGTGTATTCACCTGCCCTGGTGAGATAGTAATGCTACAAGGCCAGGGATTGTACATATAACGTGTATTTTCACCATCATCTCCTCAGTTTATTCAAGACACATTGAATAGAGAATGTTGTTAATTACAAGGTATATCTAGAATCCCCGGCCTTGTATCACAAAGTCAAATGATGGTAAAAACACACCATACTCATTTAACTTTTTATGATACCTGGCAAGGTAAAATAGCTATGCCTTGCACTCAACACCATCCTCTATTCAATATGTGCAATATTAGTAGACAAGAGAGACTGGTGGCGAAAATACAAGTCATATATTTGTGTTTTGGTCTACACATATCTCCAGGAAAGACACAAGAAACGTGTCATTCCTGGAGTTATGTGTAGTCCAAAACGCAAAGTGTATGGCGCAGTGTGTGTAGGCGGCGAAAGACACATTAATCAAACCGGATTTACTCAAAGCAGATTTGCACATTTATTTTGTACAACAGGAACCCCACATTAGAATTGCCACTGAAGTTTGGGTGGAGATTTTGATACATTTACTAAAAGCAGATTAGTACATACTTTGTACAACAGGAACCACACATTGGAATTGCCACTGAAGTTTGGGTGGAGATTTGGATACATTTTCTAAAAGCAGATTAGTACATACTTTGTACAACAGGAACCACACATTGTAATTGCCACTGAAGTTTGGGTGGAGATTTGGATACATTTACTAAAAGCAGATTAGTACATACTTTGTACAACAGGAACCACACATTTTTATTGCGAATTATGTTAAGGTGGAGATTTGGATACTCTGGGGGTGTGCAGAGATGAAGAACGGCTGGAAAGCGAGGAAGGGGTTCGAGGGGAAGGGGCAACGTAAGTAGTGGGTGAAGGGAGATCAGACATGGAAGTAGAGGCAGGTTGAGACACATTAGGAGGAGAGGGGGGATGGACAAACAAAGGTTTGGTTTTTTTTCTTCTTGGGGGCAGGAGTCCCTTGCATGGAACGACTTCTGTGTGACCGCCTTGAGCTGGTGGACCGTGGCCTTGATACATAAAACAGTGAATGTCGGTCACCTGTCTCATGCTCTGTGGTGTCAGTGCCGGTGGTGGGAGAAGTGTTATGATTTGGTAGCTGTGGAGAGCAGGCAAAAACGGCAATACACCAGAGAGGTTGGAATCTACTGGATTGCAGTACCCTCACTAACCACCACAACTAAAGGCAGCCGCGGAGCGTACCTACGTTGGTCCTAGACGCCTCGTCACAGCCTGAGAGGCTAACTACACCTAAAGATAGAAAAAACAAAGAACTTGGAGAAAACCGCCAAAATTCATATATAAATATTTATTAATGTAAAAAGGACATACATATCAAGTTTTATAAATATATATAATACATGGCTTAACGAGTGATTTGATATTAAGAGCGTGATGTTCTTAGATGTAAATTACATCTGGGTAGCACATGCCAAAAGGGGGAGTGTGAATCAGACACTAAATAATAAAAATGCGTTTTGTTCCATATTCAATATAATAATGTGCCATAAAGGTTGTTTTAATTATGGTTATATATAGTAAAAAACGCCAGTGCGAATAAGGGACAGGGATCCGGATTCCCATACCCAGATCTGCAAGCCCCCCGAGGAAGCCATAGCGAAACGCGCGTCGGGCGCGTCTATGGGTGCCGTGCTAACATGGGTGAGTGTTCTTATTGCATTCTGCAGCATTAAGTTGGCAATATTGTGAGCTGTGGGTATGGGAATCCGGATCCCTGTCCCTTATTCGCACTGGCGTTTTTTACTATATATAACCATTTGTTGATTGGTACTGGCTTTTTGCTGCATAATTAAAACAACCTTTATGGCACATTATTAATTGAATATGGAACAAAACGCATTTTTATTATTTAGTGTCTGATTCACACTCCCCCTTTTGGCATGTGCTACCCAGATGTAATTTACATCTAAGAACATCACGCTCTTAATATCAAATCACTCGTTAAGCCATGTATTATATATATTTATAAAACTTGATATGTATGTCCTTTTTACATTAATAAATATTTATATATGAATTTTGGCGGTTTTCTCCAAGTTCTTTTGTTTTTCATATTTGTAATGGAGTGCCATGGGGCAATTGCCCCCTATTGGTAGTGCCTTTTGAGTACTACATTTTGCCATGCGTATTTAAATGTTTTGGTCAGAGATTATGTTTTCTATTACCACCTAAAGATAGAAAGAGGAAAGCTATCTGCCCCAGAGCAGATCCCCAAAGAACATAGGAAGCCCCCAAACATGTAATGGCGGTTAACAAGAGGAAAACACAGACACAGACAGAAAATAGAATGAGCAAACGTTGGGGCCCAATCTTCCTAGAAAGAAAAGGATAGGAAGGACACTTAGTGCAATCCAAAAAACCCTAAAAAAAAATACCAACTCTACTAATTGCAAAAACACCTGAGATCACACGACCTCTACCACCTAAATTAGTTCTCTGGTGTAACAAAACTAAGCCGCAGCTACTGAAAAAACTGGAAAAGGCAAATGAACAAATAACAGTGGCTCAGATAAACTGAGAGGAGCACAAGCCCCCGGAGGGGACCTGGCTGACCTCCATAGAAGTGCAGGAAAAAATGCAAAAAGCAAGCACAAAAATAAAAGCAGAAAATATCTTATCTGTTAGCAGAAGATGCAGGCAAGACTCAGCAAGCTTCCAAGTGAACCAGGAACCAAAGTTGAGACAAGAACAATTGATCACCGGCAACCATGATGGGAGGGAACCTCCCTTATATAAGACCAGTCTGTAACTCCTGATTGCCAAATCTTCACAATCTTCATTGAATGGTTCAGTACTGTTTGTAACCACCAGAGGGAGCTTCTGCTCAGAATTAATTTCTAACACATTCACAACAGAACCCTCATTTGGGCAACCAGGTCGGTCAGGATGAGCTCTGTGATACGCAAGGATCAGTCTCCTAGCATGGATGTCCGAAGCAAACACCCAAGAATTGTCCTCCTGACCATAACCTCTCCACTTAACCAAATACTGGAGTTTCCATCTAGAAAAACCAGAATCCAATATTTTCTCAACCACATACTCCAGATTGCCCTCAACCAAAACAGGGTCAGGAGGCGCAGCCATAGGAACCACTGGCTCGACAAACCTCTTCAATAAGGACTTGTGGAACACGTTATGGATCTTAAATGTCCCTGGAAGAAGTAAACGAAAGGAAACAGGATTAAGAATCTCCATGATCTTATAAGGTCCAATGAACCTAGGCTTAAACTTAGGAGATGCAACTCTCATAGGGATATTTCTTGAGGACAACTAGACCAAGTCCCCCACTTCAAACTGAGGACCATCAGTCCTATGCCAGTTGGCAAACCGCTGGGCCCTCTCCTGAGAGAGGGACAACCTCTCCACTACCTGGTCCCAAATCTGCTGCATACGCTCCACAACAGAGTCAACACCCGGACAGACAGAAGCCTCCGTCTGTCCCGAAGAAAATCGAGGGTGAAACCCAAAATTGCAGAAAAATGGAGACATCAAAGTGGCAGAGCTAGCCCTATTATTAAGAGCAAACTCAGCCAAAGGCAAAAAAGAGACCCAGTCATCTTGATCAGCAGACACAAAGCATCTCAGATAAGTCTCCAATGTCTGGTTTGTTCTTTCAGTTTGTCCATTGGTCTGAGGATGAAAAGCCGAGGAGAAAGACAATTGAACACCAAGTTTAGAACAAAAATTCCTCCAAAATCTGGAAACAAACTGGACTCCTCTGTCAGACACAATGTTTTCAGGAATGCCGTGTAACCGAACCACGTGCTGAAGGAACAAAGGCACCAATTCGGAGGAGGAAAGCAACTTAGGTAATGGCACAAGATGTATCATTTTTGAAAACCTATCACAAATCACCCAGATAACGGTCATTCTCTGAGAAACAGGGAGGTCGGAAATGAAATCCATAGAGATATGGGTCCATGGTCTCTTGGGCACAGGCAATGGCATCAACAAACCACTAGAGCGAGAGCAAGGCTTGGAGCGAGAGCAAGTCCCGCAGGACTGCACGAATTCCCTGACGTCACGAGACAAAGTAGGCCACCAAAAAGACTGACTAACCAAGTCTCTGGTACCAAAAATTCCGGGATGACCGACCAACGCGGAACAATGAATCTCAGACATCACACTCTTTTTCCACCGGTCTGGGACAAACAATTTCCCAATAGGGCAGCGCTCGGGTTTATCCTCCTGACACCCTTCCAGAGCCACTCTAAAATTGGGCGAGATGGCGGAAAGAACTACACCCTCTTTCAAAATAACAGCAGGATCAGATAACTCCGCAAGGAAACTCCTCGATAGGGCATCCGCCTTAACATTCTTAGTGCCAGGAAGAAAGGAAACCACAAAATTAAAACGTGTGAAAAACAAGGCCCACCTGGCCTGTCTAGGATTAAGTCGCTGGGCTGATTCCAGATAAAACAGATTCTTATGGTCCATGAGGACCACCACCTGATGTTTGGCTCCCTCCAGCCAATGTCTCCACTCTTCAAAAGCCCACTTCATGGCCAATAACTCCCGATTACCCATGTCATAATTACGTTCAGTTGGAGAAAATTTTCGAGAGAAAAAGGCACAAGGGTTACTATTCTGTCCTCATGCACGTTAGCAGGGTGTGCGATGAGACATGTAGCTAAACCCCCTGTCTTCTTTAAGAAAAAGAGGCTGTAAAATTGTAACCTTCTTTTATTGATTGCAGATGTGACAGGAAAGGGTAAAACTATAGAATGCAATAATAAGAGCATTTCAGAATATATAACTGCACAGAGCATGAAACACAAATAGCTTACAATATACAGAATACACAAACTGATTATTACCTACTTAGTACAACAAACGTACTGATAAACACAGGATTATAACACCTAGGTAGTGCTTACCGACTATGCTTAGAGCAGGCTGTTTAAGAAACGTGAAGAACACGAGTGATGTAGTTTCTCTTAAGGCACATGGAGAATAAATGGCTGCTGTCCTCCTTCACAGTGTGATAAACAAGACCATAATGCAACAGGAACAATCCCACAATGCTCTTGGAACTTCCCACAAGACATTACAAATTAAACTAGAATCTATGCATCAAACAGCCAGCAGGTGGCGCTGTTACCTTACAACATAAAATGTATGAAAGAGCAATACATTCAAAAATTGCAATGTCTATAACAATTGGAGACATAAAAAAATGACTAGACTTTCTAGACAGCAATTATATGGCTGGACAGAACACTCCCCGCTTGACGTCAGCCGACGTCACTATTGTGTTTATTGGACGAGAACAGCAGAACGAGTTCCCCTACTGGCCTGAGGAACAATTTGGTCTCGCTTTGTTTCCCTATTTTTACTTCCACCTTACGTACGATTCCATCCTTACTTGGGAATGTCTGAGTAATAAGACCTAATGGCCATTCATTTCTCCGAGACTGACAGTCTTTCATTAGTACTACATCGCCAGGCTGGAGGTTAGGCTTGCTGGTTTGCCACTTTCTCCTCTGCTGCAGGGTAGGTAGGTAATGTTTTTTCCACTTGTCCCAAAAGGCATTGGAGAGACTCTGCACTTGTCTCCATTGACTCTTGTAACGGTCTTTAACATTAAATTCTCCAGGTGGCGAGCAATTAAGGTCAGTCTTCTGTGTAAGCAACAGGGCTGGGGTGAGAACAGTTGGGTCATCAGGATCACTGGAAATTGGAGCCAACGGTCTCGCGTTTATGATGGCTGACACTTCGGCCATGAATGTTGTTAAGCTTTCGTGTGTCAGTCTTACAGATCTTTCCTGTAAGAAGATTGAATCGAGGATTCTCCTTGCGACACCTATCATTCTCTCCCACACACCTCCCATGTGTGAAGAATGTGGTGGGTTAAAGGTCCAAGTACACCCATGTACACTTAGGTATCTTTCAACGTCTTTCATATCCAAGTTGGAAGAGAGTTGCAGTTCTCTTGCTGCTCCGACAAAGTTGGTGCCTCAGTCTGAACGAATATGTTTGACGGGTCCTCTGATGGCAATGAAACGCCGGAGAGCGTTTATGAAGCACGAAGTGTCCATAGATTCAATTATCTCTATGTGGACGGCTCTGATGGATAGACAAGTGAACATAATCGCCCATCGTTTCCCGTTTGCGTGGCCTCCTCTGGTTTTTCGGACAACCACAGACCAAGGACCAAACACATCTAGTCTGATGTTGGTGAAAGGTGGATCTGTACTAAATCGGTCATATGGAAGATCTGCCATCTTCGGAATCTGTGACATACCACGAAGTTTCTTGCAAGTAACACAGTTAAAGATGAATCTGCACACACATCTCTTAGCTCCAACTATCCACAACCCAGATGTTCTTAAGGCTCCCTCTGTGAACATGCGACCTTGGTGTTTTGTCCGCTCGTGATAATGTTGAACAAGCAGAGTAACTATGTGATGTTGTCCAGGAACTATCACGGGATGTTTCTCTGCCGAACCTATTTTTGCCTCTTTAAGGCGTCCTCCTATTCTTAAGAGACCATCTCCATCCATGACTGGGTCAAGTTTCCTCAGAACACTATCTTTTGGTATTGGTCTTTGATTGATTACACAGTCGATTTCTCTGGCGTAGTTTTCCCGTTGTACAGCTCGGATAATTATATTCTTTGACTGCTCTAGATCGAGAGCTGTGTGGACATGTTTACAATGATGCCAACCTGTGCAACTTTCCTTTTTTGTTGGTGAGGTTGCCTTGTAAGACTGAGCTATGTGGGTCAGGCAGGCGATGGCACGAACAAGTGAATTCCAAGTAGAGAACCTACTGAATCGCTGAGATCCCAGGTGGCGCTTCAAAGTTTCAGTATGTAACGCAGACACTTGAGGGCGAATTTCAACGTCAGCATGTGGATCTACTAGATCAAACAAGGACGTTTCTGTCATGTTGGGCAATGACCTACACAAAAACTCAGGGCCTGTAAACCAAATTGTGTCTTTGAGGCGATTGGCAGCAACAAATCTGGTAGCCTGGTCCGCAGGGTTGAGATGTGTAGGCACATATTTCCATTGTTCAGGTGAGGTAGACCTTCGAATTCTGAGCACTCTGTTGCTAACATAGACATAGAAGCGTCTCACTTCGTTATGGATGTACCCAAGTACTATCCTGCTGTCAGTGTAGAACTCAAAGTCTTTAATTTCTAGATTCATTTCCATAACAATGAGTTCTGCCAACTCGACTGCTAACACGGCGGCACAAAGTTCCAGGCGTGGTACGGTGTGTTCACGGAGCGGTGTTAGTTTTGCTCTGCTCATGACAAACCCTACATGGCATTGTTGACTTGTGTCTATCGTCCTCAAATAGGCTACCGCAGCAATAGCTTTGATTGAAGCATCGGAGAACACACAAAGGGTTTGTGTCTCTATCTTGGTACTCGGTACAGACACATACGAACGTGTTATATGAAGACTTGACAAGGCTGTGAGGGAATTTTTCCAGATCATCCACTTGGTTTTCTCTTTTGTGGGAAGAGGAGTATCCCAGTTCGTCACCTCTGTGGTGAACTCTCTTAACATAGCCTTGCCCTCGATGACTACAGGAGCTACAAACCCCAGTGGGTCATACAAACTGCTTATGGTAGACAATACTCCTCTGCGAGTAAAGGGTTTATCTTCTCTATTAACCTGGAAGGTGAAGGTATCAGCTTTTATGTCCCATAGTAGGCCGAGGCTCCGCTGCATCGGTAGGGAGTCTATGCCTAGATCTAAATTCTTCAAGTCACTTGAATGATCCTCAGGAGGGAAGGCTTCCATCACTTCCTTGCTGTTAGAAGCGATCTTGTGCAACCTCAGGTTAGATACAGCGAGCATGTCCTTGGCTCTTTTCAGAAGACTAATCGCGGTCTCATTTGTTGGCATCGATTTCAGTCATCCACATAGAAATCTTTCTCTATAAACAGTCTGGCATCTGTTCCGTACTCTGCTTCAACCTCTTGAGCCGCGCGTCTCAGCCCATAGATGGCTACTGCAGGAGAAGGACTATTACCAAAAATATGTACCTTCATACGATACTCCGTAATCTCTTTGGAAGGATCGTTATCCTTGAACCACAAGAATCTCAAGAAATTTCTATGTTCCTCTTTAACAAAGAAGCAGTGGAACATCTGTTGGATGTCTGCTGTGAATGCAATGGAGTCTCTACGAAAACGGATAAGCACTCCTAAAAGTTTGTTGTTCAGATCTGGGCCTGATAACAAGACATCATTCAATGAAACACCTTCATACTTAGCACTCGAATCAAATACTACTCTGATTTGACCTGGCTTTTTTGGGTGATACACTCCAAACAGAGGCAGGTACCAACGTTCATCAGCGTCTTGAAGTGTAGGTGCTAACTCTGCATGACCGTTTTTAAATATTTTCTCCATGAAGGTAAAGAAATGACCTTTCATCTCTGGTTTATTATGGAAGCTGTGCCTGAGGGAGACAAATCGTTTGTAAACTTGTTCTCTGTTGTTAGGCAAGCGTTGTCTTTGAGGCTTGAAGGGTAGAGGTGCAATCCAGTTCTTCGTTTTGTCCTGCACCATTCCTTGCTCCATCATCTCTAGGAACAGTTTATCTTCAAATGACATTGCTATACGATTATCTTCTTTGGTTTTGTGGAAGACTGTACACCCAAGTTGATCTTGGTCCCAATTCTGAATGCAATCATCATTGGCACTACTCGCTAAGATACTTGGTGCTGAAGTACTGTGTAGCAGCTCCTTTATGAAGTAGTGATTTTCACATGGTTGAAGGAGAGATGGACGTCCATTCTCGAGAGTCCTGGTAAACATGTTGTTAACTACTGTCGGTTTCTGTGTACCTCCTAAACAGACCTCTCCTACAATGACCCACCCAAGGTCAAGTCTCTGAGCATATGGAGCATTGTGTGAGCCATTGATCTGTTGTCTAACCTTGTGAACTTGTAGAATATCTCTCCCTAAGAGCAAGATTATTTGAGCCTCTGGGTCAAGGTTAGGAATCAGGCGTTCTATACGCTTCAGATGAGGATGGTACGATGCCACTTCAGGCGTAGGTATCTCTGACCTGTTGTCAGGAATCTGGTTACATTCCAATATGGTTGGTAAGGGTAGACACATTTGGCCATCTATAGACTCGACTACGTATCCTGTTGCTCTCCTACCAGCTGTCTCTATTATACCGGCACAGGTTTTTAAAGAGTAAGGGGTGCTGGGTCCTCTGACGTTAAAGCTATCAAAGAAGGCAGACTTGGCTAGTGACCTATTACTCTGATCATCTAAAATCGCGTATACTTTGATGGCTTTGTCCTTTTCATCTGCTGGGTAGACTCTCACTAGGGAAATTTTAGAGCAAGACTTGCCTCCCATGAGATTTCCACAAACTTCTGTACACTTAGAAGTAATGGCTGGAGTGTCAGTATTTGAGTCATTCAGCTCCCCGCTATGCTCTTGGGGCAAAGTATCTGATGGTGATCCAGGGTGTAGAACTGAGTTATGTTCGGTGCTGTCACATTCGGTACACCTTGCACTAACCTCACAGTCCCTGGCAAAGTGGGATGTTGAAGAGCAGCATTTGTAGCAGATGCGATTCTCCTTAAGGAAGGCCTTCCTTTCCTCCAATGACTTTTCTCTGAAAGCTCTGCACTTAAGTAAGGAATGTGGCTTCTTGTGTAAGGGACACTGCCTGCTTGGATCCTTGGATTTGTCTTCTCCTTGACCGGAGCTGAACTCTTTGTGAACTGGACCTGTGGGAGAAATGTTAGTTTTGTGGACCTCTACAGTTGTTCTACGAGGTTTGCTAACAGAGTTATTGGCACATGACGACATGAAATCAAAGCTAGGGTCATTTCTAATTTTTGCTTGTTCTGAGACAAAATCTACAAACACATCGAATGGAGGAAACGGTACATTGTAAGTCTGTTTATACCTAGATCCATATGTAACCCATTTGTCTTGCAGGTTATATGGGAGTTTCTGAACTATGGGGTTCACACCTCTAGCAGTGTCGAGATATGTCAACCCCACAAGATCTCCTTCTGCTTTTGCTACACACAACTCCATTAACAAGTCAGTTAATTCTCTGAGCTTTGAATAATCCTTGTTTGCTATTCTAGGAAAATCCTCTATTCTTTTAAACAAGGCATTTTCTATAACCTCTACTGAGCCATAGCATTCATCAAGTCTATTCCAAATTCTTTTGAGGCCGACATCTGGATAATTTATATTAATGTCTCTGATTCTCTTTGCGTGTTCGGCGGACTCACTTCCTAGCCATTTTACCAAGAGATCCACTTCTTCACTACATGATAGACCTATGTCTCTTATGGTATTTTTGAAGGAGGCTCGCCAAGCCTTGTAGTTTTCAGCGCAATCGCTGAACTTTACAAGTCCCTTAGTGACCAACTCACGTCGAGCAAGGAACTTGGCAAAGTCCATTGTGGCTTGATTGGCACCGATGCCAGCTGATGGAGTGTTGTCAGAGTACATGTGTGCTGTGCGATCATACCTGTTAGGTGTCTCTGGTTTCGTCCAACTGCTGTAGTACCTTTCTGAAGCGAAAGGATTCTCTTTAAACCGGGACAGATTTCGGACCTTCTGCTCTGGAGAAAGATTAATGTAGTCAGTATCATCCCAATGTGTATCTCCTTGCTTTCGGTAGGGACACTGATAGTTGGCTTTCTGGGGGTCCGAATTATCTAGTTGGCTTGGCTTGTTGACAAAATGCTCTGTCTTCGCCTGTGGGTCTGGATCGTCATTTGGTTTGGAATGTCGATGGACGTACTCTGCAGTACGCTGCAATGGATCGTGAGTAACTCGTTGTAGACCTAGCACACTGCTGTGTCTGCTGTGTTCACCGTCGGAATATACGGCAGTTTCTAGGTCTTCTGCTTCTGCTATGGCAGCTGCTGTTTCTTTTCAATAGCAAGTTTCTGTAATGTTGCTTCAAGGCGTGCTTTCTCTGCGTCCAGGCCTGCTTGTTGTAGTTTCAATTCTATCTCCTGCTCAGCAAAGGTGCTTCTTGCTTTTGCCGCTTCAGCCTTTGCGCGGGCAATAGCGGCGGCATTGCTGACGGAGGATGTCTTGGAGGAACCAACTCGTGATAACGTCTTGAAAGAGGATGCTCGTCTTTGAGACATGATTCGACAGTTGGGCAACCACTGTGATATCCCTTTGTCGGCTCTGCGTGGATAATGGCGGGCTCTGTATGGTCCGATTATTCGGTCCGACCGTTAAGAGGTTGCTGCAATATCCGCATGCAATAACCGGATGCTTGGATAATGGGGGCTCTGTATGTCTGATCTTCTGAGCTTGTTCTCAGCAGTCATTTTACTATTCTGTCCTCATGCACGTTAGCAGGGTGTGCGATGAGACATGTAGCTAAACCCCCTGTCTTCTTTAAGAAAAAGAGGCTGTAAAATTGTAACCTTCTTTTATTGATTGCAGATGTGACAGGAAAGGGTAAAACTATAGAATGCAATAATAAGAGCATTTCAGAATATATAACTGCACAGAGCATGAAAAACAAATAGTTTACAATATACAGAATACACAAACTGATTATTACCTACTTAGTACAACAAACGTACTGATAAACACAGGATTATACACATAGATAGTGCTTACCGACTATGCTTAGAGCAGGCTGTTTAAGAAACATGGAGAACACGAGTGATGTAGTTTCTCTTAAGGCACATGGAGAATAAATGGCTGCTGTCCTCCTTCACAGTGTGATAAACAAGACCATAATGCAACAGGAACAATCCCACAATGCTCTTGGAACTTCCCACAAGACATTACAAATTAAACTAGAATCTATGCATCAAACAGCCAGCAGGTGGCGATGTTACCTTACAACATAAAATGTATGAAAGAGCAATACATTCAAAAATTGCAATGTCTATAACAATTGGAGACATAAAAAAATGACTAGACTTTCTAGACAGCAATTATATGGCTGGACAGAACAGTTACATTTAGAGGTCTCTGGATCTCTTTGGGACAAAACGGCACCTGCCCCAATTTCAGAGGCATCAACCTCCACCTGAAATGGCAGAGAAACATCAGGCTGCCGTAGAACAGGAGCAGAAGTGAATCTCTGCTTAAGTTCCTGAAACGCAGAGACTGCCTCAGGAGGCCAATTCACCACATCAGAACCCTTTTTGGTCAAATCAGTCAATGGTTTAACAATAACAGAGAAATTACCAATAAATTTACGATAAAAATTGGCAAAACCCAAGAATCTCTGAAGAGCCTTTAATGAAGTAGGTTGGACCCAATCACAGATGGCCTGAACCTTGACCGGGTCCATTTCAATAACAGATGGGGACAAAATGAATCCCAGAAATGAGATCCTCTGTACGCCAAAAAGACACTTTGATCCCTTCACATACAGAGCATTCTCTCTCAAAATCTGGAACACAGTCCGAACATGTTTCACATGAGAGTCCCAGTCATTGGAAAAAAATCAAGATATCATCCAAATAAACAATCAGAAATTTATCCACAAAATCCCTGAAAATGTCATTCATGAAGGACTGGAAGACGGAAGAAGCATTAGTGAGCCCAAAGGGCATCACTAGGTACTCAAAATGCCCCTCTGGGGTATTAAATGCCGTCTACCATTCATCCCTGTGCTTAATGTGAATAAGGTTATACGCCCCCCTGAGGTCAAGCTTGGTAAACCAAGTAGCACTTTTCACCCTGGAAAACAGGTCAGAAATCAAGGGTAACGGATAATGATATTTCACAGTGATATTGTTCAAGAGACGATAATCAATACACGGCCTTAATGAACCATCCTTTTTGGCCACAAAGAAAAAACCGGCACCCAAGGGTGAAGAGGATGGTCTGATATGACCCTTCTCCAATGACTCCTTGATATAAGACCGCATAGCGTCATGTTCATGTACAGACAAGTTAAAAAGGCGACCTTTAGGGAATTTACTACCAGGCACTAATTCAATAGCGCAGTCATAGCTCCTATGGGGAGGCAAGGATGCAGATTTACTTTCGCTAAACACATCAGAAAAATCAGTCAAAAAGTCAGGAACATCCTGAGCCTGGGGAGAGGCAGAAAAAACAGGAGTGTTGGCATTAACACATTGGCAGCCCCAACTGGTTACAGACACAGATTTCCAATCCAAAACAGGATTATGAGACTGTAACCAAGGGAAACCTAGTACAATAATGTCATGCAGATTATACAGCACCAAAAATTTGCAACTCTCCTGATGATCAGGTTCAACCCTCATTATCACCTGAGTAGAGAACTGGGGTTTATTCTCAGCCAAAGGGGTAGAATCAATCCCCAGTAGGGGAATAGACTTCCGTAGGGGTATCAAGGGAAACCCACAATGTTTAGCAAAATCAAAATCCATCAGGTTAATAGCTGCTCCCGAATCAACAAAAGCCTAAGCAGAAAATGTGGACAGGGAGCAAATCAGGGTAACAGTCAACAGAAATTTAGTCTGAACACTACCCAAGACAACTGAGCGTGCAAAACGTCTTCCCCGCTTAGGGCAGACTGAAATAGCATAAGAGGCGTCACCACAGTAGAAACATAACCCATTGCGTTTTCGAAACTCATGACGCTGTGCCCCAGAATCCACTCTATCACACTGCATGGGTTCAGAAGCTGGTTCACAAGGCAACACTATTCCACGCATACCTCTACGCTCACGCAAACGTCTGTCAATTTGAATCGCTAATGACATAGAATCATTGAGACCAGAGGGAGCAGGAAAACCCACCATAACATCTTTTACATTCTCTGACAGACCCTTCCAAAAAAGGGCTGCCAAAGCATCATCATTCCATTTGGTCAGGACTGCCCACTTTCGGAATTTCTGACAGTATAACTCAGCGTCCTCAAGCCCCTGATTTAATGCCAACAAGGTTTTTTCAGCTTGATCAGTGACATTAGGTTCATCGTACAATAACCCCAGAGCCAGAAAAAATGCATCGACATTACTCAAAACAGGGTCCCCAGGTGTCAGGGAAAAAGCCCAATCCTGAGGATCGCCGCGCAGGAGAGAGATGACAATTTGAACCTGCTGTGCTGCGTTCCCTGAGGACTTAGGTTTTAAGGCAAAAAACAACTTACAGTTATTTTTGAAATTCAGAAATTTAGCTCGATCCCCTAAAAACAAATCTGGCATGGGGATCCTAGGTTCCACAACAGGCAACCTTGCAAGATAGATAGCAATACTCCGAACTTCAGTGGCAAGCTGATCCACACGGCCAGACAACTGTGCAAACTCCATTGAGAGAAAAAAAAAATCCTCAGCACCCAGAGAAAAAGAGGGAAAAAAAATGCAACAAACAGAAGAAAAAAAAATCTCTGACAACTCTGACAACTTTTTTTTTTTTTTCACACTATTTTTCCCTTCTGTGAGTACCATATAATTTTCAGTTTGGGCCGGTGATACTGTTATGATTTGGTAGCTGAGGAGAGCAGGCAAAAACGGCAATACACCAGAGAGGGTGGAATCTACTGGATTGCAGTACCCTGACTAACCACCACAACTAAAGGCAGCCATGGAGCGTACCTACGTTGGTGCTAGACGCCTCGTCACAGCCTGAGAGGCTAACTACACCTAAAGATAGAAAGAGGAAAGCTATCTGCCCCGGAGCAGATCCCCAAAGAACATAGGAAGCCCCCAAACATGTAATGGCGGTTAGACAAGAGGAAATACAGACACAGACAGAAAATAGAATGAGCAAACGTTGGGGCCCAATCTTCCTAGAAAGAAAAGGATAGGAAGGACACTTACTGCAATCCAAAAAACCCTAAAAAAATACCAACTCTACTAATTGCAAAAACACCTGAGATCACACGACCTCTACCACCTAAATTAGTTCTCTGGTGTAACAAAACTAAGCCGCAGCCACTGAAAAAACTGGAAAAGGCAAATGAACAAATAACAGTGATCAGATAAACTGAGAGGAGCACAAGCCCCCGGAGGGGAACTGGCTGACCTCCACAGAAGTGCCGGAAAAAATGCAAAAAGCAAGCACAAAAATAAAAGCAGAAAATATCTTATCTGTTAGCAGAAGATGCAGGCAAGACTCAGCAAGCTTCCAAGTGAACCAGGAACCAAAGTTGAGACAAGAACAGTTGATCACCGGCAACCCTGATGGGAGGGAACCTCCCTTATATAAGACCAGTCTGTAACTCCTGATTGCCAATCTTCACAATCTTCATTAAATGGTTCAGTACTGTTTGTAACCACCAGAGGTAGCTTCTGCTCAGAATTCATTTCTAACACATTCACAACTGAGAAGGAGAAGTGGTGGCAGTGCTCAGAGGAGGACAAGTGGTGGCGGTGTTCCAAGGAGAAGTGGCATCTGTGCTCCTAAACTGTTGCTGAGTGGTGGCGGTACTCCTAGAGGGAGAAGTGGCATCTGTGCTCCTAAACTGTTGCTGAGTGGTGGCGGTACTCCTAGAGGGAGAAGTGGCATCTGTGCTCCTTAACTGTTGCTGAGTGGTGGCGGTACTCCTGGAATGAGAAGTGGGGGCGGTGGCCCAAGCAGGTACTGCGGTGGCGTGAGTCCAAGACTACGGACCAGTGTCTGTGGTGGTGGGTGCTCCAGACAGGAGCAGCGCTTGCCATGGTGGTGGCGACGGTGGAGTGTCCAGTGTACTCTGACTTGTGGTGGTGTAGTGGTGACTCGGAATACTGGTGGCCGTGCAGTGGTATGCAGCAGAAGTCGGTAGTGATGTGTGGCGAGTCAGTGGTGGCACAGTTGGATATGCAACCACTGACTGCTGCACGTACCGATTCTGCTGCATCGCCTGCAAGTAAGCAGTGTTGCAGGCCTGCAACACACTCAGCTATTGCTCAGGACTAAGGTGTTGTGAATGGGTTTGAGATGAGTTCTGAGCAGAGGCTCCCTCTGGTGGTTACAAGCGGTGCTAGTCTGTCCAGTGAAGATTGTGAGGACTGGGAATCAGGTGTTACTGACTGGTCTTATATAAGGGAGTCACCTTCCCATCAGGGTTGCCGGTGATCAATTGTTCTGGTCTGAATCCTTTATTCCAGTTTCCCTTGTAGCCTGCTGTGTCGTGTCTGCATCTCCTGCTAACAGATAAGACATTTTCTTCTTTTGTGTTTGTGCTATATTTTTGCATTTTGTCCTGCACTTCTGTGGGGCCTTCAGGGTCCCCTTCGGGGGCTTCTGCCCTCTCAGTTTTGTTCAGCCACTGATGTTTGTACTTTTGCTTTTTCCAGTTTTTTCGGTGGCTGCTGTTTTGATTTTGTTGCACCAGAGAACTAATTTAGGTGGAAGAGGTCGTGTGATCTCAGGTGTTTTTGAAATTAGTAGAGTTGGTGCTTTTCAGGGTTTTCTGGGATTGCAGTAAGTACCCTTCCTATCCTTTTCTATTTAGTTAGTTTGGGCCCCAGCGTTTGCTCATTCTATTTTCTTTCTGTGTCAGTATTTCATCTTGTCTAACCGCCATTACATGTTTGGGGGCTTTCTATTATCTTTGGGGTTCTGCTCCGGGGCAGATAGCTTTCCTATATCTATCTTTAGGTGTAGTTAGTTTCTCAGGCTGTGACAAGGCGTCTAGGACCAACGTAGGAACGCTCCACGGCTGCCTCTAGTTGTGGTGGTTAGTCAGGGTACTGCAATCTCATAGATTCCAACTGCTCTGGTGTATTGCCTTTTTTACCTGCACTCCTCAGCTACCGAAACATAACAGTATCACCGGCCCTAAAAATTGAAAATTGTATGGTACTCACAGAAGGGAAAAAATATTGTCAGAGTTGTCAGAGATATTTTTCTGTTTGTTGTATTTTTTTTTTTTCTTTCCCTCTGTATCTCTGGGTGCTGGGGAGGATCTTTTCTCTCAATGGAGTTTGCATTGTCTGGCCGTGTGGATCAGCTTGCCACTGAGGTTCGGAGTATTGCTATCTATCTTGCTGGGTTGCCTGTTGTGGAACCTAGGATTCCCATGCCAGATTTGTTTTTAGGGGATCGAGCTAAGTTTCAGAATTTCAAAAATAATTGTAAATTGTTTTTTGCCTTAAAATCTAAGTCCTCAGGGAACGCAGCACAGCAGGTTCAAATTATCATCTCTCTCCTGCGCGGCGATCCTCAGGATTGGGCTTTTTCCCTGATACCTGGGGATCCTGTTTTGAGTGATGTTGATGCATTTTTTCAGGCCTTGGGGTTATTGTACGATGAGCCTAATGTCACTGATCAAGCTGAGAAAGCCTTGTTGGCATTAAATCAGGGGCTTGATGACGCTGAGTTATACTGTCAGAGATTCCGTAGGTGGGCAGTCCTGACCAAATGGAATGACGACGCTTTGGCAGCCCTTTTCCGGAAGGGTCTGTCAGATAATGTAAAGGATGTTATGGTGGGATTCCCTGTCCCCTCTGGTCTCAATGATTCTATGTCATTAGCGATTCAAATTGACAGACGTTTGCGTGAGCGGAGAAGTATGCGTGGAATGGTGTTGCCTTGTGAACCAGCTTCTGAACCCATGCAGTGTGATAGAGTGGTGTCTGGGGCACAGCGTCGTGAGTTTCGAAAGCGCAATGGGTTATGTTTCTACTGTGGTGATGCTTCTCATGCTATTTCAGTCTGCCCTAAGCGGGGAAGTCGTTTTGCACGCTCAGTTGTCTTGGGTAGTGTTCAGACTAAGTTTTTATTAACTGTCACTCTGATATGCTCTCTGTCCTCATTTTCTGCTCAGGCTTTCGTTGATTCTGGAGCAGCTATTAACCTGATGGATTATGATTTTGCTAAACGTTGTGGATTTCCCTTGATACCCCTACAGAAGTCTATTCCCTACTGGGGATCGATTCTACCCCTTTGGCTGAGAATAAACCCCAGTTTTCTACTCAGGTGATAATGAGGGTTGAACCTGATCACCAGGAGTGCTGCAAATTTTTGGTTCTGTATAATCTGCATGACATTATCGTGCTGGGTTTTCCTTGGTTACAGTCTCATAATCCTGTTTTGGATTGGAAATCTGTGTCTGTAACCAGTTGGGGATGCCAATGTGTTAATACCAACACTCCTGTTTTTTCTGCCTCCCCCCAGGCTCAGGATGTTCCTGACTTTTTGATTGATTTTTCTGATGTGTTTAGCGAAAGTAAATCTGCATCCTTGCCTCCCCATAGGAGCTATGACTGCGCTATTGAATTAGTGCCGGGTAGTAAATTCCCTAAAGGTCGTCTTTTTAACTTGTCTGTACCTGAACATGACGCTATGCGGTCTTATATCAAGGAATCATTGGAGAAGGGTCATATCAGACCATCCTCTTCACCCTTAGGTGCCGGTTTTTTCTTTGTGGCCAAAAAGGATGGTTCATTAAGGCCGTGTATTGATTATCGTCTCTTGAACAATATTACTGTGAAATATCAATACCCGTTACCCTTGATTTCTGACCTGTTTTCCAGGGTGAAAAACGCTACTTGATTTACCAAGCTTGACCTCAGGGGGGCGTATAACCTTATTCGCATTAAGCACGGGGATGAATGGAAGACGGCATTCAATACCCCTGAAGGGCATTTTGAGTACCTGGTGATGCCCTTTGGGCTCACTAATGCTCCTTCCGTCTTCCAGTCCTTCATGAATGACATTTTCAGGGATTTTGTGGACAAATTTCTGATTGTTTATTTGGATGATATCTTGATTTTTTCTAATGACTGGGACTCTCATGTGAAACATGTTCGAACTGTATTCCAGATTTTGAGAGAGAATGCTCTGTATGTGAAGGGATCAAAGTGTCTTTTTGGTGTACAGAGGATCTCATTTTTGGGATTCATTTTGTCCCCATCTGTTATTGAAATGGACCCGGTCAAGGTTCAGGCCATCTGTGATTGGGTCCAACCTACTTCATTAAAGGCTCTTCAGAGATTTTTGGGTTTTGCCAATTTTTATCGTAAATTTATTGGTAATTTCTCGGTTATTGTTAAACCATTAACTGATTTGACCAGAAAGGGTTCTGATGTGGTGAATTGGCCTCCTGAGGCAGTCTCTGCATTTCAGGAACTTAAAGCAGAGATTCACTTCTGCTCCTGTTCTACGGCAGCCTGATGTTTCTCTGCCATTTCAGGTGGAGGTTGATGCCTCTGAAATTGGGGCAGGTGCCGTTTTGTCCCAAAAAGATCCAGAGACCTCTAAAAGTAACCCTTGTGCCTTTTTCTCTCGAAAATTTTCTCCTACTGAACGTAATTATGACGTGGGTAATCGGGAGTTATTGGCCATGAAGTGGGCTTTTGAAGAGTGGAGACATTGGCTGGAGGGAGCCAAACATCAGGTGGTGGTCCTTACGGACCATAAGAATCTGGTCTATCTGGAATCTGCCAAGCGACTCAATCCTAGACAGGCCAGGTGGGCCTTGTTTTTCACACGTTTTAATTTTGTGGTTTCCTTTCTTCCTGGCACTAAGAATGTTAAGGCGGATGCCCTCTCGAGGAGTTTCCTTGCGGACTCTCCTGAGTTATCTGATCCTTCTGTTATTTTGAAAGAGGGTGTAGTTCTTTCCGCCATCTCGCCCAATTTGAGACTTGCTCTGGAGGGGTGTCAGGTGGATAGGCCCGAGTGCTGCCCTGTTGGAAAATTGTTTGTCCCGGACCAGTGGAAAAAGAGTGTGATGTCTGAGATTCATTGTTCCGCGTTGGCTGGGCATCCCGGAATTTTTGGTACCAGAGACTTGGTTAGTCGGTCCTTTTGGTGGCCTACCTTGTCTCGTGATGTCAGGGAATTTGTGCAGTCCTGCGGGACTTGCTCTCGCTCCAAGCCTTGCTCTCGCTCTAGTGGTTTGTTGATGCCATTGCCTGTGCCCAAGAGACCATGGACCCATATCTCTATGGATTTCATTTCCGACCTTCCTGTTTCTCAGAGAATGACCACCATCTGGGTAATTTGTGATAGGTTTTCCAAGATGATACATCTTGTGCCATTACCTAAGTTGCCTTCCTCCTCTGAATTGGTGCCGTTGTTCCTTCAGCACGTGGTTCGTTTACACGGCATTCCTGAGAACATTGTGTCTGACAGAGGAGTCCAGTTTGTTTCCAGATTTTGGAGGACTTTTTGTTCTAAACTGGGTGTTCAATTGTCTTTTTCCTCGGCATTTCATCCTCAGACCAATGGTCAAACTAAGAGAACAAACCAGACATTGGAGACTTATCTAAGATGCTTTGTGTCTGCTGATCAGGATGACTGGGTCTCTTTTTTGCCTTTGGCTGAGTTTGCTCTTAATAATAGGGCTAGCTCTGCTACTTTGATGTCTCCGTTTTTCTGTAATTCTGGGTTTCACCCTCGATTTTCTTCAGGACAGACGGAGGCTTCTGTCTGTCCAGGTGTTGACTCTGTTGTGGAGCGTATGCAACTGATTTGGGACCAGGTAGTGGAGAGGTTGTCCCTCTCTCAGGAGAGGGCCCAGCGGTTTGCTAACCGGCATAGGACTGATGGTCCTCGGTTTAAAGTGGGGGACTTGGTCTGGTTGTCCTCAAAGAATATTCCTATGAGAGTAGCATCTCCTAAATTTAAGCCTAGGTTCATTGGACCTTATAAGATCATGGAGATTATTAATCCTGTTTCTTTTCGTTTGCTTCTTCCAGGGACATTTAAGATCCATAACGTGTTCCACAAGTCCTTGTTGAAGAGGTTTGTTGAGCCAGTGGTTCCTGCTGCTGTGCCTCCTGACCCTGTTTTGGTTGAGGGCAATCTGGAGTATGTGGTTGAGAAAATATTAGATTCTCGTTTTTCTAGACGGAAACTCCAGTATTTGGTTAAATGGAGAGGTTATGGTCAGGAAGACAATTCTTGGGTGTTTGCTTCGGACATCCATGCTAGGAGACTTATCCGTGCGTATCATAGAACTCATCCTGACCGACCTGGTTGCTCAAATGAGGGTTCGGTGACCCCTCCTCAAGGGGGGGGTACTGTTGTGAATGGGTTTGAGATGAGTTCTGAGCAGAGGCTCCCTCTGGTGGTTACAAGCGGTGCTAGTCTGTCCAGTGAAGATTGTGAGGACTGGGAATCAGGTGTTACTGACTGGTCTTATATAAGGGAGTCACCTTCCCATCAGGGTTGCCGGTGATCAATTGTTCTGGTCTGAATCCTTTATTCCAGTTTCCCTTGTAGCCTGCTGTGTCGTGTCTGCATCTCCTGCTAACAGATAAGACATTTTCTTCTTTTGTGTTTGTGCTATATTTTTGCATTTTGTCCTGCACTTCTGTGGGGGCCTTCAGGGTCCCCTTCGGGGGCTTCTGCCCTCTCAGTTTTGTTCAGCCACTTATGTTTGTACTTTTGCTTTCTCCAGTTTTTTCGGTGGCTGCTGTTTTGATTTTGTTGCACCAGAGAACTAATTTAGGTGGAAGAGGTCGTGTGATCTCAGGTGTTTTTGAAATTAGTAGAGTTGGTGCTTTTCAGGGTTTTCTGGGATTGCAGTAAGTACCCTTCCTATCCTTTTCTATTTAGTTAGTTTGGGCCCCAGCGTTTGCTCATTCTATTTTCTTTCTGTGTCAGTATTTATAATAATATAATAATAATCTTTATTTTTATATAGCGCTTACAGATTCCGCAGCGCTTTACAGTTTCGCACACATTATCGTCGCTGTCCCCGATGGGGCTCACAATCTAGATTCCCTATCAGTATGTTTTTGGAGTGTGGGAGGAAACCGGAGTACCCGAGGAAACCCACGCAAACACGGGGAGAACATACAAACTCCTTGCAGATGTTGTCCTAGGTGGGATTCGAACCCAGGACTCCAGCGCTGCAAGGCTGTAGTGCTATCCACTGAGCCACCGTGCTGCCCTATTTCATCTTGTGTATTTCATCTTGTCTAACCGCCATTACATGTTTGGGGGCTTTCTATTATCTTTGGGGTTCTGCTCCGGGGCAGATAGCTTTCCTATATCTATCTTTAGGTGTAGTTAGTTTCTCAGGCTGTGACGAGGCGTCTAGGACCAACGTAGGAACGCTCCACGGCTGCCTCTAGTTGTGGTGGTTAGTCAGGGTACTGCAATCTCATAGATTCCAACTGCTCTGGTGTATTGCCTTTTTTACCTGCACTCCTCAGCTACCGAAACATAACACTAAGGTGTTCCACCATGCCCGTTCAATTTTACTGAAAAAATGGTGCGCTGGTTTCTTGAGGTCGGCCTCCAGGCGATCAAGTCGCTGTTCGACACAGTTGTAGCGGTGATCCATGTGGGTAAAAACCCGTTCCATTAGTGAAAAAACGCTTTCCACTGTGCCTGACATCGACTTCAAATTGCCATGAAAGGCCTCGCTCAAGTGCATGAACTCGGGCAAGACATTCCTCTCCAAGGCCCTCTGCCGCTGGCGGGAAGTGCCCGCATAATCAGTGGCAGAGACCTGGGAGAGGGGAAGACCTGATGGACCAGCTTCCTGGTCACCAGCTGTCCGTTTTGCTGACCTGCAAGTTGCTTCCTGGCTGTCGGATGGCTGGGACGGGTCCAAGGTCGTCCGATGAAGGACCGCTTCAGGGACAGGCTGCATGATGCTGCTCCAGGTGCTGTGGAAAGAAAAGACAAACATTACTATAATGCTTTTCCAAGAAGCATCAGCTGTGGAATAGAAAAGCACTGATTATGAAAAATAAAAAAATTTTGTAAAACTTATGCTCTGCTGGCAAGGACCTGTCTCCGGAACGCCAACTCGCGATAGTAGCGATATTTCCTTGTGGCCCTTGCTGCTGTACCACTGCGAACCTGTCCCTCTGCACGAACATCAGTGTTGAAGTGGTCCTTCATTGAGCGCCATCGTGTGCGGACTTTGTTCACTGTAGTAAAAAAAAATTTACAATGCAGTCAGGGCAAAATCTGTGTCATCACACACACCTGAGTTAAAATGGCAAACAGTCAATGCAGCATAAAAAAAAGACATACACAGCATAGCAATAGAATACACAATGCAGTCACTGTTGAAACAGACGACACTGTTGGGTTTGCAGGTAGAATATATCTACCAGCAAACCCATCAGTGCCATCTGGGACAAGAGTGAATGCAACATAAAAAACCAATAGAATGCACAACATAGCAATAGCATACACAGGGCAGTCACTGTTGAACCAGATGACACTGTTGGGTTTGCCGTTAGAATATATCTACCAGCAAACCCATCAGTGCCATCTGGAACAAGAGTGAATGCAGCATAAAAAACCCAATAGAATGCACAACATAGCAATAGCATACACAGGGCAGTCACTGTTGAACCAGATGACACTGTTGGGTTTGCAGGTAGAATATATCTACCAGCAAACCCATCAGTGCCATCAGGAATAAGAGTGAATGCAGCAGAAAAAACCCAATAGAATGCACAACATAGCAATAGCATACACAGGGCAGTCACTGTTGAACCAGATGACACTGTTGGGTTTGCAGGTAGAATATATCTACCAGCAAACCCATCAGTGCCATCTGGAACAAGAGTGAATGCAGCATAAAAAACCAATAGAATGCACAACATAGGAATAGCATACACAGGGCAGTCACTGTTGAACCAGATGACACTGTTGGTTTTGCCGGTAGAATATATCTACCAGCAAACCCATCAGTGCCATCTGGAACAAGAGTGAATGCAGCATAAAAAACCCAATACGATGCACAACATAGCAATAGCATACACAGGGCAGTCACTGTTGAACCAGGTGACACTGTTGGGTTTGCCGGTAGAATACATCTATCAGCAAACCCATCAGTGCCATCTGGAACAAGAGTGAATGCAGCATAAAAAACCTAATAGAATGCACAACATAGCAATAGCATACACAGGACAGTCACTGTTGAACCAGATGACACTGTTGGATTTGCAGGTAGAATATATTTACCAGTAAACCCATCAGTGCCATCTGGAACAAGAGTGAATGCAGCATAAAAAACCAATAGAATGCACAACATAGCAATAGCATACACAGAGCAGTTACTGTTGAACCAGATGACACTGTTGGGTTTGCCGGTAGAATATATCTACCAGCAAACCCATCAGTGCCATCAGGAATAAGAGTGAATGCAGCATAAAAAACCCAATAGAATGCACAACATAGCAATAGCATACACAGCGCAGTCACTGTTGAACCAGATGACACTGTTGGGTTTGCAGGTAGAATATATCTACCAGCAAACCCATCAGTGCCATCTGGAACAAGAGTAAATGCAGCATAAAAAACCCAATACAATGCTCAACATAGCAATAGCATACACAGGGCAGTCACTGTTGAACCAGATGACACTGTTGTGTTTGCCGGTAGAATACACCTATCAGCAAACCCATCAGTGCCATCTGGAACAAGAGTGAATACAGCATAAAAAACCCAATAGAATGCACAACATAGCAATAGCATACACAGGGCAGTCACTGTTGAACCAGATGACACTGTTGGATTTGCAGGTAGAATATATCTACCAGCAAACCCATCAGTGCCATCTGGAACAAGAATGAGTGCAGCATAAAAAAAAACAATAGAATGCACAACATAGCAATAGCATACACAGGGCAGTCACTGTTGAACCAGATGACACTGTTGGATTTGCAGGTAGAATATATTTACCAGTAAACCCATCAGTGCCATCTGGAACAAGAGTGAATGCAGCATAAAAAAACCAATAGAATGCACAACATAGCAATAGCATACACAGAGCAGTTACTGTTGAACCAGATGACACTGTTGGGTTTGCCGGTAGAATATATCTACCAGCAAACCCATCAGTGCCATCAGGAATAAGAGTGAATGCAGCATAAAAAACCCAATAGAATGCACAACATAGCAATAGCATACACAGCGCAGTCACTGTTGAACCAGATGACACTGTTGGGTTTGCAGGTAGAATATATCTACCAGCAAACCCATCAGTGCCATCTGGAACAAGAGTAAATGCAGCATAAAAAACCCAATACAATGCTCAACATAGCAATAGCATACACAGGGCAGTCACTGTTGAACCAGATGACACTGTTGTGTTTGCCGGTAGAATACACCTATCAGCAAACCCATCAGTGCCATCTGGAACAAGAGTGAATACAGCATAAAAAACCCAATAGAATGCACAACATAGCAATAGCATACACAGGGCAGTCACTGTTGAACCAGATGACACTGTTGGATTTGCAGGTAGAATATATCTACCAGCAAACCCATCAGTGCCATCTGGAACAAGAATGAGTGCAGCATAAAAAAAAACAATAGAATGCACAACATAGCAATAGCATACACAGGACACTCACTCTTGAACCAGAAGACACTGTTGGGTAACGGCAATACACCAGAGAGGTTGGAATCTACTGGATTGCAGTACCCTGACTAACCACCACAACTAAAGGCAGCCCTGGAGCGTACCTACGTTGGTCCTAGACGCCTCGTCACAGCCTGAGAGGTTAACTACACCTAAAGATAGAAAGAGGAAAAGCTATCTGCCCAGGAGCAGATCCCCAAAGAACATAGGAAGCCCCCAAACATGTAATGGCGGTTAGACAAGAGGAAATACAGACACAGACAGAAAATAGCATGAGCAAACGTTGGGGCTCAATCTTCCTAGACAGAAAATGATAGGAAGGAAACTTACTGCAATCCCAAAAAACCCTAAAAAGTACCAACTCTACTAATTGCAAAAACACTTGAGATCACACGACCTCTACCACCTAAATCAGTTCTCTGGTGTAACAAAACTAAGCCACAGCCACTGAAGAAAAACTGGAAAAGGCAAATGAACAAACAACAGTGGCTCAGACAAACTGAGAGGAGCACAAGCCCCCAGAGGGGACCTGGCTGACCTCCACAAAAGTGCAGGAAACAATGCAAAAAGCAAGCACAAAAATAAAAACAGAAAATGTCTTATCTGAGAGCAGGAGAAGAGGCAAGATTCAGCAACTTCCAAGTGAACCAGGAACAACAGTTGAGACAAGAACAATTGATCACCGGCAACCTTGATGGGAGGGAACCTCCCTTATATAAGACCAGTCTGTAACTCCTGATCGCCAATCTTCACAATCTTCATTGAATGGTTCAGTACTGTTTGTAACCACCAGAGGGAGCTTCTGCTCAGAATTAATTTCCAACACATTCACAACAGTACCCCCCCTTGAGGAGGGGTCACCGAACCCTCATTTGGGCAGCCAGGTCGGTCAGGATGAGCTCTGTGATACGCACGGATCAGTCTCCTAGCATGGATGTCCGAAGCAAACACCCAAGAATTGTCCTCCTGACCATAACCTCTCCACTTAACCAAATACTGGAGTTTCTGTCTAGAAAAATGAGAATCCAATATTTTCTCAACCACATACTCCAGATTGCCCTCAACCAAAACAGGGTCAGGAGGCGCAGCCATAGGAACCACTGGCTCGACAAACCTCTTCAATAAGGACTTGTGGAACACGTTATGGATCTTAAATGTCCCTGGAAGAAGTAAATGAAAGGAAACAGGATTAAGAATCTCCGTGATCTTATAAGGTCCAATGAACCTAGGCTTAAACTTAGGAGATGCAACTCTCATAGGGATATTTCTCGAGGACAAGCAGACCAAGTCCCCCACTTTAAACCGAGGACATCAGTCCTATGCCGGTTGGCAAACCGCTGGGCCCTCTCCTGAGAGAGGGACAACCTCTCCACTACCTGGTCCCAAATCTGCTGCATACGCTCCACAACAGAGTCAACACCCGGACAGACAGAAGCCTCCGTCTGTCCCGAAGAAAATCGAGGGTGAAACCCAAAATTGCAGAAAAATGGAGACATCAAAGTGGCAGAGCTAGCCCTATTATTAAGAGCAATCTCAGCCAAAGGCAAAAAAGAGACCCAGTCATCTTGATCAGCAGACACAAAGCATCTCAGATAAGTCTCCAATGTCTGGTTTGTTCTCTCAGTTTGTCCATTGGTCTGAGGATGAAAAGCCGAGGAGAAAGACAATTGAACACCAAGTTTAGAACAAAATCTGGAAACAATCTGGACTCCTCTGTCAGACACAATGTTCTCAGGAATGCCATGTAACCGAACCACGTGCTGAAGAAACAAAGGCACCAATTCGGAGGAGGAAGGCAACTTAGGTAATGGCACAAGATGTATCATTTTGGAAAACCTATCACAAATCACCCAGATAACGGTCATTCTCTGAGAAACAGGGAGGTCGAAAATGAAATCCATAGAGATATGGGTCCATGGTCTCTTGGGCACAGGCAATGGCATCAACAAACCACTAGAGCGAGAGCAAGGCTTGGAGCGAGAGCAAGTCCCGCAGGACTGCACAAATTCCCTGACGTCACGAGACAAAGTAGGCCACCAAAAGGACCGACTAACCAAGTCTCTGGTACCAAAAATTCCAGGATGACCGGCCAACGCGGAACAATGAATCTCAGACATCACACTCTTTTTCCACCGGTCTGGGACAAACAATTTCCCAATAGAGCAGAGCTCGGGTTTATCCTCCTGACACCCTTCCAGAGCCAGTCTCAAATTGGGCGAGATGGCGGAAAGAACTACACCCTCTTTCAAAATAACAGCAGGATCAGATAACTCAGGAGAGTCCGCAAGGAAACTCCTCGAGAGGGCATCCGCCTTAACATTCTTAGTGCCAGGAAGAAAGGAAACCACAAAATTAAAACGTGTGAAAAACAAGGCCCACCTGGCCTGTCTAGGACTAAGTCGCTTGGCTGATTCCAGATAAACCAGATTCTTATGGTCCGTGAGGACCACCACCTGATGTTTGGCTCCCTCCAGCCAATGTCTCCACTCTTCAAAAGCCCACTTCATGGCCAATAACTCCCGATTACCCACGTCATAATTACATTCAGTTGGAGAAAATTTTTGAGAGAAAAAGGCACAAGGGTTACTTTTAGAGGTCTCTGGATCTCTTTGGGACAAAACGGCACCTGCCCCAATTTCAGAGGCATCAACCTCCACCTGAAATGGCAGAGAAACATCAAGCTGCCGTAGAACAGGAGCAGAAGTGAATCTCTGCTTAAGTTCCTGAAACGCAGAGACTGCCTCAGGATGCCAATTCACCACATCAGAACCCTTTTTGGTCAAATCAGTCAATGATTTAACAATAACAGAGAAATTACCAATAAATTTACAATAAAAATTGGCAAAACCCAAGAATCTCTGAAGAGCCTTTAATGAAGTAGGTTGGACCCAATCACAGATGGCCTGAACCTTGACCGGGTCCATTTCAATAACAGATGGGGACAAAATGAATCCCAGAAATGAGATCCTCTGTATGCCAAAAAGACACTTTGATCCCTTCACATACAGAGCATTCTCTCTCAAAATTTGGAACACAGTCCGAACATGTTTCACATGAGAGTCCCAATCATTGGAAAAAATCAAGATATCATCCAAATAAACAATCAGAAATTTATCCACAAAATCCCTGAAAATGTCATTCATGAAGGACTGGAAGACGGAAGGAGCATTAGTGAGCCCAAAGGGCATCACTAGGTACTCAAAATGCCCCTCTGGGGTATTAAATGCCATCTTCCATTCATCCCCGTGCTTAATGCGAATAAGGTTATATGCCCCCCTGAGGTCAAGCTTGGTAAACCAAGTAGCACTTTTCACCCTGGAAAACAGGTCAGAAATCAAGGGTAACGGATATTGATATTTCACAGTGATCTTGTTCAAGAGACGATAATCAATACACGGCCTTAATGAACCATCCTTTTTGGCCACAAAGAAAAAACCGGCACCCAAGGGTGAAGAGGATGGTCTGATATGACCCTTCTCCAATGACTCCTTGATATAAGACCGCATAGCGTCATGTTCAGGTACAGACAAGTTAAAAAGGTGACCTTTAGGGAATTTACTACCAGGCACTAATTCAATAGCGCAGTCATAGCTCCTATGGGGGGGCAAGGATGCAGATTTACTTTCACTAAACACATCAGAAAAATCAGTCAAAAAGTCAGGAACGTCCTGAGCCTGGGGAGAGGCAGAAAAAACAGGAGTGTTGGCATTAACACATTGGCAGCCCCAACTGGTTACAGACACAGATTTCCAATCCAAAACAGGATTATGAGACTGCAACCAAGGGAAACCCAGAACAATAATGTCATGCAGATTATATAGCACCAAAAATCTGCAACTCTCCTGATGATCAGGTTCAACCCTCATTATCACCTGAGTAGAGAACTGGGGTTTATTCTCAGCCAAAGGGGTAGAATCGATTCCCAGTAGGGGAATAGACTTCCGTAGGGGTATCAAGGGAAACCCACAATGTTTAGCAAAATCAAAATCCATCAGGTTAATAGCTGCTCCCGAATCAACAAAAGCCTGAGCAGAAAACGTGGACAGGGAGCAAATCAGGGTAACAGTCAACAAAAATTTAGTCTGAACACTACCCAAGACAACTGAACGTGCAAAACGTCTTCCCCGCTTAGGGCAGACTGAAATAGCATGAGAGGCGTCACCACAGTAGAAACATAACCCATTGCGTTTTCGAAACTCATGACGCTGTGCCCCAGAAGCCACTCTATCACACTGCATGGGTTCAGAAGCTGATTCACAAGGCAACACTATTCCTCGCATACCTCTACGCTCACGCAAACGTCTGTCAATTTGAATCGCTAATGACAGAATCATTGAGACCAGAGGGGACAGGGAATCCCACCATAACATCCTTTACATTCTCTGACAGACCCTTCCGAAAAAGGGCTGCCAAAGCATCGTCATTCCATTTGGTCAGGACTGCCCACCTTCGGAAGCTCTGACAGTATAACTCAGCGTCCTCAAGCCCCTGATTTAATGCCAACAAGGCTTTTTCAGCTTGATCAGTGACATTAGGCTCATCGTACAATAACCCCAGAGCCTGAAAAATGCATCAACATTACTCAAAACAGGATCCCCAGGTGTCAGGGAAAAAGCCCAATCCTGAGGATCGCTGCGCAGGAGAGAGATGACAATTTGAACCTGCTGCGCTGCGTTCCCTGAGGACTTAGATTTTAAGGCAAAAAACAACTTACAGTTATTTTTGAAATTCAGAAATTTAGCTCGATCCCCTAAAAACAAATCTGGCATGGGAATCCTAGGTTCCACAACAGGCAACCCTGCAAGATAGGTAGCAGTACTCCGAACTTCAGTGGCAAGCTGATCCACACGGCCAGACAACTGTGCAAACTCCATTGAGAGAAAAAAAAATCCTCCTCAGCACCCAGAGAAAAAGTGGGAAAAAAATGCAACAAACAGAAAAAAAAAATCTCTGACAACTCTGTTTCTTTCCACACTATTTTTCCCTTCTGTGAGTACCATAGAATTTTCAGTTTTGGCCGGTGATACTGTTATGTTTAGGTAGCTGAGGAGAAAAAGCAAAAATGGCAATACACCAGAGAGGCTGGAACCTATTGGATTGCAGTATCCTGAACTAACCACACAACTAGAGGTAGCCGTGGAGCGTTCCTATGTTGATCCTAGACGCCTCGTCACAGCCTGAGAGAAAAAAAAATCCTCCTCAGCACTCAGAGATATAGAGGGAAAAAAAAAAATCTCTTTCTTTCACACTATTTTTCCCTTCTGTGAGTACCATATAATTATCAGTTTTTTGGCCGGTGATACTGTTATGATTTGGTAGCTGAGGAGAGCAGGCAAAAACGGCAATACACCAGAGAGGTTGGAATCTACTGGATTGCAGTACCCTGACTAACCACCACAACTAAAGGCAGCCGTGGAGCATACCTACGTTGGTCCTAGACGCCTCGTCACAGCCTGAGAAGCTAACTACACCTAAAGATAGAAAGAGGAAAACTATCTGCCCCGGAGCAGATCCCCAAAGAACATAGGAAGCCCCCAAACATGTAATGGCGGTTAGACAAGAGGAAAACACAGACACAGACAGAAAATAGTATGAGCAAACGTTGGGGCCCAAACTTCCTAGAAAGAACAGGATAGGAAGGTCACTTACTGCAATCCAAAAAACCCTAAAAAAATACCAACACACTAATTGCAAAAACACCTGAGATCACACGACCTCTACCACCTAAATTAGTTCTCTGGTGTAACAAAACCAAACAGCAGCCACTGAAAAAAAAACTGGAAAAGGCAAATGAACAAATACAGTGGCTGAACTAAACTGAGAGGGGCACAAGCCCCCGGAGGGGACCCGGCAGACCCCCACAGAAGTGTAGGACAAAATGCAAAAAGCAAGCACAAAAAACAAAGGAAGAAAAAGTCTTATCTGTTAGCAGAAGATGCAGGCACGAAACAGCAAGCTTCAAAGTGAAACAGGAATCACAGTTGAGACCAGAACAATTGATCACCGACAACCCTGATGGGAGGGAACTTCCCTTATATAAGACCAGTCAGTAGCACCTGATCGCCAATCTTCACAATCTTCATTTAATAGTTCAGTACTGTTTGTAACCACCAGAGGGAGCTTCTGCTCAGAATTCATTTCTAGCACATTCACAACAAGAACCCTTTTTGGTAAATCAGTCAATGGTTTAACAATACCGGAGAAATTACCAATAAATTTACGATAAAAATTGGCAAAACCCAAAAATCTGTGAAGAGTCTTTAATGAAGTAGGTTGGACCCAATCACAGATGGCCTGAACCTTGACCGGGTCCATTTCAATAACAGATGGGGACAAAATGAATCCCAGAAATGAGATCCTCTGTACGCCAAAAAGACACTTTGATCCCTTCACATACAGAGCATTCTCTCTCAAAATCTGGAACACAGTCCGAACATGTTTCACATGAGAGTCCCAATCATTGGAAAAAATCAAGATATCATCCAAATAAACAATCAGAAATTTATCCACAAAATCCCTGAAAATATAATTCATGAAGGATTGGAAGACGAAAGGAGCATTAGTGAGCCCAAAGGGCATCACTAGGTACTCAAAATGCCCCTCTGGGGTATTAAACGCCGTCTTCAATTCATTCCCATGCTTAATGCAAATAAGGTTATACGCCCCCCTGAGGTCAAGCTGGGTAAACCAACTAGCACTTTTCACTCTGGAAAACAGGTCAGAAATCAAGGGTAACGGATATTGATACTTCACAGTGATCTTATTCAAGAGACGATAATCAATACACGGCCTCAATGAACCATCCTTTTTGGCCACAAAGAAAAAACCGGCGCCCAAGGGTGAAGAGGATAGTCTGATATGACCCTTCTCCAATGACTCCTTGATATAAGATCGCATAGCATCGTGTTCAGGTACAGACAAGTTAAAAAGGCGACCTTTAGGAAATTTACCACCAGACACTAATTCAATAGCGCAATCATAGCTCCTGTGAAGGAGTAAGGATGCAGACAGATTTACTTTCACTAAATACATCCGAAAATTCAGTCAAAATGTCAGGAACATCCTGAGACTGGGGAGAGGCAGAAAAAACAGGAGTGTCAGCATTAACACATTGGCAGCCCCAACTGGTCACAGACACAGATTTCCAATCCAAAACAGGATTATGAGACTGTAACCAAGGGAAACCTAGTACAATAATGTCATGCAGATTATGCAGCACCAGAAATTTGCAACTCTCCTGATGATCTGGTTCAACCTTCATTATCACCTGAGTAGAAAACTGGGGTTTATTCTCCGCCAAAGGGGTAGAATCAATGCCCAGTAGGGGAATAGACTTCCGCAGGGGTATCATGGGAAACCCACAACGTTTGGCAAAGTCAATTTCCATCAGGTTAATAGCTGCTCCTGAATCAACAAAAGCCTGAGCAGAAAATGTGGACAGGGAGCAAATCAGGGTAACAGTCAACAGAAATTTAGTCTGAACACTACCCAAGACAACTGAGAGTGCAAAACGTCTTCCCCGCTTAGGGCAGACGGAAAGAGCATGAGAGGCGTCACCACAGTAGAAACATAACCCATTGCGCTTTCGAAACTCATGATGCTGAGCCCCAGAAGTCACTCCATCACACTGCATGGGCCCAGGAGCTGGCTCACAAGGCAACACCATCTCACGCATACCTCTGCACTCACGCAAACGTCTGTCAATTTGAATAGCCAATGACATAGAATCATTGAGACCAGAGGGGACAGGGAATCCTACCATAACCTCCTTTACATTCTCTGACAGCCCCTTCCGAAAAAGGGCTGCCAAAGCATCATCATTCCATTTGGTCAGGACTGCCCACTTTCGGAATTTCTGACAGTACAACTCAGCATCTTCAAGACCCTGATTTAATGCCAACAAGGTTTTTTCAGCTTCATCAGTGACATTAGGTTCATCGTACAATTACCCCAGAGCCAGAAAAAATACATCAATATCATTCAAAACAGGATCCCCAGGTGTCAGGGAAAAAGCCCAATCCTGAGGGTCACCGCGCAGGAGAGAGATGCAATTTGAACCTGCTGTGCTGCGCTCCCCAAGGACTTAGGTTTTAAGGCAAAAAACAACTTACAGTTATTTTTGAAATTCAGAAATTTAGCCCGATCCCCCACAAACAAATCTGGCATGGGAATCCTAGGTTCCACAACCGGCAACCCAGCAAGATAGGTAGCAATACTCCGAACCTCAGTGGCAAGCTGATCCACACGGCCAGACAACTGTGCAAACTCCATTGAGAGAAAAAAAAATCCTCCTCAGCACCCAGAGAAAAAGTGGGAAAAAAATGCAACAAACAGAAAAAAATAAATCTCTGACAACTCTGTTTCTTTCCACACTATTTTTCCCTTCTGTGAGTACCATAGAATTTTCAGTTTTGGCCGGTGATACTGTTATGTTTAGGTAGCTGAGGAGAAAAAGCAAAAATGGCAATACACCAGAGAGGCTGGAACCTATTGGATTGCAGTAACCTGAACTAACCACACAACTAGAGGTAGCTGTGGAGCGTTCCTATGTTGATCCTAGACGCCTCGTCACAGCCTGAGAGATAACTACTCCTAAAGGCAGAAAGATGAAAGCTAATAGAATGAGCAACCGCTGGGGCCCAATCTGTCTAGACAGGAAAGTACAGGAAAGAATTGCAATCCAACAAAAAACCCTAAAAAATACCAACTCTTCTGATTGCAAAAACACCTGAGATCACACGATCTCCACCACCTAAATCAGATCTCTGGTGTAACAAAACTAAGCCGCAGCCACTGAAAAAAACAGGAAAAAGCAAATGAGCAAATAACAGTGGCTACAGATAAACTGAGAGGAGCACAGGCCCCAGGAGGGGACCCGGCTGACCTCCACAAAAGTGCAGAAAATTATGCAAAAAGCAAGCACAAAAAGAAAAGCAGAAAATATCTTATCTGAAAGCAGCAGATGCATGCAAGACTCCAGCAGACTTCCAAATGAACCAGGAACCACAATTGAGACAAGAACAATTGATCACCGGCGACCATCATGGGGGAAACCTCCCTTATATCAGTCCAGTCCGTGATCCCAGATTGCCATTCCTCGCTGTAAGGTTTAGTACTGTCTGCAACCACCAGAGGGAGCCACTGCTCAGAAACCATCTCCAGCACATTCATAACAGTACAGCCCCCCACAGGTGAGGCGATGGGATCCCAGGGCAGGTAGATGTAGTAAAATGTGGTAATGTTGGTGGGAGATGTAGCTGAGTGTAATATGTGACGCAGGAAGAAACAGAGAAACAGACAGCGCGTTGCAGTTTCCAAAGCTTTACTCACAGTTCAAGTGCTAGCAGTACAGGTGCCTGCTTGGTGCCACGTCCTCCAGGTGAGGAGTCCAGCCAACTCCAACGTGGATGGAGAACACTAGTCCAAGGCTCCCTGTCAGTGTATGCCTTCTCTGGCCGTCTCTCTGTGCTGATTTTCCCGCCGTCTCTCCTTCCAGCACCCTCACAAACAGTGTCCCAGATCAGCAGCTGCGAATCCTCTAGGACAACGTCTTCTGCATTCCTCTTGATTCTATGTAGCTGCCTCTCCGGCGAAGATATTTGTGGTTGTTGTCTGTGATCCCTATGTTATCACAGCAGTCGACTTGCTAGCTGAGTCATAAAGTCCTCCACTAGGCTAAGGGGTCGAGTTCCCTCTGCGACCTGGATTCTCCCAGCCGGCGTCCGCCAGTCCTGGAATGAGGCACCTGTAGCTTTCAGCTCAGCAGTTTCTCTCTCTAAGAATCCCTTTTCTGTTCCTGGGAACCTCTCTTCTTTCTTTCTATAAGCAGCTCCTTAGGACTGGAGCCTGCTCCACAATCCTATCTCCGTCCCCTCTCCCTTCAGGGAGAGCTCTCTCAAATATGTCTGCTCTCTTCCTCCCCCAAGGGGGAACTCCCCTTCACTTCCCTCTCAATCCTGCTCTGACCCACAAGCTCCACCCACCATCTACACCCTTTGCTAGCTGAGGCATGCTAGAGAACCCAACTAGTGTGGGTGATGTATGCAGTGTTGACAGAGCCAGGTGTAATGTCTCCACCTTGCCTGAGAGTTGAAATACCACATCTCTGGTTGAGATGCAGTACCTCTGTGGTGACTGGACTCACAAGGACACCACAGAGGCACTTGAAGAACAATGGGCTGCATGGTCGAGTTGCCAGAAGAAAGCCGTTACTGCACAAATGCTACAAAGTATCTCGCCTACAATACGCAAAACTGCACAGAGACAAGCCTCAAAACTTCTGGAACAAGGTAATTTGGAGTGATGAGAAAAAAATTGAACTTTTTGGCCACAACCATAAACGTGACATTTGGAGAGAGGTCAACAAGGCCTATGATTAAATGAAAACCATTCCTACTGTAAATCACGGAGGTGGATCGCTGATGTTTTGGGGATGTGTGAGCCACATAGGCACAGGAAACTTGGTCAGAGTTGAAGGAAAGATGAATGCTGCACGTTTAGGGGTGGGATTCAAATTTTTAACAACAGGTTCTGTGTTTGTGCGTCGGAAAACCACACCCATTTTAAGCCACACCCATTTTAAAAAGCCACACCCATTTACACGCACCTTTTCCTCAAACATATAAGTAGGGGCGCAGTCAGTTGAAAAACAATAAATTGGAATGAGATCAGAACAGTGCACATTCTGGCCAGCGGCTCTCCTGACCGAGTGTGACAGCTGCATATATTTCTATATATATATTTCTATGCAGCTGTCTCACTTGACTGACCGGCTGGCCAGACTGTGCACTACATTCTGATTAAAAAGTCTTTTTCTAGTCTCATACTGAACTGAAGATTAAACTATAGTATTATGTAGCTGGGACTTACAGTTCTACCTTCTATCCAGAAATACAATATACAATAATTAGTGATGAGTGAACGTACTCGGATAAGGTGTTATCTGAGCATGCTCGGGTTCTAACCGAATGTCTTCTGCATGCTCGAAAAATATGTTCCAGTCCCCGCGGTTGCATGTCTCATGGCTGTTCGACACCCGCAACACATGCAGGGATTGCCTAACAAACAAGCACATTTGCTCATCAATAATAATAATAATAATAATAATAATGTATTTATTTCTCTAAGGATAGGGTCACACGACCGTATTTTGTCTCATCCGAGAAAATCGTTCCGATTAAGCTAATCACACTCTGATCGGAGTTTGATCAGAGTGTGCTCACAGCGTGCTCCGATTTTCGCGGATGTGGAGAAGGTGGAAATAAAAAGTTCCCCATCTTCTTCATTCTGTAAAGCTGTGAAAATCAGACTGCACTCAGATGGCATCCAAGTGCAGTCTGATTTTTTTTTTTCACGGACTCACTGATTTGCCTGGCTGAGTGCGATCCCATAATCGGATGCAACTCGTGCGTGCTGCCATTTTTTCTTCTGACCAAAAATACGATTGTTTGGATCAGCCTAAAGTCGATACTACATAATATCTGAATAATAAACATGTGTCTAATATCTAGACAAATGGGGAGATGCTGGGACTTATACTAGTGATTGTAATAATAGAACATATTTATTGTATTACCTGCAGTAATCTCTATAGATCAGATGCCAATATGCAATGCTGGGACTTACAGTTCCCCCACCACCACTGCATGTACAGTACCTAAGGTACGATATAGGTATTACTGTAATCTTTATAAAGTAGACCGTATAAAAAGCCGCAGGATGTAAATGTGACTCTATACACCTGGGTACATACAAGTGGATTGCAAGCTTCTCGGTAATAATGTCTAAGAAGGCACCAGGATCTGGGAGCTGGTGGTCTGTCTCCAGCTGGGTGGCTTTCTGCAGCTGTGCCCTACAGACAGCTCTGAGCATAAACCTCAAGCTTTCCAGAGAAGAAGACAACGCAGGGGGCTAGAAGAACTGCTCTTCCATGGAGGCCTTACTACTCTGACCGGCGTCTATCTATCATAGATAGACGCCGGTCAGACCACCTCAGTCCACACAGACACACTCCTCCAGCTCCACTCCAGGGCCCAGGCAGCGCCGCAGCCCAGCTCACACAGTACCTCTCTCCTCTCCGGCTCCGCCTCGTGACTAAAGAAGATGGCCGCGGCCGCGCCGCTACCCAATCGCCGCACTGCAGAGATCAGTCCGCGGGGGCCGGGGCTGGCGGTGTGTTGCGGTGCTGTAAGCTGGCTGCAAAATAGTACCGGACATGGGCGTACCCAGGATCAAAACATGGGGGGGGCAAGCCAATGTCGCATCTTATACAGGTTACATCATATACACTGTACATTATCCTGCATATTAGGTATGGAGCATTAGAACTGTTGTATATTGTATAATACAGCAGTGTATGCGACACTACGCTGTATATACCATATATTATACATGGCAGTCGCGCTCATGTCAGGAGCTGTACCAGCAAGTCCGAGGATTGCAGTGCGATCCTCGCATGAGTTATACGGCCGTCTGTCTATGCCCTTGTTATAATAATACTGAAATATTAATCTATTATTAAAGTATTAAGGAGCTCACAAGTAAAAAAAAGCCCCCTACCTCCCCTGTCCCCCACCCACACCCCAACAGCCCATCGTCTCACATGCACCCCTTAGTGTTCTGTTCCACTGACCCCACAATACCCCCATCCTCACATGCACCCCTCAGTGCTCTGTTGCCCCTCCCCACTTCAGCCCCCACAATACCCCCATCCTTTCACAGTAAACCCCCAGTGCCCTAGCCCACAATACCCCCATCCTCTTACATTCAACCCCAGTGACCTGTCCACCCTCCCTCACAATACCCCATCCTCTCACATCAACCCCTGTGCGCCAGCCCCCACAATATCCCCATCCTCTCACATTAACCCCCCCAGTGCCCTAGCCCCCACAATACCCCATCCTCTTACATTCACCCCAGTGCCCTGTACCCCTCCCCCACACTACTCCCATCCTCTCACATTAACCCCCCAGTGCCCTAGCCCCCACAATGCCCCATCCTCTTACATTCACCCCAGTGCCCTGTACCCCTCCCCCACTGTACCCCCATCCTCTCACATTTCCCCCACAGTGACCATGACATGCCTGAGCAGAATGAATTTAATAAATTCCATCCCCTCTTACCATGAAGCTTGCAGGCAGTGGCTGAGGCAGGAGCAGGAAGTGTCCAGTGTCTGCACACAGAGGGCACTAGGACCCAGTGTGGCTGAGACAACCAGAGCCTGCACGGCAGAAAGTGAAACTACAGCTGCTGCCGCCAGGAAGAAAGGAAGGGAGGGAGGGAGCTCCTCTGGTGAGACAGCAGCTCCGTGCACTGCGCACACTTACGCCCATGGTACCGGATCGCCACTCTGATTCTCCCCGGTTCGGGGAACCGGCTGCTTTTTGAACAACCGGTTCCATCGAACCGGGGAGAACCGGCTGAATCCCACCCCTGTGCACGTTATCAACAAATACTGGAGGCAAATTTGCAATCATCAGCCAGGAAGCTGCCAATGGGACGTACTTGGATGTTCCAACATCACAACGATCCAAAACACAAGGCAAGTCGACCTGTTATTGGCTACAGCAGGACAAAGTAAAGGTTCTGAAGTGGCCATCTCAGTCTCCTGACCTCAATATCATAGAGCCACTCTGGGGAGATCTCAAGCGTGCAGTTCATGCTAGACAGACCAGGAATATACAGGAACTGGAGGCTTTTTGCCAAGAAGAGTGGGCAGCTTTACCATCTGAGAAAATGAAGAACCTCATCCACAACTACCACAAAAGTCATTTGTGTCAACTTCTGTGCATGTTATCAGGCCAAAATCACCAGGGCATGTCAAATTTTGATCAGAGTCATTTGGATGTTTTGGGTAGTGATTATGATTTAAAAAGAGAAAACACAGTAGTTTGACAATAAATTGCTTCATCCAACCACTAACCATGAGTGAAGAAAAAGTTTTGGTGTTATCATTCATATTCTCTGAAAAAAAGCAAAAATTCTGTCGGGGTTATGTAAACTTGTGAGCACAACTGTATATGTATATATACAGTACAGACCAAAAGTTTGGACACACCTTATTCAACGATTTTTCAGTATTTTCATGACTATGAAAATTGTAGAATCACACTGAAGGCATCAAAACTATGAATTAACACATGTGGAATTATACATTACACTTTACAAAAAAGTGTGAAGCAACTGAAAATATGTATTATATTCTAGGTTCTTCAAAGTAGCCACCTTTTGCTTTGATTACTGCTTTGCACACAGAAAAGGTGAACGGATGGATTCTACATGCCTGGTTCCCACCGTGAAGCATGGAGGAGGTGGTGTGATGATGTGGGGGTGCTTTGCTGGTGACACTGTTGGGGATTTATTCAAAATTGAAGGCATAGTGAACCAGAATGGCTACTACAGCATCTTGCAGCAGCATGCTATTCCATGCGGTTTGCGTTTAGTTGGACCATCATTTATTTTGCAACAGGACAATGACCCCAAACACACCTCCAGACTGTGTAAGGGTTATTTGACCAAGAAGGAGAGTGTTGGGGTGCTACACCAGATGACCTGGCCTCCACAATCACCAAACCTGAACCCAATTGAGATGGTTTGGAGTGAGCTGGACCGCTCACCGCTTCAATTTTGAATAAATCCCCACCAGTGTCACCAGCAAAGCACCCCCACACCATCACACCACCTCCTTCATGCTTCACAGTGGGAACCAGGCATGTAGAGGCCATCCGTTCACCTTTTCTGCATGCAAAGCAGTAATCAAAGCAAAAGGTGGCTACTTTGAAGAACCTAGAATATAAGACATATTTTCAGTTGTTTCACACTTTTTTGTAAAGTGTAAGGTATAATTCCACATGTGTTAATTCATAGTTTTGATGCCTTCAGTGTGACTCTACAATTTTCATAGTCATGAAAATACAGGAAAATCTTTGAATGAGAAGGTGTGTGCAAACTTTTGGTCTGTACTGTATATATATATATATTATATATATATTATATATATATATATGTATGATCCAAAAAATGAAGGCAGCACTCCAAGATGTAAGAAATGGGTGGTTTATTAGCCCGTATGCGACATTTCGGTCCTAGATGTGGACCTTTTTCAAGCACATCTAGGACCGAAACGTCACATATGAGCTGATAAAACACCCATTTCTTACATCTTGGAGTGCTGCCTTCATTTTTTGGATCATATCATAAGGTTTGGTATATACCTGGACGGATTTTTTACACCCTCATTATTATTTTGGTGCTGCTTTTCAATATTTTTTGTTATATATATATGTATATATATATATATATATATATATATATATCTTCATCGCCATAAAAGGAAGGATCCCAGACACATTTCTTGCACCGGGGCCCCAAGCTGTCAGTGTCCACCCCTGCTTATGACCCCTCAGCCTATCCACACAGTATAATTCCCTTAAAATCCCAGTATGGTGAACCCTCAACATAATATGATGCCTTCATATCCCCTCTACACACAATATGATTTTGCTCACTCAGTATAATGCATTCACAACCACCCCCAAACAGTATAATGTCCCCACAGCTCGACCACACAGTCTGTTATCGTCAGTTTGATGCTCCCACTGCCCCACAAAAATAGTATAATGTCCTCACAACCCCATACAGAGTATAAAATCCTCACTGTACCCACACTTTATGATGCCTCATTGTACATTTCCCCTCAAATATATTGTTCACACAGCCCCTCCCACACAGTATGTTGTCCCCACATCTCCTCCCCACACACAGTATGATGATTTTACTTCCCCCATCAAGGATAATTTGAGCAGTATCACCATAAATACTAAAAATTGAGAGTTCTCTGTCTTAGCCTGTTTTAAAACATTAGGCCGGACTCAGACACAACGTATAAAAGTACGGACCATAATTTACGGTTGTAATACACAGAAATGTTCCCTGAACAGTGATCCGTTTGTCATCCGTTGTCAAGGTGTGGCTGCGTATTTTGCGTATGTAAGTATCCGTATGTCATCCGTATGGCGAGATACTCTCGCCGGCTTGCCGAACCGACATATAATGGATCCCAATGACGGGTTTAAAATCACAAAAAAAAGAATAGATATATACACATAGAATACACAATATATAATATATATATATATATATATATATATACACATATCATTGTGACACATATATATATATTTATAGTTCATACACTTCTACATAGCATAACAGTCGCTAATTCAATTGCTGGCTTCTGTAAAATCATTACAGAACCAGACATGAAATGACACATTGTTTACATACAGTAAACCATTTCATTTAATTTAGTTTGATATATGGTTTTGACTAATAATTAGATGAATGTATGTGTGCAAAATTTCGGACATGTAGGTGTTAATTTAATGTGTAAATTCGTTGTAAAAAAATGTGTGGGCTTCCGCTGTATTTTCTCCACCAGACAGGGAAAGCCAGTGAGTGAGGACAGATATTAATAGCCTAGGGAGGGACCATTGTTTTTGGCCCCCCGGCTACTACCATCTGGCCCCAGCCATCCCAGAAAAGGCACATCTATTACGCATATTAGATGCGCCTTTTCTGGCACTTAACCTGTCTATTCCCATTGCCTTTAGTGATGGCTAATGGGTTAATAAGGGGTTAATGTCACCTTGCTATTGAAAGGTGACATAATCTGGGTTAATAATGGAGAGTTGTCAATTAGACAACTATCAATTATTAATCCTATTGTAGTAAAGGTTTAAAAAAAACACACACATTAATTAAAAATTATTTTAATGAAATAAAATCACATAGTTTTTTACCACATTTTATTACAGTGCTAATCCATCTGAATCCATTGTTCTCCTGTAATAAAAATAAAATAAAAAAGCAACAATATCCATACCTCTCTGCCGTTCAGTCAGGTCCCCCACTGCAATCCATCACAAAGGGTTAACTGGTTTATAGCAGGGACCGCTGCTAATGCTACCAGCCCTGCTGTAAAACACCGCAGAATGAATGAATTCATGTCTGTGGATGCTCCATAGCTGACCGGAGATGAGCTGATTAGCATGGAAAAGTTAATTAATTTTTTCCCACGCTATCGAGTTCACTTAAGGTCAGCCGGGGACTACGCGCAGCCTAACTGACTACCGCTGATGTCATACCATGTTTAATAAGGATGCATAATAGACTTATAAGTATATTTGTATATATGTTTGGAAAAAATAGTGTATCCAACAGAATATTAAGGTGTATGCTCTTTATTAGAGATGAGCGACTTTCCCTCCGGGAGGGTCGAGTCGGGTTTCGGACCACCTGACTTTCACAAAAGTCAAAATCGGAAATGAAATCGGCCGAGTATTGGAAAAAGTCGAAGGTCCGACTGAAACTCGAACCGACCCCAATGCAAGTCAATGGGGAAGAAAAGTCGGCAGGGAGTGGAGGACAGTAAACACACCTACAGTGCCCATTTCAATGCCAACGACATCAATTCTTATTACTTAAGCTTGGCAACCTTAATTTACTTTATAATAATAGTAACGCATTGAAAACTGGGGGTTATTTGGCAAAAGTTGTGGGGGGGCAGGGCTGACTCCAGGTTTTCGTGGGCCCCGGGCCAAAGAGTCTCAGTGGGCCCCTTTAACACATACCACAATTTATGATTCTCCGATATGGCAGAGAAATATAGGTATAGTAGAATGCCAAATACTTCACTTCTTACATTACATGACTGATATCTATTTTAAAATCTACAACAGCTCAAAAACCGGACAGTATATTCCTCCATACAGTATTAGGGCCACCACATAGTGCGCCATACAGAATAATGAGCCCCATATATTGCTCCATACAGAATAATTGGTCCCATATAATGTTCCATAAAGTATATGTTGAGCTACCAGTGTATAGAATATGATGGTTCCCATATAATGTGCCATACAGTATAGGACGGTCGCCATAGAGTATAATGAGCCCCACATATTGCTCCATACAGTATAATGAGTCGCATATAAAGCTCCATGCAGTATATGATGGGCCCCATATATTGCTCCATACAGAATGGGCTCCATATAATGCTCCATACAGAATAGGCCTCATATGTGCTCCGTATGATGCTCCATACCCTATATGATGCCCCATAAATAATGAACCCCATATGATGCTCTTGTATATGATGGGCCCCATGGATGATGCTCCAGTGTATGATGGGCCTATATAATGCTCCATATATAATGGGCCCCATATGATGCTCCAGTATATGATGGGCCCCATTTATAATGCTCCAGTGTATGATGGGCCCCATGGATGATGCTCCAGTGTATGATGGGCCTTTATAATGCTCCATATATATTCGGCCTCATATGATACTCCAGTGTATAATGGGCCCCGTATATGATGCTCCAGTGTATGATGGGCCCATTTATAATGCTCCATATATAATGGGCCCCATATGATGCTCCAGCATATGATGGGACCCATGGAAGATGCTCCAGTGTATGATGGGCCTATATAATGCTCCATATATAATGGGCCCCAAATGATGCTCCACTGTATAATGGACCCCGTATATGATGCTCCAGTGTATGATGGGCGCCATTTATAATGCTCAAGTGTATGATGGGCCCCATGGATGATGCTCCAGTGTATGATGAGCCTATTTAATGCTCCATATATAATGGGCCCCATATGATGCTTCAGTATATGATGGGCACCATGGATGATGCTCCAGTGTATGATGGGCCTATGTAATGCTCCATATATAATGGGCCTCATATGATGCTCCAGTATATGATGGGCACCATGGATGATGCTCCAGTGTATGATGGGCCTATATAATACTCCATATATAATGGGCACCATATAATGCTCCAGTGTATAATGGGCCCCGTATATGATGCTCCAGTGTATGATGGGCCCCATTTATAATGCTCCAGTGTATGATGGGCCCCATGGATGATGCTCCAGTGTATGATGGGCCTATATAACGCTCCATATACTATGGGCCCCATGGATGATGCTCAGTGTATGATGGGCCTATATAATGCTCCATATATAATGGGCCCCATTTGATGCTCCAGTATAAAATGGGCCCCATGGATGATGCTCCAGTGTATAATGGGCCCTGTATATGATACTCCAGTGTATGATGGGCCTCATTTATAATGTTCCAGTGTATGATGGGCCCCATATATAATTCTCCAGTGTATAATGCTCCCATAAATTGCTCCAAACATTAAAAAAATGAAATACCTCTCCTCGCTGGTCACTGCTCTACTCTGGACACCTCAGCGTCATCATCTTCCAGCTCTCTGCACTGTGACTGTTCAGGCAGAGGCGCACAGACGTGACGTCATCGCGCTCTCTGACCTGAATGTCACTGTCAGAAAACGTGGAAGACGTCCACTGCCAGGTGTTCTTCCTCAACATTGCAATGCTACAATAAAGGTTCTTCAGCCTCAACACTGCAATGCTCCATTGCTGTGTGTTTAGCCTCAACACTGCAATTGTCCACTACAGGTTCTTCAGGCTCATCACTGCAATTCACCAATGCAGGTTCTTCAGCCTCAACAACGCAATTCTCAACTTATGGTCCTTCAGCCTCAACACTGAAATTCTCCACTGCTAGTACTTCAGCTTCAACACTGACATTCACCAATGCTGGTTCTTCAGCCTAAACAATGAAATGCTTCAATACCAGGTGTTCTTTAGCCTCAACAGGGCAATCTCCACTGCAGTTTCTTCAGCCTCAACCCTGAAATTATGCACTGCATGTTTTCCAGACTAAACACTGACATTCAACACTTTCGGGTCATCATTCTCAACACTGACATTCTCCAATGCTGGTTCTTCAGGCTCAACAATTCACTCATAGCCAAACAATATGGGAGTACTAAATTAATAGGAACAATGCTTTCAGGGGGCCATCCGGTACGTTGGTTCAAAGGGTTATTGGTGTTCGTGTAATATTGGGACAGGGCAGGCCTTGCATTCAATGCCTAGGCAAACAGTATGACAGTCAGTACCAAATAAAGCTTAATGGGAAGTTTAGTTTAATGTGGCCATCCAGTACATGGGTTAAAAGGCTTATTGGGGTGCGTGTAACTTTGGGACAGGGCAGGACTTGCATTCAATGCCTAGGCGAACAGTATGGCAGTAGCAAATAAAGCTTAATGGGAACTTTGGTTTAATCTGGTCATCCAGTATGTGGCTTCAAAGGGTTATTAGGGTGCGTGTTACTTTGGGGCAGGGCAGGCCTTGCATTCAATGCATAGTCAAAAAGTATTGGAGTACCAAATGAATACTTGGAACTTTGGTGCATGTGGTCATCTATGACGTCTGTTCAAAGGGTTGTTGGGGTGCGTCCAAATTTTGGGCAGCCCTGCCATTCACTGCATATGCAATAACAGTATAAGAGACCCACTGTTTAATAATGGAAACAACAAAGCATAGCCAGCTGATGGCTCTCTAAAAAAAGTGAGGGCACACTGCAGGTACTGTAATAATAGACTTTGTGACTTTCAGAGTACCTCCTTCATAAATGAAATAGGATGTGTCTGATGATGTGTCACACACCACATGGCCCAATAAGGTTGTAAAATGTTAAAATGACATTTCCCAGTAAATGCATTTGTCTTGGTTGAAAGAAATGGTAAAGTTGAAAAACGCATCAAAAATGCTAAGTGTGAACATAGCCCAAGTGGTGAAGGAACATTTTGGTTTTGGGTTATTTATTTTCCCCTATATACAAATCATTACCCTGGAAAGGATGTACCTTAACATTTTTCTCAGGAAAATCTATTTTGATATAGTTTTTGTATGTTTTTTTGTGCGCCTGTATAAGTGGCGTAAGACTCTTACAACATTATTCACAGCGGTGACCTGGGTGTCAGAAATGCTTCCAGGGGTAATCCCCATGATATTCCCATGTCATTTGAGCACTGTTTCCTTCAATTTCAGATGTTTTTAGACCCTAAAAGGAACCTCGGGGGGGTCGTGGCAAAAATGCTCAGTGTTCCCATAGACTTACATTGGGCTCGTTGCTTGGGACGAGCACCCGAGTATTCCAATTTGCTTGGCCCGAGCATGGAGCACCCGAGCATTTTAATGCTTGCTCATCACTGCTGAAGAGTTGTGGACAGCTCTGAAAGAGCAGGCAGATCTGTGGCTGACACTGCTGAACCTACAGCTGAGCCTGGTTGCGGCTTTGAGGCGAGGAGAGCTCACACACGTACCATGCCTGGCCCATGTGCTTAACCTCATTGTTCAACGGTTTCTCAAAAGCTACTCAGCTTCCGGATCTGCTTGTGAAAGTATGTAAGAGTCAGAACAGGAACGTGGGATGCAGTGACGGTACGCAGGCAACAGAGCAAGGGTTAACAGGTTTATTTACAGAAGAATACTCCACGTAGGGAGGTAAAAGGTGGAACAGTATAAATGGCAATAGGTTTTGCAATATGAAGTACAATGGTACTATTATCGGCAGTTCAGTAGCTGTCATGTGTGCATTGCCACGAAGATCGTCGCGGTTGCACATTTTGACTTCTCACAGCTGAGTTGCTGTTTCTTTGTGTTTGGCAGCTAGGGAGTTAATTCTGTCTGTGCTCGGTGCTGGGACTGGGTGCAGTTTCTCCCGGCTGCAATTGATTATTTGTTGATTGGTTTCCTTTAAGTTTCTGGTTGTCTGCTTTGGGAGTTGCCAGTGAAACCCTTCATGCAGACCACAGATAGGAATGAATCTGTATAGACTCTAGTTGAGAGCTCCTTAGTTGTTTTAAGCTTAACTTGCTTAGAGTTTATTTCCCCGACCATTTATGTTCCTTCGGTGTTTGAGTGTGTATGCAAGAGAGGTGCTATCCTGTCTGTCTTATATGTCTAATCTGTGTATTTAGCTGAGATCAGCCCCTATCCCTTTGGTGGTAATCAGGATCCTTCTTAGGACTGATTACAGGGTTCAGGGTCTGATAGGAGACAGGGTTAGGCTGGAGACTTGGACCTCTGAACCATTATCAGTACCTCCAAGGTAAGGGATTAGTTAGGACCCAGTGTAGGGTCAGGTTAGACCCCGGTCCTCCTCTTTCCTGTTACAGCTCATCAAGTCCTCAAGATTAAACCTGAGTTCAACTGATATCGTTTCTGCACATCTAGTCCTCAAGATTAACCCTAAGTTCTGCTGATATTGTGTCAGGTAAATCTATTTTATACTTACATTCTGATGTTGCTAAACTATATGTTGTATAGAGTGTGGTTCCTGTATAAATAGTTTACTGACATTGTAGTCATATCATTAGACAGCGTGACATTTTCACTGGCCATAAAAAATTATCTCTAGTTACCATGGATCCAGTAGCCCAGCTGGCTCTGCAGTTGCAGGGATTATCCATGGAGCTGACAGACATTAAGTCCAAAGTTTTGTCTCCCTGGAGCAAACCAGAGTTGAACCTAAAGTAGCTCTTCCAGATAGGTTCACTGGTGGGCGAGACAAATTTTTTACCTTCCGGGAGGCATGTAAATTATATTTTCGGCTTCGGCCGCGATCATCAGGGAGTGATGAGCAGAGAGTGGGAATTGTTATCTCACTTCTTCAAGGGGACCCTCAATCCTGGGCATTTTCCCTTCCTCCGGGATCCCCGGCTCTACAGTCTGTAGATCAATTTTTTACTGCTCTGGGATTGGTATATGATGACCCAGATCGGGTCTCTCTTGCTGAGACTAAATTACGTAAGATACAGCAGGGAGATCGTCCTGCGGAGGAATTTGCTTCTGAGTTTCGTAGATGGGCCACGGATACTCAGTGGAATGACCCAGCTCTTAGGAGCCAGTTTTGTCATGGGCTTTCTGACAAATTAAAAGACGTTTTGGCTCAGTATGAGTCTCCTCCTTCTCTGGAGGCTGCTATGGCCCTAGCTATCCGTACTGATAGACGGCTTCGGGAGAGGGGTGAGGTAACTCCACTCCCTGTTGTTACTCCACCTACTACTAAAGTCCCTTATGTTGAGGTTCCCCTTGTCTGTTCGGATGAGCCTATGCAGTTGGGAGGGACATCTTTTCGTAGTAGGGGATTGGCGGCACGCCGCAGGACTAGAAGGTGTTTTTTCTGCGGGAAAGAGGGACATTTTGTTGGAGAATGTCCATCCCGTGTCTTGTTAAGTAAAAAGTCGCCGGAAAACTGCTAATCCCAGGTTGTGTGGTGGATGACAACCTGGGAGTATGTATTTCATCCGCCGGTTCTTCTCAGTTCCTTGTACCAGTGGAGGTGGTGTTTGGTACTAGAGTGAAGAGATTGTCTGTTCTTCTGGATAGTGGTTCCGGCGCCAATCTGGTTGACGCTCAGTTTGCTCAGGCTCAAGGTATGCATCTGAGTGTATTGGTCAAACCGATCCCTATTTTTTCCATTGACGCCAGGCCTCTCGGCCAAGGTAGCTTTGTTCATGAGGTTCATAACATTGACCTTCGGGTAGGGGCAATACATAGGGAACAATTATCTTGTTATGTGTTGGAGGGTCTACCTACTCCCATTGTGTTGGGACTTCCTTGGCTGGTTAAACATAACCCTGTAATTAATTGGCAGTCCAGAGAGATAAGCCAATGGGGTGAGTTTTGCAAAAGCAACTGCATGAACACAGTCATCAGTGCGGTCGTACCTAGTACATTGCCTCCTTTTTTGGAGGATTTTGGGGATGTTTTTTCTGAGGAGGGGTGTCGGGAGTTGCCTCCTCATCGTGTGTATGACTGCTCTATTAATCTTCTTCCTGATGCTAAGTTACCTAAAGCTAGGTTGTATAATCTTTCTGGTCCTGAAAGACAGGCTATGAAAGATTATATTTCCGAAAGTCTGGCCAAAGGGCATATTAGACCTTCATCTTCCCCTGTAGCCGCGGGGTTCTTCTTTGTGAAGAAAAAAGATGGAGGCCTACGCCCTTGCTTGGATTTCCGCGAACTTAATCGGATTACTGTTCGAGATCCGTATCCACTCCCTCTTATTCCTGATCTCTTCAATCAAATTGTTGGCGCCAAATGGTTCTCTAAATTGGATCTCAGGGGGGCGTATAATCTTATTAGAATAAAAGAGGGGGATGAGTGGAAAACGGCGTTTAACACGCCGGAGGGACATTATGAAAACCTGGTTATGCCTTTTGGTCTGACTACTGCACCAGCAGTATTCCAACATTTTGTTAATGACATTTTTCGTCACCTTGTGGGGGTGTTTGTGGTCGTATATTTGGATGACATTTTAATTTACTCGCCAGATCTTGTGTCTCACCAGGAGCATGTGAGACAGGTGTTGCAGATCTTGCGAGACAATAAACTATACGCCAAACTGGAGAAGTGTGTTTTTGCCGTACAGGAACTTCAGTTTTTGGGTTTTTTGGTGTCAGCCTCCGGTTTCAGTATGGACCCTGAAAAGGTGAGAGCAGTGCTTGAATGGGATCAGCCAGGGGATCTTAAGGCTCTGCAGCGTTTTTTGGGGTTTGCTAATTACTACCGGAAATTTATTTGTAATTTCTCGTCTGTCGTCAAACCTCTCACTGACATGACGAGAAAAGGGACGGATTTTTCTAGGTGGTCGGACAAAGCTTGCCAAGCCTTTTCCTCTTTAAAGAGATGTTTTGCTTCGGCACCCGTTCTCATCCAACCAGATGTATCTCAGCCGTTCATTGTGGAGGTGGACGCGTCTGACGTAGGGGTGGGTGCTATATTGTCCCAGGGTCCGTCCCCTGGTAAATGGCATCTGTGCGCTTTCTTTTCTAAGAAATTGTCGTCCGCCGAAAGGAATTATGATATCGGCAATAGGGAACTTTTGGCCATTAAATTGGCTTTTGAAGAATGGCGTCACTTTTTGGAGGGGGCAGTCCACCCGGTCACCGTTATTACTGATCACAAGAACCTGCTGTATTTAGAATCCGCTAAGCGTCTGAATTCCAGACAAGCTCGATGGTCGTTGTTTTTTACCAGGTTTAATTTTGTCGTCACTTATCGTCCGGGGTCTAAGAATGTAAAGGCTGATGCTTTGTCTCGCAGTTTCCCAGGGGCCGGGAAAACGGATGACCCGATTCCTATCCTTCAGGAGGGGGTGGTAGTGTCGGCTGTATGTTCTGAGCTTGAGGAGGAGGTGTTAGAGGCTCAGGGGGACGCCCCTGCAGGACCTCCAGGGAGACTGTTTGTCCCGAATCAGTTGAGACAAAAGGTTATTGAGGCACATCATAATTCTGCTTTAGCAGGACATCCAGGGAGTAAGGCTACTTTAGATCTCCTTTCTCGCCGATTTTGGTGGCCTAACGCTAATAAAGATGTTATAACTTTTGTCGCGTCCTGTGGGGTTTGTGCTCGCTCTAAAACTCCTCATACCGGTCCATCTGGGACCCTTTTACCCTTGAAACTTCCGGAGCGTCCATGGACTCATTTATCTATGGACTTCATTACGGATCTTCCTCCGTCGTCAGGGAATACTGTCATACTGGTGGTTGTTGACAGGTTCAGTAAGATGGCACATTTCGTTGCTCTTCCTGCACTCCCTAATGCTAAAACTCTGGCGCAGGTGTTCATTAGGGAGATCGTGAGACTTCATGGGTTGCCTTCTGATGTGGTGTCAGATAGGGGGTCTCAGTTTGTGTCCAAATTTTGGAGGGCATTTTGTTTACGTCGGGGGATGCAATTGTCATTTTCCTCGGCTTTTCATCCACAGACCAATGGTCAGACAGAGCGTCTGAATCAGAGTTTAGAGACATATCTCCGGTGTTTTGTCTCGGAGAACCAGGAGGACTGGTCATCTTTCTTGCCTCTGGCAGAGTTCGCTCTTAACAACAGGCGGAGCGAGTCCACTGGTAAGTCCCCATTTTTTGGGGCATATGGTTTTCATCCCCAGTTTTGTACTTTCAATGGGGGGGGTCCTTCTGGGGTTCCTGAGGAGGAGCGTTTCTCGTCGTCACTTGCTTCTGTGTGGCGAGGTGTATTGAATAATTTGAGTACGATGGGGAACCGTTACAAACGTATGGCTGATAGGAGGAGAGTTTCTGGTCCAGATCTGAATGTGAACGATCTGGTATGGTTGTCTACCAGGAATATAAAACTTAAAGTGCCCTCCTGGAAACTGGGTCCCAGATTCATCGGGCCGTACAGGATCAGTTCCATAATTAATCCTGTGGCATTTCGTCTGGAACTCCCTTCTACTTTTAAAATTCATAATGTGTTCCACAAGTCATTACTTAAAAGGTATGTGGCACCAGTCATACCGTCACCTCTACCTCCTCCTCCAGTGTTGGTCAATGGTAACTTGGAATTTCAAGTATCAAAAATCATTGACTCTCGCCTGAATCGCCGGTCCCTTCAGTACTTGGTGCATTGGAAGGGGTATGGTCCGGAGGAGAGGACGTGGGTCCCTGCGTCTGATGTTAACGCAGATCGTTTGGTTCGGACCTTCCACAGAACTCACCCGGGCAGGCCTGGCCCTGAGGGTCCGGAGGCCCCTCGTAGAAGGGGGGGTACTGTCATGTGTGCATTGCCACGAAGATCGTCGCGGTTGCACATTTTGACTTCTCACAGCTGAGTTGCTGTTTCTTTGTGTTTGGCAGCTAGGGAGTTAATTCTGTCTGTGCTCGGTGCTGGGACTGGGTGCAGTTTCTCCCGGCTGCAATTGATTATTTGTTGATTGGTTTCCTTTAAGTTTCTGGTTGTCTGCTTTGGGAGTTGCCAGTGAAACCCTTCATGCAGACCACAGATAGGAATGAATCTGTATAGACTCTAGTTGAGAGCTCCTGTCAGTATTCCGGGTTTTCTAGGTAACTTTGTCAATGATTTTGCCCTTTGTTAAAATGGAGTTTGCTGTTTTGTGTGCCCTACTTCCTGTTCGTTTGTTTAAAACCTGGCTCAGGTGTTGGCTTCACTGCTGGAGTATTCTGCTTCCGTTTCCCTGACAACCCAGCTGCTTTGTTCCTCAGCAGATCTTTTGTGTTTTACCAGGAAGTGCAGTAAACACGTTTTACCTGTCTGGAATTCTCGCAATGTCAATTGACAAATACTGGTCTAGTGACGATTCCATCTGAGAAGGTTGCGACAAATATGGTACCTTAACTTATTGGAATTACTCACATGGTTTTGGCCATCTGATAAGAACTGGATTTACTCCGAACTCCCTGTTTAACCCTTGGCATTACCTCAATCAGAGCTGTTAAACTGTTACTGGACTATATGACATTGTACATTTTGTTGGACTTCACTGCATTAAGACCACACTTGAGTTCAACTTGTTCCTGGATCTACCCTGTGTTTTTGTATACTATTGACTTCTTCACATATAAGCAGTGTGTAAATCCATGTCTCACTTACTTGCATTCAGACTTACCTTTGGTCAATTAGTTGAGGACTCCAGTCTAAATATTTACCACTCGATATAGTTAAACTATAACGGATTCTTGAACTGGACTTGTGTTTATATACTGGATCTGCATGTCACAACGTTGTTAGCCATATTGTTTTTGGGTCCTTTTGCGTTCAAGAATACATTATTTGCATTCAAGAAACCGTCATCTGATTGTTATTGAGACTATCAGACTCGAGTTCCTCAATAGTTTCGGTTATCACCTAAAACAATTTGCTCAGACGGAGACACGCAACAGATTGTTCACCATAGTTAACTCCGCAGAGGCTGCGGCTGCACTCAACAGATTAAGACTTGGAGTCGGTGTACAAATGACAGGGGTTTGGTCAGGCTCTCCAAGATCTACGTGCTAGGTTAGGGTCCTGGAGGCCTTACCTACTGAGCCTACCTCATCCACCAGTATGCCCAAATTGCCTCCATTCCGTTTTAATGGTGACCGAAGTCAATTCCGTGGGTTTGTTAATCAATGTATATTATTTTTTGATGTACATGCCTCCTACTACCGGTCTGATAGATCTAAGGTTCTATGTATTATTATGTTGTTGACATCACGTGCACTGGCTTGGGCAAATCCTATGGTTGAAAGTCATGATACCCGTCTAAATAATTTGGACAATTTTCTGGCAGCCATGGCGCAAATGTTCGACGATCCCAACCGCCGTGCTACCGCTGAATCTGCCTTGCTTTCCTTACGCCAGGGGAAACGGTCAGTCATAGAATATGTTACTGAATTTAAAAGGTTAGTGGTGGACACCCAGTGGGAAAACAATGCTTTATTACCAATCTTTAGAAAAGGTTTGTCAAATGCAATCAAGGATGAGCTAGCTCGTTCAGAGTCTCCACAGGAGTTTGAATTGTTTATACAGCACTGTGTACGTATTGATATCCGTTTAACTGAACGCAGACAAGAAAAATGGGCCGCTGTAAATCGCATTACTAATTACTCTCTTCCGTCCAGGGAAACCACAGGCAAAAACCCGCGAGAGGCTGAGGAGGTGCCTATGCAGGTGGACTCACTGCAGAGACGTGAGAATAATGAACGCCGCGAACACCGTCTCCGTGAGCGCTTATGTTTCTATTGTGGTCAATCGGACCATTTCCTCATCAATTGTCCTAAATGTCCTAGGCGACCCAACAAGGTGTTGGCGGTAGTAGGGGATTATGATAACACAGACGCTGAGTCTGAAGTTTCGGAAACCAGTCTACATCTAGATGCGGTTTTTCCCCCAATACTGATGCCGACTTCCCCTAAAGATCAAGGGGAGAAATATTCACATTGTTCTCTTCCTATACAGATTCAGTGGGAGGAACAGTGGATATCAAGTTCTGCCATGATAGACTCTGGAGCAGGTGGGAATTTCATGGATTCTTCTTTTGCAAAGGAACATGGTATAAAGACACAACTAAGAGCTTCACCAATCACTATGGAAACGGTGGATGGTTCCCCATTAGTTTCTGGACCAGTAGATCGGGAGACAGTGCCTCTGGAGTGTAAGATGGAACCAGACCATCAAGAAACACTTTCATTCATGTTAATATCTTCTCCTCATTTTCCTGTAATTTTAGGAATTCCCTGGTTACGGTCACAAAATCCAATCATCAATTGGGAAACCAAGGAGATAACCTTTCTCCCGAAGTGCAGTTCTACCATCAGTCCAACTGTAGCGGCTCCAGTTACCCAGAACTTGGAAGAGGTGATACAGGTACCTACTCTCCCTCTGATATATCAGGAATTCTCAGACATTTGTGATAAAAGGAAGGCAGATCAACTTCCCCCACATAGACCGTATGACTGCCCCATAGAATTGCTTCCTGGAGCAGCGATTCCTTTCGGCCATGTTTACCCGTTGGCGGCTCCGGAATTAAAATCTTTACGAGAGTATATAGATGAGAATTTAGCCAAGGGGTTTATCCGACCATCTTCTTCACCAGCGGGAGCTCCAATATTCTTTGTAAAGAAGAAGGATGGTACTCTAAGACCCTGCATTGACTACCGGGAGTTAAATAAGGTAACCATTCGTAACAGGTACCCGTTGCCCCTAATTCCAGAATTGTTGGAAAGAGTTCGCCAGGCCAAGGTATTTACCAAATTAGATCTTCGTGGGGCATATAATTTACTCCGTATACGGCCCGGAGACGAATGGAAGACAGCTTTTAGATGCCGGTATGGACATTTTGAATATTTGGTGATGCCATTCGGACTCTGTAACGCTCCTGCTGCTTTTCAACATTTAGCCAACGACATTTTCAGGGATTTATTGGACCAATATGTGGTAATTTACCTTGATGACATCTTAATCTTTTCTGACTCCTTACAGGAACATCAGGAACATGTCAAGACCGTACTTAGACGTTTGAGAGATAATCATTTGTACATCAAACTCGAAAAGTGTGAGTTCCATTGTTCTGAAATTCAATTTTTAGGCTATGTTATCTCGCCTCAGGGATTGAATATGGAGTCCAGCAAGATCCAGGCAATCTTGGACTGGCCGGTACCAGGAAACATTAAGGAGGTACAACGATTCATTGGCTTTGCTAACTTTTATAGACGGTTTATCCGAAATTTTTCAGAAATTGTCCGTCCCATCACTCTCCTCACCAAGAAGGGGAAGAAGTTTGAATGGTCTTCGCAAGCTCAGGAAGCCTTTGATCGCCTGAAGGGTTGTTTTACCACGGCTCCAATATTGATGCATCCGGATCCTGCACAGCCTTTTATCGTGGAGGTGGACGCGTCTGACTGTGCATTGGGAGCTATCCTCTCACAACGTACCGGAGACAAAGGTTTGCTGCACCCGTGTGCCTTCTTCTCTCGTAGGTTATCTTCTGCAGAACTTAACTATGATGTGGCAGATAAGGAACTTTTGGCAATTATTTCTGCCTTTAAGGAATGGAGACACCATTTGCAGGGGGCAACTCAGCAGGTAGTAGTACTCACGGATCATCGCAATTTGGAATTCCTTAAGTCTGCCAGGTGTCTTTCTCCTCGACAAGCTAGGTGGAGTTTGTTCTTGAACCAGTTTAATTTTATTATTTCGTACCGCCCAGGTTCACGTAATGGGAAAGCTGACGCATTATCCCGAATCCATACCGTGGATTCCGTGCCTGGGACCCCGTCGAAGACCATCTTGTCGGAGGCCAATTTCGTTGGAGTGCTCCGGAACCGGGACTTGTGGCAGGAGATCAAGCTGGCCTATGACGGTGACGTATTTCTTGCAGCTCCACCTGACAATGTGAATCTTGTCCTTCGGAATGGTGTGTGGCTTAGAGATCGATGTATTTATGTCCCAGAGGCTGTAAGACTTCGAGTTCTCAAATTGGTCCACGACTCTAAATTGGCTGGTCATAGGGGGGTACAGAAGACGCAGGAATTGTTAACTCGTTTTTTTTGGTGGCCTACCTGCTTGAAGGATGTGAATGACTATGTCCGCTCTTGTGAAGTTTGTGCCCGGTACAAGGTTCCTCGCGTTTCACCGACTGGTCTTCTTAAACCGCTACCTGTACCGTCTCGCCCTTGGGGGTCTATTTCGATGGACTTTATTGTGGAGTTACCCACCTCTGGTGGTAAAAATACTATTTTGGTGGTAGTAGATCGTTTAACGAAAGCTGCTCATTTCATTCCGTGTGCTGGTCTTCCCTCAGCTACAGAGACAGTAGATCTAGTTATCCAGAACATTTTCCGGCTGCATGGGGTACCAGATGACATCATTTCTGACCGGGGAATACAATTTACCTCTAGATTTTGGAAAGGATTTTGTTCTGCGCTCCACATTAATGTTTGCTTGTCTTCTGCATACCATCCTCAGACCAACGGGCAGACCGAACGGACAAATCAAACCTTGGAGCAATATCTACGCTGTTACGTCAGTCATTTGCAGGACGATTGGCTGAAGCTACTTCCTCTAGCGGAATTTTCGTACAACAACTCCCAAAGCAGTTCCACGAAGGTAACGCCTTTTTTTGCCAACCTGGGTTATCATCCAAGTATTTTGCCTAGGTCTCCGGTTACGATTTCGGTACCAGCGGTTGAAGACAGAGTGACGGCGTTGCAACGTAATCTTGAAGTTTTGAAGGACTCCCTGACCACAGCACAGGAGCGTTACAAGAAGTCGGCCGATAGATTCCGGAAACCAGCACCTATGTATAAGGTAGGAGACTCAGTTTGGTTGTCCACCAAGAATCTAAAATTGGGTGTTCCTTCGCAGAAACTGGGACAGAAATTCATCGGTCCATTCAAGATCACTGGGATTGTGAGCTCTGTTGCCTGTCGGTTGAAGCTACCACGGACTTTAAAGGTACACCCAGTATTTCATGTTTCCTTATTAAAACCAGTCTCTCCTAACACGTTTCAGGGACGTATCGTACCTCCCCTCCACCAGTGTTGGTTGATGGCGAAGAACAATTCGTGGTACAGGATATTGTTAATTCGAGACTTCATAGAAACCGGCTTCAGTATCTAGTTAGATGGCAAGGTTACTCTCCTGAAAATGATTCTTGGGAACCAGTAAGTAACATCAATGCGCCTCTGAAGATTGCTCAGTTTCATCGGAGATACCCGGACAGGCCTGGTCCAGGACCGTCCGGAGGCCGTCTTTAGGGGGGGAGTAATGTCAGTATTCCGGGTTTTCTAGGTAACTTTGTCAATGATTTTGCCCTTTGTTAAAATGGAGTTTGCTGTTTTGTGTGCCCTACTTCCTGTTCGTTTGTTTAAAACCTGGCTCAGGTGTTGGCTTCACTGCTGGAGTATTCTGCTTCCGTTTCCCTGCAACCCAGCTGCTTTGTTCCTCACAGATCTTTTGTGTATTTACCAGGAAAGTGCATAACCTTATCTTCAGGTGTTTCTCAGCCACAGCAGTTTCTACCCATGGCTCTGGACATTCTCTGCATATGTAAGTTGCACAAAGTACTGTGTTATCACTAAACTGTTGACTTGGGAATTTAACCCTTGGTTCACTCCATCTGATAAGAACTGTGTTTCTGAACTGTTGCTGTTTAACCCTTTGTGCATTACCTCTGGTGAGAGCTGTTGGAACTGTTACTGGAACCTTACTGACATATGAACTTGTTGTTGGACTTCACTGAATTAAGCCACAACTGAGATTAACTTGTTCCTGGACCTCCCTGTGTTTTCTGCATACCTGGATCTGACTCTTCACACACCAGCAGTGTGTAAATCCAGCCACGTTACCTGTGCATCAGACTTACCTTGTGGTCACATTTGTGTGAGGACTCCGTCGTAAGAACTTTACCACCCTCGCTATAGAGGTTCAAAGACTTATATATCCGGATTCATATAACTGGACTTGTGTATATATATATGGACTCATTGCATGTCACTACGGGTTGTTTGAATATTGTTTTTGGGTGTTTTGCTGTTTCACAAATACATTATTTGCATTCAAAGAAACCCGTCTCTGATTGTTCATTGCCCCACGCTATCAGAATCCTCGAGTTCCTACAATAGTATTACAGCTCCTTAGTTGTTTTAAGCTTAACTTGCTTAGAGTTTATTTCCCAGACCATTTATGTTCCTTCGGTGTTTGAGTGTGTATGCAAGAGAGTGCTATCCTGTCTGTCTCATATGTCTAATCTGTGTATTTAGCTGAGATCAGCCCCTATCCCTTTGGTGGTAATCAGGATCCTTCTTAGGACTGATTACAGGGTTCAGGGTCTAATAGGAGACAGGGTTAGGCTGGAGACTTGGACCTCTGAACCATTATCAGTACCTCCAAGGTAAGGGATTAGTTAGGACCCCAGTGTAGGGTCAGGTTAGACCCCGGTCCTCCTCTTTCCTGTTACAGCTCATCAAGTCCTCAAGATTAAACCTGAGTTCAACTGATATCGTTTCTGCACATCTAGTCCTCAAGATTAACCCTAAGTTCTGCTGATATTGTGTCAGGTAAATCTATTTTATACTTACATTCTGATGTTGCTAAACTATATGTTGTATAGAGTGTGGTTCCTGTATAAATAGTTTACTGACATTGTAGTCATATCATTAGACAGCGTGACAGTAGCAAACGTATAAAGAAGTCTCAAAACTGCAGCTCCTGCTGCGATCTCAATGGCGCCAGCAGCGGCCAACGCGGTGTCCTCTCTAGTGGGGTCAGGTAGACGATAATACTCCGTCTTCTGGTAACAGTGGACGGTCTCTGGTACCTTCCACTGCCCCTTGTCCATATACTGCTGTGGCTATTAAAGGCACGATCCTAACGTGGCTCCTTAACTGTCTTAACTGATTTAGTGAGGTCACAAAGGTCAGGACGACTATTCTGTGTCCACGTCAGGATGCGAGTGTCAGTCCTGTGTGGTTTCTCTTAGGCAGAGTGTGTGCGGTACTCACGGTCAGGTCGTGTACGGCCCTGGTACTCTCTGGCTGTCACTGGACACACACCGCATGTCCCACTCTCCCTAGTCCCCATTGTTAGCGGCGGGGTGATGCTGGTCTGCCTGACACTGGTACTCCTGGCCAGAGCATCCCTCTCTTGGTCTGCTGTGACACCCAGCTCGGCTCCGCTCTTGGTGCACGGCTCTGCACGGCTCTCACTGCTGGCACAGCTCTGCTCTGCTGGCACTGCTCTGCTCTGCAGGCGACAGGGCCTCCTTCTATATGGCCCATCGCCACACCGGGACACTCTGATGGGGAAAGCAGAGCGCGCTGCTCACCGCTCTGCACGCTGCTCTCTGCACTGCTCTGCGCCGGTTCCAGACTGACTCTTTTGGTGCGCTTTCTTCTTTTATCTGCTGGCTGTTGCGCACCCTTTTCTGGCTCTCCCTGCCCCTCCTGTCAGCAGGAAACCCTGTCTCTCTCAGGCTTCTCTCATGCAGCAGAGGGAGGTCCACCCGACTCAGGCTTCCCTTCGGGAACAGAGGATGCAGCCCTTCTAGTTCTGGACCCGGCCTGCAGGTACCCGAGGTCCGGTCTATCTCCTTACAAGTACACCACCTGTGTGCCATTTAAGAAAGTCAGCTACAGCTTCTGCCACCCTTGCTGTTCTTCAGTCTCACCACTGCAATTCACCAATGCAGGTTCTTCAGGCTCACCACTGAAATCTCCACTGCCGGGTTTTCATCCTCAATACTATAATGCTCCAGTGAATGTTCTTCAGCCTCAACACTGCAATTCTCATCTGCTGATTCTTCAGGCTCAACACTGAAATTCTCCACTGCCAGGTGTTCAGCCTCAACACTGTAATGCTCCAATGAAGGTTCTTCAGCCTCAACACTGCAATTCTCCTCTACTGGTTCTTCAGGCTCAATACTGAAATGCTCCACTGCCGGGTGTTCAGCCTCAACACTGTAATGCTCCACTGTCAGGTTTTCATCCTCAACATTGCAATTCTCCACTGCCAGGTCTTTAGCCTACACACTGCAATTGTCCACTGCAGGTTCTTCAGTCTCACCACTGCAATTCACCAATGCAGGTTCTTCATGCTCACCACTGAAATGCTCCACTGCCGGGTTTTCAGCCTCAACACTATAATGCTCCAGTGAATGTTCTTCAGCCTCAACACTGCAATTCTCATCTGCTGATACTTCTGGCTCAGCACTGAAATGCTCCACTGCCAGGTGTTCAGCCTCAACACTGTAATGCTCCAATGAAGGTTCTTCAGCCTCAACACTGTAATTCTCCTCTGCTGGTTCTTCAGGCTCAACACTGAAATGCTCCACTGCTGGGTGTTCAGCCTCAACACTGTAATGCTCCAATAAAGGTTCTTCAGCCTCAAAACTGCAATTATCCTCTACTGGTTCTTCAGGTCATCTAAATGCTCCACTGCCGGTGTTACCTCAACACTGCAATGCTCCACTGCAGGTGTCTCATTCAGCTTGCTCAACTGAATCCACTGCCAGGTCTTAGCCTCACACTGCAATGTCCATGCAGGTTCTTCAGCTCACCACTGCAATTCCCATGCAGGTTCTTCAGGCTCACACTGAATGTCCACTGCCAGTGTTCAGCTCACACTGCAATGCTCCAATGCAGGTTCTTCAGCTCACACTGCAATTCTCCACTAGCTGCATTCTTCAGCTCAAACTGAATGCTCCACTCCGGGTTTCAGCCTCAACACTGAATGCTCCATGAAGGTTCTTCAGCCTCAACACTGCAATTCTCCTCTGCTGGTTCTTCAGGCTCAACACTGAAGTCATGCGGTCTTCCACTCACCGGGTGCTTATCAGCCTCACAGCTTCATCTAATGCTCATAAGGTCTTCCTCACACATGCAGTTCTTCAGCTCACACTGCAATTCCACTGCGGTCTTCACTCACTCAGTGCTCACACTGCATGCTCCACTGACGTCATTTCACTAGCAACCCCTCTAGGCTCCCCAAGATCTTCAGGCCAACTACAATGTCACTGTAGGTAACAGTACTGGAGTGCACTCAATAATGGGAACTTTGGTCTCATGTGGCGTCCAAATTTGGAGCAGGCCTTGCATTCATTACACGGGCAAACAGTATGATATTACCAAATTAATGATAATGGGAACTTTGGTTTCATGTGGCCATCCAGGACATCAGTTAAAATGAGTTATTGGGGTGCATGTAACTTTGGGCCAGGGCAGGCCTTGCATTCACTTCATGGGCAAACAGTATGGGAATAGCAAATTAATAATAATGGGAACTTTAGTTTCATGTGGCCATCCAGGATGTCTGTTTAAATGGATAATTGGGGTGTGTCCAAATTTGGAGCAGGCTTTGCATTCACTTCATGGGCAAACTGTATGGTAGAACCAAATTAATAATAATAATAATAATAGGTAGTTTCATGTGGCCATCCAGGATGTCTGTTCAAATTGGTAATTGGGGTGGGTGAAACTTTGGGCCAGGGCAAGCCTTGCATTAACTTCATGGGCAAACAGTATGGGATTACCAAATTAATAATAATGGGAACTTTGGTTTCATGTGGCCATCCAGGATGTCTGTTCAAATGAGTTATTGGGGTGCATGTAACTTTGGGCCAGGGCCTGCCTTGCATTCAATTCATGGGCAAACAGTATGGGATTACCAATTTAATAATATTGGGAACTTTGGTTTCATGTGGCCATCCAGGACATCTGTTCAAATGGGTTATTATCAGTTCAGTTCAGGTCAGCAGGGGACACCGCACAACATCAGTGACGTCAGAGGGAGTCCCCGGCTGACCTGAACTGAACTGATTAGCCTGGGAAACAATCAATTAAGCTTCCCAGCTAATCACTTCCTCTCCTGTCAGCCGGGAGATGAGCTCATTCATTTGGGGGTTTACTGCGAGGCTATCAGCATTAGCTCCGGTCCCCACAGTAAACATGTTAACCCTTTGTGAAGGATTACAGCTTTGGACCTGATTGAGCGCCGGATAGGTAAGAATAATGTTGTTTTATTATTTTTTTTTAATTACAGGAGAACAAGGAATTGAAGGAATGCCAGTACAATAAAAGATGGTCAAAAACTGTGTTTTATTTCATTAAAATGATTTTTAATTAATGTGTGCGTGTTTTTTTTTTTATTTCATACAATAGGATTAATAATTGATAGTTGTCTAATTGACAACTCTCAAATATTAACCTGGCTTAAAGTCACCTTCCAATAGCAAGGTGGCTTTAACCCATTATTAACCCATTAGCCACCGCTACAGGGCAATGGGAATAGACGGGCGCATCTAATTATAGATTTGCCTTTTCTGGGTGGCTGGGGGCAGATGTTAGTAGCCAGGGGGGGCACAAAATAAATGCACCCTCCCTAGGCTATTATTATCTGCCCCCACTCGCTGGCTTTGCCTGTCTGGTGGAGAAAATACAGCGGGAGCCCACGCATTTTTTTTCAACGAATTTACACATTTAATTAACCCCTACATGTATGAAATTTTGCACACATACACTCATGTAATTGTTAGTGAAAACTACATGAAATGACATGGTTAACTGTATGTAAACAATGTGTCATTTCATGTCGGGTTCTGTAATTTTACAAAAGCCGGCAATTGAATTAGCGGCTATTATACTACGTAGAAGTGTATGAACTATAAATAAATGTATATATATATAGTCTCAATGACACATATATATATATATATGTATTCTCTGTGTATATATCTATTCTTTCTTTTGTGATTTAAAAACTATTCATTTGGATCCATTATATGTCGGTTTTGCTAGCCACCGACAAAATCTCGCCAGACGGATGTCAAATGGATGTCAAACGTACGCTCAGATGCGACAAAATCGCAACCTCGCATTCAAATCGGATGACAGACTGATCAATGTTCAGGAAACATTTGTGCGATTATCGGCCGTCAAAAACGGTCCGATTTTTTAAACGGTGTGTGTGACTCCAGCCTTATAAAAAAAATCGTTCCCATTCTCTTCCAGGAGAGTGGGACAATATTTTTCGCACTTTTCATCCGTGTACAATCTGTTTTATTACTCAGCAGCTACTAATTTTTTACAGGATCATTTCGTTTCCCATTTTACAGAATTGTAATGTATCTGTAAAAATTGGATGCCATAATGATGGTTTCTATGAAATCCAATTATTTTCTCAAATCTATCAGAGCTCGGAGTAAAATCAACAGCATGTTGCAATTTTTTACTCACATTGAATACAGTTGATAAAAAAATACACCTATCTGCATGGCCTCATTATAACATTGGTCCGAGTTGTATGCCATTGTGAGCGAGCCCTAAAAGGGAAAAATGTTGTGAGCACTTCAAAGTTATGACAAAGTTGTAAATAAAAACACAAAAAAACTCTTCTTTTTTTAAATTGCATCACTTTTTATTAGATTTTTGTATGATATCTGTGCAAAGCCAAAGCATGACATTGTCAAAGATAGAGAGTGTATATAAAAGCATGATTTTAATGGACATCAAGTAATCACTGTTGTTTGAAGAAACGAGGAAGTATATTGGCTAATGTGGTGACTACTAGAAATGGCGATATAAAAAACCACAGCACTCAAAAAAAGAGGAGAAAAAAGGTGCACGAGTCAGGCATCCAGCCTAATATTCATAAAGTAAAGAAACTTGGCACTCAAATTTGTGAAAAAAAAGAAAAGTTCCTTTTATTGTGCATCCAGAAAAATTTTTGAACGTTTTCGGTACCCGCCTCTCCTCTGGACCTGGACACTTTAGCGTTTTTCCTCAGCAAGCTGTTGACTTGCAATCCTGACACGCTGACTAGTGCGCCATTGTTCAGGTACATTAGTACTTCTTTCTGCCGCAGTAAAGGTCCAGGCATCACATTATCACAGTACTACCGTAATTGGCCACCTGTTTCACAGTATTTCACCCAGTGGTTACCCGCTGCTCCAGGGTTTCCTTTATTCAGACGCCATATCTCTCAGTATACGGGATACAACACATCCAGTACCATTATTGTTTCACTTTGGAGATTATTCCCTCTAGCATATACGACTGTTTCCTCTTTTGTTCATCCGAAAACTACTCTGATGAAGGTCCCCTAGTGGACTGAAAACGTTCAAAAATTTTGTCTGAATGCACAAGAAAAGGAACTTTTCTTTTTTTTTCACAAATTTGAGTGCCAAGTTTCTTTACTTTACTAGAAATGGCGATCATTTTATTAACTTCAGATTATTTTTTTTTTTGCCAAACACAAACAAAGAAAAAAATGTTCAAAACAGAGGACATCTATGAGTTAGGACTTCTCAAATTGCTGACCAGATTCCTGGGAGTAATTAGCACTTTGTAGCTACCAAAACGTCATTCTCGGTCCATAAAATGATTTGCACTTGGGATCCTTTGCTGCCATAGCAAAATTTTAAAATAAAACTCAGCGTTAGAAATGAAAGCTTTATATGACGCTGGTTAATACGTGCAGACAAATGGCAGTCGTTTGCAGCAGTCGAAAGTATACCACTTGCCATCTGAAAAGTAAAAAATAATAACATAAATGATGGAACAGTTCACAGGCTACACTAATCAAGCAAAAAATGTACAACACTTTGCAGTTAAAATCTTTTATGTTTTTAAAGAGGTTTACAGTAGAAAACAAAGTCTGTTTTTTATTGTTATTTTACAGAAATATTGTGTCTTCTATGTCTATCTCCCTTCATCCTCACACAGTGGTCAGAGGTCTTCAGACCACCTCAGGCTTCAGTCACTCTCCAGCCTCTCCTACAATCCACCAATCTGCTCCTTGTGTGGGTACTTACTCCCACAAGACTCACTGTTACTCATAGTCTTCTTCACACATGTGGCTCAGATGCATTTTTTTGCCATTTTTATTTTTAGATTTGCACTTCCAAGGGCCGTCACTTTCCTTTTGGTAAACATAGTCATATGAGAGTTTATTGTTTTTGCAAAATGAGTTGTGGTTTTGAATGACACCATTCACTTTACCAAATAATATTCAGAGTAAGAGCTCACGCACCACTGTATTTTCTCTCCAAGTTCAAGCCAACAAAATATAGGACCAGTGTTATTCTATGGGGCTGTAAGCAGGTAGCGGGATCAAGGGTTAACAAAATTGAACAATTGAATTAAACAAGGTATTAACTCCTAGCAGGGAGGTAACGGGTTAAAGAATAGATGATAAACACAACAAATGCAAAATAATAGGAGGCCAGTTAAGGAACTTATCATGTCCTTTATGCTCCTCCGCAACAGATGGTTCCTTGGGAGTTGTAGTACCGGCAGTGGCCGGGAGAATATCCACAGAGGGAGTCCTTGTCACGATGATCCATCTTCTGGTGGCAGCGGTGGGTCTCTGATACCTTCCGCTGAGCCCCTAGTCCATGAACTTGTGTGGCCGAAGCGTTCCCAGAGTCAAACATGGACTGGATCACAGTAACTGGCAGGGAAGGCAGCAAGAGTATGTCCAGTACTTGGCTTTCTCTTCACCGCACATGCGCGGTGCTTATGGTCTCCGAGCACACATCACCTCTCTCTCAGTCATTGTGCACACGGCACATTTCTCCTCAGCGGTCCCACTGGAGACGGCGGGAGCCAACAACTGCAGCCTGTCGCTGCTCAGGGGAAGGAGCACACTGCTCACCTGGCTGCTCGCTGGTGCTGATTCACGCCAAACTGCCGGCTGCTGTGTGCGCTTTTGCTTTTATCTGGCCCCTCCTGCCCGGGTTATGAGGTTGGTCCAGTCCCTCATTTCTTCCCCCAGGCAACATAGGAGGCAGCCTCAACGGTTCCAGACTCGGCTCGGTACAAATACTCGCAGCCTAGTCTTTCTACTTGCAGGGCCGTGCACATGTCCAAGTTTTATCTCAGACCAAGTTTGGATGAGGAAAAAGTCACAGAGTTTGATCCAATTCAGATTTCTCTCGGCCAGGCAAGTGAATGAGTGCGTGGAAATCGGACTGCACTCGGATGACATTGGAGTACAGTCCAATTTGTGCACACTGACACAATGGAGAAAATGGAGAAATTTTGTTCTCCATCTTCTCACAGTGTGAAACCGAATTTTATCATCTGAGAGAACAGAACCACATATGCTGATATTTGCATCAAATTCTGCTCAGAAAGAGAAATTCTAGGGTCATGAGACTCTCTCCTATTAAAATGAAATGGTAGGAAAAAAATCTAATTCTGTCATTGTATTTTGGATTTACGGCTTTCATTATGTGGCAAAAATAATCCCAGCAACATTGATCTTCAGTCAGTATAATTATGGTGATACCAAATTAATATGTATTTTTGGTTCATGGAGTTCAATGTGAGCAAGATGAAGTTCGTATTGCTACTTTAACGTGCATTCAACTTTTTTATACCAAATTTGCTTGTCTTTTTTTTTTCTTCCATCTCTTTTATTTTTCAGAATGAGAAAAGCAATGGTTTCAGCTTTCAGATTTGTTTAATTTTATAAAATATATGTTTATTTTTCGGTTTCCTACTAGTGGACTTGCAGCCATCTAATTACTTGTACAGTACCCTGAAATACTTTAGCTTTCTAGTATCTTATCAGTTTACCAATCTCTCCTGAAGCCAAGCTTCAATCTGGATTTCATAGAAATCTGAAAATGGCGCAGTGAGGGGAGAAGGAGAAGGTGCAATGTGAGAAAATTCAGCTTCAGAATCTGATGTAATCATCTAAATGCTACATTCGGTGACAGAGAGCAGCCTGTATGTAATTAAGCAGTAGTGATCAGCGCTAGCTCTGGTCGCTTCTGATAGGCTGGGGTCACACTTGCGAGTGCAATGCGAGAAACTCGCGTGTGTCTCTCGCATCAATACTCGGTGCGGCCGCCGGCACTCGGTACCGGAGTGTGCATCTGCATGTATTTCTATGCAGCTGAACGCTCCGGTCTGAGTGCCGGTGGCAGTGCCGGGTAGAGATGAGCGACTTTCCCTTTTTTAGGGTCGAGTCGGGTTTCATGAAACCCGACTTTCTCAAAAGTCGAGTCGAACGAAATCGGCCGACTATCGGGAAAAGTCGGAGGTCTAACTGAAACTCGAAACCCAATGCAAGTCAATGGGGAAGCAAAGTCGGCAGGGATTGGAGGACAGTAAACACACCTACAGTGCCCATTTCAATGCCAACGACATCAATTCTTATTACTTAAGCTTGGCAACCTTAATTTACTTTATAATAATAGTTATGCATTGAAAACTGGGGGTTATTTGGCTAAAGTTGTGGGGGGGGCAGGGCTGGCTCCAGGTTTTCGTGGGCCCCGGGCGAAAGTGTCAGTGGGCCCCTTTATCACATACCACAATTTATGATGCTCCGATACGGCAGAGAAATATAGGTATAGTACAATGACAAATACTTCATTTCTTACATTACATGACTGATATCTATTTTAAATTCTACAATAGCTCAAAAACCGGACAGTATATTCCTCCATACAGTATTATGGCCACCACATAGTGCGCCATACAGAATAATGAGCCCCATATATTGCTCCATACAGTATAATGAGTCGCATATAAAGCTCCATACAGTATATGATGGGCCCCATATATTGCTCCATACAGAATTGGCTCCATATAATGCTCCATACAGAATAGGCCCCATATATGCTCAATATGATACTCCATACCCTATATGATGCCCCATAAATAATGAACCCCATATGATGCTCCAGTATATGATGGTCCCCATGGATGATGCTCCAGTGTATGATGGGCCAATATAATGCTCCATATATAATGGGCTTATATAATGCTCCATATATAATGGGCCCCATTTATAATGCTCCAGTGTATAATGGACCCGTATATGCTGCTCTAGTGTCTGATGGGCCCCATTTAGAATGCTCCAGTATATGATGGGCCCCATGGATGATGCTCCAGTGTCTTATGGGCCAATATAATGCTCCACATTTAATGGGCCCCATTTGTAATGCTTCAGTGTATAATGGGCCCCGTATATGCACAGCCGGAGAGATAGCTACACCTAAAGACAGAAAGATGAAAGCTATCTGCCCCGTAGCAGAACTCCCAAAGAAATAGGAAGCCCCCAAACATGTAATGGCGGTTAGACAAGAAGAAAATACGAACACAGACAGAAAATAGAATGAGCAAACGCTGGGGCCCAATTCTGTCTAGATAGAAAAGTATAGGAAAGAATTCTGACTGCAACCCAAAAAACCCTGACAAAAATACCAACACTTCTGATTAACAAAAAAACCTGACATCACACGATCTCTACCGCCTAAATCAGATCTCTGGTGTAACACACAGCAATTCAGCAAATAAAAAGTGACACAGGAACAGAGCAAAAGTGCAAACACAAACTAAGCACAAATGCAGCGCCAGGCCCCAAAAGGGGACCAGGCTGAAGTCCACTGCTAGGCAGCAAACCAGCAAGGAAAATCCAACCAGAGGAAAAAAAACACAGCAAGTCACTTATCTGAATGGAAGCAGGAATGCAAGCTGAGCTCCAAACAAGACCTGGAAGAACAATTGATCACCGGCAAGGCTGATGGGAGTTCAGGTCACTTGTATCAGACCATTCGGACCCAGCTGAAAGCCGTTCAGCAATTGGTTCATTACCCTCAGCAACCACCGGAGGGAGCCCCAGCTCCAAAGTCGCCTCCAACGTGTTCACAACAGTACCCCCCTTGAGGAGGGGTCACCGAACCCTCACTTGCGCTACCAGGACGATCAGGATGAGCTCGATGATAGGCACGGATCAGTCTCCTAGCATGGATGTCCGAAGCAAACACCCAAGAATTGTCCTCTTGACCATATCCTCTCCACTTAACCATATACTGGAGTTTCCGTCTAGCAAAAAGAGAATCAAATATTTTCTCAACCACATACTCCAAATTGCCTGCAACCAAAACAGGGTCGGGAGGCACAGCCATAGGAACCACTGGCTCAACAAACCTCATTAATAAGGACTTGTGGAACACGTTATGGATCTTAAATGTCCCTGGAAGACGCAAACGGAAGGAAACCGGATTAAGAATTTCCATGATCTTATAAGGTCCAATGAACCTTGGCTTAAATTTTGGAGACGCAAACATTCATAGGGATATTTCTTGAGGACAACTAAACCAAGTCCCCCACTTTAAAACGAGGACCCTCAGTCCTATGCTGATTGGCAAACCGCTGGGCCTTCTCCTGCTTTCATCTTTCTGTCTTTAGGTGTAGCTATCTCTCCGGCTGTGATGAGGCGTCTAGGATCACCGTAGGTACGCTCCACGGCTACTTCTAGTGTTGCGGTTAGTTTGGAGTTCTGCAACCCAGTAGTTTCCAGCCACTCTGGTGTATTGCTACTTTGGCTATTTTTGCTATTTCTCCTCAGCTACCGAAACATAACAGTAGGGGTAATTGTAAATCTCCATATTTATTTCCGGAGTAACAGAGAGACGCTCAGAGGCTCAGTATGGATTTGACCAGAATATAAAAAGAAGAAAAAGGGTAATCTATCAGAAGATACCAGGAGTATACAGTGTAGGGGTAATTGTAAATCTCTGTATTTATTTCCGGAGCAACAGAGAGACGCTCACAGGCTCAGTATGGATTTGACCAGAATATAAAAAGCAGAAAAAGGGTACTGTATCACAAGCGTACAGCTGTATACAGTGTTGGGGTAATTTTAAATCACCGTATATATTTCCGGAGTAACATACAGACACTCACAGGCTCAGTATGGATTAGACCAGAATATAGAAATAAGAAAAAGGGTACTGTATCAGAAGCGTACAGCTGTGTACAGTGTTGGGGTAATTTTAAATCTCCGTATATATCTCCGGAGTAACAGACAGACGCTCACAGGCTCAGTATGGATTAGACAAGAATATAAAAAGCAGGAAAAGGGTGCTGTATCACAAGTGTACTGCTGTATACAGTGTTGGGGTAATTTTAAATCTCCGTATATATTTCTGGAGTAACAGACAGATGCTCACAGGCTCAGTATGGATTAGACCAGAATATAAAAAGCAGAAAAAGGGTACTGTATCACCAGATACCAGGTGTATATAGTATAGTGAAAATATTGTAAATCTTCATATATATTTCAGGATTCACACACAGACGCTCTCAAGATCAGTATGGATTAGACCAGAATATAAAAAGCAGAAAAACGGGTACTGTATCACCAGATACCAGGTATATATAGTATAGTGAAAATATTGTAAATCTCCGTATATATTTCAGGAGTCAGACACAGACGCTCACAGGCTCAGTATGGATTAGACAAGAATATAAAAAGCTGAAAAAGGGTATTGTATCAGAAGATTGCAGCTGGATACAGTCTAGGGGTAATTGTAAATCTCCGTTTATATATCCGGAATAACAGACAGACGCTCACAGGCTCAGTATGGATTAGACCAGAATATAAAAAGCTGAAAAAGGGTACTGTATCACCAGATACCAAGTGTATATAATATAGTGAAAATATTGTAAATCTCCATATATATTTCAGGAGTCAGACACAGACGCTCTCAGGCTCAGTATGGATTAGACAAGAATATAAAAAGCTTAAAAAGGGTACTGTATCACCAGACACCAGGTGTATATAGTATAGTGAAAAAATTGTAAATCTCTGTATATATTTCAGGAGTCAGACACAGACGCTCACAGTCTCAGTATGGATTAGACAAGAATATAAAAAGCTGAAAAAGGGTACTGTATCAGAAGATTACAGCTGGATACAGTCTAGGGGTAATTGTAAATCTCCGTTTATATTTCTGGAGTAACAGACAGACGCTCACAGGCTCAGTATGGATTAGACCAGAATATAAAAAGCTGAAAAAGGGTACTGTATCACCAGATACCAGGTGTATATAGTAGAGTGAAAAAATTGTAAATCTCCGTATATATTTCAAGAGTCACACACAGACGCTCACAGGCTCAGTATGGATTAGACAAGAATATAAAAAGCTGAAAAAGGGTACTATATCACAAGTGTACAGCTGTATACAGTCTAGGGTAATTGTAAATTATTTATATTATTATTTATTTATATAGCGCCATTAATTCCATGGTGCTGTACATGAGTATATATTTCAGGAGTCACACACAGACGCTCTCAGGCTCAGTATGGATTAGTCAAGAATAAAAAAAGCTGAAAAAGGGTAATGTTTCAGAAGATTACAGCTGGATACAGTCTAGGGGTAATTGTAAATCTCCGTATATATTTCCGGAGTAAAAGACAGACGCTCACAGGCTCAGTATGGATTAGTCCGGAATTTAAAAAGCTGATCCGCAAGACATAATCACACATTGGGCCAATGTTCCAGGTGTCAATGATGCACTGACAGTGGTGGATGGAGGAGGACTTTCTGCCAAAAACTTTACTGTATCACAAGCGTACAGCTGTATACACTCTAGGGTAATTGTAAATCTCCATATATATTTCGGAGTAACAGACAGACGCTCACAGGCTCAATATGGATTAGACCAGAATATAAAAACAGAAAAATCATAATGTATCAGAATCATACAGCTGTATACAGTGTTGGGGTAATTTTAAATCTACATATATATTTCCAGAGTCAGACACAGACTCTCACAGGCTCAGTATTGATTACACCAGAATATAAAAAATAGAAAAAGGGTAATGTATCAGAAGCGTACAGCTGTATACAGTGTTGGGGTCATTGTAAATCTCCGTATATATTTCCGGAGTAACACACAGACGCTCACAAGCTCAGTATGGAGTAGACCAGAAGATTAAAAGCAAAAAAGGCTAATTTATCCGAAGATACCAGGCGTATATAGTGTAGGGGTAATTGTAAATCTCGTATATATTTCCAGAGTAATACACAGACGCTCTCTCAGTATGGATTTGACCATAATACAAAAGGCAGAAAAATGGTACTGTATCAGAAGATACCTGCTGTATAAGCTTTTGGGGAAAATTGAAATCTCCGTATATATTTCCGGAGTCACACACAGACGCGCTCTCTGTATGGATTTGACCGTAATACAGAAGGCAGAAAAACGGTACTGTATCAGAAGATACCAGCTGTATACGGTTTTGGGGAAAATTGAAAACTCCGTATATATTTCCGGAGTCACACACAGATAGTCAGCATGTATTTGTCCATGATACCAGCCGGTACACGGTACTGTGTGAGGAGCGTACAGCTCTATACGGTGTGGGAAAAAATGAACTCTCGGTAACTGTGCAGAAAAAAGGAATAAAAGTATTAGTGCTGTGTAGGTGCTGTGTAAAAAGCACTCTAAACAGCAATACAGTTAGCAGGCAGCCTAATAATCAGCTCTGCTGCTGCACACAAGAAAATCCTCCCCTGTCACTGGCAGGCAGCCTAATAACCAGTGCTGCTGAACACAAGAAATTCCTCCCCTGTCACTGCACACTAACTTTACAGCACAATCGCTATCAGTACAAGCACAGAATCACTTTTCTTCCCTGCCTAACTCTGTCTCTACTGAGAAACAGGGGCAGCAACCTCTCCCTACGCTAAGATCGGCAGAAGTAAAATGGCGGTCGGCGGTCAGGGCTTTTATAGCCACTGTGACGCCACACAAAGCAAGCCAATCACTGCAATGCCCTTCTCTAAGATGGTTGTGGCCGCTGCCCATGTCATCTTGTTGCCCACAATGTGCGTCCTTGCTCATTGGCTGAGAAATAATAATAATAATAATAATGATAATAATCTTTATTTATATAGCGCCAACATATTCCACAGCGCTTTACAGTTTAACAGTTTCAAAACACAAGTCATAAGTAACAACGTTAACAATACAATAATTAAAGCAAAATAAGCTGCCCCTGCTCGTGAGAGCTTACAATCTACAATGAGGTGGGGGAGATACAAAGTACAGGTGTGTACATACAATGGTGCATTTACAATGATGGTCCAGCCATCTTGAGGGAGTGAGGGTTGGATGGAGATAGTGAATGGACTACACATACACACTTACACATAGAATGACTTTGATTAGTGAATGTGATAGGCCACTCTGAACAAATGTGTTTTGAAGGAGCGCCTGAAACCATGCAAATTGTGGATAGTCCTAATTTCTTGGGGTAGAGCATTCCAGAGGATTGGCGCAGCGTGGGAGAAGTCTTGGAGTCGGGAGTGGGAGGTACGGTGTTGTGAATGTGCTAGAAATGAATTCTGAGCAGAAGATCCCTCTGGTGGTTACAAACAGTACTGAACTATCCAATGAAGATTGTGAAGATTGGCGATCAGGTGTTACTGACTGGTCTTATATAAGGGAGGTTCCCTCCCATCAGGGTTGCCGGTGATCAATTGTTCTGGTCTCATCTTTGATTCCTGTTCACTTTATACCAAACAACTTTCCCATAAATGAGAAAACAGGAAGAGATCCCCAAATGGTAAAAAACAAATTTTATTGAATACAAGATATAAAATATATAATTAAAAAAGCATATATACTGTCCAAAGGGACGCCAAGCTGAGTTACAGAAAAATGCTCATGTAGAAATATTCTCTCATATCAAAGGATAGATAATATAGGTACTCATTAATAATGTGCAAATATACAAATAGCAGCATAAAGTAGGTAACCCAAAAATCATACAAAATGACATAAAACACATTTATATATGGTATGGTAACATAAGGGTTAAATAATCCTACATATCCTCACCACACTGAATCAAATAAGAATGTCAGTGAATGGGTTAAATAGCCCTTAAATAACAAAAGTATGTGCAGGGTACTTCATAATAACACTAAGTCCAATAGGAATTTTAGTGAACGGATCAAATATCCATAAAGTACACCTCCGGTATCTGCATGATAATGATATACAAAAATCAGCGCTGGACAAATGTCACAGCATAAGTGCACATATAACATGTATAGAGCCCTAAACGGTAGCAATCTCAAGACACATATCAAAAATCAAAGAGAGAGGTATAAATCATTTTACCTGTAACCAAACGGTATGTGTGCTCGGCGTCCCCTCACCCCGACGCGCGTTTCGCCTCCTGCTTCTTCCGGGGGCGTCAAATGATTTATACCTCTCTCTTTGATTTTTGATATGTGTCTTGAGATTGCTACCGTTTAGGGCTCTATACATAATATAAATGAACATGGCACTCAAAGAATCAAATAAGGATGTCGGTGCCCAAGTAGGGTCTCCAGCCCAAATAACATAAAAAAGAAAGACTTGGCACTCGGTAGGAATGAATAATGGAGAAGATGTTAGTTGCTTGTGGTTTTGCCTTTAATTTGCATCCATATGTGAAAAAAAGAAGTGTACAAAATACATGAACGTTTTCGGCCATAATATAACAGCCTTCCTCAGATAATATGTACAGAGATAACTGAAGTTATAGCACAGATAATAAAGAGTCAAGCGCTGGTGGCAAAATGTAGCCGTATAAATGCGCTGTATAAGGATGCAGAGAAGGACTTCAAAAGTTAGGCGCCTACTAGTAGTTGACCACAGTGTAATGAGGAAAACAGCGTTGCAAGCTACAACAGTAGCAAAGGGGGGGCGCATGGTGATTGAAAGGTAAGGGGCGTGAACATATCGAGGAATCAACGATTCCCATGCCTCCTCACAGCAGCCCTCTGGATGCCCCCCCACATCAGCCCAGTCCAGACGAGCTCAGGATCAGCATCAGTCTTCACAGCAGCGTCCTCCCAGGACACACAGCTCAGCACAGGATCCACAGCACAACTCTGGGATCCTCCTCACAGCCATAGGGCTCTATACATGTTATACAGTCAGGGCCAGAAATATTTGGACAGTGACACAATTTTCGCGAGTTGGGCTCTGCATGCCACCACATTGGATTTGAAATGAAACCTCTACAACAGAATTCAAGTGCAGATTGTAACGTTTAATTTGAAGGGTTGAACAAAAATATGTGTTAGAAAATGTAGGAATTGTACACATTTCTTTATAAACACTCTACATTTTAGGAGGTCAAAAGTAATTGGACAAATAAACATAACCCAAACAAAATATTTTTATTTTCAATATTTTGTGGCGAATCCTTTGGAGGCAATCACTGCCTTAAGTCTGGAACCCATGGACATCACCAAACGCTGGGTTTCCTCCTTCTTAATGCTTTGCCAGGCCTTTACAGCCGCAGCCTTCAGGTATTGCTTGTTTGTGGGTCTTTCCCTCTTAAGTCTGGATTTGAGCAAGTGAAATGCATGCTCAATTGGGTTAAGATCTGGTGATTGACTTGGCCATTGAAGAATGTTCCACTTTTTTGCACTCATGAACTCCTGTGTAGCTTTGGCTGTATGCTTGGGGTCATTATCCATCTGTACTATGAAGTGCCGTCCAATCAAGTTTGCAGCATTTGGCTGAATCTGGGCTGAAAGTATATCCGGTACACTTCAGAATTCATCCGGCTACTCTTGTCTGCTGTTATGTCATCAATAAACACAAGTGACCCCGTGCCATTGAAAGCCATGCATGGCCATGCCATCACGTTGCCTCCACCGTGTTTTACAGAGGATGTGGTGTGCCTTGGATCATGTGCCGTTCCCTTTCTTCTCCAAACTTTTGGCTTCCCATCATTCTGGTACAGGTTGATCTTTGTCTCATCTGTCCATAGAATACTTTTCCAGAACTGAGCTGGCTTCTGGAGGTGTTTTTCAGCAAATTTAACTCTGGCCTGTCTATTTTTGGAATTGATGAATGGTTTGCATCTAGATGTGAACCCTTTGTATTTACTTTCATGGAGTCTTCTCTTTACTGTTGACTTAGAGACACATACACCTACTTCACTGAGAATGTTCTGGACTTCAGTTGATGTTGTGAACGGGTTCTTCTTCACCAAAGAAAGTATGCGGCGATCATCCACCACTGTTGTCTTCCGTGGGCTCCCAGGTCTTTTTGGATTGATGAGTTCACCAGTGCTTTCTTTCTTTCTCAGGATGTACCAAATTGTAGATTTTGCCACTTCTAATGTTGTAGCAATTTCTTGGATGGGTTTTTTTCTGTTCTTGCAGCTTAAGGATGGCTTGTTTCACCTGCATGGAGAGCTCCTGTGACCACATGTTTCCTTCACAGCAAAACCTTCCAAATGCAAACACCACACCTCAAATCAACTCCGGCCCTTTCATCTGCTTAATTGAGAATGACATAACAAAGGGATTGCCCACACCTGTCCATGAAATAGCCTTGGAGTCATTTGTCCAATTACTTTTGGTCCCTTTAAAAACAGGGTGGCACATGTTAAGGAGCTGAAACTCCTAAACCCTTCATCCAATTTTAATGTGGATACCCTCAAATGAAAGCTGAAAGTCTGAACTTCAACTGCATCTGATTTGTTTTGTTTCAAATTCATTGTGGTAATGTCTAGAACCAAAATTAGATAAATGTTGTCTCTGTCCAAATATTTATGGACCTAACTGTATGTGCACTTATGCTGTGACATTTGTCCAGCGCTGATTTTTGTATATCATTATCATGCAGATACCGGAGGTATACTTTATGGATATTTGATCCGTTCACTAAAATTCCTATTGGACTTAATGTTATTATGAAGTACCCTGCACATACTTTTGTTATTTAAGGGCTATTTAACCCATTCACTGACATTCTTATTTGATTCAGTGTGGTGAGGATATGTAGGATTATTTAACCCTTATGTTACCATACCATGTATAAATGTGTTTTATGTCATTTTGTATGATTTTTTGGGTTACCTACTTTATGCTGCTATTTGTATATTTGCACATTATTAATGAGTACCTATATTATCTATCCTTTGATATGAGAGAATATTTCTACATGAGCATTTTTCTGTAACTCAGCTTGGCGTCCCTTTGGACAGTATATATGCTTTTTTAATGATATATTTTATATCTTGTATTCAATAAAATTTGTTTTTTACCATTTGGGGATCTCTTCCTGTTTTCTCATTTATGGGAAAGTTGTTTGGTGTACTTTGGTGAAGTGCCCTACTTTATTGTGGACACCTTTTTGGTTGACTTCCTGTTCACTTTGTAGCTTGCTGTTTCGTGCCTGCATCTTCTGCTAACAGATAAGACATTTTCTTCTTTTAGTTTTTTGTGCTTGCTTTTTGCATTTTGTCCTGCACTTCTGTGGGGGTCAGCCGGGTCCCCTCCGGGGGCTTGTGCTCCTCTCAGTTTAGTTCAGCCACTGTTGTTTATTCATTTGCCTTTTCCAGTTTTTTCAGTGGCTGCTGTTTAGTTTTGTTACACCAGAGAACTAATTTAGGTGGTAGAGGTCGTGTGATCTCAGGTGTTTTTGTAATTAGTAGAGTTGGTACTTTTCAGGGTTTTTTGGGATTGCAGTAAGTGTCCTTCCTATCCTTTTCTATTTAGGAAGTTTGGGCCCCAACGTTTGCTCATACTATTTTCTGTCTGTGTCTGTATTTCTTCTTGTCTAACCGCTATTACATGTTTGGGGGCTTCCTATGTTCTTTGGGGATCTGCTCCGGGGCAGATAGTTTTCCTCTTTCTATCTTTAGGTGTAGTTAGCTTCTCGGGCTGTGACGAGGCGTCTGGGACCAACGTGGGTACGCTCCACGGCTGCCTTTAGTTGTGGTGGTTAGTCAGGGTACTGCAATCCCATAGATTCCAACCTCTCTGGTGTATTTCCTTTTTTGCCTGCTCTCCTCAGCTACCAAATCATAACAGTATCACCGGCCCAAAAACTGATATTTGTATGGTACTCACAGAAGGGAAAAATAGTGTTAAAGAAAGAAGATTGTCAGAGATTTATTTATTTTTTTTCCCTCTGTTTCTCTGAATGCTGACTAGGATTTTTTTTTCTCTCAATGGAGTTTGCACAGTTGTCTGGCCGTGTGGATCAGCTTGCCATTGAAGTTCGGAGTATTGCTACCTATCTTGCTAGGTTGCCTGTTGTGGAACCTAGGATTCCCATGCCAGATTTGTTTTTAGGGGATCGAGCTAAATTTCTGAATTTCAAAAATAACTGTAAGTTGTTTTTTGCCTTGAAATCTAAGTCCTCAGGGAACGCAGCACAGCAGGTTCAAATTGTCATCTCTCTCCTGCGCGGCGATCCTCAGGATTGGGCTTTTTCCCTGACACCTGGGGATCCTGTTTTGAGTAATGTTGATGCATTTTTTCAGGCTCTGGGGTTATTGTACGATGAGCCTAATGTCACTGATCAAGCTGAAAAAGCCTTGTTGGCATTATATCAGGGGCTTGAGGACGCTGAGTTATACTGTCAGAGATTCCGAAGGTGGGCAGTCCTGACCAAATGGAATGACGATGCTTTGGCAGCCCTTTTTCGGAAGGGTCTGTCAGAGAATGTAAAGGATGTTATGGTAGGATTCCCTGTCCCCTCTGGTCTCAATGATTCTATGTCATTAGCGATTCAAATTGAAAGACGTTTGCGTGAGCGTAGAGGTATGCGTGGAACAGTGTTGCCTTGTGAACCAGCTTCTGAACCCATGCAGTGTGATAGAGTGGCTTCTGGGGCACAGCGTCATGAGTTTCGAAAACGCAATGGGTTATGTTTCTACTGTGGTGATGCCTCTCATGCTATTTCAGTCTGCCCTAAGCGGGGAAGACGTTTTGCACGTTCAGTTGTCTTCGGTAGTGTTCAGACTAAATTTTTGTTGACTGTTACCCTGATTTGCTCCCTGTCCACATTTTCTGCTCAGGCTTTCGTTGATTCGGGAGCAGCTATTAACCTGATGGATTTTGATTTTGCTAAACGTTGTGGGTTTCCCTTGATACCCCTACAGAAGTCTATTCCCCTACTGGGGATCGATTCTACCCCTTTGGCTGAGAATAAATCTCAGTTATCTACTCAGGTGATAATGAGGGTTGAACCTGATCATCAGGAGAGTTGCAAATTTTTGGTGCTGTATAATCTGCATGACATTATTGTACTAGGTTTCCCTTGGTTACAGTCTCATAATCCTGTTTTGGATTGGAAATCTGTGTCTGTAACCAGTTGGGGCTGCCAATGTGTTAATACCAACACTCCTGTTTTTTCTGCCTCCTCCCAGGCTCAGGATGTTCCTGACTTTTTGACTGATTTTTCTGATGTGTTTAGCGAAAGTAAATCTGCATCCTTGCCCCCCCATAGGAGCTATGACTGCGCTATTGAATTAGTGCCTGGTAGTAAATTCCCTAAAGGTCGCCTTTTTAACTTGTCTGTACCTGAACATGACGCTATGCGGTCTTATATCAAGGAGTCATTGGAGAAGGGTCATATCAGACCATCCTCTTCACCCTTGGGTGCCGGTTTTTTCTTTGTGGCCAAAAAGGATGGTTCATTAAGGCCGTGTATTGATTATCGTCTCTTGAACAATATCACTGTGAAATATCAATATCTGTTACCCTTGATTTCTGACCTGTTTTCCAGGGTGAAAAGTGCTACTTGGTTTACCAAGCTTGACTTCAGGGGGGCATATAACCTTATTCGCATTAAGCACGGGGATGAATGGAAGACGGCATTTAATACCCCAGAGGGGCATTTTGAGTACCTAGTGATGCCCTTTGGGCTCACTAATGCTCCTTCTGTCTTCCAGTCCTTCATGAATGACATTTTCAGGGATTTTGTGGATAAATTTCTGATTGTTTATTTGGATGATATCTTGATTAGTGTTGAGCGATACTGCTCGATATCTAAAAATATCCGATCGGAATGGTATCGCCGATATCACTAAATATCGGCGATATCCGATTCCGATACCGGAAGTCCCATGTAAGTCTATGGGAACAAAATATTGCAACTAAAAAAACACTTTCTTTCCTTGTAAACACAAAATATACACACTTAGAATACATATATATATATTTTATACATGTCATTGTGACATATATATATATACATATAGTTATAGTTTATTCACTTCTACATAGTAAAATAGCCTCTGATTCAATTGCCGGGTAAAGCCGGCATTTGTGAAAAGACAGAAGCACCCGAGGGTCCAGTCGCCACAGAGATGTTGCATCGCACCCAGCGGTGTGACAACTTACTCTCAGGTAAGGAGGAAACACCCCATTGACTCCAACCACTGCATTCAACAGTACACTATGCCAGCTGAGTGTAGGCGGACCCAATGGGATGGTCTAGCTCAGGCTGGTTAGAACAGGGTGTAGCTAGTTGGATGGGAGGGGTTGAGGCAGCCTTATGCTGCATGTCTTTGTAGTAAGAATTGTTTCCTTTCCTGCTTTCTTACTACGTCGCATACTCCACTCTGCTACATCACTCTGCACCATTGCTCTATCTCACATCTATCTGCCCTGGAAGGATACCGTCTTACCTGTAGAAGACTTATCACCTAGCTGCACTACACCATCCCTGCCAGAGGACCTGCACAGCAGCGCTGGTCACCCTGACCAGGTACTACAGGTGGCGTCACTACAAACTACACAAACATTCTATCATCCCCTGGAAATATCCCACATTCCAGTGAGCGACCAGGGCACGGACATAGCTGTGCTACCCGTCACATCCCCCATAGAAGTCGACGGGCTTGGTGCCGAGTACCCCCAAAACCTGTGGCTCTGTGCGACTCAACTTTGGCGTCACGAACAGGATTCAGAAGCTCGCTATAAGCGAGTCCTGTGTGCCTTAATTGAACTGTTTTTTTGCTTGAGAATTGCAAAAATCATCATAGACTGTATTTGCCATTTTTCCGTCATATCTGCGCCACGAGGCACAGGTGAAGAATAAGGGCGTGCTCTCGTGGCGTACACTCACTCCGTGGCGCGAAAACGATGTCCGCACACTCTAAATGTTACTGCAATGTAAGATCGTGCCCCACAGCTCTGGAGTTCCGCCTCCTCATCCTCCTCAGTGGGCGGAAACGAATGCGAAGGTCCCGCCTCCCTACAAAAGATGGCGCCTCTCCTGATGCTAATGACACATGTGACTTGGCAGAGATGGCGAATGGACGTGAGCAGAAGTGGGAAGGGATGGAGGAGTCAGAGCTCTCCCCCCACGGAAGCGACCCGATCGCCACGGAGCCACCGTTTGGCACCCGGCCTGGAAACCCTCCTACGCTGGAAGAAGCGGAGGATACCCTGAGAGACCTGGCCCGGCACCGGGAGGAGGTCGCCAGGATGGAAGCGAGCTGGCGGGCCCTAAAACTACAATTGGAGCGGCGCCAATCCCTCTTACCCCCTGAAGTGTCTGTACCGGAAGGTGAGGCACCCGTTCCAGTAGAGGAGGCCGTGCGGGCATCCCAGCCCTTGCAATCTGAACCGGTTGCCAGTATCTCAGTGGAGGCACCCGTTCCAGTACAGGAGGCCGTGCGGGCATCCCAGCCCTTGCAATCTGAACCGGTTGCCAGTATCTCAGTGGAGGCACCCGTTCCAGTAGAGGAGGCCGTGCGGGCATCCCAGCCCTTGCAATCTGAACCGGTTGCCAGTATCACAGTGGAGGCACCCGTTCCTGCAGAAAACGCCGCACCAGCACCCCAGATCCCGCTGTCTGCCCCCGTCGCTGAGGCAGAAGAAGCGACACCCGTCCTCATGGAGGAGGCCGCGCAGGCACCAGAGCTCTACCTGCCTGTACCGGAGCCCCGACCGTCATCTGTTCCAGAGCCGGCTGCTTCCACCACAGGTGAGCGCCGCCAGGACTGGCGGGTGCCAGGAGAGCTGCCGCAAACCGTACATCGTAAGCTGGCGTTTGATGGTGGAGACATGGAGATGCTGGTGGAGGAGAATTACAACCGGCGTCAGGAGGAAGAGTGGAGACGTCGGGAGCGGGAAGCAGAGCGACAAAGGGAGCAGCGAGAATCCCAAAAGCTTCGGCAACGTCACCTGGAGAAGGACCTGGCAGAGAAGGCACGTATGAGAAAGGATAAAAGTACGGTGAGGGAGCCGCGGCGTAAGGGTGCAGTACGGAACTTTAAGTTAAAAGGTGGTTGGGGCTTCATCCAGGAGCCTGGACTTTATTTAGAAGTTTTTGTAACCTGGCGGGACGTGGAGGCTCACCTCCCAGAAGGACACCCGGGGAGGGACCTGTTGCCAGGAGACTTGGTGACTTACACCCGACACTGGGGTTACAATGGATGGTACGCCCTAAATGTTACCAGGTGCGACCCCTACTCCCCAGAGTGTCAGGAAACTGACAGACCCTACGAGCCTTCAGCCTCCCCCAACCAGGCCTCTGCACAAGTGCCAACCCCACGCCGTAAATCTCCCCAGCCTCCCTCAGTGGTCTCCTCAGCAGCCCCAGCTATGGACATGATAATGATAGCTGGCCCGTACCCGGCGCCTGTTAGAACCCCTGGGGTTCGTTCAGTCCGGGACATAGGGGTCCAGACCCGAGGGAGATGAAAGAGGTGGACACACAGACCCAGATAGCGGGTCACGACGTCACTGTACAGGCCACACGACGTCATCAGGTCTGGGTGGACCCTCCTGTCACGGATGTTTGGCAAGCTCCAGAACAGTACCAGGTGGTACCTGTAAGAGGCCAGCCAAAGAAGTCTAAATAACCCGGACAGGGTCTCTGTATGTAAATAGTTAAATTATTGATGTACCCGGACAGGTGAATGTTCATAAAAAGAAGTTTATTGTTGCCTTAATATACCCAGGTTGGGTAATGGTTTGATGTACCCGGACGGGTGAATGTTCAGAAGAACAAGTTTATTGTTGCTTTAATATACCCAGGTTGGGTAATGGTGTTTCACTGTAATGAAAATGTTGAACTTTGAAGCCATGAACTGTACTGGCTCACAAACTTTTCTGTAAATAGTTGGCACTTCGGTGCTCCATCTTGGTTTTACAAAAAACTTTACTGTGCACTATTTTCAACTACCTCAGAAACTAAAAACCCGTTTGGTGTGGCCGAAAGTGAGGTCTGCTCAAGGAAAGTCTTGCAGCCCACCCAAGACCACAGTTGGAGGTTTGGAGCGGGTCCTCCACAAGCACAAGTAAAGGACACTGTGAAGTTACCCCGGTGGGGGTAGTCCTAAGAAGTCTCCACGAACTTCGGCACTAATGCTATTTGCACTTTTGTTGAATATGTATTTATTAACACACATGTATAACACATATCAAGGGTATGAACAGTAACAAAACATGTCACATAATATAAGCCATTTGCACTTTTGTAATGTTATTATTAAAAATTTATTATGCAACGTTTAACTTGAAGTGTTTCCTGCTTTCTTACTACGTCGCATAGTCCACTCTGCTACATCACTTTGCACCATTGCTCATCTCACATCTATCTGCCCTGGAAGGATAGCGTGTTACCTGTAGAAGACTTTTCACCTACCTGCACTACACCATCCCTTCCAGAGGACCTGCACAGCAGCGCTGGACACCCTGACCAGGTACTACAGGTGGCGTCACGACAAACTACACGAACATTCTATCATCCCCTGGAAATATCCCACATTCCAGTGATCGCCCAGGTCACGGACCGAGCTGTGCTACTCGTGACATCCCCCATAGAAGTCGACGTGATCGGTGCCGAGTACCCCCAAAACCCCTGTCTCTGTGCGACTCAACTTCCCTCACTGTGCTGGCACTTTACATTTACAATGCCTCTGGGTTTTTTTTTTGGGGGGGTGGGGAACATTCAGACTTTTGCTATGGGGCCCCATGATTTATATGTACGCCCCTGCTGCTGAGGCATGGTATTTAAGGCTGTTAAGGAGCCAACATACATGGACCTTGCCAGCAGCGTCGGACTGGAGTACCTTGGGCCCACCAGAGAAAATATATTCTTGCGGCCCAACATCATACTTCCCAACCTTTGAATAAGGGAAAGAGGGACAAAGGCTGTGGCACGCTGTGCATGCTGCAGAAAATTTTAGGCCATGCCACGTTGCACCACAGACTGTCCAGGAGTTGGTGGATGCTTTAGTCCAGGTGTGGGAGGAGATCCCTCACGAGACCATCCGTCGCGCTCATCAGGAGCATGGCCAGAAGTTGTAGGGAGGTCATACAGCATACCTCCCAAATTTGGAAGACAGGAAAGAGGATTAAAGGCTGCGGCGCGTGTTGCGCGCCGCTGAAAATTTTAGGCCACGCCCCGACAACACCCATTTCACAGCTAATCACACCCATATCCTCGCCCCAAGCGTAACCATTTAGCACTGCTGATCACACTGACTGGTAATGAGGGCACAGTGGCTGGTACTGAGGAAAAGAAAGAAAGAGCAGCGAGAGAGAAAGAACAAACAGAGAAAGAAAGAGAGGAAAGAAAGAAAAGAGAGAAAGAAAGAACAGAGAGAAAAAAGAACAGAGAGCGAGAAGGAAAGAACAGAGAGCGAGAAAGAAAGACTAGAGAGAGAGCCATAGGCGTAGCTAGGGTTTTGGTTTAGTGGGGGCAAAACTTCTGAGTGGGCCCATCATCAGAGAACCTCAGCAAATGACCGCGCTGTTGGCCAAAATAATCTATATATAAAAAGACCAATATTGATATTACCGCCATATGGTCTGTGTTAAATAATACCAGTCCTACAGAACATATAATAGATTACAGCACAGGTACAGATAATGACTTACCGCTGATGTTCTTTCTAATGGAATTGTTCACTTTTCATGTCTTTTCCATCTGGCCCACACCGACATGACGACTTCTCCAGCCAGGACTCGACTGCACCCCCATTAAAAAAAAAATCAAAAAAAAACTCACCTCCCGGCTCCTGTGCTGCTCACTGTTCTCCCTCTCAGCGTCTGACAGCGGGCGCCGGCAGGTGATGTTATTGCGCCCGCTGTCATACGCTGAGAGGGGGATTATGGGAGAGAAGGAGCGCTCGCTCCTTCTCTCTCCATGCGGTCAGCTTTATCGGCTGGATGCCGATACAGCTGACCCTCCGATGACGGGTGGGGGGCCCACTGCTGGCACCGGGCCCCCCCAACGCCTGTTCAGGCCCCATAGCTTCCGGACGGCAGAGCAGGGAGAGCGATTCTCCCTGCTCTGCCGCAGAATGTAACTGTATCGTAGCTCCGGGTGGGCCCCCTCAGAGCGCGGGCCCCGGGGCCACCGCCCCCTCTGCCCCGCGACCTATCCTTTCAAATCAGGGCCCACCACGCAGGAGCTGGGGCCCACCGTAGGTTTCTCCGGTGTCCCGGTGCCTCAGTCCGACCCTGCTTGCCAGCCTGATAATACCAGGCCACAGCAGTCTGCTTAGCTTGGCTGGTTAACAAAAATAGGGGATCCCCTCGAAAAAAAAACCGGCGTAGGGGTCCCCCTATTTTTGTTAACCAGCCAAGTAAAATGCAGACTGCTGCGGCCTGGTATTAAAAGACTGTCAAGGCCCATGGATTTTGGCCCTCAACAGCCTGATAATACCAGGCTACAGCAGCCCCACATTTGGCGCATCAAAAGATGTGCCAATTGTGGCACTTTACCCGGCTCTTCCCACTGCCCTGTAGCGGTGGCAAGTGGGGTAATAAGGGGTTAATGTCACCGTTGATTGCACGGTGAGAATAAGCCCGGTTAATAATGGAGAGGTGTCAATAAGACACCGATCCATTATTAATCCCAAAGTTTTTAAATGTATAAAAAAAAAGACACAGCAAGAAAAAAGTATTTTAATGAAATAAAAGAGACAACACAGTTTTCATTAATTTTATTATACACTCATTCCTGCGACGCCATCAATCTCCTGTAAAAAAAGAAAAAAAAAAAACAACAGTATACCACCTGTCCGACGCAGTCCATAGTAACGACAGTCCCACGACGATCCAGCTCTGCTACATCGCAATGACAGGCAGAGCCTGTCATCTCGACGCAGCACAGCTGATTACCTGCTTCCCCGGCAGTGACGTCATCGGACTGACTGCTTTACGGCCGGGATTACCCAGCAGTCACTGCAGTTATCGCGAGAAACTGCATGTGACCGCCGGGGAAAGATGATGGCGGCCATCAAGCAGTCCAGCCCGTGACCGCCGGAGATCTTCTGCCAGGTAAGTGCCGCTGACTCCTGACAGACCCGACCGACGGACACTGACAGTGACAGTGACAAATCCGATTCCGGTATCCGAAAAGACGAAAATATCGGAACTAAGTATCGAAAGTCCGATAGAGCTAATATCGGCCGATACCCGATTCTTGCGGTATCGTATCGCTCAACACTAATCTTGATTTTTTCCAATGACTGGGACTCTCATGTGAAACATGTTCGGACTGTGTTCCAGATTTTGAGAGAGAATGCTCTGTATGTGAAGGGATCAAAGTGTCTTTTTGGCGTACAGAGGATCTCATTTCTGGGATTCATTTTGTCCCCATCTGTTATTGAAATGGACCCGGTCAAGGTTCAGGCCATCTGTGATTGGGTCCAACCTACTTCATTAAAGGCTCTTCAAAGATTCTTGGGTTTTGCCAATTTTTATCGTAAATTTATTGGTAATTTCTCTGTTATTGTTAAACCATTGACTGATTTGACCAAAAAGGGTTCTGATGTGGTGAATTGGCCTCCTGAGGCAGTCTCTGCGTTTCAGGAACTTAAGCAGAGATTCACTTCTGCTCCTGTTCTACGGCAGCCTGATGTTTCTCTGCCATTTCAGGTGGAGGTTGATGCCTCTGAAATTGGGGCAGGTGCCGTTTTGTCCCAAAGAGATCCAGAGACCTCTAAAAGTAACCCTTGTGCCTTTTTCTCTCGAAAATTTTCTCCAACTGAACGTAATTATGACGTGGGTAATCGGGAGTTATTGGCCATGGAGTGGGCTTTTGAAGAGTGGAGACATTGGCTGGAGGAAGCCAAACATCAGGTGGTGGTGCTCACGGACCATAAGAATCTGGTTTATCTGGAATCAGCCAAGCGACTTAATCCTAGACAGGCCAGGTGGGCCTTGTTTTTCACACGTTTTAATTTTGTGGTTTCCTTTCTTCCTGGCACTAAGAATGTTAAGGCGGATGCTCTCTTGAGGAGTTTCCTTGCGGACTCTCCTGAGTTATCTGATCCTGCTGTTATTTTGAAAGAGGGTGTAGTTCTTTCCGCCATCTAGCCCAATTTGAGACTGGCTCTGGAAGGGTGTCAGGAGGATAAACCCGAGCGCTGCCCTATTGGGAAATTGTTTGTCCCAGACCGGTGGAAAAAGAGTGTAATGTCTGAGATTCATTGTTCCGCCTTGGCCGGTCATCCCGGAATTTTTGGTACCAGAGACTTGGTTAGTCGGTCCTTTTGGTGGCCTACTTTGTCTCGTGACGTCAGGGAATTTGTGCAGTCCTGCGGGACTTGCTCTCGCTCCAAGCCTTGCTCTCGCTCTAGTGGTTTGTTGATACCATTGCCTGTGCCCAAGAGACCATGGACCCATATCTCTATGGATTTCATTTCCGACCTCCCTGTTTCTCAGAGAATGACCGTTATCTGGGTGATTTGTGATAGGTTTTCCAAAATGATACATCTTGTGCCATTACCTAAGTTGCCTTCCTCCTCTGAATTGGTGCCTTTGTTCCTTCAGCACGTGGTTCGGTTACACGGCATTCCTGAGAATATTGTGTCTGTCAGAGGAGTCCAGTTTGTTTCCAGATTTTGGAGGACTTTTTGTTCTAAACTTGGTGTTCAATTGTCTTTCTCCTCGGCTTTTCATCCTCAGACCAATGGACAAACTGAGAGAACAAACCAGACATTGGAGACTTATCTGAGATGCTTTGTGTCTGCTGATCAGGATGACTGGGTCTCTTTTTTGCCTTTGGCTGAGTTTGCTCTTAATAATAGGGCTAGCTCTGCCACTTTGATGTCTCCATTTTTCTGCAATTTTGGGTTTCACCCTCGATTTTCTTCAGGACAGACGGAGGCTTCTGTCTGTCCAGGTGTTGACTCTGTTGTGGAGCGTATGCAGAAGATTTGGGACCAGGTAGTGGAGAGGTTGTCCCTCTCTCAGGAGAGGGCCCAGCGGTTTGCCAACCGGCATAGGACTGATGGTCCTCGGTTTGAAGTGGGGGACTTGGTCTGGTTGTCCTCAAGAAATATCCTTATGAGAGTTGCATCTCCTAAGTTTAAGCCTAGGTTCATTGGACCTTATAAGATCATGGAGATTCTTAATCCTGTTTCCTTTCGTTTACTTCTTCCAGGGACATTTAAGATCCATAACGTGTTCCACAAGTCCTTATTGAAGAGGTTTGTCGAGCCAGTGGTTCCTATGGCTGTGCCTCCTGACCCTGTTTTGGTTGAGGGCAATCTGGAGTATGTGGTTGAGAAAATATTGAATTCTCGTTTTTCTAGACGGAAACTCCAGTATTTGGTTAAGTGGAGAGGTTATGGTCAGGAGGACAATTCTTGGGTGTTTGCTTTGGACATCCATGCTAGGAGACTCATCCGTGCGTATCACAGAGCTCATCCTGACCGACCTGGTTGCTCAAATGAGGGTTCGGTGACCCCTCCTCAAGGGGGGGGTACTGTTGTGAATGTGCTAGAAATGAATTCTGAGCAGAAGCTCCCTCTGGTGGTTACAAACAGTACTGAACTATCCAAT
>JARQOD010000003.1:265049786-265173284 GCA_033576555.1 Oophaga sylvatica | reverse complement strand
CCTTGCAGACAGCATAACCTTGATCCCAACAGTGATTTGATAGACACGTGATGTCTGTTACCAAGTTTATTGCAGGAATCGAATATGGTAAAAAACTGTGGAACAAATAACAGTATTTTACTATGTGCTCACAAACATGAGGCAAGCATACAATATATACACAATATACAGTGGTGAGGGAACACACTATATGCATAACATGTAGTTACATATAACATGCGGTATATCCCATGCTTACTGACCAGTCGGAAAAGCATGGACTACAACTCTCACATTTTCATAACAGCATGATGTAAACATCCCAATATTTATACGGCTGTCAAGTTCATGGTGAATGTGTTTAGGACCTACCGATTGTGCGGCTACAGATCTGGATGTAAGAGATCACTATTGGATACTGATGTCAGGAGGTACTCAGGAATGAACTGTCTTAGTTGTATACTGAGCAAAAAAAACATGGCTGCTGGGGCTGGCTGATGAGTCATCAAAGCTATGACTCATGAACTACGGTGTGGTAGATATGTCAAAAAACCTCAATATCAACAACCAAAGACATTCTATAAAACGACCACTAGATGGTGCTGTTACACCACATAACAAATCTGAATATTTACACAGGAAATTCTAGTGGAACCATTACACCATCCCTATACTGAATAACGAGCACCGATTACGTCATCAGCATCAGGCACAACCCTAAGGCGGAGCTTTATCCTCCATGTATTAGCCTTTGAAACGCAAGGTTGGAACGCACTGGACTTCCGGTCCCAGTACCCACCACACCGGAAGTTCTCAGGTGACAAGCACGCAGATCCAGCGCGCCCCTTACTTCCGGGCGCGTTATATATACCTGTTAAGCACAGCCTCACAGCGCCGTCATACTTATCGGGCACGATTACAGACCCACAGACCAGCGGCGGATCCCGCGTCTCCAGTCACAGACGGTAAGCGCACTAATAGCCATTGCTTATACACAGTGTATATTTCTAACCGGAGTCATTCTGCCTCTATGACTATTTTCAGGCAGCACATTCATATGTACTCAGTACCAGAAGCGTAATCTCTCCATTGCATCTGGTAAGCACATTGATCACTCCCATGGATAAGTTTGCATGCGTTGCACTTTTTCCAACATGTATCAATCCTTCACAGGAAATTCATTTGACTCACTTCCCCTCTATCGATGTATTGAATTCATCACAAGGGTATGCTCCTTACTTTAGCTATATCTATAAGGCGTCACACTCACCTGGATACTCACTCATGTTTAATGCGTTCATATTTCTCAAGTGTTCTCTATATGTACTTGTTCTACTAGGAATATTGATTTTTGACCGCCTACCATAACGGTATGTTTCTCCTTATCATCTATGAGTTTATTGGATTGTGCCATACAAATTTATTCCATGTCTCTTGATACAATGTAAACATATATACCAAATCTCATGTATATAATGCTTGTATATACTTTCTTTTTACAACCTTTATTGATTTCAGTATATCAGTATATCTGTATATATTTGTTTAGGTCCTCTACCTAAAATATACAAATTGGCAACTGATGAAGGCTATGTTACAGCCGAAACATTTTGCCTGGACCATTATTAAAATTTCCTTTGTTTGAGCATAAAAGTTGAGTGCCTTGTTTTACTATATCATACGGTGATCCTAGACGCCTCGTCACAGCCGGACAGATACTACACCTAAAGACAGAAAGATGAAAGCTAACTGCCCCGTAGCAGAACCCCCAAAGAAATAGGAAGCCCCAAAACATGTAATGGTGGTTAGACAAGAAGAAAATACTAACACAGACAGAAAATAGAATGAGCAAACGCTGGGGCCCAATACTGTCTAGATAGAAAAGTATAGGAAAGAATTCTGACTGCAACCCAAAAAACCCTGACAAAAATACCAACACTTCTGATTAACAAAAAAAACCTGAGATCTCACAATCTCTACCACCTAAATCAGATCTCTGGTGTAACACACAGCAAAAAGTGACACAGGAATAGAGCAAAAGTGCAAACACAAACTGAGCACAAATGCAGGGCCAGGCAAAAAAAGGGGACCAGGCTGAAGTCCCCTGCAAGGCAGCAAACCAGCAAGGAAAATCCAACCAGAGGAAAAAAACAACAAGTCACTTATCTGAATGAGAGCAGGAATGCAAGCTGAGCTCCAAGCAAGACCTGGAAGAACAATTGATTACCGGCAAGGCTGATGGGAGTTCTGGTCACTTATATCAGACCAATCGGACCCAGCTGAAAGCCATTCAGCAATTGGTTCATTACCCTCAGCAACCACCGGAGGGAGCCCCAGCTCCGAAGTCGCCTCCAACGTGTTCACAACACCCATGGCTGCTGCCCCAGTCTCTGATTGGCCCCATGCCTGCTGCTCCAGTCTCTGATTGGCCCCATGCCTACTGCTCCAGTGTCTGATTGGCCCCAAGCCTGCTGCTCCAGTCTCTGATCTGCCCAATTAACAATGCTACAGTATATCAAAGGCCCCATGCCTGCTGATCCAGTCTCTGATTGGCCCAATGCCTGCTGCTCCAGTCTCTGATTGGCCCAATGCCTGCTGCTCCAGTCTCTGATTGGTCGCATGCCTACTGCTCCAGTCTCTGATTGGCCCCATGCCTGCTGCTCCAGTCTTTGATTGGCCCCATGCATGCTGCTCCAGTCTCTGATTGGTCGCATGCCTACTGCTCCAGTCTCTGATTGGCCCCATGCCCAGCTGCTCCAGTCTTTGATTGGCCCCATGCATGCTGCTCCAGTGTCTGATCTGCCCCATGGCTGCTGCTCCAGTCTCTGATTGGCCCCATGCCTGCTGCTCCAGTCTCTGATCTGCCCAATTGACAATGCAACAGTATATGATGGGCCCTATGGCTGCTGCTCCAGTCTCTGATCGGCCCCATGCCTGCTGCTCCAGTCTCTGATCTGCCCCATGTATGCTGATCCAGTCTCTGATTGGCCCCATGCTGCTGCTCCAGTCTCTGATCTGCCCCATGGCTGCTTCTCCAGTCTCTGATTGGCCCCATGCCTGCTGCTCCAGTCTCTGATCTGCCCAATTGACAATGCTACAGTATATGATGGGCCCTATGGCTGCTGCTCCAGTCTCTGATCTGCCCCATGTCTGCTGCTCCAGTCTCTGATTGGCCCCATGCCTGCTGCTCCAGTCTCTGATTGGCCCCATGCCTGCTGCTCCAGTCTCTGATTGGCCCCATGCCTGCTGCTCCAGTCTCTGATCTGTCCAATTGACAATGCTACAATATATGATGGGCCCCATGCCTGCTGCTCCAGTCTCTGATCTGCCCAATTGACAATGCTACAGTATATTATGGGCCCCATGCCTGCTGCTCCAGTCTCTGATTGGCCCCATGCCTACTGCTCCAGTCTCTGATTGGCCCCATGCCTGCTGCTCCAGTCTCTGATTGCTCCCATGCCTGCTGCTCCACTCTCTGATCTGCCCCATGGCTGGTGCTCCAGTCTCTGATTGGCCCCATGCCTGCTGCTCCAGCCTCTGATCTGCCCCATGGCTGCTGCTCCAGTCTCTGATTGGCCCCATGCCTGCTGCTCCAGTCTCTGATCTGCCCAATTGACAATGCTACAGTATATGATGGGCCCTATGGCTGCTGCTCCAGTCTCTGATCGGCCCCATGCCTGCTGCTCCAGTCTCTGATCTGCCCCATGTCTGCTGCTCCAGTCTCTGATTGGCCCCATGCCTGCTGCTCCCGTCTTGATTGGCCCCATGCCTGATGCTCCAGTCTCTGATTGGCCCCATGCCTAATGCTTCAGTCTCTGATCTGTCCAAGTGACAATGCTACAGTATATGACGGGCCCCATGCCTGCTGCTCCAGTCTCTGATTTGCCCCATGGCTTCTGCTCCTGTCTCTGATTGGCCCATGCCTGCTGCTCCAGTCTCTGATCTGCCCAATTGACAATGCAACAGTATATGATGGGCCCTATGGCTGCAGCTCCAGTCTCTGATCGGCCCCATGGCTGCTGCTCCAGTCTCTGATTGTGTCACGGGTGTGTCGCTGCGAAGATCGTCGCGATTGCACACCCTGACTTCTCACAGCTGAGTTTCTGGTGCTGGGTGTTTTTCGGCAGTGAGGGAGTTAATTCTTCCTCTCTCTGTGCTGGACTAGACCAGCCTCGCTCAGCTGCAATTAATGTTGTGGTAATTGGTTTCCTTCATATACCTGCCTGTCTGCTGGGGAAGTGTCGGTGAAAGCATTCATGCAGACCAGCAGAGCGGATCGTATTGAGAAGTCTAAAGCTAAGAGTACCTGTTGTGGTTTTTCTCCTCTCCTCGCTTTATTATTTATCTCCTTACCCGTTGATGTTCCCTCTGTAGTGATAGTTTTGTATGCAAGGTGGTCTTTTATTTTACCCTTGTACTGTCTCGTTCGTCTTATACTGTGTGTGTAGGCAGTTACCTTCCTGTTCCCTGTGGTGGTAATCAGGGTCCTTCTCAGGACTAGATTACAGTGGTTAGGGATTCACAGGAGATAGGGTTACACTGGCGGCCTGGACCTCTGTACCATCAACAGTACCTCCAGGTAGAGGGATTAGTCAGGACCCCAGCTTAGGGTCAGCATAGACCCCGGTTCTCCTGTATACAGAGACAGCGTGACATTTTCACCGACCAAACTAAAGATTCTCCCCAGCCACCATGGATCCAGTAGCCAGTCTAGCTCAGCAGTTGCAGAGTTTGTCCATGGAGCTGAGGGACGTTAAGTCCAAGGTTTTGTACCCTCCGGAGCAAGCCAGACCTGAACCTAAAGTAGCTCTCCCGGACAGGTTCACTGGAGGGCGGGACAGATTTTTTGCTTTCCGGGAGGCATGTAAATTGTACTTTCGGCTGCGACCTCGGTCATCTGGGAGTGAAGATCAAAGGGTGGGAATTGTCATCTCACTCCTACAAGGGGACCCCCAATCCTGGGCATTCTCTCTTCCCCTGGGCTCCCCGGCTCTCCAGTCAGTGGATAGATTTTTCGCAGCTCTGGGTCTTGTATATGATGACCCGGATCGGGTCTCCCTTGCTGAAACTAAGTTACGTAAGATACAGCAGGGAGATCGTCCGGCAGAGGAATTCTGTTCGGAGTTCCGTAGGTGGGCCACGGACACCCAGTGGAATGACCCGGCTCTTAGGAGCCAGTTTTGTCAAGGTTTATCTGACAAATTAAAAGATGTGTTGGCACAGTATGACCCTCCCACGACAGTGGAAGCCGCTATGGCCCTTGCTATTCGTATTGACAGACGTCTTCGGGAGAGGTGCGGGGTAACTTCGCCCCCTGTGATGACTCCACCTTCCTCAAGGGTCCCTTATACGGAGGTTCCCCTGGTCAGTCCAGAGGAGCCTATGCAATTAGGAGGGACATCATTCCGGGGGAGGGGATCGGTGGGGCGCCACAAAACAAGAAGTTGTTTCTTCTGTGGAAAAAAGGGACATTTTATTAGGGGGTGTCCATCCCGTCCGTTGCAGAGTGAGAAGTCGCCGTAAAACTATTGATCCCAGATTGTGTGGTGGACGGCAATCTGGGAGTAAGTATTTCGTCCCTAAGTTCGTCTCAGTTTCTCGTACCGGCGGAGGTGGTGGTGGGTGCGAAAACTGAGAGGATATCTGTTCTTCTGGATAGTGGGGCCGGGGCTAATCTGGTGGATGCTCGCTTTGCCCGGGTTCAAGGTATGCGATTGAGTGGGTTGGCTAAACCCGTCCCCATATTCTCGATCGACGCCAGACCTCTCGGTCAGGGAAGTTTTGTGCAAGCAGTGCATAACATAGATCTTCAAGTGGGGGCGCTACATAAAGAACTGTTGTCTTGTTATGTGTTGGAGGGTCTTCCCACTCCTATAGTGCTGGGCCTGCCTTGGCTAACTAAGCATAACCCGGTTATTAATTGGCAATCCAGAGAGATAACCCAATGGAGCGATTTCTGTAATAAAAACTGCATGAATACGGTCATTGGTGCGGTCGCTCCTAGGGCCTTACCTCCATTTCTGGTTAACTTTGAGGATGTATTCTCGGAAAAAGGGTGTCAAGAACTACCTCCTCATCGCGAGTATGACTGTTCTGTTAACTTGCTCCCTGGGGCCAAGTTACCGAAATCTAGGTTGTATAACCTTTCTGGTCCTGAGAGACAGGCCATGAAGGATTATATTTCAGAGAGTCTGGCTAAGGGGCATATTAGACCTTCATCTTCCCCGGTGGCCGCGGAGTTCTTCTTTGTGAAGAAAAAAGATGGAGGCCTACGCCCTTGCCTGGATTTCCGTGAGCTTAATCGGATTACGGTCCGAGATCCGTATCCGCTCCCACTTATTCCCGATCTCTTCAATCAGATCGTGGGTGCCAAATGGTTCTCTAAGTTGGATCTTAGGGGGGCGTACAATCTGATTAGGATGAAGGAGGGGGATGAGTGGAAGACGGCGTTTAACACTCCGGAGGGGCATTATGAGAACCTTGTCATGCCATTTGGTTTGAGTATTGCCCCGGCGGTGTTTCAACACTTTGTAAATGACATCTTTCACCACCTAATGGGACAGTTTGTGGTCATATATCTGGATGATATCCTAATTTACTCGCCAGATCTTGTGTCTCATCAGGAGCATGTTAGGCAGGTGTTACAGATCTTGCGGGATAATAAACTGTACGCCAAATGGGAGAAGTGTGTATTCGCCGTACAGGAACTTCAGTTTTTAGGGTTCCTGGTGTCAGCATCCGGTTTTTGTATGGACCCTGGGAAAGTGCGGGCAGTTCTTGAGTGGGATCTGCCAGAGGATCTTAAGGCATTACAACGTTTCCTGGGGTTTGCTAACTACTACCGGAAATTCATTCGTAATTTTTCGTCCATAGTTAAACCTCTCACAGACATGACTAAAAAAGGGACAGATTTTTCAAAGTGGTCTGACAAGGCTTGTCAAGCGTTTTCCTCTTTGAAAAAATGTTTTGCTTCAGCACCCATACTTATTCAACCTGATGCGTCACAGCCGTTCATTGTTGAGGTGGACGCTTCCGAGGTAGGGGTGGGAGCAGTATTGTCACAAGGTTCGTCCCCTGGTAAATGGCATCCGTGCGCCTTCTTCTCTAAAAAATTGTCGTCCGCTGAGAGGAATTATGATGTCGGCAATAGGGAACTCTTGGCCATTAAGTTGGCTTTTGAGGAGTGGCGTCATTTTTTGGAGGGGGCAGTCCACCCAGTCACCGTCATTACCGATCACAAAAACCTGCTATATTTAGAGTCCGCTAAACGTCTGAATCCCAGACAAGCTAGGTGGTCGTTGTTTTTTACCATGTTCAATTTTGTCGTCACATATCGTCCTGGCTCAAAAAATGTTAAGGCGGATGCCTTATCTCGCTGTTTCCCAGGGGCTGGGAATACGGAGGACCCGGTTCCGGTCCTTCAGGAGGGGGTGGTGGTGTCGGCAGTATGCTCTGAGCTTGAGGAGGAGGTATTGGAGGCTCAGGGGGACGCCCCTGTAGGACCTCCAGGGAGACTGTTTGTTCCAAATCAGTTGCGACAAAAGGTGATCGAGGCACACCATAATTCAGCTTTGGCAGGACACCCAGGGAGTAAAGCAACTGAGGATCTCCTCTCGCGTCGGTTTTGGTGGCCTAACTTACATAAGGAGGTGGTAACTTTTGTCGCGTCCTGCGAGGTTTGTGCGCGCTCTAAGACCCCACATACCCGTCCGTCGGGGACCCTCTTACCTTTGAAGATCCCGGAGCGTCCGTGGACTCATCTGTCTATGGACTTCATTACGGACCTCCCGCCATCTTCGGTAAAACAGTCATACTCGTTGTAGTGGACAGGTTCAGCAAGATGGCACATTTTATCGCTCTTCCTGCTCTTCCTAATGCTAAAACTCTTGCGCAGGTGTTTATTGGGGAGATTGTAAGGCTTCACGGGGTACCCTCCGATGTGGTGTCGGATCGGGGGTCTCAGTTCGTGTCCAAATTCTGGAAAGCATTTTGTACACGGCGGGGGATGCAGTTGTCATTTTCATCGGCTTTTCACCCGCAGACCAATGGTCAGACAGAGCGTCTGAACCAGAGCTTGGAGACATATCTCCGGTGTTTTGTGTCAGAGAACCAGGAGGACTGGGCTTCTTTCTTGCCTCTGGTGGAATTTGCTCTAAATAATAGGCGGAGTGAGTCCACTGGTAAGTCCCCGTTTTTTGGGGCATATGGTTTTCACCCCCAGTTTTGTACTTTCAATAGGGGGGGCTCTTCTGGGGTTCCTGAGGAGGAACGATTTTCGTCGTCACTTGCTTCTGTGTGGAGAGGAGTGCTGAATAATCTGAGTACTATGGGGAATCGATACAAACGTATGGCTGATAGGAGGAGAGTGTCTGGTCCGGACCTAAGTGTGAACGATCTGGTATGGTTGTCTACCAAAAATATAAAACTTAAGGTTCCCTCCTGGAAACTGGGTCCCAGGTTCATCGGGCCATACAAGATCAGTGCTATAATTAATCCGGTTGCATTCCGTCTTGACCTCCCTCCTACATTTAAAATTCATAATGTGTTCCACAGATCGTTGCTTAAGAGGTATGTGGCGCCGGTGATACCTTCACCTTTACCTCCTCCTCCTGTGGTGGTCAATGGTAACTTGGAGTTCCAGGTGTCGAGAGTCATCGATTCACGTCTGAATCGCCGGTCCCTTCAGTACCTTGTTCATTGGAGGGGGTATGGTCCTGAGGAGAGGACGTGGGTTTCTGCGTCGGATATTAACGCAGACCGATTGGTTCGGGCCTTCCATACTACTCACCCAGATAAACCCGGCCCTGAGGGTCCGGAGGCCCCTTGTAGAAGGGGGGGTACTGTCACGGGTGTGTCGCTGCGAAGATCGTCGCGATTGCACACCCTGACTTCTCACAGCTGAGTTTCTGGTGCTGGGTGTTTTTCGGCAGTGAGGGAGTTAATTCTTCCTCTCTCTGTGCTGGACTAGACCAGCCTCGCTCAGCTGCAATTAATGTTGTGGTAATTGGTTTCCTTGATATACCTGCCTGTCTGCTGGGGAAGTGTCGGTGAAAGCATTCATGCAGACCAGCAGAGCGGATCGTATTGAGAAGTCTAAAGCTAAGAGTACCTGTTGTGGTTTTCTCCTCTCCTCGCTTTATTATTTATCTCCTTACCCGTTGGTGTTCCCTCTGTAGTGATAGTTTTGTATGCAAGGTGGTCTTTTATTTTACCCTTGTACTGTCTCGTTCGTCTTATACTGTGTGTGTAGGCAGTTACCTTCCTGTTCCCTGTGGTGGTAATCAGGGTCCTTCTCAGGACTAGATTACAGTGGTTAGGGATTCACAGGAGATAGGGTTACGCTGGCGGCCTGGACCTCTGTACCATCAACAGTACCTCCAGGTAGAGGGATTAGTCAGGACCCCAGCTTAGGGTCAGCATAGACCCCGGTCCTCCTGTATACAGAGACAGAGTGACAGATTGGCCCCATGCCTGCTGCTCCAGTCTCTGATTGGCCCCATGGCTGCTGCTCCTGTCTCTTATCTGTCTCATTGACAATGCTACTGTACAGTCATGGCCAAAAGTTTTGAGAATGACACAAATATTATATTTTCACATGATCTGCTGCCCTCTGGTTTTTATGTGTGTTTGACAGATGTATTAATCAGAGACAGAAATAAATAATAATTGCAAACATATGAGTAACAAAATCTTATATTGACAGTTAGAATGAGTTAACCCCTCTCTGCCATCAGACGTACTATTCCGTCCATGTGACCCTGGACCTAATTCCCATGGACGGAATAGTACGTCATGGGCGATCAGCTGCGCTCCCGGGGGGGAGCGCAGCTGATCGCCACCGGGTGTCAGCTGATTATCACAGCTGACACCCGTGACTGTGTGTCAGGAGCAGTCACGGACAGCTCCCGGCACATTAACCCTTGGCACACCGCGATCAAACATGATCGCGGTGTACCCGGGGCACAGGGGAGGATCGCGCAGGCAGGGGGCTCCCTGCGCGCTCCCCTGAGACCCTCAGAGCAGCGCGATGTGTCGCGCTGTTCCGAGGGTCCGTCCTCCCTCCAGGTCCCCGGATCCAAGATGGCGCCGGGGTCCTGCAGGGAGGCGGCTTCCTCAGTGCCTGCTGAGAGCAGGCGCTGGGGAAGCCTGCAGCAGTGCCAGAGCGATCGCTGGTGTGACAGAGTGCTGTGCACACTGTCACACCAGCGATCTGCTAAAATACAGTGATGTCCCACCCTGGGACAAAGTAAAAAAGTAAAAAAAGTAAAAATAAAAAGTGTAAAAAAAAATCATAAGAAAAAAAAAAATATTCCCCAATAAATTCATTTTTTCCTGTAAATAAAAAAAACAAAACAATAAAAGTACACATATTTGGTATCGCCGCGTCCGTAACGACCCCCCTATAAAACTGTCCTACTAGTTAACCCCTTTAGTGAACCCCTTAAAAAAAAAAAAAAAAAACGAAGCAAAAAATCAATGCTTTATCATCATACCGCCGAACAAAAAGTGAAATAACACGCGATCAAAAAACCGATATAAATAAACATGGTACCACTGAAAACGTCATCTTGTCCCGCAAAAAACGAGCCGTCACACAGCATCATGAGCGAAAAAATAAAAAAGTTATAGCTCGCAGAATAAAGCGATGCAAAAATAATGATTTTTTATATAAAATTGTTTTCATTCTATAAAAGCGCCAAAACCTAAAAAAATGATATAAATGAGGTATCGCCGTAATCGTACTGACCCGAAGAATAAAACCGCTTTATCAATTTTACCACACGCGGAACGGTATAAACGCCTCCCCCAAAAGAAATTCATGAATTGCTGATTTTTGTTCATTCTAACCACCCAAAAATCGAAATAAAAAGCGATCAAAAAACGTCACGTGCTCAAAAATGGTACAAATAAAAACGTCAACTCGTCCCGCAAAAAATAAGACCTCACATGACTCTGTGGGCCAAAATATGCAAAAATTATAGCTCTCAAAATGTGGTGATGCAAAAAACTATTTTTTGCAATAAAAAGCGTCTTTTAGCGTGACAGCTGCCAATCACAAAAACCCGCTATAAATAGTAAATCAAACCCCCCTTTATCACCCCCTTAGTTAGGGAAAAATAATAAAATTACAAAAATGTATTTATTTCCATTTTCCCGTTAGGGTTAGGGTTGCGGCTAAAGTTAGGGTTAGGGTTGGCGCTAACGTTAGTATTAGGGTTAGGGTTGGCGCTAACGTTAGGATTAGGGTTGGGATTAGGGTTATGGGTGTGTTAGGGTTAGGTTTGTGGTTAGGGTTGGGACTAGGGTTATTGGTGTTTGGGGTTAGGGTTGGAGTTAGAATTGGGGGGTTTCTGCTGTTTAGGCACATCAGGAGCTCTCGAAATGTGACATGGCGTCTGATCTCAATTCCAGCCAATTCTGCGTTGAAAAAGTCAAATGGTGCTCCTTCACTTCTGAGCTCTGCCATGCGCCCAAACAGTAGTTTACCCCACATATGGGGTATCAGCATACTCTGGACCCCAAGAGTTATTGTGCAATTTGGCCTATTTCTCCTGTTACCCTTGGGAAAATAAAAAACTGGGGGCGACAAAATCATTTTTGTAAAAAAAAAAATGATTTTTTGTTTTTACGGCTGTATGTTATAAAACTTCTGTGAAGTACTTGGGGCTTCATAGCGCTCACCACACTTCTAGATAAGTTCCTTGTGGGGTCTATTTTCCAAAATGGGGTCACTTGTGGGGGGTTTCCACTGTTTAGGCGCATCAGGGGCTCTCCAAATGCGACATGACGCCCCCAGACCATTCCATCAAAGTCTGCAATCCAAAACGTCACTACTTCCCTTCCGAGCCCCGACGTGTGCCCATACAGTAGTTTTCTCCCACATATTGGGTATCAGCGTACTCAGGACAATTTGGACAACAACTTTTGGGGTCCAATTTCTCCTGTTACCCTTGTGAAAATAAAATATTGGGGGCGAAAAAAATCATTTTTTTTAAAAAAAAAGGATTTTTTATTTTTACGGCTGTACGTTATAAACTTCTGTGAAGCACTTCGGGGTTCAAAGTGCTCACCACACATCTAGATAAGTTCCTTGTGGGGTCTATTTTCCAAAATGGGGTCACTTGTGGGGGGTTTCCACTGTTTAGGCGCATCAGGGGTTCTCCAAATGCGACATGACTCCCCCAGACCATTCCATCAAAGTCTGCAATCCAAAACGTCACTACTTCCCTTCCGAGCCCCGACGTGCGCCCATACAGTAGTTTACTCCCACATATTGGGTATCAGCGTACTCAAGACAAATTGGACAACAACTTTTGGGGTCCAATTTCTCCTGTTACCCTTGTGAAAATAAAATATTGGGGGCGAAAAAATCATTTTTGTAAAAAGAAAAAAAGGATTTTTTATTTTTACGGCTGTACGTTATAAACTTCTGTGAAGCACTTCGGGGTTCAAAGTGCTCACCACACATCTAGATAAGTTCCTTGTGGGGTCTATTTTCCAAAATGGGGTCACTTGTGGGGGTTTCCACTGTTTAGGCACATCAGGGGCTCTCCAAATGCGACATGACTCCCCCAGACCATTCCATCAAAGTCTGCAATCCAAAACATCACTACTTCCCTTCCGAGCCCCGACGTGCGCCCATACAGTAGTTTACTCCCACATATTGGGTATCAGCGTACTCAAGACAAATTGGACAACAACTTTTGGGGTCCAATTTCTCCTGTTACCCTTGTGAAAATAAAATATTGGGGGCGAAAAAATCATTTTTGTAAAAAAAAAAAGGATTTTTTATTTTTACGGCTGTACGTTATAAACTTCTGTGAAGCACTTCGGGTTCAAAGTGCTCACCACACATCTAGATAAGTTCCTTGTGGGGTCTATTTTCCAAAATGGGGTCACTTGTGGGGGGTTTCCACTGTTTAGGCGCATCAGGGGCTCTCCAAATGCGACATGACTCCCCCAGACCATTCCATCAAAGTCTGCAATCCAAAACGTCACTACTTCCCTTCCGAGCCCCGACGTGCGCCCATACAGTAGTTTACTCCCACATATTGGGTATCAGCATACTCAGGACAAATTGGACAACAACTTTTGGGGTCCAATTTCTCCTGTTACCCTTGTGAAAATAAAATATTGGGGCTAAAAAATCATTTTTGTAAAAAAAAAAAAGAATTTTTTTATTTTACGGCTGTACGTTATAAACTTCTGTGAAGCGCTTTGGGGTTCAAAGTGCTCACCACACATCTAGATAAGTTCCTTGAGGGGTCTAGTTTCCAAAATGGTGTCATTTGTGGGGGGTTTCCACTGTTTAGGCAGATCAGGAGCTCTCCAAACACGACATGGCGTCCAGCCAATTCTGCGTTGAAAAAGTCAGACGGCGCTCCTTCCCTTCCAAACTCTGCCATGCACCCAAACAGTGGTTTACCCCCACATATGGGGTATCAGCGCACTCAGGACAAATTGCACAATAACTTTTGGAGTCTTGTTTCCCTTGGGAAAATAAAAATTGGGGTGAAAAGATCAATTTTGTGGAAAAAATATAATTTTTTAATTTTACGGCTCTACGTTATAAACTTGTGTGAAGCACTTGGGGGTTCAAATTGCTCATCAAAGATCTAGATAAGTTCCTTAGGGGGTCTAGTTTCCCAAATGGGGTCACTTGTGGGGGGTTTCCACTGTTTAGGCACATCAGGGGCTCTCCAAATGCAACATGGCGTCCAATCTCAATTCCAGCCAATTTTGATTGGAAAAAGTCAAATAGTGCTCCTTCCATTCCGAGCTCTGCCATGCGCCCAAACAGTGGTTCCCCCCCACATATGGGGTATCAGCGTACTCAGGACAAATTGGACAACAAATTTTGTGGTCCAATTTCTCCTGTTACCTATGGGAAAATAAAAAATTAGTGACTAAGAGATAATTTTTGTGGGAAAAAAATAGGATTTTTTATTTTCATGCCCGGGCATTATAAACTTGTGTGAAGCACTTGGGGGTTCAAAGTGCTCACCAAAGATCTAGATAAGTTCCTTAGGGGGTCTAGCTTCCAAAATGGGGTCACTTGTGGGGGTTTCCACTGTTTAGGCTCATCTGGGGCACTACAAACGGAACATGACCCCCATCAATGTTTGCATTCCAAAACTTACTGCTTCTTTTCCAAGCCCTGCCGTGCGCCCAAACAGTTTCCCCCCCCCACATATGGGGTATCAGCGTACTCAGGACAAATTGGACAACAAGTTTTGGGGTCCAATTTCCTTGGGAAAAATCAAAAATTTGGGACTAAAAAATCATTTTTGTGGATAATTGTTTTTTTTTTTTTCACACCCAGGCATTATAAACTTTTGTGAAACACTTTGGGGTTCAAAGTGCTCACAACAGATCTAGATAAGTTCCTTAGGGGGTCTAGTTTCCAAAATGGTGTCACTTGTGGGGGGTTTCCACTGTTTAGGCGTATCAGGGGCTCTCCAAACACGACATGGCGTCCAACTCAATTCCAGCCAATTTTAGTTTGAAAAAGTCAAACGGCGCTCCTTCCCTTACGAGCTCTGCCGTGTGCCCAAACAGTGGTTTTCCCCCACATATGGGGTATTGGCGTACTCAGGAGAAATTGCACAACAACTTTATCTGTCCATTTTCTCCTTTTACCCTTGTGAAAATAAAAAAAAGTTTGTAAAAGATCATTTTTGTGGCTAAAAAGTTAAATATTAATTTTTTTCCATCCACGTTGCTTCAGCTCCTGTGAAGCACCTGAAAGGGTTAATAAACTTCTTGAATGTAGTTTTGAGTACCTTGAGGGGTGCAGTTTTTATAATGGTGTCACTTTTGGGTATTTTCTGCCATATAGACCCGTCAAAGTGACTTCAAATGTGAGGTGGTCCCTAAAAAAATGGCTTTGTAAATTTTGTTGTAAAAATGAGAAATCACTGGTCAACTTTTAACCCTTCTAATTTCCTAACAAAGAAAAATTTTGGTTCCAAAATTGTGCTGATGTAAAGTAGACATGTGGGAAATGTTATTTATTAACTATTTTGTGTGACATATTTCTCTGTTTTAAGGGAAAAAAAATTCAAAGTTTGAAAATTGCAAAATTTTTAAAATTTTCGCCATATTTGCGTTTTTTCAAAAATAAACGCAAGTTATATCGAAGAAATTTTACCACTAACATGAAGTACAATATGTCACGAGAAAACAATCTCAGAATCGCGAAGATCCGTTGAAGCGTTCCAGAGTTATAACCTCATAAAGAGACAGTGGTCAGAATTGTAAAAATTGGCCCGGTCATTAACGTGCAAACCACCCTTGGGAGTGAAGGGGTTAATGCAGCAAGTCAATATTTGCAGTGTTGACCCTTCTTCTTCAGGACCTCTGCAATTCTCCCTGGCATGCTCTCAATCAACTTCTGGACCAAATCCTGACTGATAGCAGTCCATTCTTGCACAATCAATGCTTTCGTTTTGTCAGAATTTTTAGGTTTTTGCTTGTCCACCCGTCTCTTGATGATTGACCACAAGTTCTCAATGGGATTAAGATCTGGGGAGTTTCCAGGCCATGGACCCAAAATCTCTATGTTTTGTTCCCTGAGCCATTTAGTTATCATCTTTGCTTTATGGCAAGGTGCTCCATCATGCTGGAAAAGGCATTGTTGATCGCCAAACTGCTCTTGGAGGGTTGGGAGAAGTTGGTCTTGGAGGACATTCTGGTACCATTCTTTATTCATGGCTGTGTTTTTAGGCAAGACTGTGAGAGAGCCGATTCCCTTGGCTGAGAAGCAACCCCACACATGAATGGTTTCAGGATGCTTAACAGTTGGCATGAGACAAGACTGGTGGTAGCGCTCACCTTGTCTTCTCCGAATGAGGCGTTTTCCTGATGTCCCAAACAATCAAAAGGGGATTCATCAGAGAAAATAACTTTACCCCAGTCCTCAGCAGTCCACTGCCTGTACCTTTTGCAGAATATCAGTCTGTCCATGATGTTTTTTCTGGAGAGAAGTGGCTTCTTTGCTGCCCTCCTTGAGACCAGGCCTTGCTCCAAGAGTCTTCGCCTCACAGTGCGTGCAGATGCACTCACACCTGCCTGCTGCCATTCCTGAGCAAGCTCTGCACTGCTGGTAGCCCCATCCCGCAGCTGAAACACTTTTAAGAGACAGTCCTGGCGCTTGCTGGTCTTTCTTGGGCGCCCTGAAGCCTTTTTGGCAACAATGGAACCTCTCTCCTTGAAGTTCTTGATGATGCGATAGATTGTTGACTGAGGTGCAATCTTTCTAGCTGCGATACTCTTCCCTGTTAGGCCATTTTTGTGCATTGCAATGATGACTGCACGTGTTTCTTTAGAGATAACCATGGTTAACAGAAGAGAAACAATGATGCCAAGCACCAGCCTCCTTTTAAAGTGTCCAGTGGTGTCATTCTTACTTAATCATGACAGATTGATTTCCAGCCATGTCCTCATCAACACCCACACCTGTGTTAATGGAGCAATCACTGAAAAGAGGTTAGCTGGTCCTTTTAAGGCAGGGCTGCAATGATGTTGAAATGTGTTTTGGGGGATAAAGTTCATTTTCTAGCCAAATATTGACTTTGCAAGTAATTGCTGTTAAGCTGATCACTCTTTATAACATTCTGGAGTATATGCAAATTGCCATTAGAAAAAGTGAAGCAGTAGACTTTGTAAAAATTAATATTTGTGTCATTCTCAAAACTTTTGGCCATGACTGTATATGATGGGCCCCATGCCTGCTGCTCCAGTCTCTGATCTGCCCCATGGCTGCTGCTCCATCCTTTGTTTGGCCCCATGCCTGCTGCTCCAGTCTCTGATTGGCCCCTTGCCTACTGCTCCAGTCTCTGATTGGCCCCTTGCCTGCTGCTCCAGTCTCTGATTGGCCCCATGTCTGCTGCTCCAGTCTCTGATCTGCCCAATTGACAATGCTACTGTATATGATGGGCCCCATGCCTGCTGCTCCAGTCTCTGATTGGCCCCATGCCTACTGCTCCAGTCTCTGTTTGGCCCCATGCCTGCTTCTCCAGTCTCTGATTGGCCCTATGCCTGCTGCTCCAGTCTCTGATCTGCCACATTGATAATGCTACTGTATATGATGGGCCCCATGCCTGCTGCTCCACTCTCTGATTGGCCCCATGTCTACTGCTCCAGTATCTGATTGGCCCCATGCCTGCTGCTTCAAACAATGATTGGCCCCATGCCTGCCGCTCCAGTCTCTGATTGGCCCCATGCCTGCTGCTCCAGTCTCTGATCTGCCACATTGACAATGCTACAATATATGATGGGCCCCATGCCTGCTGCTCCAGTCTCTGATCTGCCCAATTGACAATGCAACAGTATATTATGGGCCCCATGCCTGCTGCTCCAGTCTCTAATTGGGCCCATGCCTACTGCTCCAGTCTCTGATTGGCCCAATGCCTGCTGCTCCAGTCTCTGATTGGCCCCATGCCTGCTGCTCCACTCTCTGATCTGCCCATGGCTGGTGCTCCAGTCTCTGATTGGCCCCATGCCTGCTGCTCTAGTCTCTAATCGGCCCTATGCCTGCTGCTCCAGTCTCTGATTGGCCCCATGCCTGCTGCTCCAGTCTCTGTTCTGCCCAATTGACAATGCTACAGTATATGATGGGCCCTATGGCTGCTGCTCCATTCTCTGATTGGCCCCATGCCTGCTGCTCCAGTCTCTGATCGGCCCCATGCCTGCTGCTCCATTCTCTGATTGGCCCATGCCTGCTGCTCCATTCTCTGATTGGCCCCATGCCTGCTGCTCCAGTGTTTGATTGGCCCCATGCCTGCTGCTCCTGTCTCTGATCTGCCCAATTGACAATGCTACAGTATATGATGGGCCCCATGCCTATTGCTCCAGTCTCTGATTGGCCCAATGCCTGCTGCTCCAGTCTCTGATTGGCCCCATGCCTGCTGCTCCAGTCTCTGATTGGCCCCATGCCTGCTGCTCCACTCTCTGATCTGCCCCATGACTGCTGCTCCAGTCTCTGATCGGCCCCATGCCTGCTGCTCCAGTCTCTGATTGGCCCCATGCCTGCTGCTCCAGTCTCTGATTGGCCCCATGCCGGTTGCTCCAGTCTCAGATTGGCCCCATGCCTGCTGCTCCAGTCTCTGTTCTGCCCAATTGACAATGATACCGTATATGATCGGCCCTATGGCTGCTGCTCCAGTCTCTGATCGGCCCCATGCCTGCTGCTCCATTCTTTGATTGGCCCCATGACTGCTGCCTCCAGTCTTTGATAGGCCCCATGCCTGCTTCTCCATTCTTTGATTGGCCCCATGCCTGCTGCTCCAGTCTCTGATCGGCCCCATGCCTGCTGCTCCATTCTCTGATTGGCCCCATGCCTGCTGCTCCAGTCTTTGATTGGCCCCATGTCTGCTGCTCCAGTCTCTGATAGACCCATGCCTGCTGCTCCTGTCTCTGATCTGCCCAATTGACAATGCTACAGTATATGATGGGCCCCATGCCTGTTGCTTCAGTCTCTGATCTGCCCCATGGCTGCTGCTCCAGTCTCTGATTGGCCCCATGCCTGCTGCTCCAGTCTCTGATTGGCCCCATGCCTGCTGCTCCAGTCTCTGATTGGCCCCATGCCTGCTGCTCCAGTCTCTGATTGGCCCCATGCCTGCTGCTCCAGTCTCTGATTGGCCCCATGCCTGCTGCTCCACTCTCTGATCTGCCCCATGACTGCTGCTCCAGTCTCTGATCAGCCCCATGCCTGCTGCTCCAGTCTCTGATTGGCCCCGTGCCTGCTGCTCCAGTCTCTGATTGGCCCCATGCCTGTTGTTCCACTCTCTGATCTGCCCCATGACTGCTGCTCCACTCTCTGATCGGCCACATGGCCGGTGCTCCACTCTCTGATAGGCCCCATGCCTGCTGCTCCAGTCTCTATTCGGCCCCATGCCTGCTGCTCCAGTCTCTGATTGGCCCCATGCCTGCTGCTCCAGTCTCTGATTGGCCCCATGCCTGCTGCTCCAGTCTCTGATTGGCCCCATGCCTGCTGCTCCACTCTCTGATCTGCCCATGACTGCTGCTCCAGTCTCTGATCAGCCCCATGCCTGCTGCTCCAGTCTCTGATTGGCCCCGTGCCTGCTGCTCCAGTCTCTGATTGGCCCATGCCTGTTGTTCCACTCTCTGATCTGCCCCATGACTGCTGCTCCACTCTCTGATCGGCCACATGGCGGTGCTCCACTCTCTGATAGGCCCCATGCCTGCTGCTCCAGTCTCTATTCGCCCCATTGCCTGCTGCTCCAATCTCAGATTGGCCCCATGCCTGCTGCTCCCAGTCTCTGTTCTGCCCAATTGACAATGCTCCAGTCTCTGATCTGCCCCATGGCTGCTGCTCCAGTCTCTGATTGGCCCAATGCCTGCTGCTCCAGTCTCTGATTGGCCCATGCCTGCTGCTCCAGTCTCTGATTGGCCCCATGCTGCTGCTCCAGTCTCTGATCGGCCCATGCCTGCTGCTCCAGTCTCTGATTGGCCCCATGCCTGCTGCTCCAGTCTCTGATTGGCCCCATGCCTGTTGCTCCAGTCTCAGATTGGCCCCATGCCTGCTGCTCCAGTCTCTGTTTGCCCAATTGACAATGCTACAGTATATGATCGGCCCTATGGCTGCTGCTCCAGTCTCTGATCGGCCCCATGCCTGCTGCTCCAGTCTCTGATCGGCCCATGCCTGCTGCTCCATTCTTTGATTGGCCCCATGCCTGCTGCTCCAGTCTTTGATAGGCCCCATGCCTGCTTCTCCATTCTTTGATTGGCCCATGCCTGCTGCTCCACTCTCTGATCGGCCCCATGCCTGCTGCTCCATTCTCTGATTGGCCCCATGCCTGCTGCTCCAGTCTTTGATTGGCCCCATGTCTGCTGCTCCAGTCTCTGATAGGCCCCATGCCTGCTGCTCCTGTCTCTGATCTGCCCATTGACAATGCTACAGTAATTGATGGCCCCATGCCTGTTGCTCCTGTCTCTGATATGCCCATGGCTGCTGCTACAGTCTCTGATTGGCCCCATGCCTGCTGCTCCAGTCTCTGATTGGCCCCATGCCTGCTGCTCCAGTCTCTGATTGGCCCCATGCCTGCTGCTCCAGTCTCTGATTGGCCCCATGCCTGCTGCTCCAGTCTCTGATTGGCCCCATGCCTGCTGCTCCAGTCTCTGATTGGCCCCATGCCTGCTGCTCCACTCTCTGATCTGCCCCATGACTGCTGCTCCAGTCTCTGATCGGCCCCATGCCTGCTGCTCCAGTCTCTGATTGGCCCCGTGCCTGCTGCTCCAGTCTCTGATTGGCCCCATGCCTGTTGTTCCACTCTCTGATCTGCCCACATGACTGCTGCTCCACTCTCTGATCGGCCCATGGCCAGTTGCCTCCACTCTACTGATAGGCCCCATGCCTGCTGCTCCAGTCTCTATTCGGCCCCATGCCTGCTGCTCCAATCTCAGATTGGCCCCATGCTTGCTACTCCAGTCTCTGTTCTGCCCAATTGACAATGCTACAGTATATGATGGGCCCTATGGTTGCGGCTCCAGTCTCTGATCGGTTCCATGCCTACTGCTCCAGTCTCTGATCGGCCCCATGGCTGCTGCTCCAGTCTCTGATTGGCCCCATGCCTGCTGCTCCAGTCTCTGATTGGCCCCATGCCTGCTGCTCCAGTCTCTGATTGGCCCCATGCCTGCTGCTGCAGTCTCTGATCTGCCCCATGTGTTATGTTTCAGTAGCTGAGGAGAAATAGCAAAAAGTAGCCGAAGTAGCAATACACCAGAGAGGGTGGAAACTACTGGGTTGCAGAACCCTAAACTAACCGCAACACTAGAAGTAGCCGTGGAGCGTACCTACGGTGATCCTAGACGCTTCGTCACAGCCAGAGAGATAGCTACACCTAAAGACAGAAAAATGAAAGCTAAGTGCCCCCAAAGAAATAGGAAGCCCCCAAACATGTAATGGCGGTTAGACAAGAAGAAAATACTAACACAGACAGAAAATAGAATGAGGAAACGCTGGGGCCCAATACTGTCTAGATAGAAAAGTATAGGAAAGAATTCTGACTGCAACCCAAAAAACCCTGACAAAAATACCAACACTTTTGATTAAAAAAAACCCTGAGATCACACGATCTCTACCTCCTAAATCAGCCTGCTGCTCCAGTCTTTGATCGGCCCCATGGCTGCTGCTTCAGTCTCTGATTGGCCCCATGCCTGCTGCTCCAGTCTCTGATTGGCCAATGCCTGCTGCTCCAGTCTCTTATTGGCCCCATGCCTGCTGCTCCAGTCTCTGATTGGCCCCATGCCTGCTGCTCCAGTCTCTGATTGGCCCCATGCCTGCTGCTCCACTCTCTGATCTGCCCCATGACTGCTGCTTCAGTCTCTGATCTGCCAAATTGACAATGCAACAGTATATGATGGGCCCTATGGCTGCTGCTCCAGTCTCTGATTGGCCCCATGCCTGCTGCTCCACTCTCTGATCTGCCCCATGACTGCTGCTCCAGTCTCTGATCTGCCCAACTGACAATGCAACAGTATATGATGGGCCCTATGGCTGCTGCTCCAGTCTCTGATCTGCCCCATGGCTGCTGCTCCTGTCTCTGATAGGCCCCATGCCTGCTGCTCCAGTGTCTGATCTGCCCAATTGTCAATGCAACAGTATATGATGGGCTCTGTGGCTGCTGCTCCAGTCTCTGATCGGCCCCATGGCTGCTGCTCCAGTCTCTGATTGGCCCCATGCCTGCTGCTCCAGTCTCTGATTGGCCCCATGCCTGCTGCTCCTGTCTCTTATCTGCCCCATTGACAATGCTACTGTATATGATGGGCCCCATGCCTGCTGCTCCAGTCTCTGATCTGCCCCATGGCTGCTGCTCCATTCTCTGATTGACCCCATGCCTGCTGCTCCAGTCTCTGATTGGCCCCATGCCTACTGCTCCAGTCTTTGATTGGCCCCATGCCTGCTTCTCCAGTCTCTGATTGGCCCCATGTCTGCTGCTCTTGTTTCTGATCTGCCCAATTGACAATGCTACAGTTCATGATGGGCCCCATGCCTGCTGCTCCAGTCTCTGATTGGCCCCATGCCTACTGCTCCAGTCTCTGTTTGGCTCCATGCCTGCTGCTCAAGTCTCTGATTGGCCCCATGCCTGCTGCTCCAGTCTCTGATCCGCCACATTGACAATGCTACTGTATATGATGGGCCCCATGCCTGCTGCTCCAGTCTCTGATCTGCCACATTGACAATGCTACTGTATATGATGGGCCCCATGCCTGATGCTCCACTCTCTGATCTGCCCCATGGCTGCTGCTCCAGTCTCTGATCTGCCACATTGACAATGCTACTGTATATGATGGGCCCCATGCCTGATGCTCCACTCTCTGATCTGCCCCATGGCTGCTGCTCCAGTCTCTGATCTGCCACATTGACAATGCTACTGTATATGTTTGGCCCCATGCCTGCTGCTCCAGTCTAAGATCTACCCCATGGCTGCTGCTTCAGTCTCTGATTGGCCTCATGCCTGCTGCTCCAGTCTCTGATCTGCCAAATTGACAATGCTACAGTATATGATGGGCCCTATGGCTGCTGCTCCAGTCTCTGATAGGCCCCATGCCTGCTGCTCCAGTCTCTGATCGGCCCCATGCCTGCTGCTCCATTCTTTGATTGGCCCCATGCCTGCTGCTCCAGTCTTTGATAGGCCCCATGCCTGCTGCTCCATTCTCTGATTGGCCCCATGCCTGCTGCTCCAGTCTCTGATCGGCCCCATGCCTGCTGCTCCATTCTCTGATTGGCCCCATGCCTGCTGCTCCAGTCTTTGATTGGCCCCATGCCTGCTGCTCCAGTCTCTGATAGGCCCCATGCCTGCTGCTCCTGTCTCTGATCTGCCCAATTGACAATGCTACAGTATATGATGGGCCCGATGCCTGCTGCTCCAGTCTCTGATCTGCCCCATGGCTGCTGCTCCAGTCTCTGATTGGCCCCATGCATGCTGCTCCAGTCTCTGATTGGCCCCATGCCTGCAGCTCCAGTCTCTGATTGGCCCCATGCCTGCTTCTCCACTCTCTGATCTGCCCCATGACTGCTGCTCCAGTCTCTGATTGGCCCCATGCCTGCTGCTCCAGTCTCTGATTGGCCCCATGCCTGCTGCTCCAGTCTTTGATAGGCCTCATGCCTGCTGCTCTATTCTCTGATTGGCCCCATGCCTGCTGCTCCAGTCTCTGATCGGCCCCATGCCTGCTGCTCCATTCTCTGATCGGCCCCATGCCTGCTGCTCCATTCTTTGATTGGCCCCATGCCTGCTGCTCCAGTCTTTGATAGGCCCCATGCCTGCTGCTCCATTCTCTGATTGGCCCCATGCCTGCTGCTCTAGTCTTTGATTGGCCTCATGCCTGCTGCTCCAGTCTCTGATAGGCCCCATGCCTGCTGCTCCTGTCTCTGATCTGCCCAATTGACAATGCTACAGTGTATGATGGGCCCGATGCCTGCTGCTCCAGTCTCTGATCTGCCCCATGGCTGCTGCTCCAGTCTCTGATTGGCCCCATGCGTGCTGCTCCAGTCTCTGATTGGCCCCATGCCTGCAGCTCCAGTCTCTGATTGGCCCCATGCCTGCTGCTCCACTCTCTGATCTGCCCCATGACTGCTGCTCCAGTCTCTGATCGGCCCCATGCCTGCTGCTCCAGTCTCTGATTGGCCCCATGCCTGCTGCTCCAGTCTCTGTTCTGCCCAATTGACAATGCTACAGTATATGATGGGCCCTATGGCTGCTGCTCCAGTCTCTGATTGGCCCCATGCCTGCTGCTCCAGTCTCTGATCGGCCCCATGGCTGCTGCTCCAGTCTCTGATTGGCCCCATGCCTGCTGCTTCAGTCTCTGATGTGCCCCATGTGTTATGTTTCAGAAGCTGAAGAGAAATAGCAAAAAGTAGCCGAAGTAGCAATACACCAGAGAGGGTGGAAACTACTGGGTTGCAGAACCCTAAACTAACCGCAACACTAGAAGTAGCCGTGGAGCGTACCTACGGTGATCCTAGATGCCTCGTCACAGCCGGAGAGATAGCTACACCTAAAGACAGAAAGATGAAAGCTAACTACCCCGTAGCAGAACCCCCAAAGAAATAGGAAGCCCCAAACATGTAATGGCGGTTAGACAAGAACAAAAATGCTAACACAGACAGAAAATAGAATGAGCAAACGCTGGGGCCCAATACTGTCTAGATAGAAAAGTATAGAAAAGAATTCTGACTGCAACCCAAAAAACCCTGACAAAAAGACCAACGCTTTTGATTAACAAAAAACCTGAGATCACACGATCTCTACCACCTAAATCAGATATCTGGTGTAACACACAGCAAAAAGTGACACTAGAACAGAGCAAAAGTGCAAACACAAACTGAGCACAAATGCAGGGCCAGGCCCCAAAAGTGGACCAGGCTGAAGTCCCCTGCAAGGCAGCAAACCAGCAAGGAAAATCCAACCAGAGGAAAAAAACAACAAGTCACTTATCTGAATGAGAGCAGGAATGCAAGCTGAGCTCCAAGCAAGACCTGGAAGAACAATTGATTACCGGCAAGGCTGATGGGAGTTCAGGTCACTTATATCAGACCAATCGGACCCAGCTGAAAGCCATTCAGTAATTGGTTCATTACCCTCAGCAACCACCGGAGGGTGCCCCAGCTCCGAAGTCGCCTCCAACGTGTTCACAACAGTACCCCCCCTTGAGGAGGGTCACCAAACCTCACTTGCGCAACCAGTCCGATCAGGATGAGCTCGATGAGAGGCACGGATGAGTCTCCTAGCATGGATGTCCGAAGCAAACACCCAAGAATTGTCCTCTTGATCCTAACCTCTCCACTTAACCAAATACTGGAGTTTCCGTCTAGCAAAACGAGAATCCAATATTTTCTCAACCACATACTTCAAAATTGCCCTCAACCAAAACAGGGTCGGGAGGTTCAGCCATAGAAACCACTGGCTCGACAAACCTCTTCAATAAGGACTTGTGGAAAATGTTATGGATCTTAAATGTCCCTGGAAGAAGCAAACGGAAGGAAACCGGATTAAGAATTTCCATGATCTTATAAGGTCCAATGAACCTTGGCTTAAATTTTGGAGACGCATCCTTCATAGGGATATTTCTTGAGGACAACCAAACCGCTGAGCCTTCTCCTGAGAGAGAGACAACCTCTCCACTACCTGGTCCCAAATCTGCTGCATATGCTCCACAATAGAGTCAACCCCCGGACAGACAGAAGCCTCCGCCTGTCCTGAAGAAAATCGAGGGTGAAACCCAGAATTGCAGAAAAATGGAGACATCAAGGTGGCAAAGCTAGCCCTATTATTAAGAGCAATGTCAGACAAAGGGAAAAAGGTGACCCAGTCATCTTGATCAGCAGACACAAAACATCTCAAATAAGTCTCAAAGGTCTGCTTTGTTCTCTCGGTTTGTCCATTGGTCTGAGGGTGAAATGCAGAGGAGAAAGATAACTGAACACCAAGTTTAGAACAAAAAATGTTCTCCAAAATCTGGAAACAAACTGGACTCCTCTGTCAGACACAATGTTCTCCGGAATGCCATGTAACCGAACCACGTGCTGAAAAAACAAAGGCACCAATTCGGAGGAGGAAGGCAACTTAGGTAATGGCACAAGATGTATCATCTTGGAAAACCTATCACAGATTACCCAGATAACGGTCATTCTCTGAGAGACAGGGAGGTCGGAAATAAAATCCATATAGATATGGGTCCATGGTCTCTTGGACACAGGTAATGGCATTAACAAACCACTAGAGCGAGAGCAAGGCTTGGAGCGAGAGCAAGTCCCACAGGACTGCACAAAGTCCCTGACGTCACGAGACAAAGTAGGCCACCAAAAGGACCGACTCACCAAGTCTTTGGTACCAAAAATCCCGGGATGACCAGCCAACGCGGAACAATGAATCTCAGACATCACACTCTTCTTCCACTGGTCTGGGACAAACAATTTCCCAACAGGGCAGTGCTAAGGTTTATCCTCCTGACACCCCTCCAGAGCCAGTCTCAAATTGGGCTAGATGGCGGAAAGAACTACAACCCCTTTCAAAATAACAGCAGGATCAGTTAACTCAGGAGAATCCGCAAAGAAACTCCTCGAGAGGGCATCCGCCTTGACATTCTTAGTGCCCGGAAGAAAAAAACCACAAAATTAAAACGTGTGAAAAACAAGGCCCACCTGGCCTGTCTAGGATTAAATCGCTTGGCTAATTCGAGATAAACCAGGTTCTTATGGTCCGTGAGGACCATCACCTGATGTTTGGCTCCTTCCAGCCAATGTTTCCACTCTTCAAAGGCCCACTTCATGGCCAATAACTCCCGATTACCCACGTCATAATTACGTTCAGTTGGAGAAAATTTTCGAGAGAAGAAGGCACAATGGGTACTCTTAGGCCTCTTTCACACATCCGTTTTGCGCCTGACTGCGCCCCCGGCATTTTGCCGCAGCGCCGCATCCGGCAACTAGTATGTAAAACCAGATGAGACGCGTCCGGTTTTTCGCCGGATCCGTTTCTGTGCTCCGGAAAGAACCGGAACCGTCTCATCCGGTGTATCCGGTTTTGCATCCGTTTTCGACGGAATACGCCGGATCCGGTTTTTAAAAACGCCCTTTTTTGGGGTTCCAAACATGATTGGCTACTGTAATCCTATATATACACTGTTCCTACAGCCCATCTTTGACAGGTTGTATAGGAGCAAGGTGCAGGTTGCAGAGAAGAGCAAGTAGCAAGTGATTGGCGAACATGGATGTCATTATCGGCAATATTTTCAAGAATCTTGTTGATTTTACTGCGGAGGCGAATCGCTTGAGGTTTATAGTTATGGAGAAGGAGCGAAAGATTGAACAGCGCATTATGCGTCAGCGCCAGCGAAGACGACGCCGTGTGTGGATCCACTCCATCACGGCACAGAGATTAACTTGTGGTGTGTATTCTACACTGAACATGGAGCTGCGAGAAAATCCAGAGAAATTATTGGCCTATCTGCGGATGAATAAAGACAACTTTGATTATTTGCTGGAGCGTGTTGGAGACCAAATAAAAAAAATCGGACACCTACTGTCGGTTCTCAATTTCTCCGGCTGAGCGACTCATGGTCACTATAAGGTAAGCTATATGTATTGGATCTGTTTACTTGAGCACACTTGTAATTTTATAATTTATTTAACATCACAGGACAACTAGGAAACCATATCAGTAGACAAAAAAATTGTACTAAACAGTGTTTTTCATTGATTTTATTATTTTTGGTATCTCCAATAGTTATAGCTGAGTTCTGGTATGTAATGCTGTGTTTCTGAAATAATTTTTATTTTCTATTTTGTTTTCAGATTTCTGGCAACTGGCGAAACTCTGTCATCGCTCCATTTCCAATACCGCCTGGGAATATCAACGCTATCAGGCATAATAAAGTACACTTGTCGTGCTCTTTGGGACTGTTTGGTTGGAGAATTTCTTCCAGAGCCAACTACAGACCGGTGGCTTCAAATAGCGGACCAGTTTCTCTGTATCTGCCAGTTCCCCAATTGCCTGGGCGCTGTTGATGGCAAACACATCCGCATTAAAAAGCCTTCAGGAACCGGATCAGAATTCTACAACTACAAAAAATATTTTTCGGTTGTCCTGATGGCTATTGCAGATGCGGAGTACAAGTTTATTGCGGTGGACATTGGGTCTAATGGACGGTCCAATGACTCTCAAGTGTGTAAACTGTCAGCTATGGGCCGTAAACTGTACGGAAACAATTTTCAGTTTCCACCCCCTAGGCCACTGCCTCAAACCTCAGGCCCACCGATGCCATTCGTTTGTGTAGGTGATGAGGCATTGCAGCTGTCCGAACACCTCTTGAAGCCGTACGCCAGCAGAGGATTAACACATACCAAGAGAATTTTCAACTACCGCCTCACAAGAGCCAGACGGATGGTGGAGTGTGCCTTTGGGACTATGACAGCTAAATGGCGTGTCCTTTTGACTGCAATAAACTTGAAGACCGAGACTGTGGATGATGTTGTTAAAGCGTGCGTGGTCCTACATAATTTTGTCCTAACCAAGGAACCGATTTCTATGGAGGACCACAATCAAGAAACAACTTTGCACGACTACAGCAACATTACCACTCGCAGTACAGTCGCGGTTTCAAGAATGAGGGACCAGTTTGCCCAATACTTTGTGTCACCAGAAGGTAGTGTTGACTGGCAGGATTAGAGTGTGATAAATGTATTTGTTGTTTTAAAAATTTCTGTACCCACAATAAACCTTAACTTGTCTACCTTCTTGTGTGTTTTCTACTGTCTGTAACCTTTTTGCCATAGTTGTGTACCTGGCTGTTTTTTTTAACAAAAGTATTTCACCTTTTGTCCAAAAAAGTGTACATTGTAGGGCAGGGTTCCCCAACTCCAGTCCTCAAGGCCCACCAACAGGTCATGTTTTGACGATTTCCTTTGTATTGCTCAGGTGATAACTGCCTCACCTGTGCAAAGGAAATCCTGAAAACCTGATCTGTTGGTGGGCTTTGAGGACTGGAGTTGGGCAATCCTCTTGTAGGGTATAACCTACAAGTACACAATTTTGGGAAAAAGATAATATACTTTACATACTACACAACCCGGGACACAACTTTGGCAAAAAGGTTAAATTTATGAACCTTTTAGCCAAAGTTAGGTGTTTTTTAATAATTGTGTTTGTGTTACCAAATAGCTTTACCTGTATACAAAATTTAAAACTTATATATAAATAAAAGACAGACAACAATGTTAAACCAATGAACAATTTATTAAAAAATTTTTATTTTTAATATAATTTTTTTATAAAAGTAGGCCTTTTGGCCAAATGTTTCACTTTCAAATAACCTATTTTTTTTATTAAACTTTATTTTTTTGGTAAACTTTATTTTTTTATTAAAACATTTTTTTCGGAATTTAAAGAAAAAAATTATTTACACATTAATTACAGGTCAGTGTAGTGTGGGGTGGAAATACTGCTGGAGGGGCTGCGGGACACTTCGACCGTGGGAGTGTGGAGGGACGACCAGGATGGTTGTGGTGAAGGAACAGGAAGAGGTGAAGGGGTGGAAAGAGTAAAGGAATGTGAAGACAAGGCAGAACAGGTGGGTGGTGGTGGAGTGGAGGGTTGGGCAGGAGGAGCAGGTGACATGGTAGGGAATTGGAAGGGGGAAGGAGATCGGTACGAGGTAGGAGTGTGGTACGGGATAGGTGGCTGGTAGTGGGTAGGTTGCTGGTACTGGGGAGGTGACTGCAGTTGGGGAGGTGGGTGGTACTGGGGAGGTGGTTGTAATTGGGGAGGTTGATGGACCTGGGGAGGTGGCTGGTATTGAATAGGAGGGGGAGGAGGGACGGCGGGTGGAGGGGAAGGAAGATGTACGGCGGCTGTAGGGGGGGAGGTGGAGGAACGACTGGGGTGGATGGAGGAGGATGGGAGAGAACCTGCACTAGAGCAGCGTGGCACGTATGCATCACATACATCTGCTGGTCAACAGATAGCGGATCTATGCGCTCCGCAACCGACCTAAAAAAGCTGTGGTTTGGTGATGCTCTTGCTTCTGACTGCACAGTTTGCAGAAGTATCTTTACCTCACCAACTATAGAGGTTATCTGATGAATGCCTGCGGCAAGTTGTTCAGATAATACCTTAAGACAGTTCTGGAAAGATGCATTCATATGCAAGAACTCGGGCACATAGTTCCTTTCCTGACCCCTCTGACGCTGCCGCCAGTACCCGCAGCTGTACTAGAGGTGGCAGGGTCAGAAGGGTGGGGTAAAGTGAAAGCTATATCCTCACCAGCAGATTCATGTAATGCAGACGGCCACGATGTTGCAGCGCTGGTGGAGGGGACTGCGGGATCAAATGTGTGGGAAGGTGCAGATGTACTGGGGCGGTCGAAGTGTCCCTCGGTGACGGTCTCATGAGGGATCGCTCTAGAAGGCACCAACTCTGCGGGCGCCCGAGTGCTGGTCACCGTGCTGTGGAAGAAAGAAAAAACATACAATGAATATACAGATGTGGAATGGCCCTGGCTGCAAAAAAACATTGGATAGATGTTAACATTTGATGGTAATATTTACCTTCTGGTGACCATTGTTTCACGCAGGAACGCCAGGGCTCGTGCGTATTTATACTTGCTCTGGCGTCCTGAAGAACCACTCGGGGCCCGCATCTCCTTGTTGAACTCCTTCTTAAAGCGATCCCTCATAGACCGCCAACGCTTCACAATTCTCTCCCCTGAAACGAGAAAGCACAAATTGGTTAGTATACAACATCAGTGTTTCCCAAACCACAGTCCTCGTGTCCCCCAGAGGTTATGTTTTCAGTATTTCCATAGTGTTTCACAAAAAGAAATCATGAAAACATGAACCTTGGGGGACACGAGGACTGAAGTTTGGGAAACACAGCTTTACAGTCAGCAACAGGAACTATACTTACGGTGTTTAGTCTGGGACCTAACATCGAGGTCCTCCCAGCGGTCCACCATTGCTGATGCCACTTCCTCCCAGAGCCGTCGGGTCACAACTTGATCCGAATGCCGGCGGTCCCCCGTGTTCCACAGCGGCTCCCTTTCTCGGACCAGATCAATCATCAACTCTACGTCGAGCCCCTCCTCAGTGTCCGAGTCGGGAGCACGCTGTGAAGCCTGTGAAATTAAAATAGAAAAAAAAAAACATTACTATACACATTATCATCTGAAAATGAAAAAAGTATACATGTTAAACTACAAAAAATTAAGAAAAAAAATATATAGATAGCACATGTTTTGTAAAAAAAAAAAAATTATATGAAATGTTACCAAAAATGGTAAATAGTTAAAAAATTATTAATCAAACCGAAAAATTACATTTTAAAAAAGCACACACAAACAAGAAAAAAATTTGCGTAACAAAAAAAAACAAAACAAATTGGAATACAAAAAAAAAAAACGTACAGTTGGGAACCGCCGACAGTCTGACGGCGACGACTCTGGGAGGCGCTGGGAGGACCCCTTTGTTGGCTCCCAGATCCGAGAGACTAAAATGACAAAAAAAATTAGGATATTGGCATGTGTTGGCCGCTGTGTCAAGTATGTACTAAATGGTTTTCTATGTGTTGTGTGTAGTGTGATGTTGTGTTTATGCGATTGATGCAGGATACTTACGAATTGTGAGCCCACTCGGGGTATCTCTCCACGCCGTCCTTCTTCCTCTGGGAGCTCCTCGTCATCTTGCGATTCCTGTTATTAAAAAAAGACAATCAATACATATATCCCACAGATGGATTGTGGAGAGAAAAACAAAATTAGATATTTTTACCGCCAATTGCTGATGATGGGTAGGAGGGCTCCCAGAAGAAGATGTGTCTTGCTCTGGCTCAAGTGGCTGGGAGGGAGGAGATGGAGATGCTGCTGCTGACGCCGCCGCTTCCTCTGCCAACGCCGCCATTGCGGCAGCTGCAGCAGCTGTTTGACGGTCTCTGCTGTGGAAGAAAGACACAAAAAGGGCCAGTGAATATATTTGTATATTCCTTGTCCCTGGCTGAAAGAGAAAAACAAACATGTAATTTTTTAGGGAAATGGGGGATGTAATATTTACTTTCTGCTGGCTGTCCTCTGTGCCCGTCTCTCCTCCTCTCTGCTTGCTGCTGCTGCCGCCTTCGCCACCTGTCTTTGCCGTCTTCTGCTGTTGAGTAAAAAGGGACAGTGAATATACTATTCGTTGGCCCTGGCTGAAAGAAAAACAAACATGTAATTTAGAGCAAAATGGGGGATGTCATAGTTACTTTCTGCTGGCTGTCCTCCTAGATTGGATGTCCTCTCCCCTTTCTTCAGCTGTTGCTGCAGCCGCCGCCTCTTGTTGACGTCTTCTGCTGTTGAGTAAGGACACAAAAAGGGGCAGTGAATATATTTGTATATTCCTTGTCCCTGGCTGAAAGAGAAAAAAAAACTGTAATTTCTATGGAAATGGGGGATGTCATATTTACTTTCTGCTGGCTGTCCTCTTAGCTTCGAGGATGTCCAGTCCCCGTGCTGCTGCTGCTTCTGCTGCTGCCGCCTCCTCCCTTTCAAATCTTCTGCTGTGGAATAAACAGACAAAAAGGAACTGTGTTTATATGTATTGATTGTCCCTGTTTTAAAAAATAAGATTCAAACATGGACAGGAGTGAGCTTTATGTTGTACGGAACACAACATCCCATCATTCATTGGACCCATAAACAGTACCAGGGGTACCCACTCTATCACTGGAAAAAATGCACACTTGATACAGTACCAGGGGAACCACCCATCACAGGCAAAAAAAAAAGTAAAAAAAAAAACACTAGATCAACATTATGATACAAAAACACACACATTTCATATTGTCGCAGGAAGACCAACCACATCACAGCAAAAAAAAATGTTTTAAAAACAATACAGTAGATCAACATTATGATAGAAAAACATGCACATTTCATATTGTCGCAGGAAGACCAACCACATGACAGCAAAAAAAAAAAGGTTTAAAAAAAATACAGTACATCAACATTATGATAGAAAAACATGCACATTTCAGATAGTAGCAGGAAGACCAACCCCATCACAGGCCAAAAAAAAAAAAAAAACACTAGATTAACATTATGATAGAAAAACATGCACATTTCAGATAGTAGCAGGAGGAGCAATCTCATCACAGGCCAAAAAAATTAAAAAAAAAAACATTAGATCAACATTATGATAGAAAAACATGCACATTTCAGATAGTAGCAGGAGGAGCAATCTCATCACAGGCCAAAAAAATTAAAAAAAAAAACATTAGATCAACATTATGATAGAAAAACATGCACATTTCAGATAGTAGCAGGAAGACCAACCACATCACAGCAAAAAAAAGTTTAAAAAAAATACAGATCAACATTATGATAGAAAAACATGCACATTTCAGATAGTAGCAGGAGGAGCAACCCCATCACAGGCCAAAAAAAAAACAAAAAAAACCCACTAGATCAACATTATGATAGAAAAACATGCACATTTCAGATAGTAGTAGGAAGACCAACCACATCACAGCAAAAAAAAAGTTTAAAAAAAAAACACTAGATCAACATTATGATACAAAAACATGCACATTTCATATTGTCGCAGGAAGACCAACCACATCACAGCAAAAAAAAAAGTTTTAAAAACAATACAGTAGATCAACATTATGATAGAAAAACATGCACATTTCATATTGTCGCAGGAGGACCAACCCCATCACAGGCAAAAAAACAGTACCAGTAGATCCACATTATCAATGAAACACATTCACTACAGTAGCGGGGGATACACAATATGACTTCCAAAACATCCATATTTGAAACACTACCGGGGGGCCCCACCCATCAGCGGAAATATATTAACATTTCATACAGTACCAGGGGAACCAACCCCATCACAGCAAAAACATGAATTTGAAAATGTACACGCTCCAACTCCGAGTCGGGGATTGGGGGCCACTCTCCAACTCCGAGTCAGGGGCCACACTGCAATTCTGAGTCGGGCACCGAGGGCCCACTCCAAATCCAAGTCGGGGGCCACACTCCAACTCCGAGTCGGGGACCGGTGCCAACGCTCCAACTCCAAGTCGGGGATTGGGGCCACACTCCACTCCGAGTCGGGGGCCACACTCCAATTCCAAGTCGGGCAACGGGGGCCACACTCCAACTCTGAGTCGGGGGCCACACTCCAACTCCTAGTCGGGCATCGGGGGCCACACTCCAACTCCGAGTCGGGGACCAGGGGCCACGCTCCTACTCTGAGTCGGGGATTGGGGGCCACACTCCGACTCTGAGTCGGGGCCACACTCCAATTCCAAGTCGGGCACCGGGGGCCACACTCCAACTCTGAGTCGGGGGCCTCACTCCAACTACTAGTCGGGCACTGGGGGCCACACTCCAACTCCGATTCGGGGACCGGGGGCCACACTCCTACTCTGAGTCGGGGGCCTCACTCCAATTCCAAGTCTGGAACCGGGGGCCACGCTCCAACTCCGAGTCGGGGATCGGGGGCCATGCTCCAACTCCGAGTCGGGGACTGGGGGCCACGCTCCAACTCCGAGTCGGGGATTGGGGGCCACTCTCCGACTCCGAGTCGGGGGCCACACTGCAATTCTGAGTCGGGCACCGAGGGCCACACTCCAAATCCAAGTCGGGGGCCACACTCCAACTCCGAGTCGGGGACAGGGGGCCACGCTCCATCTCCGAGTCTGGAATTGGGGGCCACACTCCAACACCGAGTCAGGGGCCACACTCCAATTCCAAGTTGGGCACCGGGGGCCACACTCTAACTCCGAGTAGGGGGCCACACTCCAACTCCTAGTTGGGCACCGGGGGACACACTCCAACTCCGAGTCGGGGACCAGGGGCCTCACTCCAACTACGAGTCGGGCACTGGGGTCACACTCCAACTCCGAGTCGGGGACCGGGGTCCACGCTCCAACTCCGAGTTGGGGATTGGGTGCCACACTCCGACTCCGACTCGGGGGCCACACTCCAATTCCAGGTCGGGCACCAGGGGCCACATTCCAACTCCGAGACGGGGGCCTCACTCCAACTACTAATCGGGCATCGGGGGCCACGCTCCAACTCCGAGTCGGGAATTGGGGGCCACACTCCGACTCTGAGTCGAGGGCCTCACTCCAACTACTAGTCGGGCACCGGGGGCCACACTCCAACTCCGAGTCGGGGACCGGGGGCCACGCTCCAAATCCGAGTTGGGATTGGGGGCAACAATCCGACTCCGAGTGGGGGGGCCACACTCCAATTCCAAGTCGGGCACCGGGGGCAACGCTCCAACTCCGAGTCGGGGATTGGGGGCCACACTCCGACTCCGAGTCGGGGGCCACACTCCAAATCCAAGTCGAGCACCGGGGGCCACACTCCAACTCCGAGTCGGGGATTGGGGGCCACACTCCAATTCCAAGTCGGGCCTTGGGGGCCACGCTCCAACTCCGAGTCGGGGGCCTCACTCCAAACTACTAGTCGGGCACCGGGGGCCACACTCCAACTCCGAGCCGGGGACCGGGGGCCACGCTCCAACTCCGAGTTGGGGATTTGGGGCCACACTCCGACTCTGAGTTGGGGGCCACACTCCAATTCCGAGTCGGGCATCGGGGTCCACACTCCAACTCCGAGTCGGGGAACGGGGGCCACACTCCAACTCCGAGTCGGGGACCGGGAGCCATACTCCAACTCTGAGTCGGGGATTGGGAGCCACACTCCAACTCTGAGTCGGGGGCCACGCTCCAATTCCAAGTCAGGCACTGGGGGCCACACTCCAACTCTGAGTTGGGGGCCTCACTCCAACTACTAGTCGGGCACCGGGGGCCACACTCCAACTCAGAGTCAGGGACCGGGGGCCACACTCAGACTCCGAGTCGGGGGCCACACTCCAATTCCAAGTCGGGCACCGGGGGCCACACTGCAACTCCGAGTCGGGCACCGGGGGCCACACTGCAACTACGAGTCGAGGGCCTCACTTCAACTACTAGTCGGGCACCAGGGGCCACACTCTAACTCCGAGTCGGGGACCGGGGGCCATGATCCAACTCTGAGTCGGGGATTGGGGCCACACTCTGACTCCGAGTCAGGGGCCACAATCCAACTCCGAGTCGGGGACCGGGGGCCACGCTCAACTCCGAGTCGGGGACCGGGGGCCATGCTCCAACTCCGAGTCAGGGAATGGGGGCCACACTCCAACTCCGAGTCGGGGGCCTCACTCTAACTACTAGTCGGGCACCGGGGACCACACTATAACTCCGAGTCAGGAATTGGGGGCCACACTCTGACTCGAGTCGGGGGCCACACTCCGATTCCAAGTCAGGCACCAGGGGCCACACTCCAACCGGGGGGCCACACTCCAACTCCGAGTCGGGCACAGGGGCCACACTATAACTCCGAGTCGGGGACCGGGGGCCACGATCCAACTCCGATTCGAGTCGGGGGCCACACTCCGATTCCAAGTCGGGCAACGGGGGCCACACTCCAACTCCGAGTCGGGCACCAGGGGCCACACTATAACTCCGAGTCGGGGACCAGGGGCCACGATCCAACTCCGAGTCGGGGATTGGGGGCCACTCTGAATCCGAGTCGGGGGCCACAATCCAATTCCAAGTCGGGCACCGGGGGCCACACTCCAACTCCGAGTCGGGGGCCACACTCCAATTCCAAGTCGGGCACCGGGGGCCACACTCCAACTCCGAGTCGGGGGCCAAACTCCAATTCCAAGTCAGGCACCGGGGGCCACACCAACTCCGATTCGGGGATTGGGGGCCTTACTCCGACTCCGAGTCGGGGCCCATACTCCAATTCTATGTCGGGTACCGGGGGCCACACTCCAACTCCGAGTCGGGAGCCACACTCCAACTACTAGTCGGGCACCAGGGGCCACACTCCAACTCCGAGTCTGGGATCGGGGGCCACACTGCAACTCGGGAACAGGGGGCCACGCTCCAACTCCTAGTCGGGGATTGGGGGCCTCACTCCAACTCTGAGTCGGGGGCCACACTCCAATTCCAAGTCGGGCACCGGGGGCCACACTCCAACTCTGAGTTGGGGGCCTCACTCCAACTACTAGTCGGGCACCGGGGGCCACACTCCAACTCCAAGTGGGGACTGGGTGCCATGCTCCAACTCCAAGTCAGGGATTGGGGGCCACACTCCGACTCCGAGTCGGGGCCACACTCCAATTCCAAGTCGGGCACCGGGGGCCACGCTCCAACTCCGAGTCGAAGAACGGGGGCCATGCTCCAACTCTGAGTCGGGGATTGGGGGCCACACTCTGACTCCGAGTCAGGGGCCACACTCCAACTCCGAGTCGGGGATTGGGGGCCACACTCCTATTCCAAGTCGGGCACCGGGGGCCACATTCCAACTCCGAGTCGGGGACCGGGGGCCATACTCCAACTCCGAGTTGGGGATTGGGGGCCACACTTCGACTCCGAGTCGGGGGCCACACTCCAACTCCGAGTCGGGGACCGGGGGCCACTCTCCAGCTCCGAGTCGGTGATTGGGGGCCACACTCCGACTCCGAGTCAGGGGCCACACTCCAACTCCGAGTCGGGGATTGGGGGCCACACTCCAATTCCAAGTCGGGCATCGGGGGCCACATTCCAACTCCGAGTCGGGGACCGGGGGCCATACTCCAACTCCGAGTTGGGGATTGGGGGCCACACTTCGACTCCGAGTCGGGGGCCACACTCCAATTCCAAGTCGGGCACCGGGGCCACACTCCAACTCCGAGTCGGGGGCCACACTCCAATTCCAAGTCGGGCACCGGGGTCCACACTCCAAATCCGAGTTGGGGATTGGGGGCCACACTCCAACTCCGAGTCGGAGATTGGGTGTCACACTCCTACTCCGAGTCTGGGATCGGGGGCCATACTCCAACTCCGAGTCGGCACCGGGGGCCACACTCCAACTCCGAGTCAGGGGCCACGCTCCAACTCCAAGTCGGGGGCCATACTCCAACTCCGAGTCGGGTACCGGGGGCCACACTCCAACTCCGAGTCGGGGGCCACACTCCAACTCCTAGTTGGGCACCAGGGGCCACACTCCAACTCCGAGTTGGGGATCGGGGGCCACACTCCAACTCCAAGTCACGGACCGGGGGCCACACTCCAACTCCGAGGGTGTTGTGGTTATTTTATCACTACAATGGGGGGTTTGTTGTCCATTGGGGTTACTATTATTATTGGTTTGTATAGGATTGTACCATATATATTTATAGAAAAAAACAAGTGTTGTCAGCTTACCCCAATATTCACCGAGATATACTCCATAACTTCACTCCTCGCACGGATGTGGCAGAGCAACCAGAATAGAGGAAAAAAAATAGAAAAAAATCCAGCGTAGAATGAAGATGGATAAAAAAAAAAACTTTTAATAGAAATGATTAAAAATAAAACAGCAATATCCAAACGATAGAGCGTACATTTGTGGATCTGTACTGCTTGGATATTGCTGTTTTATTTTTAATCATTTCTATTAAAAGTTTTTTTTTTATCCATCTTCATTCTACGCTGGATTTTTTTCTATTTTTTTTCATATATTTATACTTATATGATTAATGGGGGCACTGTGGCAGTGCCACGTTTATAAATAGTTACACATGGATTAGGGGATAATGTGTAGTAGGGCATAGTTATTTTGATATTCATGTTACTGCACAGGTATTTCTAATTATTGCACTGTCACTTTATTGTAAGTATATTATAATGTAATATATTTCTTATACTGAGTGTCTGGTAGATAAGCTCTTTTGTAGTTGGCACTTATATCATTAAATGCTGCAGGTAATATTGGGCACTGTCACTTTAAATTATTGCACAGTCACTTTATTATTATTAATATCACTATAAATATATAGCAATATATTATTTTTTCGTTCAGAGACCGTGACATGAGAAATAACTACTTCATGATGAGGACAACATCTTCATCTTCTACTACGGCTCTAGAAACATATTTGGCCAGAGTCGGTCACTGACTCCATCACCACCGGCCATCTATATGAATGTTTCCCATCTTCCCCGCACTGTAATCTTCTATCACGTTAGATCTCAGGTCTGATTCACACACAGAGGTTTGAGGCTTTTGGAAAAGCTTGTTTGTAAGAACACAAGACAGGAGATCTATGAGGCCAATGTCTCCATGTACAGAGTTTGGTTCCTCTGGAAAATATGGGGATTTTTTAGCTTTTTCACTTTGGCTCCTATATATTACATAAAAAAGCAAAAATGCAAAATAAAATTGGGGATGGCGGTACTGGGGAACAGTATACTGTGTGGGGTCCTGCAGTACTGGAGTAATCCAGGTTTCCTTGGTTCCCGTCTGTCATATTTGTCTCGTATTTCTCAGTGTAAAAGGAACATAACCAAGATTCTTGTAAAAAGTGACAACAAAAACCCCAAAAGAGCCCAGTGCTGAAGGGGTTAATGTCCCCTGCGTTCAGTAATGGGAAAACTCCACATACCTCCAGGGATGTGTCTGGTGCATAATTGGATGAGATACATTGATGACGTCCTGCTTGTCTGGGAGGGTTTTACCGATGAGTTGGAGAACCTTATGCATGATTTGAACAATAACGACCAAAACATACGTCTTACCTATGAAGCGGGTAGAAGATTAGAGTTCCTTGATATTTGGATAGAGGCATCTACTAATGGCATTGTGCGTACTGATGTTTACAGGAAACCCATGGCAACCAATTCATATTTAAGGGCAGATTCATCACATCCTAGAAGTACTATCAGGGGAATACCCATTGGTCAATTTCTTAGAATCAAGAAAATTTGTTCAGACCAGGAATCTTTCCTTAAACAAAGCATAGATTTGAAGGAGCGTTTCCAGGAGAGGGGTTACAGTCGCAGAATGGTCCAAAGAGGATACAACAGTCTTCAAACAGAGACTGGACAGACATCTGTCTGGGATGATTTAGTGAATCCTGCTTTGAGCAGGGGGTTGGACCAGATGACCCAGGAGGTCCCTTCCAACTCTACCATTCTATGATTCTAACAGAGCAATACGTACCTCTAGAAATGAGCTGCTGTATGGCAGTAAAAAGAAGAATGATCAAACTTCCAAACAGATACGATTCATATCCACGTTTAATACTCAATGGCATCATCTTGTAGATATTGTCAATAGACATTGGAAAATTCTTCTATCAGATCCAACATTGAAACAGATTCTACCTCCATCTCCACAGTGTGTACCTAAGAGATCGGCTAATTTGAAAGATGTTAGTGCACAGCCACTATGAATCAAAAAGGAAGGGGGACTCTGGTTTACACCAAGGTTTCTACCCTTGTGGCTTGTGTAAGGCCTGTTCTAACTTGATTAAAGGTAAGCACTTTAGTAACTGGGATGGGTCACAAATATATGAGATCAGGAAGCATCTCACGTGCACATCCAGGGCTGTAGTCTATCACGTGGAGTGTCCATGTGGTAAGGTATACATTGGCCTTACTACACAAGAGCTCAAGGTGCGTGTCAGGGAACATGTCCTGGATATTGAGAAAGCAAAGAATGTGGATGATGAGACTCAATTGAAAACTCTTCCGCGTCATTACAAAAAATTCCATGGGTGCAATCCTAGATTTCTTAAAATTAAGGCAATTGATCAAGTGGATCTGGGATCGTGGGGAGGTGATGTGGGGAGAGTCTTGGCGCAATTAGAAAGCCGGTGGATATACCGTTTGGGAACTTTAAGTCCGGTGGGTCTTAATGAAACTATGGGTTATTCAGCATTTTTGTAATGGATGCATCTTTTTTAGTGGGGGGTATCTCTTTTGATTAAGTTTATTGTTCATATGTATGATTTTAATTGTTTTTAATTTATTCACTAGAAATCCATACGTTATGTTTGGGATGGACATAATAACGTGATTATGTGTTATTATGAACATGGATGGATCCTTTTCTGATGCCATACGGTGGAATTTGATTTAATGCCTGGAATCTGCAAGGATATCTTCAAGCAACATATGTTTATTTATTTATTATTTTAATAGGATTATGGTGTCGTCACTGTTATCTCGTTAACCCTTTCCTCCTTGAAATGTGGTACCAGAGAGAATAAGACACAGACCAAAGTATGCGTCAATAAACTCTACTCTTTATTGCTAACGAAGGGGTTTATATACACCCCATAAGCAGGAAGCGGAATTACCATATATGGTGTTTATACAACTTATCACTAAATACATAGAATACTGGTTTTAACTGGAAAACTCCGTTCTTCCCCTTAGCTCCCAGTACAGGGTGCCTTTTCATAACTCAGGCGGGCGGGGGTGTATTGACTCATAAGAAGGAACATCTTATCTCGACTTCTGGTATGCATCAGCCTGTCTGACAGAAACCAAGGCCTTCTGAAAAAATGCTGGTTTAGCTCTAACATTCCCTCCTTTTGTTCCTTCATTTGATCAATACACATCTTCATACCTCCTCTGTGTCCTAGTACATTGTTTAATACACATTAAACAAATTTTAAAAACTAAATAGATAGCAAGACATATCAATAAAACCTGTAGGCCAGCTTGTATTATCCCAGTCAGCCATCCCCCTATGCCTTTGAACCAATTTGCGGGGTTAAGAAAGGAGAAAGTATTTGCCCACCATGAATCTTGATTCTTCAGATTTGCCTCATCATATAGTTTCCTTAACTTTATGACATCCTCTAGCTTATGTTTAAGGGTTAAAACACTAGAATTATCAATATAATGACAACATGCAGGTCCGATAATCTGGCACATCCCTCCTTGAGCTGCAGTCAGGTAATCTAACACGAGGGTATGTTGGTTAGTAACAATAATTAGCTGGTTCTGTACTGCAAGGGACCCATTCATGATATCTAAAATATCCCATATTTGATCATCTAGGTAGTCTGTGGATTCTACCAACTTATCCCATGTCTGAGTTATCATAGGGTAGATAAATAATGCACTGAAAAATTTATTTGCTATCCCCATCTCCACTATATGTGGTCTCCATTTGGGCGAGGTCTATTGTCTGCAGATCGTTTATGTAGTGTATGTTTTGGAATAGACAATGGACTTAATCTATCTGGAGTGATGAGATAGGTGGCTGGTGTCAATCTAGCTAGGGTGCATTTCCCGGTGACTCCTACTGGAAGCCACTTAAATGCCTTGGCCCCACATACCCAATACATTGATGGTGGAAGGTTCTATATAGCTGAATGCTGTAATACTAATAGGTGTGCCAAATCTATAAACTTTGAAATATTACTCATCATGCACCATCCGGGCTTTTGTCCTAGTGGGGAGCAGTATCCTGCGGTAGGTTCTCCGCAGGTGGGAGTGTTCTTCTGATATCCTTCATCTTCATTACACCTCAGGTTACCTGGTTTGTTAGCACAAGTTTCATCATTTCCATTCTCAAAGAAAACATTATTTTCCCATTTATCAGTGTGTAGGTATCGTTCTAATAGGGAGGGTTTGAAAGCATTTAAGCTTCCTGTAGTGACCCCAAAACTTATCTTTAACCCCTGTGTCGGTATTTCTCCCAAAGAGGTTATACTAGTTCTATTTCTGGGTACCCATGCCCCACCTTTAAAGATAGATACAGTCTTGGAATTATCTGTCCTGTTAGATTTCCCTGCCACCATGGAAAATCAGTCCAACCCACTACCGGTATTCCTACCGTAGTGTTCCAAAGTTTTTGAGTGGCATTGCTGCTTAATGTGTCTGAACAGTTACCCCAAGAGTTAATTTCTTCCCACGAGACTGGGACTGCAAGAAATGGTAGACTGGTGGATGTCACCGGCGCGTGTGTACAAATCCAACAGTTTGCAACAGTTTGGTTTTGTTCTTTCAGTCCATCCACTAAAGCTAAGTGGTGTCTAATGAACCTGTTATCATCCCCTTCTACACGGCTAAGTCTGTTCCAAGCATCCGTTACTGCAAGGATGTAAGCAAATGTCATTAGTAGCGTCATTCCTCTTCTGGAGGCTCTCCAAGGATCTTCTTACAATGCGATGCGTGAATCCAAGTTTCCTTGCCTTGTAGCTTGACTGCGGTACTTGTCGTCAGTAGAACTTGAAAAGGTCCATCAAATCTAGGATCCAGACTCTTTCTCACATGTCTTTTAATGACTACCCAGTCTCTGGGCTGCAGGCTGTGACTCCCAGGATCCTGGTTCGGATCTGGAAGAGAACTGAAGACATTATCGTGTACTTTCTTAAGTCTTTTATGCAAATCCCTTACATATGAGCTTAATACATGGTTACTCATTTCCAGTGCTTGGGGAAAGAAACATCCTAAGCTAGGCACTTTGCCAAATAGTACTTCTTTCGGAGAAAGTCCAGTTTTCCTATTTGGAGTGTACCTTACTGAGTATAGGGCTAATGGTAAACATTCAAGCCAAGATTTCCCTGTTTCAGCCATGGCCTTTTGGATTTTTAACTTCAATGTCCCATTTAGTCTTTCTACTTTCCCACTGCTTTGTGGATGATATGGGGTGTGGAAAGCTTGTTGAATTCCTAGAGCTGTCAAGACTTCATTCATTATTTCACCTGTGAAATGTGTACCTCTTTCACTTTCGATCACCTCTGGTACTCCATACCTGCACACCACCTCCGCAAGCAGCTTCTTTGCGGTTGCTGCAGCCGTAGCCTTGGCAATCGGGAAAGCCTCCGGCCATCCTGAGAATAAATCAATACAGACCAACACATACTCCCATGACCCTGATTTTGGCAGCTGAATATAATCAATCTGCAGTCTCTGGAAAGGATAGAGGTGCCGAGGGGCGTGTTTGGGTGGCGTCTTGACTACCCTTCCCTGATTATGTGTAGCACATACCATGCATCCCTGGATCAAACCTTCTATACAGGTGGAAAAGCCTGGTGCTACCCAATGCTTCTGCATCACGCTCATTACAGCAGTTTTGGACTGGTAGGTTGGCCCATGTAACATCTGGGCGACCGCAGGGTACAACGCCCTTGGAAGGCATCGACGCATCCCTCTTCCCCATACCCCATTTGCTTCATTCAGACATGCACCTTCTTTTTCCCACTTTTCTACTTCCTCCTGGTGCACCTGAGCCTGCATCTGAGATAAGGCATCCTCCGACACAAAGGGATTTTTGGGAGTGCTTACCTGGTGCATCGTTACCCTTGGAGTGGTCTACTGGCTGCTGTTTTTGCTGCTGCATCGGCCATTGCGTTTCCTTTACTCACCTGATCAGTGCGTCTGGTATGTGCTTTAACTTTTATGACAGCTACCTCTTTTGGTAATTGTAATGCATCAATTAACTGCTGGACTGCGTCAGCATTTTTAATGGGCTGTCCTGCTGCCGTCAGGAATCCTCTAGATTTCCAAATTGGACCAAAATCATGAGCTATACGAATGCGTATCTAGAATCTGCGTAGATGTTAACAATTCTACCTTCAGCTATCTTACAGGCCTTGGTCAGAGCCTTAAGTTCAGCCTCCTGGGCCGACTGATGTGGGAGCATTGGTTCTGCTTTGATTACTGCATTCAGGGAGACGATGGCATACCCAGTATGGAAGGTACCTGAGTCATCTTGGTGGCGAGATCCATCTACAAAAAATTCAAAATCAGCATTAAGTCTTTCAGTTTCAAACACTGTGGGTAGGCCTGCTGTTTCCTGTGCCATAAGCTGAACACAATCATGAGGAATCTCCTCTCTTGGATCTTCTTTGTACAATACCGTACCTGACCCTCCTTTAGATCCGAGAGAGGTAACAACGTTGCAGGATTAAGTGTTGTACATCTCTGAAAAGAAACATTTGGAGGCATTAAAAGTGCACATTGCAATCGAAGGTGACGTGCAGCTGAAAGATGTGCCGGTTGCACCTGGTTCAGTATGGTGTATACATCATGAGGTGTAAGTACTGTAAGTGGGTGATCAAGAACAATGTCTGACGATTTGTGGAGCAATAGTCCTACAGCATGTACTGCCGTACACAGGACGGGGCACCTCTAGCCACTGCATCTAGTCTTCCACTGAAATAGGCTACAGGCCTTTGATTGTCACCATGTAACTGAGTCAATACTCCTGCCGCGTGTCCCTGCTGTTCGTGGAGATACAGGGTAAATGGTAGTTCATAGTTGGGGGTTCCTAGCGCTGGAGCTGCCACAATCCTGTTTTTGAGAGAATAAAAACAGTCTATACCTTCAGGAGTTAGTTTAAAAGGCACAATGGTGGTACAGTCATAGAGAGGCTGCATGAGGATTGATACAGCATGTATCCACTGTCTGCAGTAGGAAACCAGTCCAAGAAATGTCCTAAGAGCGGCAACATTAACAGGAATAGGAAAATTCTGTACAGCTTCTTTGCAAGCGCTGGTCAGATGTCACGCCCCCGGTGTAATGCAATGTCCCAAAAGATAACTGAAGATTTACAAAATTGAAGTTTATCCTTTGACGCCTTACATCCAGCTTGGTACAGAAACAACATGAGTGATACTGTTGCAGTGTGACACTGTTTCCTGGAGGGGGCACAAATCAGTAAATCATCAACATATTGCAGAACAACTACTTTTGGCATTTTCCATCTTTCCAGTATCTCTTGCAGACTGGCAGTGTACATAGTGGGTGAATTCTGGGCACCCTGGGGCAATACCGTCCAAGTATACTGATTCCCTTGAAATGTAAAAGCAAACAAATACTGGCAGTCAGGGTGCAATGGGACACTAAAAAATGCGTTTGCCAAGTCAATAACTGAAAAACAAAGAGCACTAGCCGGGGTCTGAGACAGAAGGGTGTGAGGATTTGGTACAACTGGTGTGAGGAGCTCTGTAGCTTTGTTCACTAGCTGGAGATCATGGACCATTCTGTACGCTGCTGGCTGCCCCGGTGCTGTTTTCTTTTTAACTGGGAACAGAGGGGTGTTACAAGGGGACTGGGTCTTAACTAAAACACCACTTGCTACCAGTTTCTGTACCTGCTGAGCTTTAGCCGACTCTTGAGCTGAACTAAGAGGATACTGTCTCTGTTGGGGCAGGATTGCACCTGGCTTTAATTTTACCATGACTGGCTGCACCCTTAATCTGCCCACATCTGTTTTATCTGAAGCCCAGAAATCATGCGGTATCACACCTTCTAACATTGAAGGAAATTCATTTGTGTCCTCTATACTAGCAACATCTAGTGACATGATTTTACAAAGAGTGCTCGGCTTCAATCCTGGTGTCATAGTGACAGTCCCATCAGGATGATACTCAATATGTGATTGCAATTGAGACAATACATCACATCCTAAAAGATTACATTGACCCCGTGGTGATACCATTAACTGTGTGTGTACGGGGTTCCTTGAATTTGCAGGGGAATCTTTTTAGTGACGGGGAGCAGGATAGATGGAGAGTTGTAAGGAGTCGCTATAACATGGTAGGAGAAATCACTTTTCCCAAATGGCCAGTCCTCTTCTGTTATTACTGAATTGTCTGCTCCCGTGTCCACTTGGAACTCAACCTCATGTCCCCCTGGTAGGTTCACCTGCACTGTGCAATTAGGAGTGGGGAGTAAGGAGACAAGGGGGTTCATGTGCAAGCTACCATTATCCTATGGGAACGGCCCTAATTGGTCTTGGGGGCCTCTTGCAGGCGGGTCATTTGAATATGGATTAGTTGGACAGGCTGGATATGGATTAGTTCTGCAATCTCTCCTGAAATGTCCTGGTTTACTGCATCTGTAGCACAATTTCTGTCCATCTCCTGGCACACGTCTCCCCTCCCTGTTGTTTGCAGGACGAGTACCTACAGCATGTAACCTTGCTCCTCTTTTTGCCTGCGCTAAATCATGTTGTGCCCCCTGTGCTATTCTGGCTAGATCCTCTGCTTTAACTGACCTCCAATCTGGTCTACTTACTTTCACCTTTTCTGCCACTTCCTTTTTCAACCCATTCATATATGCACTTGCCAGTATCCTCTCATTAGTCTTGTTTTCTGGGACAAAACCCATTTCTACCCAAGTTTTTCTTAGGGTCCAGAAATAATCTTTTGGCTCCTCTTCCTTTCCCTGAACTCTGTCTTCTAGTGTAACCTCCTTCTCTGCCTGTCTATCTTTACATGCTTTTTTCAACGCTTCTGTAAACAGAACCTCTGCTGCTGCGTCATTGACTTCTGCATTATCAGGTCCGGTCCTACCAACATAACACTTGTATGTCTCATCTATCAGTCTATCGTATCTGGCTTCATCTGCCAATTTCCCTTTTATAAGTGCTTCCAGATCCTGTCTAGTTGCTTTATACGTATCTTGCATTGTAGCTAACATTCTAGCGAATCCCATTGGTGACTGTGAAGGGTCCGGGAGTTGCGTTATTAGAGCCAACTGCTCTGAAGGGCTCCATGGTCTGTATAACACTGCTGTCTGGGGGGGCGCCTGGAGCTGGTCCGTCCCCCTCGCCTCCCGCAGCACCCGGGGTACCAGGTACCATTACTGTCCTCATTGGAAATAGATTGGCCGGGGGAGGTCTGGGTCCACCGCAACCTACACAGACATCTACCGTCAGGGGATTCTGCTGCCCACACCTGGGGCAGACCCAACAGTTCGGTTCGTGGGAAGTCTGTGGGAAAGTCTGATACTGGGGTGGAGGTAATGTAGGGGGCAAACAGGAGGGTAAATCAGTCATCCCTGTTTTTGTCAGTCTGTAATGTCCGTCTCCTAATTCTTCAGTCTTTCCCTCTAAGTAATCACACGCACTCATCCACAGGTTCACTGTTTTTAACAGTCCTTTGTCTCTCAACCATCCATGATGTGAGTTAAAGAACCTTTTCCATTTATCACTGTTCAATTCTCCGTTTTCATTCATGCCTGCTTTACACAATACTTTGTCAATGCCTACCAACGCTTGCTTTCCCTCTCTGCGTACCACTAAATCTTTGGCAGTAATGCCTTCCTTGGCATTTTGGTTCCCCATTTTTGTATCTCCTCACCTAGAAGAGATTCTCCTGTCACTTAGACAATTCTGTCACCAAGACTCTGTCACCAAGACAATTCCGTCACTTAGACAATGGGCCACAAAGGTTTCTGAACCATTCCACTGCTCGCTTTCCAAGATTTGTACGCCAACCAAATAAACAATCCGATCACACCAACACCAAGACAAAACCACACCACAATCATCGGATCCATACTGTCATTTTTCAAAGGAGGAAAGGCAGAACTGACAATTAATCTGAAGGTCTACTGGTTCAAAGGGACCTGAGCCAGGAACACCTGTGAATTACCTGGAAAGCCGACCGCTCGGGGAGGAGGGAGTCCACTATACAGTGATATAGATTTTAGGTAGAATATAATAAGTATTCTTACCTCAGCGCTGTATGTATATCACCAACAGAAAGCTCCGCTCATCCCACGTCTCCGGATCGGTCGGCCTTTCTCAGAGTAGATTAACTCAGGTCCCTGTTCGGGCGCCAGGCTGTCGTCACTGTTATCTCGTTAACCCTTTCCTCCTTGAAATGTGGTACCAGAGAGAATAAGACACAGACCAAAGTATGCGTCAATAAACTCTACTCTTTATTGCTAACGAAGGGGTTTATATACACCCCATAAGCAGGAAGCGGAATTACCATATATGGTGTTTATACAACTTATCACTAAATACATAGAATACTGGTTTTAACTGGAAAACTCCATTCTTCCCCTTAGCTCCCAGTACAGGGTGCCTTTTCATAACTCAGGCGGGCGGGGGTGTATTGACTCATAAGAAGGAACATCTTATCTCGACTTCTGGTGTGCATCAGCCTGTCTGACAGAAACCAAGGCCTTCTGAAAAAATGCTGGTTTAGCTCTAACAATGGTTATTTTATTATTTTTATTTTTTCTGCTATATTATATTTATTATTATATTGTAGGGTGTTGTGGTTATTTTATCACTACAATGGGGGTTTGTTGTCCATTGGGATTACTACTATTATTGGTTTGTATAGGATTGTACCATATATATTTATACTTATATGATTAATGGGGGCACTGTGGCAGTGCCACGTTTATGAAGTTACACAAGGATTGGGGGATAATGTGTAGTAGGGCATAGTTATTTTGATATTCATATTACTGCACAGGTATTTTTAATTATTGCACTGTCACTTTATTGTAAGTATATTATAATGTAATATATTTCTTATACTGAGCGTCTGGTAGATAAGCTTTTGTGTAGTTGGCACTTATATCATTAAATGCTGCGCGTAATATTGAGCACTGTCACTTTAAATTATTGCACTGTCACTTTATTATTATTAATATCACTATAAATATATAGCAGTATATTATTTTTTCGTTCAGAGACCGTGTGGGCATTGAAAGGGTTTCTTTCATGTTTTCTTATGTATTGCCACCAGTGAGCATGACTGTCTCGTTCTCACTCACTTCCAGCAACGCTCATACATTGGCTTGCAAGCTTTATTTGCTTGCGTGTCATTGAGCGTTTCTAAGAGGAAGTAGGTCATCAAAAGAGGCGGGCTCAGCGCGTCATGCGCCATCATGTGATGGCATTATCGTTCGTCCTGTTTGCAAACATGATTGGTTATGGGTTATATAGTTAGGTACCCCTCACCCTGACACGCCCCGGAAGAAGCAGGAGGCGAAACGCGCGTCGGGGTGAGGAGACGCCGAGCAGCAACACCGCTTGTTTATAGGTAACTATTGCTATCTCAGCACGGTCCTATTTGTATATATATTATACCATTTTTGGGCACATACCTTATTTATTTATATGGGCACTATTTTAGAGGATCCATTGCTCATAATGTTAGTATTATAATGCTCACAGTGGAGCTGCACTGAGTATGGGGTGTTGTAAATAATCAATATATGTGGATTATCAGCACATGCAGCTAACATTTGGGTTACTTAACCCTTTCACTGTTATTCCTATTGTGATAATAGTGTTGTTAGGAGGTACAGTTAGGTCCATAAATATTTGGACAGAGACAACATTTATCTAATTTTGGTTCTAGACATTACCACAATGAATTTGAAACAAAACAAATCAGATGCAGTTGAAGTTCAGACTTTCAGCTTTCATTTGAGGGTATCCACATTAAAATTGGATGAAGGGTTTAGGAGTTTCAGCTCCTTAACATGTGCCACCCTGTTTTTAAAGGGACCAAAAGTAATTGGACAAATGACTCCAAGGCTATTTCATGGACAGGTGTGGGCAATCCCTTTGTTATGTCATTCTCAATTAAGCGGATGAAAGGGCCGGAGTTGATTTGAGGTGTGGTGTTTGCATTTGGAAGGTTTTGCTGTGAAGGAAACATGCGGTCACAGGAGCTCTCCATGCAGGTGAAACAAGCCATCCTTAAGCTGCAAGAACAGAAAAAAACCCATCCAAGAAATTGCTACAACATTAGAAGTGGCAAAATCTACAATTTGGTACATCCTGAGAAAGAAAGAAAGCACTGGTGAACTCATCAATCCAAAAAGACCTGGGAGCCCACAGAAGACAACAGTGGTGGATGATCGCCGCATACTTTCTTTGGTGAAGAAGAACCCGTTCACAACATCAACTGAAGTCCAGAACACTCTCAGTGAAGTAGGTGTATCTGTCTCTAAGTCAACAGTAAAGAGAAGACTCCATGAAAGTAAATACAAAGGGTTCACATTAAAGGGTATGCCACACTAAACAATATCGCTAACGGGATCGCTAAAAAACGTCACTATTTAGCGATCCTGTTAGCGATGTTGTTCAGTGCGGCAGCTTCCAGCGACGAGCTTCCTGCTGTGATCTCGCTCGTCGCTGGAATCGTTCCGGACCCTATTTTCTCGTCGGCGCTCCCGCTGGGTAAGTATCTAATCGCTGTGTGACACCTTTTCTTAGCGATTTAGCGGTACTTTTGTACCGCTAAAGTCGTTAAGAAGATCGCTAACGGCGATAGCGTCGTTAACTATATCGCTAAATGTGGCCGCATTTAGCGATATAGAAACAATCCCGCTAGCGATCGCATTAGTATGCGTCGTTATCGTGATCGCTAGCGGGATTGTTTAGTGTGGCAGTACCTTTAGATGCAAACCATTCATCAATTCCAAAATTAGACAGGCCAGAGTTAAATTTGCTGAAAAACACCTCCAGAAGCCAGCTCAGTTCTGGAAAAGTATTCTATGGACAGATGAGACAAAGATCAACCTGTACCAGAATGATGGGAAGCCAAAAGTTTGGAGAAGAAAGGGAACGGCACATGATCCAAGGCACACCACATCCTCTGTAAAACATGGTGGAGGCAACGTGATGGCATGGGCATGCATGGCTTTCAATGGCACTGGGTCACTTGTGTTTATTGATGACATAACAGCAGACAAGAGTAGCCGGATGAATTCTGAAGTGTACCGGGATATACTTTCAGCCCAGATTCAGCCAAATGCTGCAAAGTTGATTGGACGGCGCTTCATAGTACAGATGGATAATGACCCCAAGCATACAGCCAAAGCTACACAGGAGTTCATGAGTGCAAAAAAGTGGAACATTCTTCAATGGCCAAGTCAATCACCAGATCTTAACCCAATTGAGCATGCATTTCACTTGCTCAAATCCAGACTTAAGAGGGAAAGACCACAAACAAGCAAGACCTGAAGGCTGTGGCTGTAAAGGCCTGGCAAAGCATTAAGAAGGAGGAAACCCAGCGTTTGGTGATGTCCATGGGTTCCAGACTTAAGGCAGTGATTGCCTCCAAAGGATTCGCCACAAAATTTTGAAAATAAAAATATTTTGTTTGGGTTATGTTTATTTGTCCAATTACTTTTGACCTCCTAAAATGTGGAGTGTTTGTAAAGAAATGTGTACAATTCCTACATTTTCTAACACATATTTTTGTTCAACCCTTCAAATTGAACGTTACAATCTGCACTTGAATTCTGTTGTAGAGGTTTCATTTCAAATCCAATGTGGTGGCATGCAGAGCCCAACTCGCGAAAATTGTGTCACTGTCCAAATATTTCTGGCCCTGACTGTATATGGTTACTAGCATTTTGCCCATTTTTATAGGACAGGTTGATAGATTACATTCATTATTCGTTTTGTGCATAATTATATCAGTGGTTGGATTACCTGAATTACTATTTTGTATAATTGCTCGGTGTCCCTTGAGACAGTTATTTTGCTTTTTTATGTAATATTTTATTGACTAATAAAATTTTGAATTTTAAATATCTTTGGGATCTCTTCCTATTTTCCCACTAAGATTTATAATTATGGGAATAGTGTTTATATCTGACATAAAGTGGCCTATTTAATCTTGGACCATTTTTTCGTTGACAGTTTATAAGATGTAGTCACTATTGATAGCAGCATCTAAGGCAGGGGTCTCAAACTCAATTTACCCGGGGGCCGCTGGAGGTAGAATCTGGGTGAGGCTGGGCCGCATCAGGTTTTCCACAAGAAAAGCTCTTACAAAAACATTCCAATGTTATCAAATGTTCCAAGGGGGACAGTGTTGATGATGTATGTAAAGTGCTGTGGAGTTAATAGCACAATATCAATGAATAAATATTATTCTTAATATTAGGTTACAATACCAGGATCTGAGGATTTTCTGTTTCGAGGTCAACAGCTCTTTGATGCGATGTTGCTGCCTGTCTCGCTGTCTTCCTCTTTTGACACTGCAGTGTGGTGGACAAGAAACACTAACTGGTTAACAGCAAGAAGTCATTCCCCCCTCATCGTTGCTTTTCCCCATCGTTGCTTTTTCCCCATCACTCCCATCATTGCTTTTCCCCCATCACTCCCATCATTGTTTTTCCCCATCACTCCCATCATTGCTTTTTCCCATCATTGCTTTTCCCCATCACTCCATCATTGCTTTTCCCCATTACTGCTTTTCCCCCATCACTCCCATCATTGCTTTTCCCCATCACTCCCATCATTGTTTTTCTCCATCACTGCTTTTTCCCCATCACTCTCCTCCACCTACACACACCACCTCTCACCTGTCCGCAGCATCACCGGCGCCCGCGCTTCCTCGCTCTGACACAGCCGGCCGCTGAATGATGACGCCATCCAGCGATGCTGCTCTCTGTGTCAGAGACAGGAAGCGCGGGCGCCAGGCAGGAAGGATCCTTGCAGCTCCGCCCCTGCTTATTTTGTATTGCAGGCTGCAGAGCTGCTGGGATTGCTCCCTGCCCACCGCACATGGCTAGACTCTAGCCATCATCATACTCACCTCCTCCTGCTGCAGCTCCGATGGTCCAGCGCCCGGAGCACCGACATCTTCTTTCTGTGGTACCACTCATTAAGCTCAGGAATATGGGCGCCACGCCTATGAGAGTGGAGTGGCGTCCATATTCATAACCGAGTGGTACTATGTGACTGGGATTTCACATGCGAGACTCGGCCGTGTTTCTTGCATGTGTGATCCTGGCCGAGGTGAGGGCCGCAAAGTACTGTCCCAAGGGCCCATGAGGTGAGGGCCGCAAGCTATTGTCCCGAGGGCCGCGAGTTTGAGACCCCAGATCTAAGGGGTTAAACAGATATGGACGGTGCCAACACTGATTGTGGCTAATGCAGCAAGTTGTCACCTATAGTGTACAGCTGACAGCTGCTGGATTGTCACCAGTATGGGGATGTTATTCTCTTATATCTCTGGTCAGTTAAAAGACGTATTGGCTGTCATTAAGGGGTTAAAAGAATTATTGTGAAGTCCTCCTCGTGTAACACAATATACAGTACAGACCAAAAGTTTGGACACACCTTCTCATTCAAAGATTCTTCTGTATTTTCATGACTATGAAAATTGTAGCATCACACTGAAGGCATCAAAACTATGAATTAACACATGTGGAATTATACATTACACTTTACAAAAAAGTGTGAAACAACTGAAAATATTTCTTATATTCTAGGTTCTTCAAAGTAGCCACCTTTTGCTGTGATTACTGCTTTGCATGCAGAACAGGTGAACGGATGGACTCTACATGCCTGGTTCCCACCGTGAAGCATGGAGTAGGTGGTGTGATTGTGTGGGGGTGCTTTGCTGGTGACACTGTTGTATCTACACAAGATACATTGTTTGTGAGGTGAGGAGATAAACGAAGGTGTCTTCAGTGCCAGACAGACCCCTACTCAGACTGCCTGGAGACACTGCATGCTGATAAGAGACTGGAAGATCCATCCTGGACCCCTACAAAAGCCTGAAGATCCAGCCTGGACCCTACTACACTGCCTGGAGACACTACTCCTGGACCCTACTACAGCCTGAAAAAACAGCGTGGACCCCTACTAAACTGCGTGGAAGAAACAGCCAAGACAGATCCAAAGTTCAAGAATGTGAGTATTCTTGAACCAAATGACTGCCTGTCCTTTCCAATGTAAAAAGATGTACTAATGCTTTGTATTTTTTTATTGCAGCATGTCTTCTTCTGGATCCCAATATTCCCCATCCGGCAAGAACTGGCCCAAGCAGAGTGTGATGTATCTTTCTGCCTTTGGGTAAGTATAGCTGCTGAATCTACAAATGGCTAAAATTTGGGTTCCTTTTTCAGACATCGTCGGACACGGACATTGAGGAGTCACAGCAGGAGCAGTCTCAGCCGAGTCAAGTCCGGTGGCGAGACGGAATGTAAGTATATAGCCTTTGAATGTCTATTTTATTTTTTTTTCCATCTTTGTTTAGTTCTGAAATATATACATTTTAATGTTTTTTTTTTTCTAGATTCCACAATGGGACAAGGACCTATATGTGGACGAGGCCCTCAATTGCCAGATCCAGGAGCATGTCCCGTTGTGGGACAGCCGTGATCCGCAGCACAAGGACAATGTGGTGAGCCGGGGCTATGGAACGAGGTGGCCGCAGCGTTGATGGATGGCTGGGACAGCGCCTCTCCAAACCTCAAAAAGGTGTTTAGTAAGTATTTTCATTCTCTGTAATGCCGCAGTGACTCTTTTTCCAGATGGCACTGATGGGTTTGCTGGTAGATATATTCTACCTGCAAACCCAACAGTGTCATCTGGTTCAATAGTGACTGCCCTGTGTATGCTATTGCTATGTTGTGCATTCTATTAGTTTTTTATGCTGCATTCACTCTTGTTCCATATGGCACTGATGGGTTTGCTGGTAGATATATTCTACCGGCAAACCCAACAGTATCATCTGGTTCAATAGTGACTGCCCTGTGTATGATATTGCTATGTTGTGCATTATATTGTTTTTTTTATGCTGCATTCACTCTTGTTCCAGATGGCACTGATGGGTTTGCTGGTAGATATATTCTACCGGCAAACCCAACAGTGACATCTGGTTCAACAGTGACTGCATTGTGTATTCTATTGCTATGCTGTGTATGTTTTTATTTTTTTACGCTGCATTGACTGTTTGCCATTTTAACTCAGGTGTGTGTGATGACACAGATTTTGCCCTGACTGCATTGTAAAATGTATTTATTTTTTTTCCTACAGTGAACAAAGTCCACACATGATGGCGCTCGATGAAGGACCGCTTCAACACTGATGTTCGTGCAGAGGGACAGGTTCGCAGTGGTTCAGCAGCAAGGGCCAGAAGGAAATATCGCCACTATCGCGAGTTGGCGTTCCTGAGACCGGTCCTTGCCAGCAGAGCGTAAGTTTTACAAAAATTTTTTATTTTTCATAATCAGTGCTTTTCTATTCCACAGCTGATGCTTCTTGGAAAAGCATTATAATGTTTTTCTTTTCTTTCCACAGCACCATGCAGCCTGTCCCTGAAGCGGTCCTTCATCGGACGACGTTGGACCCGTCCCAGCCATCAGACAGCCTGGAAGCAACTTGCAGGTCAGCAAGACGGACAGCTGGTGACCAGGAAGCTGGTCCATCAGGTGTTCCCCTCTCCCAGGTCTCTGCCACTGGTTATGCGGGCACTTACCGCCAGCGGCAGAGGGCCTCGGAGAGGAGTGTCTTGCCCGAGTTCATGCACTTGAGTGAGGCCTTTCATGGCAATATGAAGTCGATGTCAGGCACAGTGGAAAGCGGTTTTTCACTAATGGAACGGGGTTTTACCCACATGGATCACCGCTTCAACTGTGTCGACCAGCGGCTTGATCGCCTGGAGGCCGACCTCAACAGACGAGCGCACCATTTTTTCAGTAAAATTGAACGGGGCATGGCGGAACACCTTAGTCCTGAGCAACAGCTGAGTGTGTTGCAGGCCTGCAACACTGCTTACTTGCAGGCGATGCAGCAGAATCGGTACGTGCAGCAGTCAGTGGTTGCATATCCAACTGTGCCACCACTGACTCGCCACACATCACTCCCGACTTCTGCTGCATACAACTGCACGGTGACCAGTATTCCGAGTCACTACTACACCACCACAAGTCCGAGTACTGCTGGACACTCCACCGTCGCCACCACCATGACAAGCGCTGCTCCTGTCCACCACCACAGACACTGGTCCGCAGTCTTGGACTCACGCCACCGAAGTACCTGCTTGGGCCACCGCCCCCACTTCTCATTCCAGGAGTACCGCCACCACTCAGCAACAGTTAAGGAGCACAGATGCCACTTCTCCCTCTAGGAGTACCGCCACCACTCAGCAACAGTTTAGGAGCACAGATGCCACTTCTCCGTCTAGGAGCACCGCCACCACTCAGCAACAGTTTAGGAGCACACATGCCACTTCTCATTCCAGGAGTACCGCCACCACTCAGCAAGTTTAGGAGCACAGATGCCACTTCTCTGTCTAGGAGTACCGCCACCACTCAGCAACAGTTTAGGAGCACAGATGCCACTTCTCCTTGGAACACCACCACTACTTGTCCTCCTCTGAGCACCGCCACCACTTCTCCTCCCACCACCGCCACTGACACCACAGAGCATGAGACAGGTGACCGACGTTCACTGTTTTATGTATCAAGGCCACGGTCCACCAGCTCAAGGCGGTCACACAGAAGTCGTTCCATGCAAGGGACTCCTGCCCCCAAGAAGAAAAAAAAACCAAACTTTGTTTGTCCATCCCCCCTCTCCTCCTAATGTGTCTCAACCTGCCTCTACTTCCATGTCTGATCTCCCTTCACCCACTACTTACGTTGCCCCTTCCCCTCGAACCCCTTCCTCGCTTTCCAGCCGTTCTTCATCTCTGCACACCCCCAGAGTATCCAAATCTCCACCTTAACATAATTCGCAATAAAAATGTGTGGTTCCTGTTGTACAAAGTATGTACTAATCTGCTTTTAGTAAATGTATCCAAATCTCCACCCAAACTTCAGTGGCAATTACAATGTGTGGTTCCTGTTGTACAAAGTATGTACTAATCTGCTTTTAGAAAATGTATCCAAATCTCCACCCAAACTTCAGTGGCAATTCCAATGTGTGGTTCCTGTTGTACAAAGTATGTACTAATCTGCTTTTAGTAAATGTATCAAATCTCCACCAAACTTCAGTGGCAATTCTAATGTGGGGTTCCTGTTGTACAAAATAAATGTGCAAATCTGCTTTGAGTAAATCCGGTTTGATTAATGTGTCTTTCGCCGCCTACACACACTGCGCCATACACTTTGCGTTTTGGACTACACATAACTCCAGGAATGACACGTTTCTTGTGTCTTTCCTGGAGATATGTGTAGACCAAAACACAAATATATGACTTGTATTTTCGCCACCAGTCTCTCTTGTCTACTAATATTGCACATATTGAATAGAGGATGGTGTTGAGTGCAAGGCATAGCTATTTTACCTTGCCAGGTATCATAAAAAGTTAAATGAGTATGGTGTGTTTTTACCATCATTTGACTTTGTGATACAAGGCCGGGGATTCTAGATATACCTTGTAATTAACAACATTCTCTATTCAATGTGTCTTGAATAAACTGAGGAGATGATGGTGAAAATACACGTTATATGTACAATCCCCTGGCCTTGTAGCATTACTATCTCACCAGGGCAGGTGAATACACATGAGTTTTCACCTGCAGCGTCGCTTCAGTCTGCATTTATTTCAAGCATACTGTAGCGATGCTGCTGTATAACTCATGTGTATTCACCTGCCCAGGCGTGATAAATTCTGAAGTGAGGATGTGTTATTTGGGGCATCACAACTTCAGCATGACACCAGGCCTGGGGATTGTAGAAGATGTATAATCTTTATCATCTCTCCAGTGTGCGTTCAAAATCAAGTCACAGTGATGATACTACAAATAATATTTATAGTCACATGGTCAGGTATATCAGATGTAATAAAGAGTGACGGATGATAGTGCATCCCCAAATCACTATTTGTAACATCAGGCCAGGTGACACAAATATTAGTTGTTTTATCTCCACTGTCGCTGCAAATGGAACCAAAACTGGAGAGATGATAAAGGTCATACAACTTGTGTGTGTATGTATAGTCACCTGGTCAGGATTACTAGTATATTCATGATGCACAAAAAACACAGCATCATGAATTCACTGGTAAACCTGGCCAGTTGATTATTGTATTTGAGTGTAAAAAAAACACAGACTGCACTCGGTACAGGTATAAACACAGGTATTTTATTAACCCCTTCCTGACCTGTGACACAGCGTATGTGTCATGAAAGGATCGCGTTCCTGCGGGTCGGGTGACCGGGGTCACTGAAAGGTCACCCAACCCGCAGGCACAAGACCCTTTGTGCTTCACCACAGGGGAGTTGGCTTAACCCCCACGTGGCTACGATCGCTCTGATTGGCTGTTAAAAGTGAAACATTGCTCCCTGTATTCCGAGCCCCGACGTGTGCCCAAACAGTGGTTTACCCCCACATATGGGGTATCAGCGTACTCAGGAAAAATTGCACAACAACTTTGGGGTCTAATTTCTCCTGTTACCCTTGGGAAAAAAATTGGGGACTAAAAAAATTATTTTTGTGGAAAAAAAATGATTTTTTATTTTCACAGCTCTGCGTTATAAACTTCTGTGAAGAACTTGTGGAGATTCAAAGTGCTCAACACACATCTAGAGGAATTCTTCGGGGGATCTAGTTTCCAAAATCTGGTCACTTGGGGGGGGTTTCTACTGTTTAGGCACTTCATGGGCTCTGCAAATGTAACATGACGCCCGCAGACCATTCCATCAAGTCGGCATTTCAAAACGTCACTACTTCCCTTCCGAGCCCCGACTTGTGCCCATACAGTAGTTTTCTCCCACATATGGGATATCAGCGTACTCAGGACAAATTGGACAACAACTTTTGTGGTCTAATTTCTCCTGTTACACTTGGGAAAATAAAAAAATTGGGGACTAAAAGATGATGTTTGTGGAAAAAATATGATTTTTTTTCATGCCCGGGCATTATAAACTTCTGTGTAGCGCTTGGGGGTTCAAAGTGCTCACCGCACATCTAGATAAGTTCTGTGTGGTGTCTAGTTTCCAAAATGGGGTCACTTGTTGGGAGTTTCTACTGTTTAGACACATCAGGGGCTCTGCAAACGTAACATGATGCCCGCAGACCATTCCATCAAAGTCAGCATTTCAAAACGTCACTACTTCCCTTCCGAGCCCCAACGTGTGCCCGAACAGTGGTTCCCCCCACATATGGGGCACCAGCGTACTCAGGAAAAACTGGACAACAACTTTTGGCTTCCAATTTATCCTTTCACCCTTGGGAAATAAAAAATAGCGTTCTAAAAAATGATTTTTGAGAAGCAAAAATATTTTTTTTATTTTCACTGCTCTGCGTTTATAAACTTCTGTGAAGCACTTGGGGGTTCAAGTGCTCACTACACATCTAGATAAGCTCCTTGGGGGGTCTAGCTTCCAAAATGGGGTCACTTGTGGGGGGTTTCTACTGTTTAGGCACATCAGGGGCTCTGCAAACGCAACCAGACGCCCGCAGAACATTCCATCAAGTCTGCATTCCAAAATAGCGCTCCTTCCCTTCTGAGCCCTGCCGTGCGCCCACACAGTGGTTTATGACCACATATGAGGTATCTGTGTACTCAGGAGAAATTGCCCAACAAATTTTAGGATCCATTTTATCCTGTTGCCCATGCAAAAATGAAAAAATTGATGCTAAATAAAATTTTTGTTGGAAAAATTAAAATGTCAATTTTTTCCTTCCACGTTGCTTTAGTTCCTGTGAAGCACCTGAAGGGTTAATAATCTTCTTGAATGCAGTTTTGAGTAGCTTGAGGGGTGCAGTTTTTATAATGGTGTCACTTTTGGGAATTTTCTACCATATAGACCCTCAAAGTGACTTCAAATGTGAGGTGGTCCCAAAAAAAAATGGTTTTGTAAATTTTGCTGTAAAAATGAGAAATCGCTGGTCAACTTTTAACCCTTATAACTTCCTAACAAAAAAAATTTTGTTTCCAAAATTGTGCAGATGTAAAGTAGACATTTGGGAAATGTTATTTATTAACTATTTTGTGTCACATAACTCTCTGGTTTAACAGAATAAAAATTCAAAATTTGAAAATTGCGAAATTTTCAAAATTTTCGCCAAATATCCATTTTTTTCACAAATAAACGCAAAAAATTATCGACCTAAATTAACGACTAACATGAAGCCCAATATGTCACGAAAATACAATCTCAGAATCACTAGGATCCGTTGAAGCGTTCCTGAGTTATTGCCTCATAAAGGGACACTGGTCAGAATTGCAAAAATGGCAAGGTCATGAAGGGGTTAACATACAGACAAGAAGGTATTTTATTAACATACAGACAAGATATTTTATTAACATACGGACAAGAACACTTTTTTTTTACACCATTTGTTCTTGCCATTCCACCCGCCCTTCATCTGACATGAAGTAGGCTGCAAATTGGTCCCTCATTTGGCCAACTTCAACAGAAGAACCTGAGAGGATGCTGAGTGAACTCAGGCAATGGGTTAGGAGCTGCATCATCAAGTTCAAAGTTTGGGTGCTCTTTAGACATAACAAAATTATGTAGCACCACACATGCCTTCACCACTTCATCCACTGTTTCCAGTTTCAGATGAATGGCTGTGCCCAGAATGCACCATCTGGAAACAAGTATACCGAAGGCACACTCTACTGTTCTTCTGGCCCTGGTCAGCCTGTAATTAAATATTTTTTTGTTGTGGTCCAAGTCCCAGCTGGAGTAGGGTTTGAGCAGGTGTTGGCACATCTGGAATGTCTCATCCCCAACCATGACAAATGGCTGTGGCGGACCTTCGTGTGGGGAAGAGGCCGTGGCATGGGGAAATTGAACTGGTTTCCATACAACCTCCGGCCCATGTCCGAGTTCTTACAAGGCCTGTGAGTCATTTCCACGGCCAAATGCCCCAATGTCCACTGCAACAAACATACATTCTGCATCAGCAATGGCCATGAGAACTGTAGAGAAGTACTTTTTGTAATTGTAGTACTCCGAGCCTGTTCTTTTTGGTTTGATGATGCGGATGTGTTTCCCATCAACTGCTCCCAAACAGTTGGGGAAATTGCAGGTTGTCCAGAATTTTTCAGCTATTTCTAGCCACTTTTCTGTGGTGGGCAGGGGCATAAATTCTGGACAGAGAACATTCCACAATGCCCGGCAGGTGTCCACAACAATTCCTGACAAGGTGGAGATACCAATCCTGTACTGGAAGTGAAGTGAGGCTCTCTCCAGTAGCAAAGAATCTGAGAAAGAAAAACAATATATATTATTGTATATGTTTTTTTAAAACATTTAACTAAAGAGAAAAAAAAGTACATGGCATAAAAATAATTCTGCAGGTCTTTGTTTACTAGATGGCAGAACAATAATTCTGGCAGCTTTGGAATAGTACATGGCAGAACAAATAAAATGATGCAGGCATTGGTTTAGCAATATTACGTACCGTAATGTCACCAGGAGTCTTTCCTCCGGAGGAATCGCCTGACGGAGCTGTGTCCTGTCTCCGGATGAATTGTTGGACCCGACCAAGTAAATCCCTGAAGGTTTCTTGTGACATCCGGGTATAGTCTGTAAATTTCTCGGGGTTTGCCTGCAGCTCGCTATAGAGGGTGTGGTACACTCCACGGCTCTCCTGGAGTTCAACAATGGGATGTACCCACAAACGCCGCCGCTGCCGTCTTCGCTGTCTCTCTCTCTCTCCCTTTCTTCATGGCAAGCAACTGCATAAGCCTGAGCCATCGCAATGTCCAGATCCAAGTTGAAGTGGAAACTCTTCCAGCGCAGATCCATGTTCACAAAGGCAAATGCAAGCAAATGTGAAGAATGGCTGTGAACAGGCTCTATATAAAGATTTCCAATAAGACACGCCCACTGGTGTCCCATTGGTGGAGTCAGTTGCAAGAATTTTGCAAGGATTTTCCTCCTGTGAAATGCGCCGAAAAAAACGCAAACGCATGCAAAAACGCTTGAAATCGCATACAATCACTGCAGTTTTTGTCGCAATGCGCACACTTATGCGACTAAATATCGCAGCGATTACAAGCGTTTGCACGTGTTTTTTTCATGCATTTTATGTGCGCTTGAAACGCAGCGCTAAAAAACGCAAGTGTGAAAGTAGCCTAATAAATAAACATCCAAACACAAGGCGCCAAGTTGCAAAAGTAGATATTTAATAATTGGTAACAAGTTTCAAAGGGGTTGTCCAACGCCTCTCTTTCACTAGATCTGAAATCATACTTGGAGAGCCGCTATTGTATGAGATCTGAACTGTTGCCAAGACACCTATTTGATTCCCAATTAGTCTTATGCTGTAGCAAACACCATGGGTCCTGTGAGCAGGGGTGAGAATAGATGCATTCCAACTTCAATAGTTTCTGCACCTTCAGGAGTCAGATAACTTTTAAAACATTGGTGGAGCGGGGAACCGTCAGCTCCTTGCTCCACTATTCAGTATGTGTGTCAGTTTTACCAGCAGGTTCAAGGATATCATATTATGCCTGGTGTGTGAGGCTTCAGTCCACACAGCATCATATTTTGGAAATGCATTTAGTGGAGCATTTTTTCATTGTGTCAATTAATTTTTCATATTTTTTGTGTGTAAATGGGAATTCACACTGTACTGGGGAGACTGAGGACATCACAATATTGAGGAGCAGTGCCTTCTCATACCATATCGGGGTGCATCATGCTGTAATAGGGGCACTGTGAGGACCTCTTACTGTATTGGGACCATGGATGGTGGTATCATACTGTATTGGGGCATTGTGGAGGAATCGTATGGTGTGGGGGAATGCACCTTAATATGCATGTGGGGTCTACTGAAGGGGCAAAATGTGTAGAGAATGTACTGTTATGTTTCGGTAGCTGAGGAGAGACTGCAAAAATAGCCAAAATAGCAATACACCAGAGAGGCTGGAAACTATTGGATTGCAGTACCCTAAACTAAACGCCACACTAGAAGTAGCCGTGGAGCGTACCTACGGTGATCCTAGACGCCTCGTCACAGCCGGAGAGATAGCTACACCTAAAGGCAGAAAGATGAAAGCTATCTGCCCAGTAGCAGAACCCCCAAAGAAATAGGAAGCCCCCGAACATGTAATGGCAGTTAGACAATAAGAAAATACGGACACACACAGAAAATAAAATGAGCAAACGCTGGGGCCCAATCTGTTTAGATAGAAAAGTATAGGAAAGAATTCTGACTGCAACCCAAAAAAACCATGACAAAAATACCAACACTTCTGATTAACAAAAAACCTGAGATCACACGATCTCAACCACCTAAATCAGATCTCTGGTGTAACACACAGCAATTCAGAAAACAAAACGTGGCAAAAGAACAGAGCAAAAGTGCAAATACAAAATGGGCACAATTGCAGCGCCAGGCCACAAAAAGGGGACCAGGCTGAAGTCCACTGCAAGCAGCAAACCAACAAGGAAAATCCAACCAGAGGAAAAAAAACAGCAAATCACTTATCTGAATGAGAGCAGGAGTGAAAGCCAAACTCCAAGCAAGACCAGGGAGAACAATTGATTACTGGCAAGGCTGAAGGGGAGTTCAGGTCACTTATATCAGACCATTCAGAGCCAGCTGAAGGCCATTCAGCAATTAGTTCATTACCCTCAGCAACCACCGGAGGGAGCTCCAGCTTAGAAGTCGCCTCCAGAGTATTCACAACAATACCCCCCCTTGAGGGGTAACCGAACCGTCACCTGCGCAACCAGGCCGATCAGGATGAGCTCGATGATAGGCACGGATCAGTCTCCCAGCATGGATGTCTGAAGCAAACACCCAAGAATTGTCCTCCTGACCATAACCTCTCCACTTAACCAAATACTGGAGTTTCCGTCTAGCAAAACGAGAATCCAATATTTTCTCAACCACATACTCCAAATTGCCCTCAACCAAAACAGGGTCGGGAGGCGCAGCCATAGGAACCACTGGCTCGACAAACCTCTTCAATAAGGACTTGTGGAACACGTTATGGATCTTAAATGTCCCTGGTAGAAGCAAATGGAAGGAAACAGGTTTAATAATTTCCATGATCTTATAAGGTCCAATGAACCTTGGCTTAAATTTTGGAGATGCAACTTTCATAGGGATATTTCTTGAGGACAACCAAACCAAGTCCCCCACTTTAAAACGAGGACCATCAGTCCTATGCGGTTGGCAAACCGCTGGGCCTTCTCTTGAGAGACAACCTCTCCACTACCTGATCCCAAATCTGCTGCATACGCTCCACAATAGAATCAACCCCGGACAGACAGAAGCCTCCGCCTGTCCTGAAGAAAATCGAGGGTGAAACCCAGAATTGCAGAAAAATGGAGACATCAAGGTGGCAGAGCTAGCCCTATTATTAAGATTAGACTCAGCCAAAGGCAAAAAAAGAGACCCAGTCATCTTGATCAGCAGACACAAAACATCTCAAATAAGTCTCCAAGGTCTGCTTTGTTCTCTCGGTTTGTCCATTGGTCTGAGGGTGAAATGCAGAGGAGAAAGATAACTGAACACCAAGTTTAGAACAAAATGTCCTCCAAAATCTGGAAACAAACTGGACTCCTCTGTCAGACACAATGTTCTCCGGAATGCCATGTAACCGAAAAAGTGCTGAAAGAACAAAGGCACCAATTCGGAGGGGGAAGGCAACTTAGGTAATGGCACAAGATGTATCATCTTGGAAAACCTATCACAGTTTACCCAGATAACAGTCATTCTCTGAGAGACAGGGAGGTCGGAAATAAAATCCATAGAAATATGGGTCCATTGCCTCTTGAGTACAGGTAATGGCATTAACAAACCACTAGAACAAGAGCAAGGCTTGGAACGAGAGCAAGTCCCACAGGACTGCACAAAGTCCCTGACGTCACGAGACAAAGTAGGCCACCAAAAGCACCGACTCACCAAGTCTCTGTTACCAAAAATCCCGGGATGACCAGCCAACGCGGAACAATGAATCTCAGACATCACACTCTTCTTCCACTGGTCTGGGACAAACAATTTCCCAACAGGGCAGCGCTCAGGTTTATCCTCCTGACACCCCTCCAGAGCCAGTCTCAAATTGGGCGAAATGGCGGAAAGAACTACACCCTCTTTCAAAATAACAGCAGGATCAGATAACTCAGGAAAATCTGCAAAGAAACTCCTTGAGAGGGCATCTGCCTTAACATTCTTAGTGCCTGGAAGAAAAGAAACCACAAAATTAAAACGTGTGAAAAACAAGGCCCACTTGGCCTGTCTAGGATTAAGTCGCTTGGCTGATTCGAGATAAACCAGGTTCTTATGGTCCGTGAGGACCACCACCTGATGTTTGGCTCCTTCCAGCCAATGTCTCCACTTTTCAAAGGCCCACTTCATGGCCAATAACTCCCGATTACCCACGTCATAATTACGTTCAGTTGGAGAAAATTTTCGAGAGAAAAAGCCACAAGGGTCACTCTTAGAGGTTTCTGGATCCCTTTGGGACAAAACGGCACCTGCCCCAATCTCAGAGGCATCAACCTCCACCTGAAACGGCAGAGAAACATCAGGCTGCCGTAGAACAGGAGCAGAAATGAATCTCTGCTTAAGTTCCTGAAATGCAGAAACTGCCTCAGGAGGCCAATTCACCACATCGGAACCCTTTTTGGTCAAATCAGTCAATGGTTTAACAATACCGGAGAAATTACCAATAAATTTACGATAAAAATTGGCAAAACCCAAAAATCTCTGAAGAGCCTTCAATGAAGTAGGTTGAACCCAATCACAGATGGCCTGAACCTTGACAGGGTAAATTTCAATAACAGACAGAGACAAAATGAATCCCAGAAATGAGACCTTCTGTACGCCAAAAAGACACTTTGATCCCTTCACATATAGTGCATTCTCTCTCAAAATCTGGAAAACAGTCCGAACATGTTTCACATGAGAGTCCCAGTCGTTGGAAAAAATCAAGATATCATCCAAATAAACGATCAGAAATTTATCCACAAAATCCCTGAAAATATCATTCATGAAGGATTGGAAGACGGAAGGGGCATTAGTAAGCCCAAAAGGCATCACTAGGTACTCAAAATGCCCCTCTGGGGTATTAAACGCCATCTTCCATTCATCCCCGTGCTTAATGCGAATAAGATTATACGCCCCCCTGAGGTCAAGCTTGATAAACCAACTAGCACTTTTCACTCTGGAAAAAAGGTCAGAAATCAAGGGTAACGGATATTGATATTTAACAGTGATCTTATTCAGGAGGCGATAATCAATACACGGCCTCAATGAACCATCCTTTTTGGCCACAAAGAAAAAAACGGTGCCCAAGGGTGAAGAGGATGGTCTGATATGACCCTTCTCCAAAGACTCCTTGATATAAGATCGCATAGCATCGTGTTCAGGTACAGATAAATTAAAAAAGCGACCTTAGGAAATTTACCACCAGGCACTAACTCAATAGCGCAATCATAGCTCCTGTGAGGAGGTAAAGGATGCAGACTTACTTTCACTAAACACATCAGAAAAATCCGTCAAAAAGTCAGGGACATCCTGAGACTGGGGAGAGGCAGAAAAAACAGGAGTGTCAGTATTAACACATTGGCAGCCCCAACTGGTCACAGACACAGATTTCCAATCCAAAATAGGATTATGAGACTGTAACCAAGGGAAACCCAGTACGATAATGTCATGCAGATTATACAGAACCAAAAATTTGCAGCTCTCCTGATGATCAGGTTCAACCCTCATTATCACCTGAGTAGAGAACTGAGGTTTATTCTCAGCTAAAGGGGTAGAATCGATCCCCAGTAGGGGAATCAACTTCCGTAGGGGTATCAAGGGAAACCCACAACGTTTGGCAAAGTCAAAATCCATCAGGTCAATAGCTGCTCCTGAATCAACAAAATCCTGAGCTGAAAATGTGGACAGGGAGCAAATCAGGGTAACAGTCAACAGAAATTTAGTCTGAACACTACCCAAGACAACTGAGCACGCAAAACGTCTTCCCCGCTTAGGGCAGACGGAAATAGCATGGGAAGCGTCACCACAGTAGAAACATAGCCCATTGCGCTTACGAAACTCATGACGCTGAGTCACTCCATCACACTGCATGGCCTCAGGAGCTGGCTCACAAGGCAACACTATCCCACGCATACCTCTGAGCTCCCGCAAACGTCTGTCAGTTTGAATAGCCAAAGACATAGAATCATTGAGACCAGAGGGAAAAGGGAATCCAACCATAACGTACTTTACATTTTCTGACAGACCCTTCCGAAAAAGGGCTGCCAAGGATCATCATTTCATTTGGTCAGGACTGCCCACTTTTGAAATTTCTGACAGTACAGCTCAGCGTCTTCACGACCCTGATTTAATGCCAACAAGGTCTTTTCAGCTTGATCAGTGACATTAGGTTCATCGTACAATAACCCCACAGCCTGAAAAAATACATCAACATCATTCAAAACCGGATCCCCAGGTGTCAGGGAAAAAGCACAATCCTGAGGGTCGCAGTGCAGCAGAGAGATGACAATTTGAACCTGCTGTGCTGCGTTCCCTGAGGACTTAGGCTTTAAGGCAAAAAACAACTTACAGTTATTTTTGAAATTCAGAAATTTAGACCGATCCCCCAAAAATAAATCTGGTATGGGGATCCTAGGTTCCACAACCGGCAACCTAGCAAGATAGGTAGCAATATTCCAAACCTCAGTGGCAAGCTGCTCCACATGGCTAGACAACTGTGCAAACTCCCTTTTTTCTTTTTACTATTTTTCCCTTCTGTGAGAACCATATAATTTTCAGTGAGACCGGTAATACTGTTATGTTTCGGTAGCTGAGGAGAGACTGCAAAAATAGCCAAAATAGCAATACACCAGAGAGGCTGGAAACTATTGGATTGCAGTACTCTAAACTAACCGCCACACTAGAAGTAGCCGTGGATAATACCTACGGTGATCCTAGACGCCTCGTCACAGCCGGAGAGATAGCTACACCTAAAGGCAGAAAGATGAAAGCTATCTGCCCCGTAGCAGAACCCCCAAAGAAATAGGAAGCCCCCAAACATGTAATGGCGGTTAGACAAGAAGAAAATACAGACACAGAAAGAAAATAGAATGAGTAAACGCTGGGGCCCAATTCTGTCTAGATAGAAAAGTATAGGAAAGAATTCTGACTGCAACCCAAAAAAACCCTGACAAAAATACCAACACTTCTGATTAACAAAAAACCTGAGATCACACTATCTCAACCACCTAAATCAGATCTCTGGTGTAACACACAGCTATTCAGCAAATAAAAAGTGACAAAAGAACAGAGCAAAAGTGCAAATACAAAATGAGCACAATTACAGCGCCAGGCCCCAAAAAGGGGACCAGGCTGAAGTCCACTGCAAGCAGCAAACCAACAAGGAAAATCCAACCAGAGGAAAAAAAAACAGCAAATCACTTATCTGAATGAGAGCAGGAATGCAAGCTGAACTCCAAGCAAGACCAGGAAGAACAATTGATTACCGGCAAGGCTGAAAGGAGTTCATGTCACTTATATCAGACCATTCAGAGCCAGCTGGAGGCCATTCAGCAATTAGTTCATTACCCTCAGCAACCACCGGAGGGAGCTCCAGCTCAGAAGTCGCCTCCAGAGTATTCACAACAATGTACCATGGGGACATCATACTGTGTAAGAGACAACTTTGGTCACACATGAAACTGTGTGGACACCATGAAAGAAGTACTGTAGTGGATGGGGTCACTAAGGGGAATCACTAGGATAACTATTTTTGTGTGCATACCAGAATATATTTCTCTTTTCACAGTCTTTTAAAGTTGGGAGGTATGCTTTTCCGTGACTGACTGCGCCTACACGTTGTGACCCCGCTGAGTTATTGAGGGTTAATTAGACTTTTACTATGGGGCACCTGGTTTAATAGGCCATTTTGTTAATTGCAGTAGACAAACTGGGCGTTGGACTGTTGCCAACTCTCCTGCTCAATTACAGCAGCTTCACTCCACAGCTGATGTCAAATAGGAAAGAACAGAGCAGCTCCAGACAACCCACTCGAGCTGGAGTTATACAATGTAAACAACATATACATGTTGAATATTTTATATACACGGTTCATATATAGGTGAAATATTTGGATACTAATTTCTTTTAAGTAACAAATGGTCATTAGTAATTGTATATATTTTCTGATAATCATTTTGTGCTCTAAACGGTTTTCCCTTCCTCTTGTAGACATGTGGGTTTACTGGACTACAAGATAATTTTCTTCTATGCATGGTCAATAAAATTATTGAAATTGAAGACAATGGCTACTTCCCTGTGTGAATTTTCTATGTTTGACAAGACATGTTTTCAGATTTAAAATCGTTTCCACTCTCTGACCATGAAAATGGTTTCATCCTTATGCGAGTTCCCTGATATCTAACAAAATCTGATTTCTGGCTTAAACATTTCCCACACTCTGACCATGAATATAGGTTTTCTCTTGTGTAAATCATATTGTGTATAAAAAACTATTTCCAAACTAAGGACACTAATATAGAGTCTATACTGTGAAAATTCTATGGTATGAAACAAAATATTTCTACTGTATGTAAAATGTTACCCACATTCCGAATAAGAATATGGCTTCTCCTCTGTATGACTTTTCAGATGTTTCTTAAGATGTGTTTTCCGACTAAAACATATCCCACATTCTGAACATGAAAATGGTTTCTCTCCTGTGTGAATTCTCAGATGTGCAACTAAACTGGGTTTCTGTTTAAAACTTTTCCCACATTCAGTACATGAAAATGGCTTTTCCCCTGTGTGGATTCTGTGGTGTGCAACTAAATCTGATTTATTCTTATAACATTTTCCACACTCTGAACATGAAAATGGTTTCTCCCCTGTGTGAATTCTCTGATGTTTAACAAGATCCGATTTATGATTAAAACTTTTTCCACATTCTGAACATGAAAATGGCTTCTCCCCTGTGTGAGTTCTCTGATGTGTAACAAGATACGATTTCTCTAAAAAACATTTACCACATTCAGAACATGAAAATGGCTTCTCCCCTATGTGAATTCTCTGGTGTGCAACAAGATTTGCTTTCCAATTAAAACATTTACCACATTCCGAACAAGAAAATGGCTTTGTCCCTGTGTGAACTCTCTGATGATTAACAAGATTTGATTTTGAAATAAAAAATTCCCCACATTCGGAACATGAAAAGGTCTTCTCTCCTGTGTGAATTATCTGATGTAAAGCAAGATTTGTTTTCCGAATAAAACTTTTTCCACATTCTGAACATGAAAATGGCTTATCCCCTGTATGAATTTTCTGATGTAAAACAAGATTTGCTTTCCAATTAAAAGATTTCCCACATTCTGAACATGAAAATGGCTTTTCCCCGGTGTGACTTCTTTGATGTTCAACAAGTTTGGATTTCTCGCTGTAACTTTTCCCACATTCTGAACATGGAAATGGCTTTACCCCTGTGTGAATTATCTGATGTAAAACAAGATTTCCTTTCCGATGAAAACATTTCCCACATTCTGAACATGTATAAGGTTTAGCTCCTGTATGAATGCTCTGATGATTAACAAGATATTTTTTACGTTTAAAACATTTCCCACATTCTGAGCATGAAAATAACTTTTCCCTAAACAATCTGTTTGATGCTCAACAACCATACTGGGACTTTCAGTTTTCATATCAGTCTTTGTTAAAGCAGAAGAAAAGTCCTGTTCAAAAGAATCAGATGACAGCTGTCTGATGAGAATTGCTGGATGTATATCTTGGATACTGGCATGGTCTTCACATATTTCAGATTTGATATCACAATCCTCTGCTTTAAAACCTGAAAATATCAGATATCCCTCTGAGCTCATTGTATAGTCATCTGCCAAGAATAAAACAGATTTTTATATTATAAGTAAAATATATGTTTATAACATTCCAATACAAACTGTAATGCAATCCAATTATCAACTCAATTAGAAAGTAGATCACAAAGCAAGGACTAATACATTATGATTTTAAGTCACCGGGTTGTGCCGCTTTGTTTTTTCACTTCTCTGTAGATGCAGTCTTCTTCATGGTTTACATTTCACTTTGTCTGCCACCACTTGTTTCTAGTTACATTTTCATTGAAGACTTCTAAATAGGCCTAATAAATCAGTACTATTAGGTGTTTTCCATCCCATAACCTCCCTGACAGCTAAGGCTAAGTTCACACGTTGCGGAATTGCCGCGGAAATTTCCGCGGCAATCCCGCACTTCTCTGCCGCGGGAAATACGCATTTTTTTTGTATGCGTATTCCCGCCAGAAACTAGCGTTTTGCAAGCTTAATTAGCTTGCAGAATGCTAGCGTTTTCCTAGCGATCTGTAGCATCGCTTGGAAAACTGATTGACAGGTTGGTCACACGAGTCAAACAAGTGTATGACAAGTGTGACCAACTTTTTACTATTGATGCCGCCTGTGCCGCATCAATAGTAAAAAGATCTAATGTAAAAATAATAAAAAAAAATAATAAATAATGATATTCTCACCTTCCGGCGGCCCCCGCAGCCTTCCCGCCTCTCAGCGACGCTCCCGGCAACTCCCGTTCCCAGGCGTCCTTTGCGACAGACCCCAGATGACGAAGCATCACGCGAGACTGCTACGTCAACTGGGGTCATTGTCGCAAAGGACTCCTGGGAACGGGAGCGTCGCTGAGAGGCGGGAAAGTTGCGGGGGCCGCCGGAAGGTGAGAATATCATTATTTTTTATTTTAATTATTGTTTTACCAGGGATATGGTACCCAGGGCCTGGAGGAGAGTCTCCTCTCCTCCGGACCCTGGGTACCATCTGCACATGAACCGCTTACATGCCGCATAGCCAAATGTGGAAAGTAAGCGGTTCAATTCATTCCTATGGCGGCGATTCCGCCGAGATTACGCAAAATTAATGAACATGTTGCTATTTTTTCCGCAAAGCGTTTTTTTCACAGAAAAAAACGCTGCATGTGCACAAAAATTGCGGAATCCATTTAAATGAATAGGATGCTTAAAGCTTGCGTTTTTTTCGTGGGAAAAAACGCAAAAAAAACCGCGAAAATTCCTGCCGTGTGCACTTAGCCTAAATGTAGTCCAACACAGAGCAAGGCAATCAAGAGCAGCAGCAGTATGGTCAAGTGCATAAAGTATAAACCATTGTTTTGTTTTTACTGAATTATTATTAGTTGATATATGAGAACAAGTTTTTTACATCACGCATATGGGAGCAATGAGGGATCTGAAAAAGAACTTGCAGCAGTGACCTATGAAAGCCATAGTTGTCAGTCCTGGCTCTTTCGTACATCCCCTAGTTTAAAGACCATGGACACTTTTCTGCAGAAAAAAAGTATAAGTAATCACATAAGTTTCTGTACCTGTTTTTTAGCACTGTACATTTCTTCTTATCAGAAACTGTCACAGCTGTTTTTTCACCTCTAACATGTCTAAACTTTTTACTATGGGAGCATTTTCCCAGCACTGGTTAGATGGTACATTTTGGCCCCTCAGGACTAGCACAGCACAAGCTCAGATGCTCTCACCTGTTGTACGCTTGCTAAAAGCGTTTACTATGACCACTCCCTCACACTGCCAGACGGGTATAAGTTCTGTCGGTCATCCTCCCCTTTCCATTACCCGATCCAATCAGCTGTTGACATATTCACACTCTGGAGTTCTAAAGCTGAAAAAGGTGTCCGATTGTCCAAAAAGGAAAAAAATTGTAGCATCCAGTTAATGGACCAGAATATTGCATGCAATAGAGGGCAGTTCCTGCAACCGTCTGCAATGCAAAAATAGAACTGCATACATGGCCAAAAAATCATGCAAATTGCAAATGATTTCAGACATTCCAGTCTGAACTGAGCCTTGTAAAATGCAATTCTTCAGGCAGGACGAAATTTGAATGCGGTTTATAAAAATTAAAATAGTGGCCTCAGGGAGACAGCAATGCACTTAGGCCGGTGTCCCACTTGCAACTGCAATGCGAGAAACTAGCGCCTCAATACTTGGCACTGCCGTCGGTGGATCAGACCGGAGCGTTCAGCTGCATAGAAATACATGCAGCCGCACACTCCAGTCCCGAGTGCCGGGTGTTGAGGCTTGAGTTTCTAGCATTGCAGTTGCACGTGGGACACCGGCCTTAAGAACACAGTGGGACCAGACCCTGAGCTTTCGTGTCTGTGTACGCTTGCTTCATTGAATTAGGTTTGCCTCATTGCACAAATGGACATATCAGGGGCCTGTTTATATGCCATTTTTTATGCACAAAAATGTAACCTCCAGACAGAGTGCTCAGCACACAGCACTTCAGAGTATAAACATAGCATTAGACCTCATTCAGATATGGTTTTTTTTTTGGGGGGGGGTTTCATGTGTGAAAATTTGCATTTATTGATCCATTTGTACAATCTAAATATCATCCGTTTTTCCTTCTATGGAAAAAAAAAAAGATTTTTTCAAAGCTGCTCATATCAACTGTTCTGTGAAGCATAGACAGCACTCAGATGACACAGATGTCATTTTTTTGCAGACAGCATTAGACTGTGTTCCCATTTACGTTCAGATTTTTTTGTTTGTTCCATTTTAGGAAAACAGAGTTCACATCCAACACTGATCTGCTGCAAAAATTATGGAAACAGAAGTATAGTGGCCCCACTTATTATGGCGTCAATCTGAGTTTTGTGTCATTTTCTTATGATGGAAAACAAAACTCAGAATGAAAAATGATTAGTGTTTAATACTCTACTAACTAACATGGCTAAATATCTGTATATATGTTAGTATTTTTCTTTACAAGCATAATATTCTATCGAGGATTTTAGGCTGAGAAAATTCTCTTGTACATAATAGTGAAGCACATTGCTGATGTCTCCAATTATATAAGGGGTCCAGAGTATGAATCTCCAGCACTAACAAGGTTCTAAAATCTATTTGCACACATCAATTGAGCATATTGTCCTGGGTTATCGACAGGTCTGTGAACTAAGAAATATCTATTCGCTGTCAAAACTGGCTAAGATAATCACAATATAGTATGTAATGTACAAAAATGAGTACAGTAGGCAAAATGAGTTTAAAAAAAATACCAAAGCGCCTCATGAGGGGCAAAAATATACTATGTTTAATGGTGAGAGTGGAAAGCAGCAGGTTAACAAGAATAAGATACTACCAATCACAGTCAGAAGCAGGCACTAAATTTCCATATATTGTGCGTCAAGGCTGATGTAAACTTACCAGATACGCAAAAAGGTAAAAAAGAACATGTCACAAGAATAATAATCATATACTATGTGTACTATCATGGAGCATAAACAAAAAATACCCATAATAGAGGTGTGTTTCTTACAAGATGGAGGCAACAACGACACACGTTTCTGTCACTGATTGTTTTTTAGGTTATATTCACCTGTGTAGTCATCTGTATCAACCTCCTTTTTACACCTCACATCACCCATCACATGGTTGAGATCTGTACCCTGAAACAAATATTGCAAAATTCACACACAATTGGAAGTTGCATCAATGGATTTAGACAAACCAAAAAGATTGTAAATGGACATGATGACCAAAAAATAGCTGCATGCCTCCTGTTGACATCCAACTTGTTGACTTTTAGGCTAAGTTCACATTAGCGTTTGGGGGTTTTGCAGAGGGCTGCTACTTCCTCCGTTAAGCCCCGCATACTTCCGCATGCGACCTGCGTACCTATCTCGAACATTGGGTACGCAGCACATGCAGATGAATGCGGATGCGTTGTTTTGACGCACCCGCCGACCGCACGGGAACGCAACAAGTTGCGTTTTGCGCAGATGGCGGGCACGTCAAAATGATGCATCCGCATATATCCGCATGTGCTGCGTACCCAATGTTAAAGAAAGGTACGCAGGACGCATGCAGAAATAAGCAGAAGTAGGCGGGGCTTAACAGAGGAAGTACGCAGCCCTCCGCAAAGCCCCTGAACGCTAATGTGAACGTAGCCTTGAAGGGAATCTTCAATAGAATCAACACTCTCAGGCAGTTTATATGTAAAGTGCTGTGTATCGTATTTTTCGGATTATAAGATGCACTTTTTTCCCCCAAATTTGGGGGGAAGATGGGGTGCATCTTACAATGCGGATATACCTTACCGGCAGCGGTGGAGCAGGGTCCCAAGTTCGCTGCAGGCCGCAGTGGTGTGCCGCACATCCGAACACCCCCTCATCCCAGCCTGCGGCCTGCAACATCACACCACTCCTGCCTCCTCCAGCAGCGACCCCGCTTAACCGCAGCCACCACGCCCGGTAAGCAATAAGAAGCATGGATTATAAGAAGCACCTCAAAATTTGGGGTGTGTCTAATAATCCGGAGCGTTTTATAATCCGCAACATACAGTAATTTGTTTTGTTGTCGCTATATAAATAAAATTATTATATGGGGCATGTACAGTAGGTTATAGAAAGTTGGATAAAATGATACCTTGATATCAGTGATCCAATGTCTTATTCTAGAGAAATTCAAATTTTTGTTATACGTAAATGAGCTGTTAAGAGCTAAGGGCCATAGATCTCCCTGAGAAACTGCCTCCAGAGCTTATTTTAAATGAAAGGGGGAGTTATCAGTGTGAGACATGTAATAACTGATGGTGCACTCTCCTGATCTAAATGTTCAATCTCGCGATCCTAATGTGCATTTAGACTGAAAACTGATCACTTCATTTTAAGCTGTCCTCCTAGTTTGTGGCTCCATACAGGGAAGCTGTAAATTGAACATTCAGTGTATAATACTGGTGGATAAAACAAGACTGAATACAAGACCTTCACAGCCTTCTACACATCATAGGGAACATTTTATGAAACCTTCTCTGCATCTACCTGATCATCCCAATGAACTTCGTGATATTTTTCTGACCAGTCCTGTGGAAGAAGAAGACAGGGACATCTCTCTGGTGTTGTTCTCTTATTGGATGGAACTGTAACAAACACATACAGGGACTGAATTAATTGCTTACATAAAGTTAAGTATAAGACACATGTATTTAGTTCCTGCCTAGTCTATTTCCTAGGTGATGTGAAGGGCTCGCAGTGCTCCATCATGACGTCCTTGTACAGATCCTTGTGTCCTTCTATGTACTCACACTCCTCCATAGAGAAATAGACAGCGACATCCTGACACCTTACAGGAACCTGACACACACAATGATACAGTCATCACCCCAATCCCTTCATACTGTTACTGGATAATGTACCAGTTTTCCCAGCAATGTCACCTCTCCAGTCAGCAGCTCAGTCATCTTATAGGTGAGTTCTAGGATCTTCTGGATATTGATTTCCTCATGTATCATGGGGTGAAGAGGAGGCACCATGATTGGGCTCAGAGTTCTTCCCCATCCTTCAAGCACAGGGGTCTGACAGTGCTCAGTGGTCTTCTTCACTACTGTGTAATTCTGTTTATGGAGAGATGCATTACTAAATATCACTACATGATATTGAAGAGGAAATCTAAAATTCTAATTTGCCAGCTCTTATGAATTTGAACAGGAAATTTAATTTGATGCGAATTGACAGTACTTGAAAGCCTTCAACTGCTATAAAAAAACATGTATGAGACTCTGAGGTCTTCTTGGACTCTACACAGTCAGAGCTCTGATGGAAGGGTGAGAGCTGCTGCAAATCAGCTCTTGGGCAGGGGAAGACACAAAAGTGTATACAGACATTACAGCACGGGATCGCAGCTGATTCTTTATAGGAGGTAAAACATTTCCCTGCCTGTTTTTAAACAATGTTTTACTTCAACAGAAAGAATCAGCTGTGATCCCCTGCTGTCCTGTCTGTATACTCTTTTCCTTCCTCCAATCCCAGGAGCTGTGGTATGATCAGACCATGTCCCTGAACGGTCAGACACAGACATTACACAGTACACAGTAGGGGCACATTTATTAGATTATCTCAGCACAGGAACATTTTAGTTAAACACATCCAATTATGGAACTTATTATTATTCAAAGATCTATTGATTAAAATTAACTTTTGTTTGTGGGAAAACCCTAACCCGTTCATGCTGCAGCCTTTTTTCATTTTTGCCTTTGTTTTTCGCTCCCCTCCTTCCCAGAGCCATAACTTCTTTATTTTCCGTCAAAATGGCCATGTGAGGGCTTGTTTTTTGCGGGACAAGTTGTACTTTTGAACGATACACCATTGGTTTTACCATATCGTGTACTGTAAAACGGGAAAACAAAAATTCGAAGTGTGGTGAAATTGAAAAAAAAAGTGCAATTCCACAACTGTTTTTTGGATTTTTTTTTACCATGTTCACCAAATGATAAAACTGACCTGCCATTATGATTCTCCAGGTCATGACGAGTTCACAGATACTTAACATATCTAGGTTCTTTTTTATCTAAGAGGTGAAAAAAGTTCTAAACTTTGTTTTAAAAAAATTGCGTAATATTTCGAGACTCGTAGCGTCTCCATTTTTCGTGATCTCGAGTCAGGTGAGAACTTATTTTTAGCGTGCCGAGCTGACGTTTTTAATGATACCATTTTGGAATGGATACGATTTTTTGATAGCCCGTTATTGCATTTTAATGCAATGTTGGGGCAACCAAAAAAAAAAAAACGTAATTCTGGTGTTTTTACTTTTTTTCGCTACACCGTTTACCGATCAAATTAATACTTTTTATATCTTGTGTGGCATTTCAGGGGGTTTAGCTCTAGGATCGCTGTCTGGGTAGACAGAATGGCATGAAAACAGTTCATTCAGACAGCAGTTCTGGTGCAAAAACTGGCCGCAACCAGCTTTATTAAAGTCCACAGCAAACAGATTAAAACAAAGCATAAACAGAAAACCTGGGCTTGTCTAGCCTCTAATTACACTTAGATAGATGGCCCTCTCTATCCGGGACCCAGACTCTACCAGTCTGTGCCCAAAACAACACATATCACATATGTTACCAGTTTGGAGCTTCACAGATACTCCTCCTTGTGTCTGAAGGCACCTTCCATGTCCAGACTTGAGAGAGATCCACTCCTATTCAGAAGCTCTTCACACGGATTCGCACTGAGACTACTCCTATGTCCGGGGTCCTTCCTGCACCCAAACTGAGATAGCTCAAACACTCTGGGAGACTGCTTCCTTGTGCCAGGACACCTCTCTGTGTCCAGGCTAAAGACAGCTCTAACACTCTTGGAGACTGTTTCTTGTGCCGAGACACCTTCCTGTGTCCAGGCTAAACTAGCTCCCTGACTGTGTCCGCAGACACCTATTTCTGGCTTCCTAATTAACAGCTGATTGGCTTCAGGTTTAAGCTGCAAGTGTGCAATGAATGCAAGGTGTAGTGACCTCTCTCTACCACCAGGTCTACAAAGCCACATATTTCCCTTATAGTTAGCAAAGAACCTAGGTGAAATGTACACCCCATTCACCACATATCCTCACTGTCTCACACTTGATACATCAGGCGATTCTGAACATGGCGATACCAAACATGGCGATACCAAATATGAGTATTTTTTTATAGTTTTATTTTGAATTGGGCAAATCGGGGTTATGTGAACTTTTATCTTTTTTTTATCTTTTTAAAAACTTTTTTTTACTTTTTGCATGCTGCAATAGTCTCAATGTGAGCCTAGAAGCTGTGGTAATCCGATCGTCTTTGCTACATACAGGCGATGATCAGAAATTGATATCTGGAGTTAACAGGTTAACAGTGGATCGCGATTCCACCCATGGCTGTTAGGGGCACATGTCAGCTGTGACTGATGCTTTATGGTAATTTTTTTTTTTTTTGCGCTGTGTATACCCTGTACTTGAGAGCCGACATTGAACAGATGTTCCACTGTTTCATAGTCAGAGAGGATCACAGGAATTTCCTCAGGTTCTTGTGGCACAAGGACAACAACCCCAGCAAAGAGATGGTGGAGTATTGCATGAGGGTGCACGTATTCGGGAACAGCCCTTCGCCCGCTGTGGTAACCTATGGCCTGCGGAGAACTGCACTGGAAGGAGAGTCCGAATATGGAACAGACGCCAGAGACTTTGTAGAGAAAGACTTCTACGTAGACGATGGACTGAAATCTCTACCCACAGAAGAAGCAGCGATTGACCTGCTTAATAGGACCCAAGGTATGCCGTACCGAGCCAAGCTTAGACTGCACAAAACTGCTTCAAACAGCCCAGCTGTCATGAGAGCCTTTGAGTCAAGTGACCACGCACCAGGATTCAAGGACATAGACCTGGGACCAGACCGTCCGCCTGTGCAGAGAAGCTTAGGCCTGAAGTGGAACCTGTCAGCCAACACCTTCAACTTTCAAATCAACTGTGCAGACAAACCATTCACTAAACGTGGTGTCCTGTCAGTGGTGAACAGCTTATACGATCCACTGGGATTCGTAACACCAATTACCATACAAGGTAAATCCCTTCTGAGACAGCTTTCCGAAACCGTCAAAGACTGGGATGCCCCACTCCCTCCTGATAAGGAACCAAAATGGGAAACCTGGAAGCAGTCCTTGTGTGCCTTGGATGAAATCCACATACGAGATGCTACGCCAGAACCACACTTGCCGCTAGCACTAGGACAGAACTCCATGTGTTCTCGGATGCATCCACAGAGGCCATTGCCTATCTGAAGGTGAAGGGATCCGACAATCAAGATCACGTTGGGTTCGTCTTCGGCAAGGCTAAGTTGGCTCCCAAGCCTGACCACACTATTCCCAGGCTCAAACTCTGTGGGACTGTGCTTGCGGTAGAACTCGCAGACTTTATACAGCATGAGCTGGACACCAACATAGATGACGTACAATACTACACTGACCGTAAGGTTGTCTTAGGTTACATCCACAACCAAACAAGGCGCTTCTACGTGTACGTCAGTAACCGCATCGAGAGAATAAGGAGGTCTACCAAGCCTGAGCAGTGGCACTATATCCCATCTGAGCTTAATCCAGCGGACCACGCCACTAGACCTATGTCTATAAGTTCTTTTGCTAACTCTTCTTGGCTTTCAGGTCCGAAGTTTCTGCTGGAACAGAAAGGAAGTGAACGTGTCCAGGAAGTCTTCAGCATCCAGGATCCGGATAACGATCCAGAAGTCCGCTCCGAGGTCAGTGCTCTGGCCACGAACACTAAACCAACCTCCAGCCTCGGTTGCCAGCGCTTCGAATGCTTCTCCAACTGGATGAAACTCGTCAAGACCATCGCAAGGTTAGTCCACATTGCGAAATCTTGTCACGACTCACATGGAAACAAAAACTGTCATGGTTGTCACGTTTGCCTTAAACCGCTCTCTACCGCAGACATTCCGGTAGGATAAAGACGAGCATAACACTGCACTAGTACTTCGTCCATTGGACTACCGTGGGTCGGAGATAGTTTGGCCTAGTGCGGCTTCTCTGATCCGAAGATGGGTTTCCTTTGGATTACCTTAGGAACTGACTTAAAGACATTCATTTACCTCATTTCGAAGTTATTATTGCATTTCATGCATGTTTATGTGTTTGTTTTTTCTAGGTTGTTGGACTGAATTTCAAAAGCACTAGTATAGTGAAATCCCTTACGGAATTTCAGACAGGGAGTGTGCTGTTCTGGTTTATGTATTGTATTATTTCCATGCTGTGTATAATCTATTCTTGCATGCTCTCTGCTGTCACCTGGTGGCCCTTTCTGTATGCCAGCCTGTAACTAATTAATTGTGGTACATGCCTTTCACTTCCTGTGCTGAGGTCACTGCTTCTTCCTGTTAGCAGCCATTTGCTTGTTAGTTCTTTATGGGAGAGACACGCTTTGCACCGAGCTGTGAAAGGCATCAGTTTTCGACCACCACCTACACTCTCTTGGTGCTCACACTTGCAGCCATACTTGGTGCTACATCCTGCACCTTGTTTCACCTGCATTTCTGGAAAAGTTACTGTATACCAATCATAAGCTGTATGTCCAGATTTCCAAATAAACAAGTCTGGACTTCACAATCCCTGGTGTGCATCATCTCTCCGGACGCTGAACAGCACTGGTCCTGTCTGCTCTGCATGAGGAAGCGGAAGGTAGGAAAACTCTCCCAGCCCCAATCAACTATACCTCCATTCGCCTCATGTGGGGACAGAACAGCATGTGAAGAACTGGTTTTATTTATTTTTATGCCGTTCCTCGTGTGGTATAAGTGATTAAGTGACTTTATTCTTCGGGTCAGTACAATTACAGTGATACCAGATTTATATCAGGTTTTTATGTCTGACAGCTGTCACACACTAAAAGATGCTTTTTATTGCGAAAACTAGTTTTTGCATCACCATATTTTGAGAGCTATAATTTTTTTATTTTGGCCGATAGAGTCATGTGAGGGCTTGGTTTTTGCAGGATGAGCTGACGTTTTTTATTGGTACCATTTTCGGGCACATGACTTTTTTTGATCGCTTTGTATTAAAATTTTCGGGGGACAGAATGAACAAAAACCAGCAATTCAGGAATTTTTTTTTTCTTTTATACAGTTCCACGTGTGGTAAAATTGATAAGACAGCTTTATTATTGATACCAAATGTGTACTTTTGTTTTTTTTTAATTTACATAAACAAATGTATTTATTGGAAAAATATATGTTTTTTTTCTTTATTTAGGAATTAAAAAAAAAAAATAGAATGGGACATCAATAAATAACGTCAGATCGCTGATCTGACACTTTTTTTTAAATTTGTTTATTAAACAACAACAAACAGACATATACATTATGTAAATAGCCAATGCAATGTATTTACAATTATCATGACATCTATAATGGAAGGAAACCATCCAGCTTGCACATTGAATTATTAGTATAGATTTTGGTGTCACAGGACCTCTTTCTTTTGCGAGGCTTATGAATAAACTGGAAGTAATTACAAGAACCCGTTATTCATCTATACAAATGCTTGGCTCTGCATACCTCTGGATAATACATTACAACCAACATATCTAACTTCCTATCCTGCTGCCAAAACAACTTCCATAGCACTGATGACATAATAACCTATAAAGTATAAGCCGATATATATTCTCTACAGCTATTATGCTAATAACAAACTACTATCTACGCACTGATATAGTGAGGTGAGATGCATTCCATACATCCCAGATCTTATTAAACTTTCCCAAGCAACCCCCTGTTCTGGTATAGTGTCCGCTCGTATGGTATAATTGAATTTACCAGTTCAATCCAAGCTCTAAGAGAAGGATGCTGATTACCCATCCAGCGTAAGGCCAATATTTTCCTGGCTAAAAAAAGTGTCTCCCACAAAAGAATTTTTACGTGGTGTCCCCATATCTCTTCCTCCAGCACACCAAACAGACATACCAATGGAGTGAGAGGAACAGGAGTGCCTAAGAGGGAGGTTAACAGCGAGGTCTCCTCGCTCCAAAAAGATAGGATAGTTGGGCATCCCCACACCATATGTATGAAATCTGCATCCAGTGTATGGCATCTTAAACATTCTGAGGATTGGGACCACCCCATCTTAAATAGCTGTAGTGGGGTCAAATATGATTGGTGTACTTTATACATTTGCGTCACTTTGTTATTTGCTGATGGACACACTCTGATTGGAGAACCAAGAATCTCCTCTCCACCTCTCTTTTACTGACGATAGAGCAAAATCAGAGACTGCGGTCAGCATATAAGTGTACAAGGTAGAAATAGAAATAAGCCCCTGAGGGCCTTGTGATTCTGATCTGACACTTTTCACTGCTTAGTATCAGAGATCTGACAGGCAGGGAAGGAGGCATGCCATCACCTGCTCTCAGCAGTCGCTCACAAGCCACCTCCCTGCAGACACGGAGTTGGAGTGTGGCCCCCGGTGCCCGACTAGGAGTTGGAGTCGCGGCCATCTTGATGCCGGGGATCTCCATGGAGACCATCAGGCCATTGTGATCGCATTGCGATGGCCCGATGGAAGCATGCAGGGTGCCCCCTCCCTGTGCGATGCTTATCTGTTCCGCTGTCACTACTGACAGCGGCATCAGAGGGGTTAAATGCACCGATCGTGGGCATTGCTGTGGGGTGTCAGCTGTCACACCAGATCAACGCGACACTCAGGGTGCGCCGTACTAGTACTGCTGTTTGCAGGAACCTCCCGCAGAGCAGTACTAGTACGGCGCATATCGGGAAGGGGTTAAGGTTGTGCATATTTATGCAACCACATTATTTTAGTTCATTATTTTTCTTTTTACACCTGAAAAAATTTAAGTTTTATTTTTAATGGATTTATATAGATTATAGTCAACATTAAAGTTGGGAAAAGTTCAGAAATAATTTTTCTTGGCATAATTTTTTTACATGGTAAAAATCTGTCATTTTAACAGGTGTGTGTAGACTTGTTATATCCACTGTACCTTTTTTATTACCATAGATAAGAATGATGTGATGTGACCTCATCAGAATCTCTCACCTCTCCAGTAAGCCGGAAAATAATCTCTAGAGTGAGGTGTAGTATCCTCTCCGCCATCTGGTCCCTGTCCCTATCCATCCTGGATGGTTCAATCAGGACACGTCCCTTATATAGAAGATATCCACTGAGAAGATTCGGTATTATAGGAACCTGAATGTAAAGAAGACAAGACGATGTAATATCATTAAGATTCCTATGGAAAAAAATATACAAAAAATATACAAAATGACCCTAGATCATCATTTACATTTTTGTTAACTCACTTTCCTTTTTTGTCTTGCGGTATTAGTTGCCATTTTTTGGTGCCACGTTTACCAAAATGGCACACATGATTGATACATTTTACGCAAAGTCAAAATATGAGCTTTTTTTCTTAAGAGATTTTTGTGACTTTTGGAGCCAAAAGTTACGTTGACCCCAAAAGTCACAAATATTGCGGGCTCAAATATACACCTGGATTGACTAGAGTAGCGTTGCGCCAAATTTTGTCACTTTTTAAAAAGTTGCAATTGATGAATCAGGTGAAGACATCTGGAATTGGTAAACTCTGCCCACAAGGTGAAAAAAAATAAAAAACAGGCAAGCACATTTAAAAACAGGCGCGAATACAATAATGAGTTGGGTGCAAACAAGTAAAAGGCACAAAACTAGAAAAAAAAACAACATGTTACCTGCTTCATATGATGCCTACATCCAGTTACAGACACCATAGTCCCCTGATATAGCATTAAGTCCATATACTGTACTTATCACATAATACATCCATTCCAACACCAAAATCAAAGATGCAAAAAAATATTATATATTGTAATTTTTTTTAAATATATATCTTTAATAATTACAAGACTAAATTTTAAACTCAAGGAAACATCCACAGAGATTGAGACAGCAGAACCGGGGAACTGAACTATATAGATAAGCATATAACAGATAATTCCTTTTAGACATCCTCAATAAATCTATGAAGCAGCAAGATGCTGGAATGTGCCTAGTTCAAGGTGGACAAGTAAAGATGGCTGCTGTTCTTGACATCTGGCCATCTCCACTTATTACCTGGGGAATTTTTGGACCCTTCCTTGGCCACCCTTTCACCTCCACCCCAAGTAGTTCTGCAAAGTGGTAATCATCATCCACTACAAAAAGGGAGTGGTGGTGGTTACCAGTTTATAGCTCCACCATTTACCACGTACAGGGAGGCGCTCATACACACTCTACCACGTACAGGGAGACGCTCATACACACTCTACCACATACAGAGAGACGCTCATACACACTCTACCACGTACAGGGAGACGCTCATACACACTCTACCACGTACAGGGAAATGCTCATACATACTCTACCACATACAGGGAGACGCTCATACACACTCTACCACATACAGAGAGACGTTCATACACACGTCACCACGTACAGAGAGACGCTCATACACACTCTACCACATACAGAGAGACGTTCATACACACTCTACCACGTACAGAGAGACGCTCATACACACTCTACCACATACAGAGAGACGCTCATACACACGTCACCACGTACAGAGAGACGCTCATACACACTCTACCACATACAGAGAGACGTTCATACACACTCTACCACGTACAGAGAGACGCTCATACACACTCTACCACATACAGAGAGACGCTCATACACACTCTACCACATACAGAGAGACGCTCATACACACTCTACCACGTACAGAGAGACGCTCATACACACTCTACCACATATAGAGAGACGCTCATACACACTCTACCACATACAGAGAGACGCTCATACACACTCTACCACGTACAGAGAGACGCTCATACACACTCTACCACGTACAGGGAGTCGCTTGTACACACTCTACCACATACAGAGAGACGCTCATACACACTACCTCATACAGGGAGAAGTTCATACACACTACCACATACAGGGAGACTCTCATACACACTCTACCACGTACAGGGAGACGCTCATACACACTACCACGTACAGGGAGACGCTCATACACACTCTACCACGTACAGGGAGACGCTCATACACTCTACCACATACAGGGAGACGCTCATACACACTACCATGTACAGGGAGTCTCTCATACACACTCTACCACGTACAGGGAGATGCTCATACACACTACCACGTACAGGGAGACGCTCATACACACTCTACACGGACAGGGAGACGCTCATACACACTACCACGTACAGGGAGACGCTTATACACACTTTACCACGTACAGGGAGGCGTTCATACGCACTCTAACACATACAGGGAGACGTTCATACACACTACCACATACAGGGAGACTCTCATACACACTACCACATACAGGGAGACGCTCATACACACTACCACGTACAGGGAGACGACTCATACACACTACCACGTACAGGGAGACGCTCATACACACTACCACGTACAGGGAGACGCTCATACACACTCTACCACGTACAGGGAGACGCTCATATAAACTACACGTACAGGGAGGCGCTCATACAAACTCTACCATGTACAGGGAGACGCTCATACACACTCTACCATGTACAGGGAGACGCTCATACACACTCTACGAAGTACAGGGAGACGCTCATATAAACTACCACGTACAGGGAGGCGCTCATACGCACTCTACCATGTACAGGGAGACGTTCATACACACTACCACGTACAGGTAGACGCTCATACACATACCACGTACAGGGATACGCTTATACACACTTTATCACGTACAGGGAGAAGCTCATACACACTCTACCACGTACAGAGAGACGCTCAAACACACTCTACCACGTACAGGTAGACACGCATACACACTCTACCACATACATAGAGACGCTCATACACACTCTACCACGTACAGGGAGACATGCATACACACTCTACCACGCACAGAGATGCTCATACACACTCTACCACGTACATGGAGACACTCATACACACTCTACCACGTACATGGAGACGTTCATACATACTCTACCACGTACATGGAGACGTTCATACACACTCTACCACGTACATGGTGACTCTCATACAGACTCTACTACATACATGGTGACTCTCATACACACTCTACCATGTACATGGAGACGCTGATGCACACTCTACCACGTACAGGGAGACGCTCATACACACTCTACCACGTACAAGGAGACGTTCATACACACGTCACCACGTACATGGACACGCTCATACATTTTAGTAGGGAATCACTAATTACAACATTAAAGAAGGCACTGGATTCCTTTCTTGAACAGTATAATATTAAAGGCTATATTCACTAGTTTCCTAGATATTGCGTTGATCCAGGGAGCTAGTCTGATTGCCGTATGTGGAGTCGGGAAGGAATTTTTTCCCCCAATGTGAAGCTTACTGTTTGCTATTTGTTTTTTTTTTGCCTTCCTCTGGATCAAGATGTTAGGGCAGGTTAGGATAGGATATGGGTTGAACTAGATGGACTTAAAGTCTTCCTTCAACCTTAATAACTATGTTACTATGTATCACTGGGACTAAATTTCGTACCAGATGCGGATTTTGATCTATTCACTACTATTTTGGACATAAATAAATTCATTCGGAATTTAACAGTAAAAAACATTTTTTTGAGGACAAACAAGTGTCAATACAACAGGTAGAAGAATATGTTTAGTACCAGGATCTTAATTTCAAAGAACAGATGGCGCTAATTATTTTGCAAACCTTGACCACAGGGAATTTGATAAAGGAGAAAAGGTTACGGTAATCAATCAGTGAAATTAAATGTGAAAAATACTTTTTTTTATTCCATATAAGCAAGAGTAGAATGTATGGACAGGTTCCAGGAAACTGTTGAGAGGGAATTAAAAAGATTTAAGGACAATCAAATAGAAAAGAAAATAAAAGAAGCAAATAAAAATTGCACATTTAGACAACGAAAAGCGCTGACAGAACTAAAAAATATGATCAATATCATCATAAAAAGGAGTGACAAGGGAGGAATGGTAGTAGTCTTAAATGTGGATGATTATAAAAACAAAATGATGGAATTACTGTCAGATTTGAACACCTATGAGAAACTACCTTATAATCCCACGGTCAAATGTAGTAATGAGATTATTTGTCTAATTACAGAAGGGTTAAACTTAGGTGTTCTTAATAAAAACAAGCAGATTTGCTGACAATCTCTAGTCCAGTCATGCTAATTATATATGGATTACCTAAAGTACACAAAAGTGCGGGTATCTCCTCCATGAGACCAATAGTGTCAGGAATAGGTTCAACGAATGAGCACCTATGTGAATGGGCAGATTCATTATTGCAACCTATTGTGCAGAAATTACCGGGTCATTTAAAAGATTCCAGCGAAGTTCTGTCAGCTTTCTCAGAAGAAATGTGGGAGTCTAATCACTCATGGCTGTACTGTGATTTCGCTATACACATGCATACCCCACAGCTTTGCTATGAAAGCCTTAAAATATTTTCTCACAAACTCTAGTCCATATTCTGATGATTTAATTGAGTTTCTGTTACAAACAATATTTTTTCTAATGACGCATAATATTTTCTCTTTTGATAATGATATCTATCTGCAAAAAACAGGAGTTCCAATGGGAGCTAAATACTCCCCATCACTGGCAAATATCGCTATTGCATACTGGGAGATGAAATTTATATATACTATTGAAAATCCATTTCTTCAGGAAATGTTATGGTATGGCAGATACATCGATGATACCCTCATTATTTGGGGGGGAGGGTATGTATCTGCCATACTGAATTTGTTAAATATATCAACACCAACATATACAGTGCAGACCAAAAGTTTAGACACACCTTCTCATCTAAAGATTTTTCTGTATTTTCATGACAATGAAAATTGTAAATTCACACTGAAGGCATCAAAACTATGAATTAACACATGTGGAATTATATACTTAACAAAAAAGTGTGAAACAACTGAAAATATGTCTTATATTCTATGTTCTTCAAAGTAGCCACCTTTTGCTTTGATGACTGCTTTGCACACTCTTGATGAGTTTCAAGAGGGAGTCACCGGGAATGGTTTTCACTTCACAGGTGTGCCCTGTCAGGTTTAATAAGTGGGATTTCTGGCCTTATAAATGGGGTTGGGACCATCAGTTGTGTTGTGCAGAAGTCTGGTGGATACACAGCTGATAGTCCTACTGAATAGACTGTTAGAATGTGTATTATGGCAAGAAAAAAGCAGCTAAGAAAAACGAGTGGCCATCATTACTTTAAGAAATGAAGGGTCAGTCAGTCTGAAAAATTGGGAAAACTTTGAAAGTGTCCCCAAGTGCAGTTGCAAAAACCATCAAGCGCTACAAAGAAACTGGCTCACATGAGGACCGCCCCAGGAAAGGAAGACCAAGAGTCACCTCTGCTTCTGAGGATAAGTTTATCTGAGTCACCAGCCTCAGAAATTGCAGGTTTACAGCAGCTCAGATTAGAGACCAGGTCAATGCCACACAGAGTTCTAGCAGCAGACACATCTCTACAACAACTGTTAAGAGGAGACTTTGTGCAGCCGGCCTTAATGGTAAAATATCTGCTAGGAAGCCACTGCTAAGGACAGGCAACAAGCAGATGAGACTTGTTTGGGCTAAAGAACACAAGGAATGGACATTAGACCAGTGGAAATCTGTGCTTTGGTCTGATGAGTCCAAATTTGAGATCTTTGGTTCCAACCACCGTGTCTTTGTGCGACGCAGAAAAGGTGAACGGATGGACTCTACATGCCTGGTTCCCACGGTGAAGCATGGAGGAGGAGGTGTGATGGTGTGGGGGTGCTTTTCTGGTGACACCGTTGGGGATTTATTCAAAATTGATGGCATACTGAACCAGCATGGCTACCACAGCATCTTGCAGTGGCATGCTATTCCATCCGGTTTGCGTTTAGTTGGACCATCATTTATTTTTCACAGGACAATGACCCCAAACACACCTCCAGGCTGTGTAAGGGCTATTTGACCAAGAAGGAGAGTGATGGGGTGCTACGCCAGATGACCTGGCCTCCACAGTCACCAGACCTGAACCCAATCGAGATGGTTTGGGGTGAGCTGGACCGCAGAGTGAAGGCAAAAGGGCCAACAAGTGCTAAGCATCTCTGGGAACTCCAAGATTGCTGGAAGACCATTTCTTGAAGCTCATCAAGAGAATGCCAAGAGTGTGCAAAGCAGTCATCAAAGCAAAAGGTGGCTACTTTGAAGAACCTAGAATATAAGACATATTTTCAGTTCAGTGCTAAGCATCTCTGGGAACTCCTGCAAGTTTGCTGGAAGACCATTTCCGGTGACTACCTCTTGAAGCTCATCAAGAGAATACCAAGAGTGTGCAAAGCAGTCATCAAAGCAAAAGGTGGCTACTTTGAAGAACCTAGAATATAAGACATATTTTCAGTTGTTTCACACTTTTTTGTTAAGTATATAATTCCACATGTGTTAATTCATAGTTTTTATGCCTTCAGTGTGAATGTACAATTTTCAGTCATGAAAATACAGAAAAATCTTTAAATGAGAAGGTGTGTGCAAACTCTTGGTCTGTACTATATAACATTCGGTTTACGTCTAAGTGGGATAAATCCCACATGTCTTTTTTAGATTTGGAACTCCAGGGATTGGCAAATCAAATTATTACAAGCAAAATGCATCACAAACCAATGAGTGGGAATACTATCCTACATGCCAATAGCAGTCATTTAAAGCACACCATAAAATCTATACCAATTGGTGAATATATTAGATCAAAGAGGAACTGCACAAATATGGAACATATGATATTTGAATTTGACATGCTGGATAACATATTGAGGAAACGAAATTATCCAGAATGGACCCTAAAAAGAGCCCGTAATATAGTTACGAACAAAAAAAGAAAAGATCTTGTGAAGTCCCAGCCCACCTATAATAAAACTAAAGAAAATAATCAAAAGTCTTTTGTGTGTCTCCAATATAGCCGTCAATTCAATGACATAAAAACATCATTTATAAATGTATGCCGATTTTATATGAGGATGACACCTTATTTAGGATCCTTGATTGGGGATTGCATATAGTAGCTAGACGAGCTCTCAGAATAGGCAATATCATTTCACCAGGATTTTTTCAATCAAAAAAATACACAAAAACCTGGTTAGATTGTAAAGGATTTTATAGATGTGGTGGCAATAATTGCACAACGTGCAAGTACGCACATGTCAGTAAAACATTCGAAAACTCGGATGCGACACAAACATCATATAAATTAATTTATAAACTGCAATACTAAAAACATTGTATATAAAATAGAGTGCAAATACTGTAATTTAGCATATATTGGATGCACAGTGCGAAAACTTAAAACTCGGATTGCAGAGAATATAAAGGATGTTAGCAATGAGAATAATCGTAACATTTCTATGGCAACTAAACATTTTATCACACATCATAATAGGGATCTAACATATATGTCAGTTATGGGCATTGAACAGATCAATAATTTCAATAGGGGAGTTATCTGCAGATTAACCATATATCTGCAGGTAAATGGCATTTTCCAAGGTGACAGGTTCCCTACAAACCTTTGTATTTATAGAACCCGCTGCTGCCATTTTGTCTGTCCTGTGAATCGGAGCTTCATAGGAGTTTGTGATTTATTTCCTACAATGCAATACTGTAGCATTACACTATACAGGACAATCAGATAATCGCAGGTTCACGTTACATAAGGGAACTACAAATTAAATAAAGAAGGGCATGGGGAAAAGGGGACGGAGAGAAGGGTATAGAGGGGATGGAGAGAAGGGTATAGGGGGGATGGGAGAAGGGTATGGGGAATGGGGAGAAGTGTATGGGGATGGGTATGGGGAGAGGGTATGGGGAGAAGGGTATGGGGGGATGGGGAGAAGGGTATGGGGGATGGGGAGAAGGTATGGGGGATGGGGAGAAGGGTATGGGGGGATGGGGAGAAGGGTATGGGGGATGGGGAGACGGGTATGGGGAATGGGGAGACGGGTATGGGGGATGGGGAGAAGGGTATAGGGGTGATGGGGAGAAGGGTATAGGGGCGATGGGTAGAAGGGTATAGGGGATGGGAAAAGGGTATAGGGGGATGGGGAGAAGGGTATAGGGGGGATGGGGAGAAGGGTATAGGGGCGATGGGGAGAAGGGTACAGGGGCGATGGGGAGAAGGGTATAGGGGCGATGGGGAGAAGGGTATAGGGGCGATGGGGAGAAGGGTATAGGGGGATGGGGAGAAGGGTATAGGGGGATGGGGAGAAGGGTATAGGGGGGATGGGGAGAAGGGTATAGGGAGGATGGGGAGAAGGGTATAGGGGGGATGGGGAGAAGGGTATAGGGGGGATGGGGAGAAGGGTATAGGGGGGATGGGGAGAAGGGGAAAAGGGTATGGGGGATGGGGAGAAGGGTATGGGGAGAAGGTTTTAGGGGGGATGGGGAGAAGGGGATGGGGAGAAGGGTATAGGGGGGATGGGGAGAAGGGTATGGGGGATGGGAGAAGGGTGTGGGGGATGGAGAGGATATAGGGGGGATGGGAGAAGGGTGTGAGGGGGATGGGGAGAAGGGTGTGGGGGATGGGGATAAGGGTATAGGGGGGATGGGGAGAAGGGTGTGGGGGGATGGGGAGAAGGATATAGGGGGGATGGGGAGAAGGATATAGGGGGGATGGGGAGAAGGGTGTGGGGGATGGGGAGAAGTGTATGGGGGATGGGTAGAAGGGTATAGGGGGGATGGGGAGAAGGGTATAGGGGGGATGGGAGAAGGGTATAGGGGGATGGGGAGAATGGTATAGGGGGGATGGGGAGAAGGGTATAGGGGGGATGGGGAGAAGGGTGTGGGGGGATGGGGAGAAGGGGATGGGGGGTACAGCTTCAATTATCGCCTCAGGCAGCAGGAAAACTAGTCAACTCATTTCACAATGATCTGCACATATTCAATGCTCCTCCCATTTCTATGACGCCCAGGAAAATTATTGGTCAGCTCTCCATTTTTCTACCGGATTTTCTATACTTCAGACTTTGGCGCTGTTCAGTGATGGGCCAGGCAGCGAGGTCAGGGGTGAGGTAACCCTATCTACTGCAGTAAGGCCGCATGGTTACACAGCGCTACAGGCGGCATGTGACCTCCGTGCTGCCGGGTTAATGCCGCGTCCCCACATACCTGCAGAGCCGCGCGCTCCACAGCACAGCTGCTCCTGTGAGGGTAGATGCTAGCGTGTAGGGGCTCCGGGTAGGTGTGACGTCACTCAGTCACATGCGCACTGCCCCTTCCTGTGACGTTATACACCCCTGGAGCAGCTCCAGACCAGTGCAGGTAGGTGGACAGTATCCATTGCCGGACACTGGACAGACCATTAACCCATTACTTACCCCATTCTGCGCTGTGTACATTTGTGTTTGTACCCCGTGCCTGACGGGGAGAGCTCAGTGATGGAGGCTTATTTCAGTAGTAGTGTTGCGTTTCTCCCCTGAGAGATGAGTCTGTGCCGCCAGCATCCTGCCCTCTAGCTGTACAGTGCCCCTGATGACCGTCCCGTCATAGTGTGTACTCGCAGTGATGGTCATCAGGGGGACTGTCATATTGTCCTATCACCTGTTACTGACTTCTGCAGTGCTGCTTTCCCCATCTCCGTTAATGTTCCCTGAACTATAAAGCTCTGTTCACACCTTACATTTTTTTCTGCAGCAAAACCTGCTCTTATGGCAGTAAATAGGCTGCAGAAAAAAAGTGTTTTTTGCTTCGTTTTTGTCATTTGTCTCTTGTGCATGCTGATAAAGTTTAGTGACAGAAAAAATCTGATTCTACTTCATCAGGCAAAACCTGATACCGGTGTTTTTTTTTCACCACCCTTTACTTTCAATGGGTGATAGTGACATTGTTCTATCGTGCAGAAAAAACAAGCAAAGCACAAAATCCTGAAACAACCAATGTGTGCGCATGAGATTTCTGACATCTCATAGCAGGGTGGATTTGATTTAAATCAAACTGATCTAAATCACGATTTAAATCACTAGTGAGTAAGGCTTGATTTAAATCAGTGATTTAAATCAAAGTTTCTACCTAAACTAGTTCTTGCTACTTTAACATGCAAGTAGATGAAGATTTTTAGAATCACTTTTTATATTACTTTTTTCTCCCCAGTTTAATGGGTTAATCATTCATATTTGGACACCACTGTTTTGTTGTACTTAGGAAGGAGAAAAATAATCCTGACCTTAATAACAATTTAAATAGATTTATTCAACTGAAACAATAACAACATTACAGCATAAGTTATTTGCTTAAACAAACATCCATGTTTGTTAACTAATTTGGCTAAACAAAATATATATATATTTTAAGAAACTTAGACTGTCAGCCCAGCCGACACATGAAAAACTTAAATACTACTGTCCCTGCTGTCCTCTGTAGCTCACTCGTCGTCATCTTCATCATCATCATCTTCTTTGTTCCTATTTATAATCTGGAAAAGAAAAACAAGCTTTCCTGCTTTATTGGGTCCCAACCGATTTCTCAATTTAGAATGAATGAGTCCAAAGGAAGAGAATATTCTTTCAACGCCTGCAGAAGAAGCTACTGCTGTTAAAAGTGAAATCATTACTTGAACAGTCTCTAAATCCAAGCGCTTAAGTGACTTCCACCAGTTTACTGGTGTGACCTTCCTTAAAATATCTTCAGCAAACATATATTTCTTGAATGGTTCCCCTTAGCTCTGAAGTTTATTATAGTTGGCATTAAAGATGGATGATTGCTGGATGCCCATGTCATAGCTAACTCCTCTTCCTCAGCCCTTAGGTTTTGACCCTGATATTGGATATTGACAATATTTGCCAAAAAATGAGCTGGAGTCAGTGCTTGTCCCATTCGTTTGTTTACTGCTTGTAATTTAATTCTGTCCATGTGTAGTTCTGTTTTTAAGTGTTCACTCAGTTCCTTCCAAATTTCAACAGCATCCGCAATAAAACAGCTATTTTTCTGTATTTTGTTTAAAGCTTGAGAGATGGGTTTCAGGAAGCTCAGCATATGTTCAACATTTCTCTTAAGCCCAATGTTGAGGATTTTGGCCGTGACAGTCTTCACAAAGTGTCATCAGAATAGGCCAGTTTTTGATATACTGCTCAAAACAGTCCACCACAGAGTTCCATCTAACATCTTGTGGGAGCGTTAGCTTGGTTCCACCCATCCTTTTCAGAGCTGCTGCAGCAAAATGATTATTACGGAAGTATTTAGCAATTTTAACAACATTAGCCTTTATTTCTGGAACACTTTCACTTAAGTCTTTGGCTAAGAGGTGCAGCAAATGAGCACTGCAACCATATGTTATTAGCTTTGTATTCCCTCCCTGCTCTTCTAAATTTCTTCTCATCTTGGATACGTTTGCAGCATTGTCAGTGACCAAACTGCGTACTAGACATTTGAATTTTTGTTCACATGTTGTTATAGCTTTTACTGCCACTTCTTGTAAGTATTCTGCTGTGTGTGCGTTTCCTGACGTATCAGTTGTTTGTGCAAGGAAGACTTTCCCTTCTTCTGTTGTTATACAAGCACATACAATAGGATCATTGTGGACATTACTCCACCCATCAATACTTAGGTTAACAATTTTACCCTCCAGAGCTGTTGCACATTGCTCCATTTCTCTGTCATACACTTGATCCAGCAGTTTCCCTGCAACATCAGCTCTGCTGGGTGGACTGTATCCTGGTCTCAGTGACTGAACCATTTTAATGAAATGTGGGTTCTCAGTCAGACGGAAAGAAGAGTTCGTTGCATAAATAAACTGGGCAATTTTTTCATCAATCAACTCTTTTTCTAATCTGCTAGTTCTTATCACAAACCTATCTATGGTGGTTCCAGGAGGTAAAGGTTTTTTCTTCCTTTTGGGTGATGGTGATATGTGGCTGTGGGTGTCTGATGATGATGCTGCTGCTAATGAAGCACTATCCTGGATGGATAACTCTGAAACTGTAGAACAGGATGATGGTGATCTTGGAGGTGGATAGTTTCCAGAATCCATGAATTCCCCTAAACAAAAAAAGTCAATGCTGTTATTTTATTGTTTATACAATTTCTGCTTATTGTACACAACACAGCACTGCCCCAGAAGGAATATTTGTTTTTCTTCATAACTGTACCAAATGACAGTAACATGCAGTAATAATAAGAATATAATTTTTCTCACACATGACAGTTCAGTCTTTAGAAATAGGATTCAATAAAAATGTTTACCAACCTGAAGATCCTGCCTGTTCAGAAGTGTTTCTTTGGTCATCTTCATCACCGCACTTCTCATGATGTTGCCTCATTCGCGCCACCAGGCCTTGCATCTCTTTGTTGCATCGTTTGCATTTTGCACGCATGCCTGCCTTACCGATAGGCGAAGGAGCTTCATTAAAATATTCCCAAACTGGGTGTCTTTTACGGCCTGCTGCCAATATAAGGAAAGAATGTAATAAACCTCAGATCGTACACACAAACAGATCCAGACTTGTCTGTCTGTGGCTATGCTGCAGGATTGTGCTCAACGTTTCACTTTCATTTTCTTGTCTGCTTGCCCTTCCTCCTCCTCACACTTAGATTCACATTCTTCTTGTGTTGTGCAGATCTATTCCACTCCAAACAATCAGAAACATATTGTCTAACTTCTTGGACTTGGCACTGAAAGGGTTGATTCTGTATTCATATAGGTTTGTAGAACAATAGGATTAAGGTCTTTTTCTCAACTCTGTTCATGTTGTAACATTTTTGCCGTGAAGAAGAGGCTGGGACCTCTGCGGAGTCCAATTCAGTTTTGAGAACTGCGTAAGTAAAGCGAGCGTCTGTGATACTATAGGAGAGAAACTGCCCACTAATCCTACAGAAACCTCTCTAAGAGCATGGCATTGTGAATGTTACACATATACAGCCTTTATTCTACTGAGTTAAACAACTCAGCTTTATCTCATGATGGAAGAACCTTTGGATGGTAAAATATTTTCCTCAAAAAGCAGTTTATTGAAAAAAATCCGATTTAAATCAAAAAAATCAGATTTTTTTTATTTTTTTTTTTTTTTTTAAAAAAATCATTGATTTTTATCCACCCTGTCTCATAGACTGCTGGTACTGTAAAACAGAGCTGGAATTTTCCATAAAAAACACCTGGTGTGAACATAGCCTAAAAGTTATACCTTGTGTTTTCTTAAATATTTCCTAAAGCTGTAAGTATTCTAGATTTGCTTTTGGGCCGGAAATCTTCTCTGATAAATATATGTTGTTATGCGAGGATGGGCCCCTGACCGGCGTTCCCAACATGCAGAAACTTGTGGACTGTCCGGAACAATGAGCAGCTTTATTCCCTGTCTGTAAAAACATGTTATTGTTTGCAGCAGGAGAGACTTGTACAGATTATTGACTGTAATTATTATTTGTCCGTTCACAGTGAGTCCAGCTGATACATATCAGGACTGCACACATGGATCACTTACTGATCTATTATTGATTTTTCAATATGTCCATAAAAAATGTCACGTGTTCGTGATTTCTTTGATAGGCCATCTAGGGGGAAATAAATTGCAGGAAGGCCAACAGCGCGCTGCAGAGAGAAAGCAAAAGCCCAGCACTGACTGGTGGAGCGGCCCCTGCTGACTACTGCTCCACCAATCGGAAGCCAGACTGAAGTCACACTGGACTCGGAGACGCATGGAGGCAGCGCTGTGGAAGGAGGAAGTTCTGCCCTCTACAGTCAGCCCCTGGGAGACACAGGAGAGGGCAAGTACCGGAGCTCTGCGCTAACATGATAAAGGACTGGAGCACAGGTCTGTGTGTCCCACTTCTTTTCTCAGATCCATGTTGGTACCCAGTGCCGGACTGGCCATCTGGCAAATGCCAGAAGGGCCTGTCTGGTCGTGGGCCGCCTTGTCTGCTGCATTGTTAGCAGAATCTGTGTTCTCAAGACACCCATGCTGTTAAGAGTTGTGACGGAACACAAAGTCGCTGACTCCGTCACTTACCCCAGCAGGCCATGGGTATCATTAGACATATTGGTCTTGTAGTAAATCTTGCTTTCCTCCATCCAGGGTAATATTAGTAATATATCCCATCTGGTGCTTGAGGACGGGGACAGCATGGACCTGTGTGATTTCAAATGCCAGGGCTGAATTTCAGCCCCAGTCCGTACCTGATGGTGTCCCCCTCCGACCCCATGTACTGCAGACAGGACAGGGCTCTGGAGTCCTGCAAGTCTGGTATAATGTGATTCCTGAGCTGATGGGACTGCAGGTTTGTCACTGTGCCCTGTCAGGCCCTCCAGCTCAGGGACTGTGCGAGTCCTGTATACTGAAGACCTGCTGCACTGTCCTTCTGCCCTGACACAGGAGGAGAATTGTGGCTATAGTCTACTACCACCAGTCATAGTCCTGTCACAGCGCTGCAGTCAGTCAGCTCAACTGCTCTGACAGACCCTCTGAGCTTACCGGAATTATTGTCAGCGTGACATCAGGAAGTGCCAGACACAGCGAGCAGCATGTAGACTTGTTAGTGGACCTGGGGACGGTGAATACAGGACATTTTTTTTTTTTTTTTTTTTTTTAATACCAAACTGCACCTAGCGATGAATACTAATTGAAAGGGGACATGCTCTTTAAAGTCAAAGTCTCCCCAGGACATATAATGCCACATAATATAAAAAACAATTCAGATGTTATAATGAATCTGTATATAGGAAAGCTCAGTAATAACTAACATGGCGCCATCACAGCTCCCACCAAAGGGCCTCTAATGATTTACATAAAAACTCTTATTTGCCATGCAGGTTGAGAAACCGGGTGCTGCAGCCATATTAAAGAAGTTGTCCACAGTTAGGCTATGTGCATTAGTTGAGTAACATTGCTGCAGCTCTTGGCAGAAAAGACGCATGTTTTTGCCTTGCGTTTTTGATTGATTGGAGTGACGTGATTGGTGAAATGCGCAGGGCAAAAACACCCAGGGAATTGACATCCTGCAGATTATTTTCTGCACCAATTCAAAAATACTCAACATGTGCATTGACCCGTCAGGTTTCTCACTTTTGCAGGCATCAGAATTGCGTCAGCTTTGTCTAGAAAACCTGCAAGGATGCCGCTAGGCAAAAATTTACAAAACGGAACATGAGTTTCTTAGTTTAACATTCCGATCAGACTGAATGAAGCCCACTGCCACATCAAGGTGACCCCCTCAGTGGGTGCTATCTTCTATCGCCTTAAAGATGCACCATCAGGCCTGAATCGCATTTTTGGGGGATTTACACGGAAAATCCCGAAATATGTGATCAGCGTAGAACACAAGAATGTGATCCCAGCCTTCTGGAAGTGATCGAAAAATATGATGTATCCCAAAATGTTACCAATAAAAACCAGAACACCAGCCCCCACTCAGGTCTGTCAACTGTTACTGGAACTATAGGGTTCCCATGTTATGGGAAGAACAAAGACTCTGGAAAAGCCATATGGCTCCCACCCCCTTAAATAAAATCCAGTGATGTCTGCGCTCCCAAATCCAGATGCCCACCTCCTTCTGACCCCCACTGTGCCTAAACCAGAGTAAGGGGCCACATTTTTGGCATTATTGTAGTGAGGAGATAGCACTTAACAATTTACAGGGTGCGTGTCGCCAGAAGCACAAGCTAGGCACAATGTATGGGGGCGCTACAATATATGCAGACTCTACACTTTGGGGACACATTGTATGGGCACTAAACTTAGATATTTGCAAGTCTCCAGAATAAAGCACGGCGTGGATGGTACAAAATAGTAACTGCAGTCGTAGATGAATTCATTGAGAGGTGCAATTTCTACAACAGGTCACTTTTGGGGTTTTCCTGCTGTTCTTGTACTTTCGGGGTCTCTGCAAATGTGGTCCGTAAACTGTTTTAGCAAAATCTATGCTCCAAAAGCCAAATGGTGGTCCTTCCTTCTCAGCCATGACCTGTGGCCTAACAGTAATTTCTGACGACATGTTAGACATCGCGTTTAAAAGAATTTGCGTAACAAATTAAGGGGTAATTTGTCACTTATTATCCGTTGTGAAAAATACAAAATTGAAGCTAAAACTACATTACCCTAAAAAATAAAAGTGTTCCATATGATGACCTAATGTTATCAAATTCTGTGTAGTACCTGTGGGTGCAAAATGCTCACTATACCCATGGATAAAATCCTGGAGGAGTGTAGTTTTCAAAATGGTTTTCCCTTCCCCATGACAGCACCGTGAGTGAGAGATGGGTTCTGCCCCCAGAAAACAGGAAACCTGCAGTGGAGATAAAAGAAGGGGGCGGCACCTCTCTCCTCAGTTTGGTTTCCTGTTTTCTGGGACTGGGAGCCTGCAGCGTTCTCAGTACCTCATGAGGGATCCCCCTCTGGTATTGCAGTGTCCGGGGGCAGGAGGCAGCGGGCAGGCAGCGCCTGGAAAGCGGGGCTGCGGTGTAAGCTGGGAGGCTGAGCGACGCTGTCAGGGGCGCTCCATCCTGCGCCTGGACCCCCCGGCGACCGGTCCTGGCCGGAGACTGAGCCGGGGAGGAAGCGGCGTGGCATCCGCATACAGGCGCTGATGGGATGCGGCGACTTCCGGTTTCGTCACACGCCGTGGGAGAGCGGTGCCCTGAACGCTCCTAGAATGGAGGTGATTCAGGAGCGCAAAACACCGCTCCCATCCCCGATATAAGAAGTGGCTGTGCACAAAGAACGGTGGCAAACAGCTCCACTGACATAATGGCAGACCCAGCAGAGGAGACACCAGTGCACGTCCAGGAAAACCCACCAACGACTGCGGTACCTGAGGGCGGTGGGTGAGTGCCTTTGTAAGGCGAAGAACATGATACACTCTCATAACGTGCTGTTTCTTTTTGTGTCATATATTTAGGCAAGGAAAGCTACAGCCAAACAGAAAAATAAAACCTGTGTTCTATGTCTAAAAACCCTCTCTAGAGCGTATGAGAAGCGACTTTGTCGCAAATGTATAGAGAAAACTGTTGCGCAAGAGTCTCCATCTTTATTCCAGAACATTAAAACATTAGGGAAGAAGTAAAAACCTCTGTAAAAGAGCAGATTAAGCAACAGCTGACACATACTGGGAACCCTCTCCCTCCCCCACCTGCACGTAGTTCAGATGTAGAGTCGTGAGACGAACCGAGGGAAATAGCAGCTTCCGATGACTCAGAAGTCGAGTCCTCAGATGGTGAATATGGTCGCCCCTATTTTTTATCTGAGGATATAGAAAAACTGCTTTAAACTGGTCAGTTCAGCCATGGGGTAGAAACACCTAGAGAACACAGGTCGGTCCAAGACACGATGTTTAGTAATTTGGAAGGAAAAAAGCGGAAAGTTTTTCCGTTCCATGATAACCTGGTGAATTTGATTAAAAGTGGAAAAAGCCAAATAAAAAAAATGTCGGTTCCACAGGCCCTAAAACGAAAATACCCTTTTGTCGATGAAATCTGTGAAAAGTGGGATAAGGCGCCAAAATTAGACGCAGCCATAGCCAGTACCTCCAGGGGAATAGCACTTCCGTTTGAGGATATGAGAGCATTAAAAGATCCCCTTGACAAAAAAAAAGCAGATGCTTTTCTTAAGTCAGCCTGGGAGGCGTCAGCATGGTCGTTTAAACCAGGGGTGGCCGCCACTTGCACGGCTCGTGCTATGGTTAAGTGGTTGGAAGAACTAAGCGACCAGATAAGAAACAAATGTCCAAGGGATACCTTGCTGAAAGTAATACCCCCCTTAGAAAAGGCTGCAGGGTTTCTAGCAGATGCGGCAGTTGACTCAGTCCCCTCTGCAGCCCGTGCTTGTGCCCTAATTCTGGTCATAGAGCTCTTTGGCTGAAAAACTGGTCAGCAGATGTTCAGTCAAAATTAAACTCTGCGGAGTCCCCTGTGAAGGGCAATACCTATTTGGGAAAGCCCTAGACAAAATTTTGGAAAAAGCAGCAGACAAAAAGAAACGGTTTAATCCGCCACCCTCATCTAAAAGGCGCTGGGGTGACTTTCGGCAGTCCTTTCGGGGGTCTGGTAGAGGAGGCCGAGGCCGATCAGATGATAGAGCCATGCTGGGGAAATCCTGGAGAGATAGAAAGGATAGAGGTTTCCTCTTCAATAAACCTCCACACAAACCAGACCCTAAACACCAATGACGCCAGAGGTCCGGTGGGGGGAAGACTCCGGTTCTTTGTCCATCAGTGGGAGGCATTGCCGTCCTCACAATGGATAACCAACCTGATGGCAAAGGGCGTAAAACTAAACTTCACCACCCTCCCCCCTCTACGTATGGCAGTTACACAGGTCTCCAAAACAAATCAAATCATTCTGGAGGAAGAAATTCAGCTCCTTATCCAGAAGGAGGTACTTGTAAAGGTCCCATCCCACGAGGAGGGGAGAGGCTTTTACAACACCCTGTTTCTAACACCAAAACCGGATGGGTCCAAAAGGGTGATCTGCAATCTAAAGGCCTTAAACCGGAATATCCAGTTAGAAAGATTCAAAATGGAGACTCTAAGATCAACAGTAAGGCTAAGTGCACACGTTCAGGAATATTTGCGTTTTTTTCGCGATTTTCCCGCGATTTTCCGCGGTAAAACCGCGAAAAAAAATGCAAGCATTAAGCATTCTATACATGTTAATGGATTCCGCATGTTTTGTACACATGTTGCGTTTTTTTCCGCGAAAAAAACGCTTCGCAGAAAAAATAGCAACATGTTCATTAATTTCGCGTAATGACAGCGATTTCGCCGCCATAGACTTGTATTGGAACGCATGAAATCCGGAAATATTCAAAATGTTTCCGGATTTCAAGCGCTTTAGCTGCGGTGTAGCTACGGTGAAATGGGAAGTGACATCATGGCCATCCCATCATGCCATCCCATGAGCATCCCATAATCCAGGAAGACAATAATCTCGTCTCCCTGGATGATGGCTGCCAACATGGAGTGGTATGACAGGATGGACCTGGATGTCGCGCAGATGATTAGTGTGGTAAGTATCTCTATGTGTGTGTCCGTGTGTGTGTCCGTGTGTGTGTCCGTGTGTGTGTCTATGTGTGTGGTGTATTTGCGTTGTATATGGGCTGTATGTGAGTCGTCAGACATAGGCCGATGAGACTACTACAGTCATGGCCAAAAGTTTTGAGAATGACACAAATATTATATTTTCACATGATCTGCTGCCCTCTAGTTTTTATGTGTGTTTGACAGATGTTTTTATCACAGACAGAAATAATAATTACAAACTTATGAGTAACAAAAGCTTATATTGACAGAATGAGTTTATGCAGCAAGTCAATATTTGCAGTGTTGATCCTTCTTCTTCAGGACCTCTGCAATTCTCCCTGGCATGCTCTCAATCAACTTCTGGACCAAATCCTGACTGATAGCAGTCCATTCTTGCACAATCAATGCTTTCATTTTGTCAGAATTTTTAGGTTTTTGTTTGTCCACCCGTCTCTTGATGATTGACCACAAGTTCTCAATGGGATCTGGGGAGTTTCCAGGCCATGGACCCAAAATCTCTATGTTTTGTTCCCTGAGCCATTTAGTTATCACCTTTGCTTTATGGCAAGGTGCTCCATCATGCTGGAAAAGGCATTGTTGATTGCCAAACTGCTCTTGGAGGGTTGGGAGAAGTTGCTCTTGGAGGACATTCTGGTACCATTCTTTATTCATGGCTGTGTTTTTAGGCAAGACTTTGAGAGAGCCGATTCCCTTGGCTGAGAAGCAACCCCACACATGAATGGTTTCAGGATGCTTAACAGTTGGCATGAGACAAGACTGGTGGTAGCGCTCACCTTGTCTTCTCCGAATGAGGCGTTTTCCTGATGTCCCAAACAATCGAAAAGGGGATTCATCAGAGAAAATAACTTTACCCCAGTCCTCAGCAGTCCACTGCCTGTACCTTTTGCAGAATATCAGTCTGTCCATGATGTTTTTTCTGGAGAGAAGTGGCTTCTTTGCTGCCCTCCTTGAGACCAGGCCTTGCTCCAAGAGTCTCCGCCTCACAGTGCGTGCAGATGCACTCACACCTGCCTGCTGCCATTCCTGAGCAAGCTCTGCACTGCTGGTAGCCCGATCCCGCAGCTGAAACACTTTTAAGAGACGGTCCTGGCGCTTGCTGGTCTTTCTTGGGCGCCCTGAAGCCTTTTTGGCAACAATGGAACTCTCTCCTTGAAGTTCTTGATGATGCGATATATTGTTGACTGAGGTGCAATCTTTCTAGCTGCGAAACTCTTCCCTGTTAGGCCATTTTTGTGCATTGCAATGATGACTGCACATGTTTCTTTAGAGATAACCATGGTTAACAGAAGAGAAACAATGATGCCAAGCATCAGCCTCCTTTTTAAGTGTCCAGTGATGTCATTCTTACTTAATCATGACAGATTGATCTCCAGCCATGTCCTCATCAACACCCACACCTGTGTTAATGGAGCAATCACTGAAAAGAGGTTAGCTGGTCCTTTTAAAGCAGGGCTGCAATGATGTTGAAATGTGTTTTGGGGGATAAAGTTCATTTTCTAGCCAAATATTGACTTTGCAAGTAATTGCTGTTAAGCTGATCACTCTTTATAACATTCTGGAGTATATGCAAATTGCCATTAGAAAAAGTGAAGCAGTAGACTTTGTAAAAATTAATATTTGTGTCATTCTCAAAACTTTTGGCCATGACTGTACTCTCATCTGCCTATGTCTGTTCCCCCTCAGTGGCTCCAGCAGGCTCAGCTCGATGGGAGCTGTAGTTCCCATCGAACTGTTCCTGCTGTGAAACAAATCTGTAAAAAAAAAAAAAAAACATTCTTTTTACAAAAATCGGTGACCCTCGACCCCCCACCCCCATAATTTTTTGTAAAGTTGCTCCTTTTTTTTAATACCCATGGCCCTTTTTTTTTTTTTTTTTTTTTATCTCATACCCCAAGGTAATTTATTTTTGTAAATTGGCCAAAATTATTTTCATTGGTGACCATTTTTTTTTTTAACAATTTTATTATCCCCCATAACTTATTTTCATTGGTGACCAGTGGTTTTTTATTTTTTAACAATTTTATTATCCCCATAACTTATTTTCATTGGTGACCAGTGTTTTTTTCTTTTTTAACAATTTTATTATCCCCCATAACTTATTTTCATTGGTGACCAGTGGTTTTTTATTTTTAACAATTTTATTATCCCCCATAACTTATTTTCATTGGTGACCAGTGTTTTTTTCTTTTTTAACAATTTTATTATCCCCCATAACTTATTTTCATTGGTGACCAGTGGTTTTTTCTTTTTTAACAATTTTATTATCCCCCATAACTTATTTTCATTGGTGGTCAGTGGTTGCCCTTTTTTTTTTTTTTTTAATTTTTTTCTTCCCAATATTTATTTTCATTGGTGGCCAGTGGTTACCTGTGGAAATAAATTATACTTACCTGTCCCCGCCGATCTCCACCTAAAATAAAAGTAAAAAAAAAACCCATATACTCACCTAGACACCTAATTCCCCGATTCCCTTGTTCAATATAAAATAACAAACCACAAAATATACCTAGCCTCCGCAGCATCCCATAAATAAACGAGTGTCCCACGATGATCTAAAGTTTAGAGCAGCCACACAACATGTGGCTGCTCTAAACCACCGCCGCCGATACAATGAACGGGGCCGTAAAGCGGCACCGATCATTGTATAACGAGTTCACCCGAATGCAGGTCGGGTGAACTCGTTATAAGCCGAAGACTCCAGCGGGACTCACTGCGACTGCGCAGAGTCCCCGTCTGACTGGAGGTGATATGACAACGTGGGAAAGTTTCCCACGCTAATCATTTCATCTCCAGTGAGCAGGGGAGGTGAAATGACATGACTCAGTTTACAATGGGGCTAGTAGCATTAGCACTGGTCCCTGTTGTAAACTTGTTAACCCTTGTGATGGATTACAACGTGGGACCTGACTGAACAGCGGATAGGTATGTATATATATATTTTTTTTATTTTATTTTTCAATGGATTTTTTTTGGATTACCAGAAAATAAAATTTGTCAAAAACTTTTTGTCTTTATTTAATTAAAAATATTTATAATTAATATGTATGTGCTTTTTTTCACACTTTAAGATTGTAGCATTAATAATGGATAGTTGTCTTACTGACAGCTCTCCATTATTAAAGCGGCTTAATGTAACCTTTCCATAGCAAGGTTACATTAACCCCTTATTACCCCATATCCCACCCCTACTCGGGAGTGGGAAGAGAGAGGCTAAGTGCCAGAAAGGGCACATCTATAAGATGCGCCTTTTCTGGGGTGGGTGCTGGCAGATTGTTTTTAGCCTTGGGGGGGCCAAAAAAACCATGGACCCTCTGTAGGCTATTATTATTTGCCTTCACTCACTGGCTTTCACACTCTGGCGGAAAAAATTGCGCGGGAGCCCACGCAAATTTTTTCTTGATTTATTGACACAAATAAACCATACAGTCCAAATATTTAACCGTTGGTTCGATTTATGGTTATTGTCAGCAGCGGGCAAGTGCAGGGGCCATGAGCAGGTGGGGGGGGCCCACTTGACATCAGACACACTGGCGTGCTATGAGGGGCCCTGTGCCAGTGCCGTCGACCACGAGTGGGCCCCTCCCCTGCTTGGTCAGGGTCCCAGCACTTGCAATACTTACCTCTCCCTGCTCCACCGCTGTGATGTCTTCCGCATTTCCTTACAGTGACATTCAGGTCATAGGGCGCAATGACGTCACGTCTCTGCGCCCTCTGCCTGAACAGTCACAGTGCAGAGAGCTGGAAGATGGCGACGCTGAGGAGTCCAGAGTAGAGCAGTGCCCAGCAAGGCGAGCTATTTAATTTTTTGGAGCAATATATGGGGCTCATCATACACTGGAGCATCATATTCGGGGCCATCATACACTGGAGAATCATATACGGGGCACATTATACACTGGAGAATCATATACGTCGCCCATTATACACAGGAGCATCATATGGGGTTCATGGGGCATTTCATGTGAAATTCTGAAATTGTGAAAAAAAAAAAAGCAAAATTGGCATATAAATATTTTCTTTCTGTGTTGTGTCCGCCCGTCATGTTTGCATATGTTTATTACTTTCAACAGAATGTGTATACAATATCAGCAGGAATTTGAAAGAGGCATGTAGGGAGGGTTGTGTGTTAGTGCGCACACGTGTAGATGGATGAACAGTTTTGCATGTGTGTGTATATATATATATATATAAAAAATATATATATATTTTTTTGTTTATTTATTCCTCAATGCTTGTGATAAAGGTTCTGAAATTTGAATATTAACATTGTAGATTGAAAAATATCCAGTCATTTGGGACCGCGCCTGTGAGGAGTACAAAGGCTCACTTTCCAAACGGGATGCCTGGACTTCAATAGTCAAGGAACTATATCCACTGTGGCCAAAGCTATCAAAAGATGCCCAAAAAATGATTTGTAAGTATTTATTACTAAGTTGTGTACTTTTTTTAAATGTACATTTTGAAAATACATCATTTTTTTGGTTTCATATTTCAGTGGAAGATGTAAAAAAAAGGTGGCGATCTGTGACGGACCGATTCATTAAGTCACAGAGGACAGTGAGTGGGAGCTCGCCAGCTAGGAGGGTGCCTTTTGCAGACCAGCTCCAGTTTATTTTAACTAGTAGGACTTTACGGAGGTAAATGATAGATAATTTTGTGTTTAACTCCACATTTCACATTGTCTTTGAATAACACGCCTTTTTTATTCCTTCCACAGAAGTGGCGGCAATATCAGGCCAGAAACGCCAACACTAGACGAAGGCCACAGCCAGGAGCAGGGTCTGGAAGAAGAGGTGGAGGAACTTCCGTTATGCAACTCCCCAGATCCTCAGGGTGACCGGCCTTCCTCCGCGGTGTCAGCTTTGGTCTGTGAACCTGGGACATCATTCTCGGCGGTGGAGGTAGCATCCATGAGTAGTGATGCTGTTCCTGCCTCTGGCGCTGCGTCAAGCAGTGCTGGTGCTGTGTCAAGGCCCACTGGGATGGCGCCTGTTTCTGCCCGTCCCGTGCCATTGAGAAGGGCGGCACCCAAGAAGGCAACACAGCCCGAGACTTCGGCTAGTGTGATTCAAGCACTCACTAGTCGAACCCTCGGTATGATTGACAATTCGTGAAACCAGGATGATCTTGACAAATACGGCTCTTTTCTAGCCGACCGTCTAAGATCCATGACACGGAAGAGGCAGCACATTATAATGTCAGCAGTTAATTTGTTGTTAATGTCTGTTGACGTCCCATACAATATACCCCCGTCATCAGCTATAATGACGGCGATTCTTCAAATTTTCCATGGACCAAGTGGCCCTTCACCAGCAGCTGCATCGCAGCGTTTTGGGCAGGCGACCCCATCCTATAGGCCCAACACAGGTGAAGGCTATAATTATGCCCGCACAGCAGCACCTGAAAATACTGGCCAGCATGCTGCTTCCACCTCTACTACCATGGTGTCCCAGGAATTTTTTCACCGGTTTGGGTACGATCCTGAGTACCAAAATTTATGAACAGTTCCACCAGGCTGGCCCTCCCAAAACAACCCCCCTCCCCTGTCCTGTTGACAGTTTGTTAAAACATGCACTTTACTTGTGTTTTATTGGACAATGTTTGTCCGAATATGTTTATAATGTTTGATATATGTTTATAATGTTTGTTATAATAAATTTTTGGTTTCACAACTGTGTCCGTGCTTACTATATAGTGCATAAGATACACAACAGAGAAACAGTCAAAAAAGAATGGAGACAGTATTTGGCATCAAAGTAATTATTTATTCAAATTTTTTTCGTTTCTAACCTCCCATTCATTGGATATTTATGTGTTGGTGGTCTGATCATAGGTGGGTTACTGCCGGCGATGGCATGTCAGGGTCACATGCTTGTGATTCTCAGTGATACTGTTAACGGTGGACGCAGCTACTTCCCTTGGACTCACGGTACTCCAGAGATAAAAGAAAACACGGCCAGGAGTAAAGCGGTTGAGTGAGGGAAGGGGCAATGCCCGGGGGAACTCAGCAGACCATCCAACTGTAGCATCTCGATGACGCCACCAAGTCTCTCTTAATTGGAAATATCTGTTCCAGAAAAACGGGTCTTGCTTTCGGTTAGGCATCAGATCTTCTCTGCTGTTCAGGCTGCTCAACACCGGCACTGGAGTATTGCCAGTGCACGGCACCTTCAAGACTCATGAAGTAGTCAGTGAAGATTTCTCGCACACGCTTACCCGAGTTGGACTGCCTTCCTTGACCCAAGTAGTGAACTCCAATTAATTCCGACATCTCGGACTACACATCTACGTCCGTGGTGTAATCACGAGCGTAGTTGTGGAGTACGCAGCATGCCTTTATTACAGTGTCAACGGTCTCCGTATTTAACTGTATGGCAGTGTGAAATATCCTCCACTGACTACACATGATCCCTAAGGTGCATTCCACATATCTTCGTGCACGGGTCAGCCGATAATTAAAAATCCTCCGCCGGTCATCCAGTGCCCTTTTTGGGTATGGGCGCAGCAGGTTGCTCTTTAAGGGAAAAGCCTCATCCGATACCATCACAAAGGGTACTGAATGTGTGGAACCTGGCAAAGGTCTTGGGGCTGGGAGCGTTCGGCCATCTTGAAGAATTTGCAGTCCAATCTGTGATGATTGCAACACCCGAGAATCCCCAGTACTGCCATAAGCACCAACGTCGATGGCAATAAATTTGTAACGTGCATCAGCCACCGCCATCAGGACCACAGAAAAATACTTCTTATAATTAAAGAAGTGTGATCCTGAATGTGGTGGCTTCAGCACTCTCACATGTTTGCCGTCGACAGCACCTATGCAGTTGGGGAAATTGGCCACAGTTTGAAAGCCTGCTGCGACCTGCAGCCAAGTCTCCTCGGTTGGTGTAGGCATCACGATGGGCTGCAACTTCTGCCAGATGACGGTACATGTGCACCTCACAATTTCAGAGATGGTGGATTTATCAACCCCAAATTGGAGATGCAGTGATGTGTAGCTCTCTCCTGTGGCTAAAAACCTGAAAAGAGAAAAAAATATATTTTTAGAAAATAACAAAAAACAGAAGGCTAACTTACAATTGAACATTATACATTTATATGGAAACATGTATGGTGTTTTCAATGAATACAATTAAAGAAATCCATTTGTTTTTTTCACTGTGGCTGTCAGTATTATTGGCCACCGTGGCAGTATAATTAGGGGGCACGCTGGCCGTATTCTGGGTGCACTGTTGCTGCAAGTATTATGGGGGCACTGTTGATGGCAGTATGTGTGCAAAGTGTTTATTTGGCAAATAATAACAAAGGACACTCACCGCAAGGTGATGAGCAGCCTTTCCTCAGCAGAGATGGCTCTTCGCATGACTGTGTCCGTATATGTTAAATCTTGAGACACAAGGGCGAGTAGTTGATCAAATGCTTCTATTGTGAGCCTGCAAAACTAAATAATTTAGGTTCACACGGATGACCATATACCTTTATGCCGAATTTATCTTACCTCCTTAAATCTTGGTAAAGGAGCCGGAAGTGACCCTTTTCTGTCCGCTCCTGAACAATGGGGTGCACCACATTCTTCTATGCATTATCCTCCTCTTCCTCTGCGAGCGCTCCTATGGTAGAACATAGTGTTTATTACAAATAAAACAAAAAAAACTATGTGCACACATTGGGGCTTGCAGCGGGAAATACGCATTAGATTGGTATTCGTATTCCCGCTAAACCAAACAAAAGTTCCAAGCATCATTTGCGTGCAGAATGCTTCAGTTTTCCATGCAATCTGTAGCATCGCTTGGAAAAATCATTGACAGGTTGGTCACACAAGTCAAACATAGTGTTTGACAAGTGTGACCAAATTTTTCACTGGGAACAGGAGTTGCCATTACCATCGCTGACGAGCAGGAAGGCTGCGGGGTCCGCCGCTAGGTGACAATATCACAAAATGTTTTTGGCATTATTGTTTTCCAGGGATATGGCACCCAGGGCAGAGTCTCCTCTCCTCCAGACCCTGGGTACCATCCACACATGAACCTCAATTGGCGCATGGTGGGCATAGCCACATGTGGAAAAAAAGCGGTTCAATGCATTCCTATGTTGATAGAGACAGATATAATAGACACAAATGATAGAGACACAGATTATAGAGCCACAGATTATAGAGACAAATATGATAGAGACAGAGATGATAGAAATTTTACACGTAGAAAACACATGTGGCCCAAAAAAAAAAAGAAACAAGCGAAAACCGCTTGAAAAGGCATACTATTGCCCAAAAATTAGGAGGTTTTTGGTGGTAATGCGCACGCTGATGAAACAAACATTTGCAGCACAAACGATTGCACGCAGTTTTCTTATACATTATTATGTGCAAAAGAAACACAGACAAAAAAGGCGCAATAAAGTATCCGAAAAAAATTTATTCAATATTACCTGTTCGATGTGGTAGTGCAGCAAAATAAGTGAAGTCAGCAGCAAAATGTTCATGTTTGCTTGGCTGAGACGCCGCTGTGGCTGCACTTGTGGCATCTTGATTACAACAAGAAAAAAAAAATGGAGAACAGGAGGGGTTGGACTAGGAAATGACCTCATATCTATATATTTTTTTTTCCAACTTTATTTGTTCTCCAAAACGCTAGAAAAACGCATTTAAAAAACGCTATAAAACCGCGTCAAAAACGCGAAAAAAACCGCGCGTTTTTACCGCTGAAAATTTCAGGTTTTGCTCAGGAAAATTCTGCAAATATTCCTGAACGTGTGCACTTAGCCTAAGACTACTGTGTCCAGGCTGCTACATGGCAGTAATAGATCTTTCAGATGCGTACTATCATGTCCCAATCTATGGGAAGCATCAGCAGTTTCTGAGGGTATTAATGGAAATTGCGGGGGTTCCCACTCACCTACAGTACCAATGCCTACCCTTCGGTGTTTCAATAGCCCCACGTATTTTCACAAAGATAATCTCAGAAGTAGCATCCTTCCTGAGAAAAGAAAGTATACTTCTAGTCCATATTTAAACGACTTTCTCGTTATAGAGGACAACCTGGAGGAGGGCATAAAAAGGGTACGTGAGGTACTGACCAGCCTGGGCTGGATAATAAACCTAAAAAAGTCAAAAATGGTTCCAGTCCAGATACAGGAGTTTCTGGGTATCCAATTAAATTCCCTCACGCGGGAAAGTGTTTCCCCCAAACAGGAAAATACTTGTTTTACAGCAACGGATAGACCATATGCAATCAAGTCAATCCACTCACTAAGGGGGGCAATGTCACTTCTAGGTATGCTGACTGCAACAATCCCTGCGGTTCGATGGGCTCAGGTACACACCAGACACTTACAGTGGCAGATAATAGCCGAGCAAGCGAGAAACCACGTCAATTTAAATCCAAAGGTCACGTCCCCACAAGTACGGGACTCATTAAATGGTGGCAGGAGACTTTCAAACCTAAAGAAGGGCGTTCCCTTGTCGATCCAGGACCCAGTAGTACTGACCACAGACACAGGACCTCTGGGCTGGGACGCACATATGTCAAACATATTCTACAAGGTCAGTGGGGGGTCAGTGGGGGCCCTGATGATAGGAGCAACCTCCAACCTCAAGGAGTTAGCAGCGGTGAGACAGGCAATCCTTCGGATAGCGGAGTATATCAAAGGGAAACACCAGGTGGTCTTGTCCGACAACAGCACAGCGGTATCATACATAAACAGACAAGGGGGCACAAGGTCAGAGTTATTAATGGAAAGAGCCAGAAAATTGTTTCTATGGGCAGAGGTCAATCTTCTGTCCATATTGAGCACACACCTGAGAGGGTCAGACAACCTTGTAGGGACTTTCTAAGTCGCCATGTTTTTACACCAGGGGGAGTGGTCCCTAAACAGAAGGTATTTGGGAAATTCTGTCCCAGCTGGGGAATCCGCAAGTGGAACCTATTTGCCGCAAGGCAAAATCGGAAGGTGGACAGATTCTACTCACTAAATCCGAGGGAAAATCCAGAAGGGGTAAAATGCTTTGTTACACCAGTGGAACTTCCAACTAGCATATGGTTCCCCCCGTTCACACTAATCCAACAGTCCTGAAGAAAATTCGGGACGACGGGGCGCGAATAATCCTGATAGCACCCTTCTGGCCGAAAAGGGCATGGTTCACGTGGCTCCGACGCATGACCGTCTCGGACCCATGGATCTTGCCGGAGCTTCCAGATCTCCTACATGAAGGTCCAGTGCTACCCTCAAGTTCACAGACTGCATCTACCGCATGGAGCTTGAGAGGGGACTTCTGCTAGCAAATGGTTTCTCAGAGCCATTAGTTACTACTTGTTTGCAAGTAGAAAGAAAGTAACAAGAGAAAAATACCAGAAAATCTGGGAAAAATTCTTGGAGTTTTCAGGACGTTCCCCAATCAAATATAAGTCAAGAAGTCCCAATATCGAAGTACTGGAGCTCCTCCAAAAAGGGCTAGAGAGAGGACTATTCACCAGTACTCTAAAAGTGCATTGCTTGAACAGAAACTTGCTAACCACCCTTGGGTATACGGTTCATTCAGCCTCATTTTCGTCCAGACCTTTAAGCCGCGTTTTGAAGGTAGCTCCCTGGGATTTCTAAATTTAGTTGTTAAGCTTTGACTTCACCTCCGTTTGAGCCATTTCATCCATCTCAATTAAATCCCTAACTCTTAAAACAGTTCTCCTGGTGGCCCTAACGTCAGCGCGACGTATTAGCCGATTACAAGCTATCTCTGCTAACCCACCATATACTCCTCTAGATGATAGGGTGGTTATTAGAAAACTGACCCAGCCTTCCTCCGAAGGAAAACTCAAAATTTCACAGAAACAAGAAATAATCTTACCCTCCTTCTGTGCCAACCAAAATCCCAGGGAGAAGAAAACCTTCCATTGTCTGGTGTTGACTTTCCTGTTCAATATCTAGAAGCAACGGAGCCCTGGGCAACGCCGGCCCTTTTTGTCTCCCTTCCAGGGGGCAACGGGGAGACAGGCCTCAAATCAACCCTTGCACGTGGTTGTTCTTTTCTCTTTCTTACTCTTTTGGCAGAATGCCCCTAATGGGTAACAGCCCACTCGACGGGCCATTTAGCTAATCCCCGGGGCTGAAAGGGCAAATATTGTAGAAAATTTGTAATTTCGCGTATGGTCGTTTACCCTCTACCTTTTTGTCATTACAGGCTAGCTAGGACGTTCAAAACTGCTTTGGAGGAAAAAGTGTTATTGCTTGTCCCACCTAGGAAATTTTATTTCTTCCTCTCACTCACGGTGTGTATGGGGAAGAGAAAATGATAAATTTATCGGGTATTTGTTTTTTCCAGATCCCTGACGAAACCGGGATTATTCCGCCCTATTTGGTGATGGTGGTGTGGGTTTATGAGGAAATTAGTATAAATAATAAAAGTGGTTTTAAAGTTACCCTTTGTGCATAAAAATGTACGTTATTGATATATACATTTTTTTTTTTTAAAAAAAGAAGTGACAAATTTTGAGCAAATTAAATAATAAGGCGGTCCCTTCCATGCTCTGAAAACAAAATGAGGAGAGAGGTGCCGCCCTTCTTTTATCTCCATGCAGGTTTTCTGGGGGGCGGAATCCTCCTCACTCACGGTGCTGTATGGATCTGAAAATCAAATTACCCATAATAATTATCATTTTTTTCCATGTTTAGGCATTTAAAGGGGTCTCCAAACGTGACATGGCCAGCAGACCATTTGTAAAAGTCTGCATTTCCCAAAAAGTATACTTCCTTTCCCAGCCCCGCCGTGTGCCAAAAAACTGTAGTTTTCCCCCCACATGTGGGGTATTGGGCGTATTAGGAGAAAATTTCACACCAAATTTTTGAGTCTATCTTTTCTGTACCCTTGTGAAAATAAAAAAATTTGGGGGTAAAAGTAAAAATTTTTGGGAAAAACTTTTTTTTTTTTTTTTTTTTCACGCCCTTGTTTAAACTTCTGTGAAGAGGGGGTTCGGGTGCCCCACCACACATCTGATCATTCATTAGGGTCTATTTTCAAAATGGGGCAAAAAGTGAGGAATTTCCCTGTTTAGGCACATCAGGGCCCTCCAAAGTGAATGGCATCCGCTCTCAATTCAAGACATTTTTATGTTCAAAAGGTGCTCCTTCCCTTCCGTGCACTGCCGTGCACCCAAACAATGTTTTTCCCTACGTATAGGGTATCGGCGTACTCGGGAGATATTGCACAACAATTTTTGGGGTCCATTTTATCCTGTAACCCTTGTGAAAATAAAAAAATTGAGACTAAAGTAACATTTTTGTGAAAATAGTTAAATGTTCATTTTTCTTTCCACATTTCTTTAGTTCCTGTGAGGCACCTAAAGGGTTAATAAACTTATTGAATGTGCTTTTGAGATGTGCAGTTTTTAGAATGGTGTCACTTTTGGGTATTTTCTGTCAGATAAGCCCAACAAAGTCACCTCAAATGTGATGGGGTCCCTAAAAAAAAATGGTTTTGTAAATTTTGTTGGAAAAAATGAGAAATTGCTGGTCCACTTTTAACCCTTCTAGCTTCATAATTTTTTTATTTTGGTATGTTTTAAAAAATTATGCAGATTTAAAGTCGACATATGGGAAATGTTATTTATTAACTAGAGAAATAAATAAATAGGTATACCCATCTCTCTAGCTTCTTTTTAGTGGTTTACCTTTTGTCTTACTAGCGCAGGTGGTTGCTCTTTTTTCATTTTTTACTGTTCCAGGTTATTTATTAACTATTTTTGTGATATAACTCTCTATGATTTAAGGGCATAAGAATTAAAAGTTTGAAAATTGCTAAATTTTCGCCAAATTTCCGATATTTTCACAAATAAACGCAAGTTATCGAACAAATTTTACTACTATCATGAATGTACAATATGTCACGAAAGAACAGTCTTAGAATCACTAAGTTGAAGTGTTCCAGCATTATTACCTCCTAAGATTACACTGGTCAAATTCCAGAAATTTGGCCTGGTCATTAACCCCTTCCCGACCTGTGACGCAGCGTATGTGTCATGAAAGGATCGCGTTCCCGCGGGTCGGGTGACCGGGTCACTGAAAGGTCACCCGACCCGCAGGCACAAGACCCTTTGTGCTTCACCACAGGGGGGTTGGCTTAACCCCCACGTGGCTACGATCGCTCTGATTGGCTGTTAAAAGTGAAACAGCCAATCAGAGCAATCTGTAATATTTCACCAATGAAATTTGGTGAAATATTACAATCCAGCCATGGCCGATGCTGCAATAGCATCTGCCATGGCTGGAGACCGAGATCCGACCCCCAACCCCCCCACACAGTCATGGCGGCGATCGGCCGCCGCCACGATAGATGGCGGCGATTGGTCACCGCCGTCACTAAATGCTCCTTTCCTCCTTGCCTCCGCTGCCCCCATCTTCCGATCCCCCCTTACCTTCTCACCCCCCCCTACTCGCCTCTCCCTGTCCTCCGATGTCCCTGGATCCGTCCCGGACTCCGGGATGTTTCATGGGCGCCGCCATCTTACAAAATGGCGGGCGCATGCGCAGTATGCCCTCCAGAGTCCAGAAATTTATTTTGATCACTGTGATAAACTCTCACAGTGATCAAAATAAAAAAAAAGTAAATAAACGCCCAATTTATCACCCCCATAGGTAGGGACAAATAAAATAAAAAAAATATGTATATTTTTTTTTATCTTTTTATTAGGTTTAGGGTTACGATTATAAGGCTGTGTTTATATTGCGTTATGGCAGTCCGTTAGACGGACTGCGTTACACCGCGGTGTAACGCAGTCCGTTAACGCTGCCATTCACCCCATTTGCGGGCACATCGCGACGCATGCCGTAAAGCGGCATGTGTTCGCGACGTGCCGTCATTCAGTGACGGAGCCTCGGACGCGGCCTGCAGCGTCTGGGCTCCATCACCGCTAGCGCAGATGAATCATCTGCTGATTTATCTGCGCTAGCGGGTATAGCATAACGCGATCGCGTATTGCTATACCGTTACCCGCCCGTCAACGCTATGTGTTGAACGGGCTGGTAAAACGCAATATGAACCCAGCCTTAGGGTTAGGGTTAGAACTAGGGTTAGGGTTAGCATTAGGGTTAGAATTTTCACTGTTTAGGCACACAGGGGCTCTCCAAACGCGTCATGGTGTCCGCTAACGATTGGATCTAATTTTCCATTCAAAAAGTGAAATGGCGCTCCTTCCCTTCTGAGCCCTACCGTGCACCCAAACAGTGGTTTATGAGCACATATGAGGTATCTGTGTACTCAGGAGAAATTGCCCAACAAATTTTAGGAGCCATTTTATCCTGTTGCCCATGTGAAAATGAAAAAACTGAGGCTAAAATAACATTTTTGTCAAAAAAAGTACTTTCTTTTTTTTACGGATCAATTTGTGAAGCACCTGGGGATTCAAAGTGCTCACTATGCATCTAGATAAGTTCCTTGGGGGGTCTAGTTTCCAAAATGGGGTCACTTGTGGGGGAGCTCCAATGTTTAGGCACACAGGGACTCTCCAAATGCGACATGGCAACCGCTAAATATCCCAGCATATTTTCCATTCAAAAACTCAAATGGCGCTCCTTCCCTTCTGAGCCCTGCCGTGCGCCCAAACAGTGGTTTATGACCACATATGAGGTATCTGTGTACTCAGGAGAAATTGCCCAACAAATTTTAGGATCCATTTTATCCTGTTGCCATGCAAAAATGAAAAAATTGATGCTAAAATAAAATTTTTGTTGGAAAAATTAAAATGTACATTTTTTCCTTCCACATTGCTTTAGTTCCTGTGAAGCACCTGAAGGGTTAATAATCTTCTTGAATGTAGTTTTGAGTAGCTTGAGGGGTGCAGTTTTTAGAATGGTGTCACTTTTGGGTATTTTCTGCCATATAGATCCCTCAAAGTGACTTCAAATGTGAGGTGGTCCCTAAAAAAAAATGGTTTTGTAAATTTTGCTGTAAAAATGAGAAATCGCTGGTCAACTTTTAACCCTTATAACTTCCTAACAAAAAAAAATTGTTTCCAAAATTGTGCTGATGTAAAGTAGACATGTGGGAAATGTTATTTATTAACTATTTTGTGTCAGATAACTCTCTGTTTTAACAGAATAAAAATTCAAAATTTGAAAATTGCGAAATTTTCAAAATTTTCTCCAAATTTCCATTTTTTTCACAAATAAATGCAAAAATTAGCGACCTAAATTTACCACTAACATGAAGCCCAATATGTAATATGTCACGAAAAAAACAATCTCAGAATCGCTAGGATCCGTTGAAGCGTTCCTGAGTTATTACCTCATAAAGGGACACTGGTCAGAATTGCAAAAAATGGCAAGGTCATGAATGGGTTAAGGTCAAAATTGGCTTAGTCACTAAGGTGTTAAGCTTCTTCTATCAGTCTGTAAAAATGGACAGCACGTGGATGGCGTCCAAGTGCTGTTCGATTTTTCTTTTTTATTTATTTATTTTTTTTTTTTCATGGACCAATAGACTGGCATTAGTCAATATTGGACATATATTCATGATTTTCTGTGGACCATTTGGTCCTCAAAAGTACATGGACATGTGAATAGCCTGTAAAAGGTATGTGTTTTCTCCATGGAAACCAGAGATCAACCTCTAATATGATAAGCAGATGTAAGAATGAGGCCTTAGTGAAGTCTTCTGTGAAAATCCACAGTGGTAGGAGTTTTTCTTTCTCACTGAGTTTTTAATGTGGATTTTTCAGCCCAAATTTTCCAGTCTAAAATCTGTGAATAACTGATTTTAAAAGCTGCACCGCATGTTAATTTATGCTACTGATATTTAACACGTATGAGGATGTGATTTGGTAAAACCTCATCCAAAAGCTGCTACTCTAATACACTACGGACTTTACGCCCTGTTGGTTCTATTTTCCCGCTAACTATCCTAACCTGAATGTCTATTATGTAGGCAATGGTCAAACAGCAATCCTTCATGAGAGAGATACAATTGATCCTTCCATATAAACTTAACAAGATCACAACCACACCCACATGCAACCCAAGACTCCACTCTTGCTTCGGCTTCCTCTATGATGGAATGTCCAATCATCTTCCAGTAACATGAGAAAGTATTTGGATGCAGTGGTCATTAGATATAGGATAAAGTCCTTGTGTCAAGAGGATTGAGGGTATTCATTATTTGGGTCAGAAACTAGATGTCCATCTCAAAAACAATTGTTTGTAATCCAGTTTCACAGCGGAATATTTACTGATAGGATGCTCAATTTATACTTCAAACACCACAGGGGTTATGTACTCCCAAAGAGGCTGAAGGCACAATGCCCATTTACATGTAAGTGCTCTCTTTATTCACAGAACAAATGACCATATACCACAAGACACAATTGCTTTCCTGCCTCACAACTTTTGCAGTCCCCTTTACAGTTAGGCCTTAGGTGCTATCCTGACTTCATGGATCCGATTGGGAGTTCAATGCTCTTATAAAAACGTATCAACCAAATACCCTGTGTTTTATCATCTTTTTACTAGCACTTGCTGTTTACTGTTACTTTTTTACAACAGAGTATTTTGATACGTTTGTTTTACTGTGCTTTTCTGCGTTTCAGTCTTTTGGTGGTGTGAACACTGTCCTACAGACTTGTTCACGGTGTGCATGGCTCATGTGCTTGTATCTAATTGGTTTCTTGTTTTTGCAAGATTAGGGAGGTTTTCCACCCCTCCCTTGTGAGCCATGCACATAAAGGCCGTCCTCTGCAGCGTGTCCACATCGAACATTACCTGTCTGAATCCTTCTCATATAGGTACTATACACATGACCAGGTTTTTCAATACATCAGTTAGGGACTGCTCTGATACGGGTTACCTTGACGTTTGGTAGAGCGGCTTAGTATTCATTTTTTGCAAAAAACATATCAACCAAATACCCTGTTTTTTTATCATCTTTTTTCTAGCACTTGCTATTTACTGTTACTTTTGTACAACAGAGTATTTCTATACGTTTGTTTTACTGTGCTTTTCTGTGTTTCATTCTTTTGGTGGTGTGAACACTGTCCTACAGACTTGTTCACTGTGTGCATGGCTCATGTACTTGTATCTATACATTAGTCAAGTCATTATATACCCCGGGCCAACCATCCGCTGTGTCTCATCCCGACGCTGCCCAAATGCCGTGCGCACCCATGCCCGACACCAACAGGGGGCACCTGACAAAGCATGTGAACAAATCTCTTACCTTGTCCTTATTGGTTTTCTATTCCTTTTTTTCTCTTTTATAGTTTTTACAGATCTGGTTAATTTTAGATTTAAATAAATCGTACTTTTGTGGACACATTGATACCAAATGTGATCTAATTTTCCTTTTTTTTTTTTTTTAACACTTCTCTTTTGTTAACTAGGGTAAAGGAAGGGGATTTAAATTGTTATCCGATGATGCTTTGTTTAACTATCCCAGTAGGCAATGAGATTCAAAGGAAATAGAAAAAGAGAAAAGCTTTTAGATAGTGTAGTTAAAACACCACTCCAGCATTTTTTTTTTTTATCATTATTATTTCACTGCTGGAGTGGTGCTTTAAACCTCAGTCCCATGCCCCAGTTATATTCTTACCCTCCGGTGTCTTCATCTGTTGTCGCCACTATGGCCGGCGTTCATAGCAGATGATGATGTTTTTGGATAGCAGGGCATTGAAGAAGTAAAAAAAAAAAAGTTTTACAAAATATTAAAAAATATAAAAGTTCAAATCACCCCCCCTTTTTGCCCCATTCAAAATAAAATGATTAAAAAAAAAATCAAAACTACACATATTTGCCATCTCTGCGTTCAGAAACGCCCGATCTATCAATATAAAAATAATTAATCCTATCGGTAAACAGCGTAGTGAGAAAAAAAATATTAAACTCCAGAATTATGTTTTTCTGGTCGTCCAACATTGTACTAACAGGCACTCAAAACATCGTATCTACACCAAAATGGTATCAATAAAACATCAGTTCAACTAAAAAAAATAAGCCCTCACCCTGCCCCAGGTCTTGAAAAATGGAGACGCTAAAGGTCTGAAAATGGCTCCTTTTTTTTTTTTTTTTTTCCTTTACAACTTAAAAAAAACCCCTATACATGTTTGGTATCTGCAAACTAGAAATGACCTGGAGAATTATAATGGCAGGTCTGTTTTAGCATTTAGTAAAAAAAAAAAAAAAAAATTGTGGAATTGCTCTTTTTTGCAGTTTCAATGCAATTTGAATTCTTTTCCAGTACACTATATGGTAAAATCAATAGTGTTGTTCAAAAGCACAACTCATCCCACAAAAAAACATTGCCATATTGATTAAAAAAAAGAGAAGGGGAAAAAAACAAAAAATCCTAAGGTCATGAAGGGGTTAAAGGTGTTGGCCAGGATATTTTTTAATATTGCATGGAGTTATCTAGAATGTAAACCTAACAGTGTGTAATGTAATCTCTGATCGTATTCAACGGTTCTGCAATCCCAGCATTCAACAGTACATCTTCTGCTTCTCATTTTGGACTATTGAGAAAAGTAGAAGAGTTAAGTGCTTGCCTCAGGACTGCAAGTATGGATCTAGGAGTAAGGGCTTCTTTCCACTTGCGAGAAATACGTCTGATTCTCGCATGTAAAAGCCCAGCTCTGGCGCCGGCACTCGGGAGTGGAGTGCACGGCTGCATGTAGTTCTATGCAGCTGCTCGCTCCACTCCTGAATGCCGGCCCCAGAGCTGGGCTTTTACATGCGAGAATCAGACGTATTTCTCGCAAGTGGAAAGAAGCCCTTATGCTGAGATTGATGAATCCTAGCAGTGAGTACATTATACACTGTACCTGTAACCCGCATTCCTTCCCATTAATAACATGGTTTTTGTTTTTCTTTTGCTGTTTTGCAGATTGTGCGTTCACTGACGAGCGTGATATTTTGTGAAGCATCAACCCCTTGGGCAACGTTATTTCCATTGACACAACATAGGATGGAGAACTTTCATTCTTGGCTTCTGGCTTGAGTTGTTGCAACAGGAATGTGATCGCGTTCAGGTACAACCATCACATCAGCATCATGCATGTGTCTACACAACTGCTGGCTAGACAATTTTGGCCAACAGCTATCTAACATGGTCAGCTTTGGATCCTAGTAATGTGCCACAACCTCCAGAGCCCAGTGTTTTTTGCCAAGAAACTGTATTCCTTCCCAAAAATGACGTTGTGTTTTTTTTTTTTTTTTTTTTATGTTGAGTTCACGGATGAGCATGATATTTTGTGGATCTTGATGACCCACAAAATACCACGCTCATCCATGAGCTCAAAATCTTTGCACAAGTTTATTTCCAGTGAAGCAACATACCCAAGAATGAAAGTTCTCTGTCCTCCTTACCCCCAAGGGTGGTTTGCACGTTGATGACCGGGCCAATTTTTACAATTCTGACCACTTTCCATTTATGAGGTTATAACTCTGGAAAAATCCAACGGATCTTGGCGATTCTGAGACTGTTTTCTCGTGACATATTGGACTTCATGTTAGTGGTAAAATTTCTTCGATCTAAGGCTACTTTCACACTTGCGTTTTATCGCGCAGCGCATCGTGCGCTATCGGACGCATGCGCAATGTTCCCCTATCTTTAACATTGCGGGCGCAGGGTCTAGCGCTTGCACGCGTTCATGTACGTTTGTCGTGCGCTGCGCATATTCCCGGTGTGCGCCCATACGCGCTAGACGCTACATGTTGCATTTTTTTTTTTCGGTCCACCGCTCTAAAAAAACGCGTGCGCACGTGTGCGCATGCTACGCGCAAAAAATAACATTGCAGTCTATGGGGGCGCTGGCGTGCGCATGGCTTTGCGCTCGTCAGCGCTTTTGCACGCACACGATTTTTCTGTAAATGATGGAGCCAGAGATGAGGAGCCAGAGATGATGGAGCCAGAGATGATGGAGACAGATGTTAGATGATAGAGACAGAGATGATAGAAATGTGACACATAGACAACGCATGCGCCAAAAAAACGCAAACGCATGCAAAAACGCATGAAATCGCAGACAAACGCTGCTTTTTTTTGTCGAAATGTTCATGCTTATTCGACTAAAAATCGCAGCGTTTACAAGCTTTTGCATGCGCTTTTTTAATGCGCTTCATGTGCGCTCGAAACGCAGCGCAAAAAAACGCAAGTGTGAAAGTATTCTAACTTGTATTTATGAAAAAAACGGAAATATGGCGAAAATTTTGCAATTTTCAAAATTTTAATTTTTATGCCCTTAAAACAGAAATATGTCACACAAAATAGTTAATAAATAACATTTCCCACATGTCTACTTTACATTAGCACAATTTTGGAAACAAATTTTTTTTTTTTTGTTAGGAAGTTATAAGGGTTAAAAGTTGACCAGCGATTTCTCATTTTTACAACAAAATTTACAAAACCATTTTTTTTTTTTAGGGTTAACCTCATATTTGAAGTCACTTTGAGGCTAAGTGCACCGATCAGGAATAATTGCGTTTTTTTCGCGGTTTTTTTCCGCTATTTTCCGCGGTTAAACCGCGAACAAAACGCAAGCATTAAGCATTCTATACGTTTTAATTGATTCCGCATGTTTTGTACACATGTTGCGGTTTTTTCCGCGAAAAAAACCGCTTAGCGGAAAAAAAAGCAACATGTTCATTAATTTAGCGTAACCGCGGTGATTCCGCCGCCATAGGAATGCATTGAACCGCTTACTTTCCGCATGTGGCTATGCCCACTATGCGCAATGTAAGCGGTTCATGTGCGGATGGTACCCAGGGTCTGGAGCAGAGGAGACTCTCCTCCAGGCCCTGGGTACCATATCCCTGGTAAAACAATAATTAAAATAAAAAATAATGATATTCTCACCTTCGGCGGCCCCCGCAGCCTTCCCGCGGCCCCGCAGCCTTCCCGCCTTCAGCGACGCTCCCGGCAACTTCCGGTCCCAAGAGTCCTTTGCGAGAATCACCCAGATGGCATAGCGGTCTCGCGAGATGCACGTCATCGGTGTGATTTGTTGCAAAGCACTCCTGGGACCGGAGTTGCCGGGAGCGTTCGCTGAAGGCGGGAAGGCTGCGGGGGCCGCCGGAAGGTGGAGAATATCATTATTTATTATTTTTTTTATTATTTTTACATTAGATCTTTTTACTATTGATGCGGCATAGGCGGCATCAATAGTAAAAAGTTGGTCACACGTGTCAAACATTATGTTTGACTCGTGTGACCAACCTGTCAATCAGTTTTCCAAGCGATGCTACAGATCGCTAGGAAAACGCTAGCATTCTGCAAGCTAATTACGCTTGCAAAACGCTATTATTCTGGCGGGAATCAGCATAAAAAAAACGTGCGTATTTCCTGCGGGAGAAGTGCGGGATTGCCGCGGAAATTTCCGCGGCAATTCCGCAACGTGTGAACTTAGCCTGAGGGGTCTATATGGCAGAAAATTCCCAAAAGTGACAC
>JARQOD010000003.1:265033880-265049686 GCA_033576555.1 Oophaga sylvatica | reverse complement strand
CTTCTCACAATTGTACTTACAGGGCATGACAGGTGATGTCAACAATGCTTCACTCCAGCAGTAAAGATGTATATCTTTGTACCGTGTTAGCCAATAGATAGAAAAATATTTAGACTTCTAACACAACACAAGACCGGTACACCCCGTGCTAATAAGTAAACTATCTTTAACAAACCCTGCCAAGATTCGCTCTTTAATTATGTAGCCTATGTACTTGTTAAATATCCCAATATAGCTGAGATGGGCCCTGTGTCAGACCTACTAAAAAATACATTTACTGTTTTTACATACATTTACTGGGGTCTTTTATACAGATCCTGCTAGAAATGAGTAAAACTTCTTATATACTGGAGTCTGTATTTCCTCCAAACTTTTACATACATATAAAACAAGCCTTATATACTGAATAATACTATAGAATAAAAACCTTTTAGTCTGTACTACACTCTCTGCTAGAAAATACCTTTACATTTACTGGCTCATTAATTCACTAAACTTATATACTGAATGTCTGTATTTCACTAAAAATCCTTATATACTGAAGTCTGTATTTCACTAAAACACCACAGACTAATCAAACACACAAGGAAATGAATAAAATATAAATAGAGACAAATAATTCATGAATCACTTTGATAGAACTTCCCAGATTCAGCAGTCTTGATTTCCCAGGCAGATCAATCTGACAGGGAGACGGATTAAATGATAGGGGGCGTGACGACCTGTCAGATTTGAGTTTGACGAAAGGTATACCTCCTATACTACTCAAGTGGAACCCCAAGAAGTTGGACCTCAGGAAGAAGGATCCCCTGCAGAAGTTGAGCCAGTTCACCCAACTCCCAGTATACTTGCCAGATCCCTAGAGAGGCTAAGGCAGTACTATAACTTACCTGCACGCAGGGATAACAGGGTAACTGATACCTCACCTACCACCACACCACGTAGGTCAGTACGCATAACAAGGGGGAAATTACCTGTTAGGTACAGAGAGTAGGACCTAACACATGTACATAATTATCAAGAACCAATGTACATAAATGTATATATTTTTGGTTATACTATGCTTTATTATATTGTTATTTATTAACCTGTTTTCCCTTTTGATGTTGGAACAAGTAAATGGACATTATTTTTACTTGTTTTCTCTACCCCTTTTGAGCATCCTTTTCCAAAAGAGACTGGGACTTTTAAGGTTGCTCAACTCCTCAACCCATCATTATGTTAATGTATGTAGTTATTTGTTTACCGTTATGTAACCGTTCAAGAGTGCCTTACCTCCTGCAAAGGAAGAGTTGTTTATATATTGTTATTTTGTTATTTGTTTTCGTATTTCAGCCCCGGAGTGCTGAGTTCTACTAGGGGGGAATGTGGAGCCCAGCTGTGACTGAATCCACATCTTCCAGAAGGGTGCACCGACAGAAGATCCCACTAGAGGTCATTATGCACACACACATGCAGCTTACCTAAAAAGACCATTAGAGGGAGCTGTGTAAGACGTATAAAAACCAGTTTTAGTTTCAGTTTGCCTCAGAAGAGAAGAGATCAGACAGAGACAGATCTCAGATCTCCTTAAGACATCAGAGGAGAGAAGTGCAGAGCTGTCCAGTCAGTTCAACTTGAGTAAGTGGAGGCTAGTACGAGGGAGAAGGAATCACTTTAGCCTAGTCAGAGCTGAATCTGAAGTATAGCTCAGTGGAAAGCGTGCCGACGCTTAGAGAGCGGCGAAGAGGCAGCTCACCAACTGCCAGCGTGTGTGATAATAGGAGTACCTAGATAGGTCGAAGGCGAGTGGAAGTTAATGAGACCGAGGAGCCTTAATAGCTCATCTCAGCAAGTGTTGCCGGACACCGGGGTCCGAGCCTACAGGGATCTCCACGACCCATTAGGAGAACACCGGAGTTCCTGGAGGACTACAAGTCCAAGGAGTACCACCGAGCTGATACGTAGCAGGATCAGGAGGACGGAGTCCGGCTCGGCCGGGCCATCAATGACCCTGTCCTTTCAGAGAGAAGATCCAATAACAAAGTCAGCCAGGTACAAGACAGAGGCTAAGCTAGGCCCAGCTACACGCAGGCCAGAACTTATTACAAAAAGGTAGAAAACAGGAGGCCACACACCTATTAAGTGGAGGAATCTGGATGTGCACCCTTCACCCTATAGTGCTCCGGGACATCCCTGCAACATCTACAAGTAAAGGTATGAAAAGAGACTGAACTGTGTGTCACTGCTTATTTGCCTGCATTCTGCACCACCATAGACTTCAAGGGAAAAGTCTCGCCTGTGGGAGACTCACCATCTTGCTGCCCCATAACATCCCCTTAGAAGATCCATATTGCAGCGCTGGTCAAATTGATCAGATACCACAGGTGGCATCACGAACTAATCTTATATAATCCCCTGTAAATATCCCCCATTGCATGACCGCCCAGGGCCACGGACCGAGCTCTGCTGCCAGTGACATCCCCATAGACTTCCATGGGCTCGGTGCCGAGTGTCCCATAGCCCTGGTACCCACATTTGGTGTGGTGCGCGTCACACACCTGACCCAACCTCTACTTATACGCCTTGGAGGTGCTGCCATGCCCTGCCACGAGTGTGTTGTCTGAGCGGGTTTTTAGTTTGGCAGGTGTAATCATAATGGATAAGCACACACACCTGTCAACGGAAAATCCAGACAGGCTGACTCTTCTAAAATTGAACAAATGCTGGATTTCCTAATGTGACGGATTGCACAGGGGAATGGGGTGGCGACTTCGCTCAGCTCGGGGGAGGGGAGAGAAGGATCAAGCAGGGATCGCCTCTCTGGCCCCACCACTTGCCCCATGTCAGTCAAGGAATTGCACCGAGTGCAAATAGTCGCCAGAAAGGCTTTCCTTATAGGCACGAGTTACTCAGGCACTCCCAGTGAGGGGGGATATACATCACCAGTACAGGCTGTGATATATATATATATAAACCTACCAGCCGTCACTGCCAGAGTTCCTCACTAAAATACCTTATTCTGCCACCAGTTCCTCATTCGAAATAAGCCCCGCCTGACAGCAGGCTATTGGGTCAGAAACCAACCCTGGGGGTAGCGTATAATATAACCAACAGAGAGTGCAGATGTGGGGATTTGTGTATCAAGATAAAAGAGCAGCCCAAGATTAATTTTATATTTAATTGCTGAAAAGTTGCACTAGAAATATACAGGGAAGCTTAGCGACAATGACCCCAGATGACGAAGCATCACGCGAGACGGCTATGTCATCTGGGGTCATTGTCGCTAAGCTTCTCTAGGAACGGGATTGGCCAGGAGCATCACTGAGAGGCGGGAAGGCTGCGGGGGCCGCCGGAAGGTGAAAATATCTCTATTTTTTATTTTAATTATTGTTTTAATATGGATATGGTACCCAGGGCCTGGAGGAGAGTCTCCTCTCCTCCAGACCCTGGGTACCATCCGCACATGAACCGCTCACTTTGCGCATGGTGGGCATAGCCACATGCAAAAAGTAAGCGGTTCAATGCATTCCTATGGCGGCGGAATCGCCGCGATTCCGGAAAAAGAATGAACATGCTGCGTTTTTTTCCGCGATGCATTTTTTTCGCGGAAAAAACGCAACATGTGCACAAAAATTGCAGAATGCATTCTACTAGTAGGATGCTTAATGCATGCGTTTTTTCAGTGGAAAACTGCTGCAAAAACGCTAAAAAAACGCGAAAAATCCTCAACATGTGCACATAGCCTTAAAAGGCCTAGAGATTCGAATTTTCACCATATAGACGTGATATTGAACCAACTAGATACATTAAAAACGTAATTAACATTAGTAAACATACTCTTTCACTAACAGATATACTGTTATTAGAGAAAGGCCTATCTTTTTCACCAGCTGCTAGTCTTGACGTATTTACGATTATTAAAGATCTCCACCTTTTTGCATGTTCTCTAATTTTTAAGAAGCATTTTCATATCCTAATCTCCTTTGTTTGTTTCCGACAGAGGAGGAACAAGCCGCCATACGCACGTTAGAGGAACTCTCTGCTGAAAGTAATCAAACCAAAGGAGGTAAGATTCCCCTGCTATCAGACCATGTTCTAGGAAATTTCCCCCTTTGTCATCTTGCTCAAACATTGACCTGTTTGTGCAGATTGTCACATGTGACATACAAAAAATGCCACGTCACATCTAAATGACAATCTGACCACTGAAGAGAGGGGACGTCTGCAACACCTTGTGGATCTTCCAGATGTGGTGTACAAGCAGGCGGACAAGGGGGGCAATATTGTCATTTGACCTAAAATTGACTATGAGAGAGAAGCATTTAGGCAACTTAATGGCAAATCATGTTGTAGCAATATGTTATATGCTGAGCCGCCTCTAGGGGTCTCACTACCTGGATGTATTCAGAGGATAGAGAGGAGGGACTCGTTGGTAAGAGCATGAGACAGGAAGCATTCATGTAATGTGGCTGAGAGAACGTGCACACAATAAAAGTAACCCGTTACCACAATCGTGTCAGAGGCATAAACAAGAAATAGAACATGGTGGCAGCAGGGCTGAACCTATAAAGAACAAGTGGACAGACAATCCAGGCAGCTTGTGGTACAAAGCTCAACTGTAAGTACAGTGCCCACAGTACAGCATTATGGAGAGCGCACTAAAACCTCCTCAGAGACTAGACATCATGTCCTCAAATCTATCGCAGACCTGGAGACATTGGAAGGAGGAGTTTACTCTGTATGTGGATCTTACAGTAGACACCAATGATCAGAAGCGTAAGGTGAAGCTCTTCTACTATCTGATTGGAGAAAAAGGCAGAGAACTTGCTCAGACCCTGATCCAGGACGGTACGGACAGTCTGGCAGACATTGTACAGGCATTTGATAAGCACTGTGACCCCAAGAAGAATGAGACAGTGGAAAGATTTAAGTTTTTCACCAGAAATCAGGAGATGGGAGAGAATATAGACGCATATGTGACTGAGCTGAAAAGACTGGCAGCAACATGCAGCTTTGGAGATATCAGAGATTCTCTTATCAGAGATAGAATAGTGTGCGGCATCAGAGAGACACAGCTAAGAGAGAGACTGCTGAGAGAAGGGGAGTTAACCCTAGAGAAATGCATGCAAATAAGCAGAGCTGCAGAGCTAACAAGAGACAGCCTGAAGATGATGGCAGACACCACTGAGGAGCCAGTACATGCAGTAACCATGAGAGGAAAAGCAGAGCACCAAGCGAGAACAGTCCAATGCAGATACTGTGGCAGGAGACAAAGAGAAGTGTCCAGCATATGGACAAAGCTGCAGGACCTGTGGTAAGATGAATCATTTTGCAGCTCTCTGCAGACTTAAGCCCTTTAAAAAGCACAGAGAAATTCACAGTGTGACACAGGACAATGACAGTGACAGTGCAGAAGATATTACATGGATACAGCTACAGTCTGCAACAGAGAATATCAATACAGTCAGACAGCTGTTGTGAATGGACTTGAAATGAGTTCTGAGCAGAGGCTCCCTCTGGTGGTTACAAGCGGTACTGGACTGTCCAGTGAAGATTGTGAGGAGTGGGAATCAGGTGTTACTGACTGGTCTTATATAAGGGAGTCGCCTTCCCATCAGGGTTGCCGGTGATCAATTGTTCTGGTCTCAATCCTTGAGTCCTGTTTCCTTTGTAGCCTGCTGTGTCGTGTCTGCATCTCCTGCTAACAGATAAGACATTTTCTTCTTTTTGTTTTTGTGCTTGATTTTTGCATTTTATCCTGCACTTCTGTGGGGGCCTTCAGGGTCCCCTCCGGGGGCTTTGCCCTCTCAGTTTAGTTCAGCCACTGATGTTTGTACTTTTGCTTTTTCCAGTTTTTTCAGTGGCTGCTGTTTTGATTTTGTTACACCAGAGAACTAATTTAGGTGGTAGAGGTCGTGTGATCTCAGGTGATTTTGAAATTAGTAGAGTTGGTGCTTTTCAGGGTTTTTTGGGATTGCAGTAAGTGTCCTTCCTATCCTTTTCTATTTAGGTAGTTTGGGCCCCAACGTTTGCTCATACTATTTTCTGTCTGTGTCAGTATTTCATCTTGTCTAACCGTCATTACATGTTTGGGGGCTTTCTATGTTCTTTGGGGATCTGCTCCGGGGCAGATAGCTTTCCTCTTTCTATCTTTAGGTGTAGTTAGTTTATCAGGCTGTGACGAGGCGTCTAGGACCAACGTAGGAACGCTCCACGGCTGCCTCTAGTTGTGGTGGTTAGTCAGGGTACTGCAATCTCATAGATTCCAACTTCTCTGGTGTATTGCCTTTTTTACCTGCACTCCTCAGCTACCGAAACATAACAGTATCACCGGCCTAAAAATTGAAAATTGTATGGTACTCACAGAAGGGAAAAAATATTGTGAAAGAAAAAAGGTTGTCAGAGTTGTCAGAGATATTTTTCTGTTTGTTGCATTTTTTTTTTTTCCCTCTGTATCTCTGGGTGCTGGGGAGGATTTTTTTTTCTCTCAATGGAGTTTGCACAGTTGTCTGGCCATGTGGATCAGCTTGCCACTGAGGTTCGGAGTATTGCTGCCTATCTTGCTAGGTTGCCTGTTGTGGAACCTAGGATTCCCATGCCAGATTTGTTTTTAGGGGATCGAGCTAAGTTTCAGAATTTCAAAAATAATTGTAAATTGTTTTTTGCCTTAAAATCTAAGTCCTCAGGGAACGCAGAGCAGCAGGTTCAAATTGTCATCTCTCTCCTGCGCGGCGATCCTCAGGATTGGGCTTTTTCCCTGACACCTGGGGATCCTGTTTTGAGTGATGTTGATGCATTTTTTCAGGCTTTGGGGTTATTGTACGATGAGCCTAATGTCACTGATCAAGCTGAAAAAGCCTTGTTGGCATTAAATCAGGGTCTTGATGACGCTGAGTTATACTGTCAGAGATTCCGTAGGTGGGCAGTCCTGACCAAGTGGAATGACGACGCTTTGGCGGCCCTTTTTCGGAAGGGTCTGTCAGATAATGTAAAGGATATTATGGTGGGATTCTCTGTCCCCTCTGGTCTCAATGATTCTATGTCATTAGCGATTCAAATTGACAGACGTTTGCGTGAGCGGAGAAGTATGCGTGGAATGGTGTTGCCTTGTGAACCTGCTTCTGAACCCATGCAGTGTGATAGAGTGGTGTCTGGGGCACAGCGTCATGAGTTTCGAAAGCGCAATGGGTTATGTTTCTACTGTGGTGATGCCTCTCATGCTATTTCAGTCTGCCCTAAGCGGGGAAGACGTTTTGCACGCTCAGTTGTCTTGGGTAGTGTTCAGACTAAGTTTTTATTAACTGTCACTCTGATATGCCTCTCTGTCCTCATTTTCTGCTCAGGCTTTCGTTGATTCTGGAGCAGCTATTAACCTGATGGATTATGATTTTGCTAAACGTTGTGAGTTTCCCTTGATACCCCTACAGAAGTCTATTCCCCTACTGGGGATCGATTCTACCCCTTTGGCTGAGAATAAACCTCAGTTCTCTACTCAGGTGATAATGAGGGTTGAACCTGATCATCAGGAGTGCTGTAAATTTTTGGTTCTGTATAATCTGCATGATATTATCGTACTGGGCTTCCCTTGGTTGCAGTCTCATAATCCTGTTTTGGATTGGAAATCTGTGTCTGTAACCAGTTGGGGCTGCCAATGTGTTAATACCAACACTCCTGTTTTTTCTGCCTCTCCCAGGCTCAGGATGTTCCTGACTTTTTGATTGATTTTTCTGATGTGTTTAGCGAAAGTAAATCTGCATCCTTGCCTCCCCATAGGAGCTATGACTGCGCTATTGAATTAGTGCCTGGTAGTAAATTCCCTAAAGGTCGCCTTTTTAACTTGTCTGTACCTGAACATGACGCTATGCGGTCTTATATCATGGAATCATTGGAGAAGGGTCATATCAGACCATCCTCTTCACCCTTAGGTGCCGGTTTTTTCTTTGTGGCCAAAAAGGATGGTTCATTAAGGCCGTGTATTGATTATCGTCTTTTGAACAATATTACTGTAAAATATCAATACCCGTTACCTTTGATTTCTGACCTGTTTTCCAGGGTGAAAAACGCTACTTGGTTTACCAAGCTTGACCTCAGGGGGGCATATAACCTTATTCGCATTAAGCACGGGGATGAATGGAAGACGGCATTCAATACCCCTGAGGGGCATTTTGAGTACCTTGTGATGCCCTTTGGGCTCACTAATGCTCCTTCTGTCTTCCAGTCCTTCATGAATGACATTTTCAGGGATTTTGTGGATAAATTTCTGATTGTTTATTTGGATGATATCTTGATTTTTTCTAATGACTGGGACTCTCATGTGAAACATGTTCGAACTGTATTCCAGATTTTGAGAGAGAATGCTCTGTATGTGAAGGGATCAAAGTGTCTTTTTGGCGTACAGAGGATCTCATTTCTGGGATTCATTTTGTCCCCATCTGTTATTGAAATGGACCCGGTCAAGGTTCAGGCCATCTGTGATTGGGTCCAACCTACTTCATTAAAGGCTCTTCAAAGATTTTTGGGTTTTGCCAATTTTTATCGTAAATTTATTGGTAATTTCTCGGTTATTGTTAAACCATTGACTGATTTGACCAGAAAGGGTTCTGATGTGGTGAATTGGCCTCCTGAGGCAGTCTCTGCATTTCAGGAACTTAAGCAGAGATTCACTTCTGCTCCTGTTCTACGGCAGCCTGATGTTTCTCTGCCATTTCAGGTGGAGGTTGATGCCTCTGAAATTGGGGCAGGTGCCGTTTTGTCCCAAAAAGATCCAGAGACCTCTAAAAGTAACCCTTGTGCCTTTTTCTCTCGAAAATTTTCTCCTACTGAACGTAATTATGACGTGGGTAATCGGGAGTTACTGGCCATGAAGTGGGCTTTTGAAGAGTGGAGACATTGGCTGGAGGGAGCCAAACATCAGGTTGTGGTCCTTACGGACCATAAGAATCTGGTTTATCTGGAATCTGCCAAGCGACTCAATCCTAGACAGGCCAGGTGGGCCTTGTTTTTTAGACGTTTTAATTTTGTGGTTTCCTTTCTTCCTGGCACTAAGAATGTTAAGGCGGATGCCCTCTCGAGGAGTTTCCGTGCGACTCTCCTGAGTTATCTGATCCTTCTGTTATTTTGAAAGAGGGTGTAGTTCTTTCCGCCATCTCACCCAATTTGAGACTGGCTCTGGAAGGGTGTCAGGAGGATAAACCCGAGCGCTGCCCTGTTGGAAAATTGTTTGTCCCGGACCAGTGGAAAATGAGTGTGATGTCTGAGATTCATTGTTCCGCGTTGGCTGGGCATCCCGGAATTTTTGGTACCAGAGACTTGGTTAGTCAGTCCTTTTGGTGGCCTACCTTGTCTCGTGATGTCAGGGAATTTGTGCAGTCCTGCGGGACTTGCTCTCGCTCCAAGCCTTGCTCTCGCTCTAGTGGTTTGTTGATGCCATTGCCTGTGCCCAAGAGACCATGGACCCATATCTCTATGGATTTCATTTCCGACCTCCCTGTTTCTCAGAGAATGACCGTCATCTGGGTGATTTGTGATAGGTTTTCCAAGATGATACATCTTGTGCCATTGCCTAAGTTGCCTTCCTCCTCTGAATTGGTGCCTTTGTTCCTTCAGCACGTGGTTCGTTTACACGGCATTCCTGAGAACATTGTGTCTGACAGAGGAGTCCAGTTTGTTTCCAGATTTTGGAGGACCTTTTGTTCTAAACTTGGTGTTCAATTGTCTTTCTCCTCGGCGTTTCATCCTCAGACCAATGGTCAAACTGAGAGAACAAACCAGACATTGGAGACTTATCTAAGATGCTTTGTGTCTGCTGATCAGGATGACTGGGTCTCTTTTTTGCCTTTGGCTGAGTTTGCTCTTAATAATAGGGCTAGCTCTGCCACTTTGATGTCTCCATTTTTCTGTAATTCTGGGTTTCAAGAGAAAAGGGATGTTCCAGCTCCTTAAAATTTCAAAATTTTATTCATCCATTTGGTATAAAATACAGAGTGGTATATGCTCCATGATGGAGGCCGCATACAGCAACGCGTTTCGATCAGACGATCTTCATCAAGGCTGCTATACATATGTGAAACATGCAAACCTATATATAACTCACGGACCAATGAAAATACACAGTCGGGATTTTTTTGATTCGCAAACCCCGTGGTATCATTTCTTTTGTGAGATAATTTTGGAGCGTAGTTTGATCCCACCAGAGTCTGGTTTCAAGCAGCATCAGCTGCTCCAATTTGTCCACAGTGGTATTGAGATCTGGTGTGTCATCTAAAGCATTGGGATCATTAGAAAAAACCAAAGCAGCTTTTTTGGTTCTATCCTTAAACAGATTTGTAGCCATATTGTGAAAATATATATCTTTTTCACAATATGGCTACAAATCTGTTTAAGGATAGAACCAAAAAAGCTGCTTTGGTTTTTTCTAATGATCCCAATGCTTTAGATGACACACCAGATCTCAATACCACTGTGGACAAATTGGAGCAGCTGATGCTGCTTGAAAACTACGCTCCAAAATTATCTCACAAAAGAAATGATACCACGGGGTTTGCGAATCAAAAAAATCCCGACATGTGTATTTTCTGAGGAGTTTAATGTTGAATGGAACCAAATTTTGAGTACATGTTCTGCCAACCTCATGAAGTTAATTGTGAAATATGAAGATGTTAAACTAAAAGAGGTGCAAGAGCAAATGGATACAATCAATACTGCTCTAATTGAATTTAAGAACATGACACAGTTTGATTCTGCGTTGTCCAAAGTTCAGGACAAAGTGTCTATCTTGGAGAAAGAAATAATGGACAGAAAAAAACGCAAGTTTGCACGAGATACTAAAGATTACTCCATGAATAAAGTTTATGAATGGGGCAAATGGGAGTATACACCAAGAACTCCAAGATCCATTTTGAAATGCAACCATGCTCGGAATAAGCCAACTAATAAACCACATGTTTTTTTCACATCATCTGAACCTGAATCGTCTGACAATTTAAGTGCTTCGGATGCATCACTAAATGATGTCCCCTCTACTAGTTCCAGCAATAATTACCGCCATTCAAAAAACGCAAAAGGCGGGGGGGCAGGAAACATCGCAAAGGATCAAGGAATGATCACACGTCGGAAGAAAAGTTTTTTCAAGTAAAAGAGAATAGAAATGTTCTGAATTTATCTTCAGTCACTTTGACGAATATGCAACGGGAAGTTCTATCTCTGGGCTTGAACTTTGTGCCTGATCTAAATTTTGACCTTTTCCAAACCATTTTGGACGTAAACAAATTTGTTAGAAATCTTACTATCAAGAAACATTTTTTTTTCCATGAAAATCTCCTCTGTTAATGAATTTGCAGAGTTAGATTTCAGAGAACAAGTTTCATTAAATATATTACAGAATTTATCATCAGAATCGAATGAGTCATCTAATCCAAGAATTTCTGTGTCTCATTTTAAAATAAAAAATCCATCATTTTATCCAATTCAATCCAGATCTGAAAATATGGATAAATTTTAAGAAATAGTTGAAAGGGAGTTAAGAAAGTTGCACAATAATGTAAAAAGCCAAAATGGATATAAAATATAAACCAAATTTGTCTTATAATCACAAAACAGCCTTGGAGGAGTTGAGAAATATGTCTGAAATTATCATTAAAATGTCGGACAAAGGTGGAGTGGTTGTTGTGATGAATAAAAATGATTATCACGATAAAATGATGGAACTTTTACAAGACAGAGACACTTATGAGAAATTAGATAGTAATCCATCTATCAAATTTAAATCTGAAGCTGATAATATCATCAAAGAGGGTCTCACTTTGGGAGTGATAACTAAGAAGCAAGCAGAATATTTAGAAGTCTCACATCCGATACTTCCAATTATGCATGGGTTACCGAAAATTCACAAGGAGAAAAAAATCCCTCCGATGAGACCAATTGTTTCGGGCATCGGTTCATCTAATGAACACTTGGGAGAATGGGTGGACTCTCTGTTACAACCCCTGGTGCGCAGGACTCCTGGCTTCATCAAAGATTCGAAAGACGTCCTTAGAATGTTTTCAAATAGAATTTGGAGCAGTAGTCGGCAGTAGTCATCCTAAGCATACGATCAAATCTATTCCTTTGGGCGAGTACATCAGAATTAAGAGAAATTGTAGCTCACAGACTAATTTGGAGGAACAGTTTAAAATGGTAGATGACAAATTGATTAACAGAAATTATCCGCGTTGGATGATAAATAGAGCTCGGCGAATTGTAACCCTGAGGGAACGTGATAATCTCATCAACTCTGATGGGGAAGTTTTACGATCGCCGAATAGCGATCCATTTTGCGATCGTTCTTTTGTTAGTCTGCAGTTTAGCCCACAATTTGGAGAAATTAAAAAGATTATCAATACGTTTCTACCGATCTTATATGAGGATGACACTTTATGTGAAATTTTACAACCAGGTGTAAACATTATAGCCAGAAAGGCTCCATCCATAGGCAATAGGGTTTCCCCCAGTATGTTTCATGCTCATATTAAAAATGATACATGGTTAAAATTTAAGGGCTTTTTCAAATGTGGCGCAAATAATTGTAGGACATGCAAACATGCTTTAGTCACCAAATCCTTTAGTAATAATAACCAATCTGTTAGTTATGATATCAAACAGTATATTAATTGCAATTCAACGCATGTGGTCTATAAGATCAATTGTGTTTCTTGTAGCCTGTCATACGTGGGGTGCACAACTAGAAAATTAAAAACAAGGATTTCGGAGCATCTATCTGACATTGGAAATACGACTAATCGAAATCGAAATGTATCGGCGGCTTCTAAACATTTCATTCTTTCTCACGATCGCAATACCACGTCCTTCCAGGTTAGCGCCATAGAAAGAGTCACTAAATCTGTGCGAGGTGGGGATGTCGCTAAACTTCTGCTGACTAGGGAAGCTTTTTGGATCTTTTCCTTAAATACGAGATATCCAAATGGATTAAACAAAAGAAACGAGTTAATGTATCATTATAATTATTGATTATGATCTCTTGCCATATTGTTGTTGTTTTTTAATGCTTGTTTTTTGTAATTTTAATGATGTTAATGCATTGTCTTAAAAGGACCTTTTGATTATTTATGATCGCAACTTACCTTCCAGGACCTTCAGTTTATCATGTGATTGTCAATTTGAATTTCATTGGTCCGTGAGTTATATATAGGTTTGCATGTTTCACATATGTATAGCAGCCTTGATGAAGATCGTCTGAGCGGCAACCAATCACATTTGCAAGCAAAGCGCTAACACCGACAGAGCAGGGATATGCCCAAATCGAAAAGGAGTTACTAGCTGTGGTGTTTGGAATGGAAAGGTTTCATCAGTACACATACGGTCGACAGGTAACAGTACAGTCCGATCACAAACCGTTGGAGAGCATTACAAAAAAACCACTACTAAATGCACCAAAGAGACTGCAGCGCATGCTTCTGCGACTTCAAAAATATGATTATGAAATTGGATATTGTCCAGGAAAAGACTTGTTGATTGCAGATACTCTAAGCAGAACATACTTACCCAACTCAGAGGATAAAGGACAAGAAATGGACAACATCAATATGTGTGATTATCTTGCAGTATCTAAAGATAAACTGAAACAAATACAGACCTTCACAGAAAAAGATAAAACACTACAGATATTAAAAACTGTGATCCTGCAGGGCTGGCCAAAATATAAGCAGCATGCCCCAAAGGAAGTTGCTCCATTCTTCCATATACGAGATGAACTGTCAGTACACCAAGGAATCATCATAAAGGGAGAAAGGGCAGTGATACCGGAGACTCTGAGAAGAGACATACTACAGAAATTACACTCGTCCCACTTGGGCATTGAAGGATGTTTGCGGCGAGCAAGAGAATCAGTTTATTGGCCGGGTATGAATGATCACATAAAAAGTTACATAGCACAATGTGAGATATGTGCGTCCGGCGGGGATAAACAACCGAAAGAGCCATTGCAACCGCATGCCGTTCCAAATAGACCATGGTCAAAAATAGGAATAGATTTGTTCACATTGGAGGAAAGAGAATACCTGGTAACTGTGGACTATTTTTCTAATTTTTGGGAAGTGGACCATTTGAAGGATACAAGAGCAAGAACAGTTATTAAAAAACTCAAGGCTCATTTTGCCAGATATGGGATTCCAGAGATTGTTTTTACTGATAATGCCGCTCAATTTAGGTCAGAAGAGTTCAAGGAGTTCAGCAAGTTATGGGAATTTGAACACAATACATCATCTCCTGGATATCCTCAAAGCAATGGCAAAGCGGAATCAGCGGTGAAAACAGCAAAGAAGTTGATTAAGAGAGCGAAACAGGCAGGGACAGATGTATATCTATCTATACTGGACCACAGAAACACACCTTAACAAGGTCTAGACAGCAGCCCAGCACAGAGGCTTCTGAGTAAACGGACAAGGACACTCATACCAACAGCTAGTCGTCTTCTGAAGCCAAATCTGGTGAGGGGAATGAGGTCAAAACTAAAGAAAAATCAGGATAGACAAGCATTCTATTATAATCAGTCGGCAAAAGATCTACCAGAACTGAGACAAAATGACAACATCAGGATGCAGCCGAGCAAATATGACAAACAATGGAGAAAAGCAAAGGTGCTCCAGAAACTAGGACCTAGATCCTACGAGATTGTGACAGAGGAGGGAAGAAAACTAAGGAGAAATCGGAGACATCTGAGGAAAACGCAAGAAGGATCTGATACATGGTCATATGAACAGTATCCTCATATCCAAGATGAGGAAACAGCAAGTCTAAGCAGAGAGGCTACAGGGATGGCCCAGGTTCAGTGTGGAGATTCCGGTCGGAGACAGGCAATACCAGATGCGGTAACGCCCGAATCGAGAGAACCACCGAATAGTGGCAGTAGCGCATCGTATGTTACTAGATCGGGCAGAATGATCACAAAGCCAGCACACCTCAAGGACTATATATACAACCAAGTATTTTAAAGTATCTTAATAGCATGATGCTTGCCAGTTATGTTTATGTCACCAATATCTTGAATATTGAAATGTTCACATGTATGTTAGTTATATTAGCTTAGTTATTTCTTCAGTTAAAAGACAAAGGATGTAGCAATATGTTATATGCTGAGCCGCCTCTAGGGGTCTCACTACCTGGATGTATTCAGAGGATAGAGAGGAGGGACTCGTTGGTAAGAGCATGAGACAGGAAGCATTCATGTAATGTGGCTGAGAGAACGTGCACACAATAAAAGTAACCCGTTACCACAATCGTGTCAGAGGCATAAACAAGAAATAGAACACATGTTACAAAAAATTTACTTTTAACCCCTTGTCCGCCTACTTGTCCCAATTGAAAAATATTATCACCAGGGCAGTGGATGGTGGGGTAATTACCAAGGATCTGGCGACCACCCTTATGATGGTGGAGCCCACCATTTCCACATTCTATCTATTGCCTAAGATCCACAAGTGTGCGCATTCGTCCCCAGGTCGTCCAATTATATTGGGCAGGGGAAATTTCCTAGAAAATGTAAACCAGTGGATAGATTCTAAACTTCAACCATTAGTTGAAGAATTACCTTCTTTTTTAAAAGATACAGGGGCACTCCTTCGAAAAGTTGACAATCTCCACCTGGAGAAGGACACTATGATGGTGACAGCGGACGTAGAGTCACTGTACACCAGTATACGTCATCAGGATGGACTTAGAGCTACAGAGTTCTTCTTAAGTGCGTCGGCCCTCCCTGGGAACATTAAAAAACTTTTGATTGAATTATTAGAATTCTCTTTGACTCATAATTTTTTTGTTTTCAAGGTGTC
>JARQOD010000003.1:264953950-265033780 GCA_033576555.1 Oophaga sylvatica | reverse complement strand
AAAAGGACCTTTTGATTATTTATGATCGCAACTTACCTTCCAGGACCTTCAGTTTATCATGTGATTGTCAATTTGAATTTCATTGGTCCGTGAGTTATATATAGGTTTGCATGTTTCACATATGTATAGCAGCCTTGATGAAGATCGTCTGAGCGGCAACCAATCACATTTGCAAGCAAAGCGCTAACACCGACAGAGCAGGGATATGCCCAAATCGAAAAGGAGTTACTAGCTGTGGTGTTTGGAATGGAAAGGTTTCATCAGTACACATACGGTCGACAGGTAACAGTACAGTCCGATCACAAACCGTTGGAGAGCATTACAAAAAAACCACTACTAAATGCACCAAAGAGACTGCAGCGCATGCTTCTGCGACTTCAAAAATATGATTATGAAATTGGATATTGTCCAGGAAAAGACTTGTTGATTGCAGATACTCTAAGCAGAACATACTTACCCAACTCAGAGGATAAAGGACAAGAAATGGACAACATCAATATGTGTGATTATCTTGCAGTATCTAAAGATAAACTGAAACAAATACAGACCTTCACAGAAAAAGATAAAACACTACAGATATTAAAAACTGTGATCCTGCAGGGCTGGCCAAAATATAAGCAGCATGCCCCAAAGGAAGTTGCTCCATTCTTCCATATACGAGATGAACTGTCAGTACACCAAGGAATCATCATAAAGGGAGAAAGGGCAGTGATACCGGAGACTCTGAGAAGAGACATACTACAGAAATTACACTCGTCCCACTTGGGCATTGAAGGATGTTTGCGGCGAGCAAGAGAATCAGTTTATTGGCCGGGTATGAATGATCACATAAAAAGTTACATAGCACAATGTGAGATATGTGCGTCCGGCGGGGATAAACAACCGAAAGAGCCATTGCAACCGCATGCCGTTCCAAATAGACCATGGTCAAAAATAGGAATAGATTTGTTCACATTGGAGGAAAGAGAATACCTGGTAACTGTGGACTATTTTTCTAATTTTTGGGAAGTGGACCATTTGAAGGATACAAGAGCAAGAACAGTTATTAAAAAACTCAAGGCTCATTTTGCCAGATATGGGATTCCAGAGATTGTTTTTACTGATAATGCCGCTCAATTTAGGTCAGAAGAGTTCAAGGAGTTCAGCAAGTTATGGGAATTTGAACACAATACATCATCTCCTGGATATCCTCAAAGCAATGGCAAAGCGGAATCAGCGGTGAAAACAGCAAAGAAGTTGATTAAGAGAGCGAAACAGGCAGGGACAGATGTATATCTATCTATACTGGACCACAGAAACACACCTTAACAAGGTCTAGACAGCAGCCCAGCACAGAGGCTTCTGAGTAAACGGACAAGGACACTCATACCAACAGCTAGTCGTCTTCTGAAGCCAAATCTGGTGAGGGGAATGAGGTCAAAACTAAAGAAAAATCAGGATAGACAAGCATTCTATTATAATCAGTCGGCAAAAGATCTACCAGAACTGAGACAAAATGACAACATCAGGATGCAGCCGAGCAAATATGACAAACAATGGAGAAAAGCAAAGGTGCTCCAGAAACTAGGACCTAGATCCTACGAGATTGTGACAGAGGAGGGAAGAAAACTAAGGAGAAATCGGAGACATCTGAGGAAAACGCAAGAAGGATCTGATACATGGTCATATGAACAGTATCCTCATATCCAAGATGAGGAAACAGCAAGTCTAAGCAGAGAGGCTACAGGGATGGCCCAGGTTCAGTGTGGAGATTCCGGTCGGAGACAGGCAATACCAGATGCGGTAACGCCCGAATCGAGAGAACCACCGAATAGTGGCAGTAGCGCATCGTATGTTACTAGATCGGGCAGAATGATCACAAAGCCAGCACACCTCAAGGACTATATATACAACCAAGTATTTTAAAGTATCTTAATAGCATGATGCTTGCCAGTTATGTTTATGTCACCAATATCTTGAATATTGAAATGTTCACATGTATGTTAGTTATATTAGCTTAGTTATTTCTTCAGTTAAAAGACAAAGGATGTAGCAATATGTTATATGCTGAGCCGCCTCTAGGGGTCTCACTACCTGGATGTATTCAGAGGATAGAGAGGAGGGACTCGTTGGTAAGAGCATGAGACAGGAAGCATTCATGTAATGTGGCTGAGAGAACGTGCACACAATAAAAGTAACCCGTTACCACAATCGTGTCAGAGGCATAAACAAGAAATAGAACACATGTTACAAAAAATTTACTTTTAACCCTTGTCCGCCTACTTGTCCCAATTGAAAAATATTATCACCAGGGCAGTGGATGGTGGGGTAATTACCAAGGATCTGGCGACCACCCTTATGATGGTGGAGCCCACCATTTCCACATTCTATCTATTGCCTAAGATCCACAAGTGTGCGCATTCGTCCCCAGGTCGTCCAATTATATTGGGCAGGGGAAATTTCCTAGAAAATGTAAACCAGTGGATAGATTCTAAACTTCAACCATTAGTTGAAGAATTACCTTCTTTTTTAAAAGATACAGGGGCACTCCTTCGAAAAGTTGACAATCTCCACCTGGAGAAGGACACTATGATGGTGACAGCGGACGTAGAGTCACTGTACACCAGTATACGTCATCAGGATGGACTTAGAGCTACAGAGTTCTTCTTAAGTGCGTCGGCCCTCCCTGGGAACATTAAAAAACTTTTGATTGAATTATTAGAATTCTCTTTGACTCATAATTTTTTTGTTTTCAAGGTGTCCTTCTTCCTGCAGCTCCAGGGGACTGCAATGGGGGCGCATTTCGCGCCTGCCTATGCAAATCTCTTCCTGGGGCTGTGGGAGAGGGACCTCCTCCTGTCAGATCAGTTGCCGAATATGTGCTGCGTCCTTTCCTGGTCGCGGTACATAGACGACCTTCTTCCTGATCTGGCAGGGGTCCAACGAACTGCTGGAAGAATTTTTTTTAAATTAAACGATAATTATCGTAATATATGTCTTACGTATAAGGTTAGCACTGTTGAGATGGACTTTTTAGATGTCCTTTTGACGAGGGATGAGAAGGATGAAATCCAAACATCTTTCGTAAAACAACAGCTACCAACGCATTACTACATGCGTCTTTCTCACTTCCACGCCATATAATTAATGCTGTCCCTATAGGACAATTTTTAAGACTACGTAGATTATGCTCCAATGAGCAAGAATTTCTAAAACAGGCTGCAGATCTAAAACTACGCTTAAGAGAACGTGAGTATAGTGGAAGAATAATAAAAAAAGCTTTCAATAGAGCAAAGTACTCATCTAGACATGAATTACTATATAAATCTCAAAATAAAACAAACAATGAGGTGGTTCGTTTTGTAACGAACTACCATTCACAGTTTGATGCTCTAAGGCTGTGGTTCCACGGTCCGGAACCACAGCGCTTTGGACGGAGCGGAAATTCCACTCCGTCTAAGCCCCGCCCCCTTTCCGACGCGCGCTCTTTCCGGAGGTGTTCAGGACACCTCCGGAACACCTCCGGAAAGAACGCAGGGCTACATAGCCCTGTGTTAAATTCTGTTGCGACGACGCACCGTCGCCGCAACACGCTAGGACATGCTGCGGTCTGAAAAGACGCGCCGCATGTCCGTTTACGCAGGTCTCCCGCCTGCGTGTTGTTACGCATAGTGGAGACGGGATTTCTTGAAATCCCCTCCACTATGCTGTAACATCTGGACGCTGCGTGTTTGGCGCTGCGCCAGCGCACAGTGCCAAACACGCAGCATTTCCTGACCGTGGAAACTCACCCTAAGAAAGATCCTAGATAAATCATGGCCTATTCTTAAGGCCGACCCAGTTCTATCTAAATTTCTACCTGAAAGGGCATCTATAACAGCAAGAGATCACGCAACCTGAGAGACATATTAGTCCGTAGTCATTATGCAAGTCCCTCTCTAAGAATTTTCTACACAGTATGACTTTAAGAGGTGGCTGTGCCCCTTGCGGTCGCTGTGTTGCATGCACAAACATCGATCAGAGTGACACATTTTCGAATTTTGATGACACCCGGCAATATAAAATCAAGAAATTCATTACTTGCACAAGTACTAATGTTATATACTATGCGACATGCCCGTGCGCGAAAATATACGTGGGCCTTACTACACGCCCACTAAAAAAAAGCGGATTAGAGAACATGTCCTTGGTATAGCGGCAGCAGCGGCACAGGAAAAACCATCTCTGAAAACCATCCCACGCCACTTTAAACACTATCACAATTGTGAGACCAGCCATTTAAGGGTGAAAGGTATTGATATTATTACATCTAATATTCATGGTGGTGGTGTTTCAAAAAAACTTGCACAAATGGAGGCCAGATGGATCTGGAGACTTAATACATTCCATCTGGCCTAAATGAGAATCTTAGTTTTGTCCCGTTCTTGTGAGTAATATGCTGTTTTGTAATAATTAGTAATGATGAATTTCACGATGAATTTTTGCTGTATTGTACATAATTTTTAATTAGTTTTTGTTTTATTAATTGTATGTCTCTATTTCCCATATAGCATCTGTGAAAATGCCCTATTATATATTTTCTACACCAGACCTGATACTTACCTGTCAACTTATGTGGCCGTCATCATGTGCCCTCTCCTTTATGATTCAAGGCATGCTGACCCATTTAATATGACAACAAGTGGAAGATTTTTTGTGAATGAAAGCTATGATCTGTAAAAAATTATGCTGCGTACTTATTATTGATGTCTGATTGTCAAAGATTTTACTAACCTATGTTTACTGTGTATTAGTTGTTAAACTCAACCTCTTTGTTGCACGAACCTGCGCTCTATATAAAATTGCATCATACAGTGGGCTTTGGTGGAGCGCCTTCCACATGCACGCGCGCTCTCCCGGCGCAACCTCGGCCCGTCACAGCTTTTGGCGTCTTCACATGATCATCCTTGGTCTTGCTATGGGCGAGTCCGCGTCACTTCCGGTGGGTGGGCTCTCCATCCAAAGAGCGGGTTCATACAGGCCAGGCCATGTCCTGGTTACCATGGAAGAGGATATGTAATGTCCGGTGGGTGGGCCTTGATCCGAGGAGCACTACTCCACATGCATTGGTCGGCAGATTAGGTCAGTCTTATAAAAGGGCAGCAATGGGAAGGTATGCGTGTGCCCCTGACAAAGGCGAAGGCCGAAACGTGCGTTGGGGTGGGCGCGCATACCTCCCTGGACTTCCCCCTTTCCTACATTGGAGCAGAACCTGCCAGTGTGCTAGGTAATATTTATGGATACTTAATACATTTGTGCTTAATATTGCCTATCTGTTGGATTATGCTGTGCATCCCACTATATATGCTTGATGCATTAGATTTGGCGGTGCCAATATGATTATAATATATGCTTTACATACACTGTCACCTGAGTAATACACTCCACAGACCTCGACACTCTCTGGGACATGTCCTGTAATTACACCTTTGTTGCTCAAAACCATGCAAAAGATACATTCTGCCTGGTTGGGTAGTTTCCAGAAGTGTGTAGGCTTGTGCAGATTGGTCAACAGCACTCCTGTCTCTTTCCCTTGAGGAGGCTGCTTCCAAGTAAAATGAGGCTTGTACATGTCCCAGACATGGGTTTCAGGCCAGACATGCTGAGCACAATACAAGCCCACGCTTTCACACACTGTATTCAGAATTTTGTTCTAATGCTTTTGGTGTATGATAGAATCCAATTTCCTATCATATTATAGGTGTATTATATTCACCTTACAGTGGCTTCACTCGCTATGCCATTGGTTCCACTGGGATCCAGTGGCAAAAATGAACTGTGGACCTTACAAAATGCAGGTTTCATAGCACATGCTGGCCCTTGCTAATTGTCAGTGAGGGCCGTATAATGAGACAACTGTGGACATGGTGGTGGTGGCGGCGGTCGATGCCCAAAATTCAAATGGGCATGCTTTAGCTGCCATTGTAAAGGGATGGGAAATATGTATTCCACTATCTAGCTGACTTTTTGACTTTTTAGCAAGAAGGCAGGACCTCCCAAATGTAAGCTTAGAGCCCTCACAAATGTTAAAGGAAAAAAAAAGCCAAAATGCTCCGTGTGAACATATGCTAAAGGGGAGGTATATATATTTTGTATTTTTATTTTGCATTATATACATGTAATTATGAAGAAAATTATGTTTCTTAGCAGTTTTCTTTTAAACAACCTCTTTGGTTTGTTTTGGTAGGTCTTTTTAAAAATCTGTAAAGCTGGCGCAATAGTCTGACAACATTATTCCCAGATACTATATGTAAGTCAGAAAGGCATGCAGGCATCTTCTCCATGCTGTTCCATGTAGTTGTAGCTCTTTCCTAGCCAATTCAGCTTTTTTCTCAGGCCCCCAGACCTGTTTGTTGGGTCCAGCAGAAAAATATTCGGCTTTCCCATTGACCTGTATTGGATTCGATATTCGGTACGAATACACTGATATTAGAAATTATACGTGCCAATATTCCCGAATCCGAATATTTCACTATTCGATCATCACTAATGCTAATGTGTTTTTGGTCCTGTCAATAAATCTCGTTTGAATGGTCAGCTACTAGAAATGTTTGTAAGGAGACTCAATGTCTGCAGCACTGCCTCTTCCGCCAACACTGACTGCTGGAGATGAAAGCTGTTGATCACACTCAGGTCTGCTGTGGCCTAGCACTTATCATTCTGCAGTGAGGAGAGCAGCCTGTTTGTCAATACATTTCACACTGAGCCTGTTCTGACCTATTGTGGGGCGTTATTCTTTCCACAGTGGGTTGCTGCCTACTTATGATTGGTGAGCATCATACAAGGGAAAAAGTACACTCCCCCAGTAAAATCTCACTGGTAATGTCCACTTGGACTAAAAAAAAAATGTATTATTTAGGTGCCAAATAATTCGATCGCTAATATTTTGGCAACGGAGATGCAAGCTTCAACTTTTTATTCTGCAGTGCAGCACCTATTACATAATGTGTCCAGTTCAACATGAAACCTTTGGTGAAAGGTTCTCTATAATGGATTCAAAGATCATTGTAGAAATGATGTTGGGCGCACAGCCTCACTATAAATTTTAGATTCTTAGCCAACATTATTTCTCGCAAAAAGGTTTATCCACTGCATGCTCTCAGGTGCAGGAGAATGTAGGCTGTTTCTTGATGCTTGCAAATGTCAGTCAGGTCAGTGGTTTGGCCCTCATCAGCGACGCAACACTTTAGTTAAGTCAGGAGGTGACACCTCCACAATTGGGCATTTGGTCTGGTTGCCACATCAAGACTCACTTGTCTATCTCCTGCTACACATCTCCTTCACCAGTAGCAAAAGGGCAGAATGCTTCATCCCCCTTCCACCCTCAGTCTTTCTGTTCTTGTAAGCTCTTGTAACTGCTGCCAAACTCTTTTACGGGTTACAAGCATGGGTGACCAAAGCCATACAGTGGACAAGTTGCTCCTCTACATCTAGCAGCAAATGTCACACTAGATTGCAACCCTCAAACTACAATTAGGTATTTCAGTAAATGACAATGCAATGAACATTGTGGCTCCACTATGTTTTGGCAAAGTACATGCTCCTTACTTGACACACATCCTAAATTTGATGTATAAAATTAAAATTTATATATATATATATATATATATATATATTGTGAGACAGTGAAGGGGTATGTATTGGATGGGGTGTACATCTCGCCTAGGTACTTAGCTGACTTGCATAAGGGAAATGTATGGCTTTGTAAACCTAGTGGTGGAGCAAGTTCACTACACCCTCCATTCAGTACAGGCTTGCAGCTCAAACCTGAAGCCACTCAGGTTTTAATTAGACAGCCAGAAGTAGGTGGCTGAGAACACAGACATTGAGCTCTCTCAGTCTGGATCTGAATCCAGACACGGCAGGAGTCTCCGGGAAACCACACGCTGGTAACTACTGAATATATGTGTTGTTTTGGGCCAGGCTGGTAGAGTCTGGACCCTGATAGTGAGGGAAACTATCTGTGTGTAGTGAGTAGCCAGACAGGCTCAGGACTTTTGTTTATGATTTGGTTTATGTTTGTTTGCTGTGGACTTACAATAAAGCTGGTTGCGGCCAGTTGCACCAGAATTGCTGTCTGTGATTGAACTGTGTTTATGCCACTCCGTCTACCCGAGACAGCGATCCCAGAGCTATATCCCCTGAAAAGCTTACAATTGGTGCTAGAATGCTGGGGCAGCACAGTGGCTAAAGCAGCAGCAAAGGAAAAGTCTGTTGGAGCAGTCTTAAAGAGACAGTGGCCCTAATAGAGTCTGCAGAGAAAAAAAAAAAGTGTCTGCACAGCAAAGCTGAACTTGTTGTGGTAAAGATTTTTTAAGTGAGCATGTCCTGGGTGAAGGCTGCCGTTGCCATGATAGACAAGTCTGACAGCATGGAGGCGCTGCTCAAACATATGGCGCAAGTTACTGTGCAACAGCAGGAGACTAACCGATTGCTAGTGGAGCAGATTGCAGCACTACACCAGGCTCTCAGCACCTCGTCCCAGAGTGATGACGCAAGGTCACCTGCATTGTCCGCTGTAAAGAAGGCGGTAAAACAGACCCTGCAAAAGATGACGCCTCATGACGATGTGGAGGCATATCTCGCTATATTTGAAAGACTGGCAGAGAAGGAGAACCTGCCACTATCTGAATGGGCCATGGTGGTCGCACCCTATCTGACTGGGGAACCTCAAAAGGCCTATTTTGACCTTAGCGAGCAGGACAGCAGAGACTATGCCAAGCTGAAAGCAGAGATTCTTGCCCGGCTGGGTGTTACGGTTGCAGTCCGTGCCAGGAGAGTCCATAACTGGAGATACAGTTGGGACAAGCCTGCTCGCTCACAAATGTATGACCTGATTTATCTGGTAAAGAAGTGGCTGGAGCCTGATGACACCAACCCTGCCCAAATAGTCGAAAAAGTTGTGATGGACCGGTACATCTGGGCCCTTCCTCCTGAGGTGCAGCGCTGGGTCGGACAGGGAGACCCCAAAGACGCCAATCAACTGGTCAGCCTGATAGAGAGGTACTTCGCCACCAAAGACTACCTCCGTGCCCAGCCGTCCGAGCGGTCGTCATTTCGGAGTTCCCGGCCTCCGACACCTCCCGGTAAGAGAGTTCCAGCTGTTGGGGTCAGGGGGACTGCTAATAGACTGGGTCATCCCGAGGGGACATGAGTGAGGCAATGGCTGATGCTTCCCTGTCGGAAATTCTCAGGCCTAGAAAGGTCTCTACGTCTCAACCACCAGACCTGAGACAGTGTTGGAGATGCCGTGAAAGGGGTCATATTTCAGCCAACTACAAGAAAAAAGGGTAGCACACTGCAGCGCTATGGCTTGCAAACACGAAATATGAAAAATGAATTGCATCACTGCCTTAGAAATATGAAAAATTGAGAAGTCTTAGCGCATAAGATGGCCAAATTATGTGTGCCTGATAGCCACGTCAAGGCTCTTCTCGTATATCAGGTCCTAACTAATGCCAATCCTCGCTTAGAAAAGTCTTTCTGCATGGGAACATATGAATCCTCTCTTAAGACTAAAATCTACATCTCTGTGGAGGGGCTATGAACCTGGTGTAATTAAAAAGCCTGTGACCAACAGGTGCAGTGCTCAGGTAGAAGGTAAATGAATACATATCAAAAAACTGACCGGCACATCCAAACATAGATCCAGTGTGAACAGGTGCTAAACCCAGAGTCACCAACTCATACACATACAAGAAAAAAGGGTAGCACACTGCAGCGCTATAGCTTGCAAACACGAAATATGAAAAATGAATTGCATCACTGCCTTAGAAATATGAAAAATTGAGAAGTCTTAGCGCATAAGATGGCCAAATTATGTGTGCCTGATAGCCACGTCAAGGCTCTTCTCGTAAATCAGGTCCTAACTAATGCCAATCCTCGCTTAGAAAAGTCTTTCTGCATGGGAACATATGAATCCTCTCTTAAGACTAAAATCTACATCTCTGTGGAGGGGCTATGAACCTGGTGTAATTAAAAAGCCTGTGACCAACAGGTGCAGTGCTCAGGTAGAAGGTAAATGAATACATATCAAAAAACTGACCGGCACATCCAAACATAGATCCAGTGTGAACAGGTGCTAAACCCAGAGTCACCAACTCATACACATACAAGAAAAAAGGGTAGCACACTGCAGCGCTATAGCTTGCAAACACGAAATATGAAAAATGAATTGCATCACTGCCTTAGAAATATGAAAAATTGAGAAGTCTTAGCGCATAAGATGGCCAAATTATGTGTGCCTGATAGCCACGTCAAGGCTCTTCTCGTAAATCAGGTCCTAACTAATGCCAATCCTCGCTTAGAAAAGTCTTTCTGCATGGGAACATATGAATCCTCTCTTAAGACTAAAATCTACATCTCTGTGGAGGGGCTATGAACCTGGTGTAATTAAAAAGCCTGTGACCAACAGGTGGAGTGCTCAGGTAGAAGGTAAATGAATACGTATCAAAAAACTGACCGGCACATCCAAACATAGATCCAGTGTGAACAGGTGCTAAACCCAGAGTCACCAACTCATACACATACAAGAAAAAGGGTAGCACACTGCAGCGCTATAGCTTGCAAACACGAAATATGAAAAATGAATTGCATCACTGCCTTAGAAATATGAAAAATTGAGAAGTCTTCGCGCATAAGATGACCAAATTATGTGTGCCTGATAGCCACGTCAAGGCTCTTCTCGTATATCAGGTCCTAACTAATGCCAATCCTCGCTTAGAAAAGTCTTTCTGCATGGGAACATATGAATCCTCTCTTAAGACTAAAATCTACATCTCTGTGGAGGGGCTATGAACCTGGTGTAATTAAAAAGCCTGTGACCAACAGGTGGAGTGCTCAGGTAGAAGGTAAATGAATACATATCAAAAAACTGACCGGCACATCCAAACATAGATCCAGTGTGAACAGGTGCTAAACCCAGAGTAACCGATTGCTAGTGGAGCAGATTGCAGCACTACACCAGGCTCTCAGCACCTCGTCCCAGAGTGATGACGCAAGGTCACCTGCATTGTCCGCTGTAAAGAAGGCGGTAAAACAGACCCTACAAAAGATGACGCCTCATGACGATGTGGAGGCATATCTCGCTATATTTGAAAGACTGGCAGAGAAGGAATTTTTCATATTTCTAAGGCAGTGATGCAATTCATTTTTCATATTTCGTGTCTGCAAGCTATAGCGCTGCAGTGTGCTACCCTTTTTTCTTGTATGTGTATGAGTTGGTGACTCTGGGTTTAGCACCTGTTCACACTGGATCTATGTTTGGATGTGCCGGTCAGTTTTTTGATATGTATTCATTTACCTTCTACCTGAGCACTCCACCTGTTGGTCACAGGCTTTTTAATTACACCAGGTTCATAGCCCCTCCACAGAGATGTAGATTTTAGTCTTAAGAGAGGATTCATATGTTCCCATGCAGAAAGACTTTTCTAAGCGAGGATTGGCATTAGTTAGGACCTGATATACGAGAAGAGCCTTGACGTGGCTATCAGGCACACATAATTTGGCCATCTTATTCGCTAAGACTTCTCAATTTTTCATATTTCTAAGGCAGTGATGCAATTCATTTTTCATATTTCGTGGTTTGCAAGCTATAGCGCTGCAGTGTGCTACCCTTTTTTCTTGTATGTGTATGAGTTGGTGACTCTGGGTTTAGCACCTGTTCACACTGGATCTATGTTTGGATGTGCCGGTCAGTTTTTTGATACGTATTCATTTACCTTCTACCTGAGCACTCCACCTGTTGGTCACAGGCTTTTTAATTACACCAGGTTCATAGCCCCTCCACAGAGATGTAGATTTTAGTCTTAAGAGAGGATTCATATGTTCCCATGCAGAAAGACTTTTCTAAGCGAGGATTGGCATTAGTTAGGACCTGATATACGAGAAGAGCCTTGACGTGGCTATCAGGCACACATAATTTGGCCATCTTATGCGCTAAGACTTCTCAATTTTTCATATTTCTAAGGCAGTGATGCAATTCATTTTTCATATTTCGTGTTTGCAAGCTATAGCGCTGCAGTGTGCTACCCTTTTTTCTTGTATGTGTATGAGTTGGTGACTCTGGGTTTAGCACCTGTTCACACTGGATCTATGTTTGGATGTGCCGGTCAGTTTTTTGATATGTATTCATTTACCTTCTACCTGAGCATCCACCTGTTGGTCACAGGCTTTTTAATTACACCAGGTTCATAGCCCCTCCACAGAGATGTAGATTTTAGTCTTAAGAGAGGATTCATATGTTCCCATGCAGAAAGACTTTTCTAAGCGAGGATTGGCATTAGTTAGGACCTGATATACGAGAAGAGCCTTGACGTGGCTATCAGGCACACATAATTTGGCCATCTTATGCGCTAAGACTTCTCAATTTTTCATATTTCTAAGGCAGTGATGCAATTCATTTTTCATATTTCGTGTTTGCAAGCTATAGCGCTGCAGTGTGCTACCCTTTTTTCTTGTATGTGTATGAGTTGGTGACTCTGGGTTTAGCACCTGTTCACACTGGATCTATGTTTGGATGTGCCGGTCAGTTTTTTGATATGTATTCATTTACCTTCTACCTGAGCACTCCACCTGTTGGTCACAGGCTTTTTAATTACACCAGGTTCATAGCCCCTCCACAGAGATGTAGATTTTAGTCTTAAGAGAGGATTCATATGTTCCCATGCAGAAAGACTTTTCTAAGCGAGGATTGGCATTAGTTAGGACCTGATATACGAGAAGAGCCTTGACGTGGCTATCAGGCACACATAATTTGGCCATCTTATGCGCTAAGACTTCTCAATTTTTCATATTTCTAAGGCAGTGATGCAATTCATTTTTCATATTTCGTGTTTGCAAGCTATAGCGCTGCAGTGTGCTACCCTTTTTTCTTGTATGTGTATGAGTTGGTGACTCTGGGTTTAGCACCTGTTCACACTGGATCTATGTTTGGATGTGCCGGTCAGTTTTTTGATATGTATTCATTTACCTTCTACCTGAGCACTCCACCTGTTGGTCACAGGCTTTTAATTACACCAGGTTCATAGCCCCTCCACAGAGATGTAGATTTTAGTCTTAAGAGAGGATTCATATGTTCCCATGCAGAAAGACTTTTCTAAGCGAGGATTGGCATTAGTTAGGACCTGATATACGAGAAGAGCCTTGACGTGGCTATCAGGCACACATAATTTGGCCATCTTATGCGCTAAGACTTCTCAATTTTTCATATTTCTAAGGCAGTGATGCAATTCATTTTTCATATTTCGTGTTTGCAAGCTATAGCGCTGCAGTGTGCTACCCTTTTTTCTTGTATGTGTATGAGTTGGTGACTCTGGGTTTAGCACCTGTTCACACTGGATCTATGTTTGGATGTGCCGGTCAGTTTTTTGATATGTATTCATTTACCTTCTACCTGAGCACTCCACCTGTTGGTCACAGGCTTTTTAATTACACCAGGTTCATAGCCCCTCCACAGAGATGTAGATTTTAGTCTTAAGAGAGGATTCATATGTTCCCATGCAGAAAGACTTTTCTAAGCGAGGATTGGCATTAGTTAGGACCTGATATACGAGAAGAGCCTTGACGTGGCTATCAGGCACACATAATTTGGCCATCTTATGCGCTAAGACTTCTCAATTTTTCATATTTCTAAGGCAGTGATGCAATTCATTTTTCATATTTCGTGTTTGCAAGCTATAGCGCTGCAGTGTGCTACCCTTTTTTCTTGTATGTGTATGAGTTGGTGACTCTGGGTTTAGCACCTGTTCACACTGGATCTATGTTTGGATGTGCCGGTCAGTTTTTTGATATGTATTCATTTACCTTCTACCTGAGCACTCCACCTGTTGGTCACAGGCTTTTTAATTACACCAGGTTCATAGCCCCTCCACAGAGATGTAGATTTTAGTCTTAAGAGAGGATTCATATGTTCCCATGCAGAAAGACTTTTCTAAGCGAGGATTGGCATTAGTTAGGACCTGATATACGAGAAGAGCCTTGACGGGCTATCAGGCACACATAATTTGGCCATCTTATGCGCTAAGATTCTCATTTCAATTCTAAGGCAGTGAGCAATTATTTTTCATATTTGGTTTGCAAGCTATAGCGCTGCATGTGCACCCTTTTCTTATGTGTTGAGTGGTGACTCTGGGTTTAGCACTGTTCACACTGGATCTATGTTTGGAGTGCGGTCAGTTTTTTGATATTATCATTACTTTACCTGAGCATCCACTTTGGTCACAGCTTTTATTACCAGTCAACCCACGAGGTAGATTGTTTAGAGATTGTCCATGCAGAACTTTAAGCGGATGGCTTAGACGATACAGAGAGCTGACGATCAGGCACAATGCATCTTATGCCAGCTCTCATTTATATTTTAGCAGTACATATTTTCAATTGGTTTGCAAGCTATCGCTGCGTGTGCTCCTTTTTGTATGTTGACTCTGGGTTAGCACTGTTCACATGGCAGTTGGATTGCGTCAGTTTTGAGTTTCTTACCTGACTCCTGTGGCAGTTTTTAATTCAAGTACCCAGATTGATTAGTTTAGAGGATTATGTTCTGCGAGACTTTAGGTTGTGTTAGGCGAAGAGACTGACGTGGTATAACAATAATTTGGCCTTATGCGAGACTTCAATTTATTTCAGCGTGCATTCTTTCATTTCGTTGCAGCTTAGCGCGCAGTGGCCTTTTTTTTGTATTTGAGTGGGACTCTGGGTTAGCACGTTCCCTGATCTATGTTGATTGCTCATTTTGGTATACTTCTACATCCTGGTCACGCTTTTAATTCACGTAAGCCCACAGAGATGTGATTAGTTTAAGAAGATCATAGTCAGCGATTAAGCGAGGATGGCGTTGACCTATATAAGAGACTGACGTGGATAGCAACTAATTGGCATGGCAAACTCTCATTTCAATTTAAGGAGATGCATTTTTTTCTATCGTGTGCAGAAGCGGCAGTGCTCCTTTTCTTGAGTATGAGTGGATCTGTTAGCACCTTCACACTGGATTGTTTGTGTGCGTGTTTTGATGTTTTACTTACTAGCACTCCACTGTGTACGCTTTAATCCCGTCATGCCCCACAGAGATTAGTTTTATCTAAAGAGTTCAGCGAGATTCAAGCAGATGCTTACTGATAGAGAAAGCTGAGGCTCAGCACCATATTTGCCTTTAGGCAGATCATTTCATTAGCGAGAATTCATTCAATGTGTTGCATATACGTGCAGTTGCCCTTTCTTGTATGTTATAGGATCTGTTTAGCACGTCACGACAGTGGTGCGTCTTTTTAGTATCATTACCTTTATCCACCTGTTGGTCACAGGCTTTTTAATTACACCAGGTTCATAGCCCCTCCACAGAGATGTAGATTTTAGTCTTAAGAGAGGATTCATATGTTCCCATGCAGAAAGACTTTTCTAAGCGAGGATTGGCATTAGTTAGGACCTGATATACGAGAAGAGCCTTGACGTGGCTATCAGGCACACATAATTTGGCCATCTTATGCGCTAAGACTTCTCAATTTTTCATATTTCTAAGGCAGTGATGCAATTCATTTTTCATATTTCGTGTTTGCAAGCTATAGCGCTGCAGTGTGCTACCCTTTTTTCTTGTATGTGTATGAGTTGGTGACTCTGGGTTTAGCACCTGTTCACACTGGATCTATGTTTGGATGTGCCGGTCAGTTTTTTGATATGTATTCATTTACCTTCTACCTGAGCACTCCACCTGTTGGTCACAGGCTTTTTAATTACACCAGGTTCATAGCCCCTCCACAGAGATGTAGATTTTAGTCTTAAGAGAGGATTCATATGTTCCCATGCAGAAAGACTTTTCTAAGCGAGGATTGGCATTAGTTAGGACCTGATATACGAGAAGAGCCTTGACGTGGCTATCAGGCACACATAATTTGGCCATCTTATGCGCTAAGACTTCTCAATTTTTCATATTTCTAAGGCAGTGATGCAATTCATTTTTCATATTTCGTGTTTGCAAGCTATAGCGCTGCAGTGTGCTACCCTTTTTTCTTGTATGTGTATGAGTTGGTGACTCTGGGTTTAGCACCTGTTCACACTGGATCTATGTTTGGATGTGCCGGTCAGTTTTTTGATATGTATTCATTTACCTTCTACCTGAGCACTCCACCTGTTGGTCACAGGCTTTTTAATTACACCAGGTTCATAGCCCCTCCACAGAGATGTAGATTTTAGTCTTAAGAGAGGATTCATATGTTCCCATGCAGAAAGACTTTTCTAAGCGAGGATTGGCATTAGTTAGGACCTGATATACGAGAAGAGCCTTGACGTGGCTATCAGGCACACATAATTTGGCCATCTTATGCGCTAAGACTTCTCAATTTTTCATATTTCTAAGGCAGTGATGCAATTCATTTTTCATATTTCGTGTTGCAAGCTATAGCGCTGCAGTGTGCTACCCTTTTTTCTTGTATGTGTATGAGTTGGTGACTCTGGGTTTAGCACCTGTTCACACTGGATCTATGTTTGGATGTGCCGGTCAGTTTTTTGATATGTATTCATTTACCTTCTACCTGAGCACTCCACCTGTTGGTCACAGGCTTTTTAATTACACCAGGTTCATAGCCCCTCCACAGAGATGTAGATTTTAGTCTTAAGAGAGGATTCATATGTTCCCATGCAGAAAGACTTTTCTAAGCGAGGATTGGCATTAGTTAGGACCTGATATACGAGAAGAGCCTTGACGTGGCTATCAGGCACACATAATTTGGCCATCTTATGCGCTAAGACTTCTCAATTTTTCATATTTCTAAGGCAGTGATGCAATTCATTTTTCATATTTCGTGTTTGCAAGCTATAGCGCTGCAGTGTGCTACCCTTTTTTCTTGTATGTGTATGAGTTGGTGACTCTGGGTTTAGCACCTGTTCACACTGGATCTATGTTTGGATGTGCCGGTCAGTTTTTTGATATGTATTCATTTACCTTCTACCTGAGCACTCCACCTGTTGGTCACAGGCTTTTTAATTACACCAGGTTCATAGCCCCTCCACAGAGATGTAGATTTTAGTCTTAAGAGAGGATTCATATGTTCCCATGCAGAAAGACTTTTCTAAGCGAGGATTGGCATTAGTTAGGACCTGATATACGAGAAGAGCCTTGACGTGGCTATCAGGCACACATAATTTGGCCATCTTATGCGCTAAGACTTCTCAATTTTTCATATTTCTAAGGCAGTGATGCAATTCATTTTTCATATTTCGTGTTTGCAAGCTATAGCGCTGCAGTGTGCTACCCTTTTTTCTTGTATGTGTATGAGTTGGTGACTCTGGGTTTAGCACCTGTTCACACTGGATCTATGTTTGGATGTGCCGGTCATTTTTTTTGATATGTATTCATTTACCTTCTACCTGAGCACTCCACCTGTTGGTCACAGGCTTTTTAATTACACCAGGTTCATAGCCCCTCCACAGAGATGTAGATTTTAGTCTTAAGAGAGGATTCATATGTTCCCATGCAGAAAGACTTTTCTAAGCGAGGATTGGCATTAGTTAGGACCTGATATACGAGAAGAGCCTTGACGTGGCTATCAGGCACACATAATTTGGCCATCTTATGCGCTAAGACTTCTCAATTTTTCATATTTCTAAGGCAGTGATGCAATTCATTTTTCATATTTCGTGTTTGCAAGCTATAGCGCTGCAGTGTGCTACCCTTTTTTCTTGTATGTGTATGAGTTGGTGACTCTGGGTTTAGCACCTGTTCACACTGGATCTATGTTTGGATGTGCCGGTCAGTTTTTTGATATGTATTCATTTACCTTCTACCTGAGCACTCCACCTGTTGGTCACAGGCTTTTTAATTACACCAGGTTCATAGCCCCTCCACAGAGATGTAGATTTTAGTCTTAAGAGAGGATTCATATGTTCCCATGCAGAAAGACTTTTCTAAGCGAGGATTGGCATTAGTTAGGACCTGATATACGAGAAGAGCCTTGACGTGGCTATCAGGCACACATAATTTGGCCATCTTATGCGCTAAGACTTCTCAATTTTTCATATTTCTAAGGCAGTGATGCAATTCATTTTTCATATTTCGTGTTTGCAAGCTATAGCGCTGCAGTGTGCTACCCTTTTTTCTTGTATTGTATGAGTTGGTGACTCTGGGTTTAGCACCTGTTCACACTGGATCTATGTTTGGATGTGCCGGTCAGTTTTTTGATATGTATTCATTTACCTTCTACCTGAGCACTCCACCTGTTGGTCACAGGCTTTTTAATTACACCAGGTTCATAGCCCCTCCACAGAGATGTAGATTTTAGTCTTAAGAGAGGATTCATATGTTCCCATGCAGAAAGACTTTTCTAAGCGAGGATTGGCATTAGTTAGGACCTGATATACGAGAAGAGCCTTGACGTGGCTATCAGGCACACATAATTTGGCCATCTTATGCGCTAAGACTTCTCAATTTTTCATATTTCTAAGGCAGTGATGCAATTCATTTTTCATATTTCGTGTTTGCAAGCTATAGCGCTGCAGTGTGCTACCCTTTTTTCTTGTATGTGTATGAGTTGGTGACTCTGGGTTTAGCACCTGTTCACACTGGATCTATGTTTGGATGTGCCGGTCAGTTTTTTGATATGTATTCATTTACCTTCTACCTGAGCACTCCACCTGTTGGTCACAGGCTTTTTAATTACACCAGGTTCATAGCCCCTCCACAGAGATGTAGATTTTAGTCTTAAGAGAGGATTCATATGTTCCCATGCAGAAAGACTTTTCTAAGCGAGGATTGGCATTAGTTAGGACCTGATATACGAGAAGAGCCTTGACGTGGCTATCAGGCACACATAATTTGGCCATCTTATGCGCTAAGACTTCTCAATTTTTCATATTTCTAAGGCAGTGATGCAATTCATTTTTCATATTTCGTGTTTGCAAGCTATAGCGCTGCAGTGTGCTACCCTTTTTTCTTGTATGTGTATGAGTTGGTGACTCTGGGTTTAGCACCTGTTCACACTGGATCTATGTTTGGATGTGCCGGTCAGTTTTTTGATATGTATTCATTTACCTTCTACCTGAGCACTCCACCTGTTGGTCACAGGCTTTTTAATTACACCAGGTTCATAGCCCCTCCACAGAGATGTAGATTTTAGTCTTAAGAGAGGATTCATATGTTTCCCATGCAGAAAGACTTTTCTAAGCGAGGATTGGCATTAGTTAGGACCTGATATACGAGAAGAGCCTTGACGTGGCTATCAGGCACACATAATTTGGCCATCTTATGCGCTAAGACTTCTCAATTTTTCATATTTCTAAGGCAGTGATGCAATTCATTTTTCATATTTCGTGTTTGCAAGCTATAGCGCTGCAGTGTGCTACCCTTTTTTCTTGTATGTGTATGAGTTGGTGACTCTGGGTTTAGCACCTGTTCACACTGGATCTATGTTTGGATGTGCCGGTCAGTTTTTTGATACGTATTCATTTACCTTCTACCTGAGCACTCCACCTGTTGGTCACAGGCTTTTTAATTACACCAGGTTCATAGCCCCTCCACAGAGATGTAGATTTTAGTCTTAAGAGAGGATTCATATGTTCCCATGCAGAAAGACTTTTCTAAGCGAGGATTGGCATTAGTTAGGACCTGATATACGAGAAGAGCCTTGACGTGGCTATCAGGCACACATAATTTGGCCATCTTATGCGCTAAGACTTCTCAATTTTTCATATTTCTAAGGCAGTGATGCAATTCATTTTTCATATTTCGTGTTTGCAAGCTATAGCGCTGCAGTGTGCTACCCTTTTTTCTTGTATGTGTATGAGTTGGTGACTCTGGGTTTAGCACCTGTTCACACTGGATCTATGTTTGGATGTGCCGGTCAGTTTTTTGATAGTATTCATTTACCTTCTACCTGAGCACTCCACCTGTTGGTCACAGGCTTTTTAATTACACCAGGTTCATACCCCTCCACAGAGATGTAGATTTTAGTCTTAAGAGAGGATTCATATGTTCCCATGCAGAAAGACTTTTCTAAGCGAGGATTGGCATTAGTTAGGACCTGATATACGAGAAGAGCCTTGACGTGGCTATCAGGCACACATAATTTGGCCATCTTATGCGCTAAGACTTCTCAATTTTTCATATTTCTAAGGCAGTGATGCAATTCATTTTTCATATTTCGTGTTTGCAAGCTATAGCGCTGCAGTGTGCTACCCTTTTTTCTTGTATGTGTATGAGTTGGTGACTCTGGGTTTAGCACCTGTTCACACTGGATCTATGTTTGGATGTGCCGGTCAGTTTTTTGATATGTATTCATTTACCTTCTACCTGAGCACTCCACCTGTTGGTCACAGGCTTTTTAATTACACCAGGTTCATAGCCCCTCCACAGAGATGTAGATTTTAGTCTTAAGAGAGGATTCATATGTTCCCATGCAGAAAGACTTTTCTAAGCGAGGATTGGCATTAGTTAGGACCTGATATACGAGAAGAGCCTTGACGTGGCTATCAGGCACACATAATTTGGCCATCTTATGCGCTAAGACTTCTCAATTTTTCATATTTCTAAGGCAGTGATGCAATTCATTTTTCATATTTCGTGTTTGCAAGCTATAGCGCTGCAGTGTGCTACCCTTTTTTCTTGTATGTGTATGAGTTGGTGACTCTGGGTTTAGCACCTGTTCACACTGGATCTATGTTTGGATGTGCCGGTCAGTTTTTTGATATATTTCAGCCAACTGTCCACTAGTGGGGGAACCTATGGACTGTGATGCTGGAAGGTCCCTCTCTTTCCTCGCGGAACCTATGTGCGTGGCCACCCCAGCCGAGGAGAATGGCCCACAGGTGTCCCAGGTGGTTATAAATGGCTGCCCAGTACAAGCCCTCCTAGACTCAGGGAGTCGAGTGACTCTGGTACATGCCAGCCTGGTTGATAGGGACTTCATCCCCAATAAACACCTGAGCGTGGGGTGCATCCATGGAGACGCCAAAGTCTACCCGGTGATTTCCGTGGACTTGGTCACAAAACTCGGGGAGGTCTCGTATGAATGGGGGTAGTGAAGAACCTTATGCACCCAGTCATATTGGGTCGTGACTTTCCCCTGTTTTGGGGTCTCTGGAAAGAAAAAGGTTCTACTGGACAGCGTGATGAAGCTCCTACTGAGGTTGCGCAGTCCATAGGGGCGGAACACAATGCTAGTGTGTTGTTGAACTTATGTGATAATGATGATGACCATGATGATGATAGTGATGATGATCATGATGATGATGATCATGATAATCATGATGACCATGATAATGATAATGATGATGACCGTGATAAAGATGACTTTCCTTTTCAGGTGATGTTGGGAGACGAGGATAGTGGTTCTCAGGAACCGAATGTCCCTAACCTACCTGTGTCCCGTGACAATGTTGGGAGTGAGCAGTTGCGAGACCCCACTCTTAAAATGGCCCAGGAAAATATAACTGTTCTAAATGAGGTTCCACAAGAGCCCGGCTCTGATAAACTATTTCCCCATTTTGCCATGAATAACAACCTGCTATATAGGGTCACTAAGGTTATGCCATTGGTTAAGGATCACCTGCAGAGAGCCCAAGCAGCTCAAAGCAGAATATATAATCGGTCAGTAAAAGTTAGGACTTTCAACCCCGGAGATTGGGTCCTGATCCTAATTCCCACGGTGGTAAGTAAGTTTTTGGACAAATGGCATGGCCCCTACGAGATAGTACAGAAAGTGAACGAGGTCACCTACAAAGTACATAACCAGGGAGACGGAAGCCCTACCAGGTCTATCATATCAACCTGATCAAGCCCTGGAGGGACAGACAGTCGTTATTGCCCTCGGGTAAATTAGAGAAAGGGTTAAAACCACCTATACCTCCTGGGATAGTTCGTGAGACGTTGTCAGTAAACCAAAAACAAGAAGTACGGGAATTTCTGCAGAAAAATCAGCAGAGGTTTTCAGACTTGCCCGGCCGGACTTCTCTAGTGAAGCACCATTTCTCAGTAGAGCATAACCCTGGGAAGTTACAGGGTAGTGCGGATGCTTTGTCCGGAGTTCACTGTCTCTTTAGGAATTGATGACCAGCCCTCCGGTTTGGAGAAGAGGGGGGGGATATGTGAGACAGTGAAGGGGTATGTATTGGATGGGGTGTACATCTCGCCTAGGTACTTAGCTGACTTGCATAAGGGAAATGTATGGCTTTGTAAACCTAGTGGCGGAGCAAGTTCACTACACCCTCCATTCAGTACAGGCTTGCAGCTCAAACCTGAAGCCACTCAGGTTTTAATTAGACAGCCAGAAGTAGGTGGCTGAGAACACAGACATTGAGCTCTCTCAGTCTGGATCTGAATCCAGACACGGCAGGAGTCTCCGGGAAACCACACGCTGGTAACTACTGAATATATGTGTTGTTTTTGGCCAGGCTGGTAGAGTCTGGACCCTGATAGTGAGGGAAACTATCTGTGTGTAGTGAGTAGCCAGACAGGCTCAGGACTTTTGTTTATGATTTGGTTTATGTTTGTTTGCTGTGGACTTACAATAAAGCTGGTTGCGGCCAGTTGCACCAGAATTGCTGTCTGTGATTGAACTGTGTTTATGCCACTCCGTCTACCCGAGACGGCGATCCCAGAGCTATATCCCCTGAAAAGCTTACAATATATATATATATATATATATATATATATATACCTGTAACTACCCATTCAACTCATACCCAAAAGGGAGTAAAGAAGGAGAGGTCACCATGGAGTTTTCTTGAAAAAAATGTAAACTTTATTACACAAATAAATACATAAAAATACAAAGGCACCACAAACCAAATTTGACCAGGCCAATATTATATAGGGGATTAAATATATTCACTGCTAGTAGTATATGTAACAGATGACATTAAATAATATCGAATAGCATAATCATGAGGAATACTATATTAAACTATTTCTTTAAATGTGTCACCATCAAAGAAAGTACAAAAAATTGAACATATGTATTATCAATATATATTATGACACAATTACAAGAACAATAAATATGTCACCATCATAAGTTACAACAGTGTCAAACCAGCCTTATTAGAGGATGAATACAGTTAGCGCTAAGATTTAATCAGTATAACGTCAATAGATATAAAATTAGACTTTTTGGTGTATTGTATGTAGATTGTAATGATAATATTTTTGCCTGGTACTTATATCTATATTGTTTATGTGTCTTGAGTAACAAACAGTACTGTTTTCCCATTGAGTCGTTCATTAAATATCAATATATTGCACCTCAGGTGCTTAGTGCGCATGCCTGAGTTCAGCTCCACCCGGAACTTCCCGATGCGTACCACGGGACGGCCCGGCTTCCTATGTTGCATAGCAACGAGGTTAGTGGGAGTCCAGGGCTCGCAGGAGGAAGCGTCCCGTTTTAGAGATGGGGCTGCATCCACGCATGCGCCGTTACAACTAGCAGCTATTTTAGGATGGGGACATTTGATTTGTCAGTGTTGCGTATATATACCACTTCCTGAGCTAGATGAAACCACGTCTCCTGACGAAGTTATTTCGAAACGTGCGTAGGGGCGCCGGGCACGGGGAACACTGCTCCCAGCATCACTGGAAGAAGTACTCTGTCGACTGCAGTCAACGTTTGATTAGGATGTTTCTAATTACATGGTTATTATACTGTGTTTGGATTATTCACTCTATTCTAGTGGAGTTCATGATGGCGGTATACTTATAATTAGGGCTGGTGCTTCAAGTTATCCCTAAATGGGAGGCTAAATTACATTATTAGCACTCAGCAATAGCGCCTTTACTATTTTTAGTCCATGCAAATTGTTTTTGGATTAATTATTCCACTTCAGTGGAGTGTATTACAGCTGTATAATTAGGATTGGGGCAGGTGCTTATATTTATCCTTATTTTGGAGGTCTAATCAGATTATTAGCACTTAGCACCTGTGTTCCTGATTGTTTTGTACTATTTTCAGTCTAATTTTATATCTATTGACGTTATACTGATTAAATCTTAGCGCTAATTGTATTCATTCTCTAATAAGGCTGGTTTGACACTGGTTGTAACTTATGATGGTGACATATTTATTGTTCTGGTAATTGTGTTATAATATATATTGATAATACATATGTTCAATTTTTTGTACTTTCTTTGATGGTGACACATTTAAAGAAATAGATTAATATAGTATTCCTCATGATTATGCTATTCGATATTTTTAATGTCATTGTTACATATACTACTAGCAGTGAATATATTTAATCCCCTATATAATATTGGCCTGGTCAAATTTGGTTTGTGGTGCCTTTGTATTTTTATGTACGGTATTTATTTGTGTAATAAAGTTTACATTTTTTTCAAGAAAACTCCATGGTGACCTCTCCTTCTTTACTCCCTTTTGGGTATGAGTTGAATGGGTAGTTACAGTTGTATTATTGTATATTGAGTTATTGGACTGTTATTGGTCTATTTAAACTGAATAAGGAATTTTGGATGTTTAATATATATATATATACCTGCTTGAAAAAGGTGGTGCCCATGGACAGCAGAAGGTCTTTGCATTTCAACCATTTTTACGTGGAATAGCCTCCAGAAAAAATAGCTTGTCAAAGGGCCACAACTAAAATAACAAAAAGCCATTGCTTGTTTGTGTGCCATACTGGGTGGATGTTGGACTGGTGCTTCTTCATTGGTCATACAGTCTGGGCCCTGGTGCTTCGCTATTGCTTAGTTACTTAATAAACAAACAGCAAACAACCTATTGCTGCTCCACATAAAACAATAATACCTTCAAAGCTATGGGACGCCAAGCCAATGGTTCTTCAGGTTCCAAACACCAAACTTGTTGATTACAAATAGGGATCATTTTTGGACCATAGCTTAATAAAAAAAAAGCATGCATGGCAGATGCATAAAACCTTAGGTTTTATTTCAGAAAACGCATTTCAGAGTTGATCCAACTCCCTTCAGTCAATGAAGTGCGTTATCTGAAAAAAAACAACTCCATTTTCTTCACCAGCGGACATTCATGCTTCATTTGCCAACATAAAGGGATTTTTGTAAAAAATGTTTTAAATATAAAAAAGTACAACAAGCCTGTCAGTGCACGAAGTTACTAAACAAACTGTTGGTGACCACCAGTTACCATCCATTTACCCCAAACCATTTATTATGTGTGCAGAACACATTTCTAAGGCTGTGTTTGCATTACTGACCATGAAAAGGGTTGGATTTGCAGAAAATCAATTGTAAATCGAACTTCCTGTGAAAATTAGACAAATCTGGTGAATTTGAATTTCAAAAGATTCGCTCCTCACTAGAGTTGAGCGATACTTTCCGATATCCAAAAGTATCGGAATCGGAATGGTATCGCCGATACCCAAAAAATATCGGCGATACCCGATACCGATACCGGAAGTCCAATGTAAGTCTATGGGACAAAATATCGAAATTAAAAAAACCCCATTCTTGCCTTGTAGGTTAATTGTACATGAAGGAAAACAACAAAGAGTAATGTAGAATGTATTGGGGAGGTTGAGGAGACATTAAAGGCATAGATGTTTAACCCAATCCAATGGAATAGCATTAATTTTTTTTTTTTAGGAAATACGTTCGGATTGACGAAGAAATTGACAATGTTGTTAACCTTTTTTCTATTTTGGCAAATATGTATGTTTCACAACTTCCATGCTCTTCACCTTTTTAACTTTTGCCACACTTTCTCCTTCATAATCTTCAGCAGCATCATCTTTCTCATCAAATTATTCTTCATCTTCACCTTCTTTATCTTCTTCTAAAACTTCTTGCTTTTCATCTTTTTGTTAACATTACTCATATTGTTCTTTTTAAACTATTATTCTTCTTCATATTATAGTCCTTCATCTTCTTCATCATATTCTTATTTGTGACAGAGATTCCTGTACTTGTAATCTGTAAAAGTATGATTTTTTCATCGTTCCGTTCTTGCTGCCACAAAAGATTTAAATTACAACAGTATTTGTCCGTGTTCAGTTTAGCCTGCAGCATCAGGCATTTACCAGGGGCACCACGAGGAGGAACGGACTCACCCCCATACACTGCTTAGTCTTCTTCTGCTTATAATTTAGAGCATATATTTTGCTCTTCATTTTGGTCTTATACTTCATGTTCTTCTACTTTTAGATCTTCTGCTTATTGTTCTTGTGTCTCTTGTTCTGTATCTTGTATTTGTAACACAACCTTGTACCAGCTGATGTTACTGGGACAACGGTTACTAAGCAGGAGGTACCTGTGCTCCAAAGCACTACCAAGGACCAGCAGACGTTGCTGGAACTCGGATACCGAGATGGAGGCACCTAGGCCAAAGGCACTGCGGAGAACCAGTTGACGGTACTGGAACCCGGACGGGTAGCAGAAGGTACAAGAGCCAATGCAAGTAACGAGGACCAGCTGACTGTGCTGGAACCCGGAGGGGCAGCAGAAGGAAAAGAGCCAATGGCACAACCGAGGACCAGCTGACGTTACTGGGACATGGTTACTAAGCAGGAGGTACCTGTGCTCCAAAGCACTACCAAGGACCAGCAGACGTTGCTGGAACTCGGATACCGAGATGGAGGCACCTAGGCCAAAGGCACTGCGGAGAACCAGTTGACGGTACTGGAACCCGGACGGGTAGCAGAAGGTACCCATGGAAATTTAAGTTGACAGGCCGCGAGCCGGCCGCAGTTACCGAATCCCACAGTACTACAGTGGGTGATTGTCCTATTGTCACAACGGAAACAGCCTTTATTTGCATATCCCGCAGCACACATAGGAAGCACCTAAACTCCAGGCACCATAGAGTCGGGTAACCTGACCGCAACATGACAGGACAACTTATTGGAGGCTAAGTGACGTTTACACTGACAGGAAACAGATGGCGTGCTGTAACCAGTCTGGGCAGGAGTGAGTACCCGTGCCAATGACACTTCCGAGCAACAACTGTCGGTGTTGGAGCCCAGGGATGAGAAGAGAACCGGTTGGAGGCAGCAGGACTTTTTGCCGTTCACACAGCAGGGGAACAGCTGACATTACTGAACCCCAGTAACACAGGAGCAAGTGTTAACTGTGCTAACAGCACTTCCAGGCAACAACTGGCGGTGTTGGAGCCCAGGGATGAGAAGACAACAGGGTGGAGGCAGCAGGACTTTTTGCCGTTCACACAGCAGGGGAACAGCTGACATTACTGAACCCCAGTAACACAGGAGCAAGTGTTGACTGTTCTAACAGCACTTCCGAGCAACAACTGGCGGTGTTGGAGCCCAGGGATGAGAATAGAACAGGGTGGAGGCAGCAGGACTTTTTGACATACACACAGCAGGGGAACAGCTGACATTACTGAACCCCGGTAACACAGGAGCAAGTGTTGACTGTGCTAACAGCACTTACAGGCAACAACTGGCGGTGTTGGAGCCCAGGGTCAAGGAGGATGTTTAAATACTAGATCAAGTAATTTCCTTGTTACCTGTCAATTTTAAATGTCTATACTTCAAACAAGAGAAAGATAACCTTTACTACCATAAGATGATGATTTCATTTAAACCTAATATCTAGATAAATAAAGAATTGACAAACATAAACACATACATTAACATGTTGAACAGCAATGCAAACCACAAAATAAATTAGTTAAGGAATCTGCTATACGGTTGTACATAAAAGCATACAAGTACATATCTGAATCCATTAATGATGGATAAGTAACAGTATGTACAACCATTTTTATTGTATAGACAATGAATGTCTGACTTCAAAACATCATCAGCATTACAAGTTATCTGTGACATTACTAAAATGTTACATTTGCTGAATAATGTCACTAAACAGTTTATACAAAATTATACAATTTCCATCATGTAATACTCATAATATGTGGCAATAATCATTTTTATTAACAAACATAACCTTTAAAAAGTGCATAGTGCATAGTGAAAATTGCTATTTATGCCTGACTGTCGACTTGCAAGCATGACAACGGATAGATAAGGTATATATAGATGAGACTGCATAGCCACAGATGGTGAATGGCGATGTAATACTGTACCTCAATAAAGTGTGCGTCACTACTACATAATTTTTTTTATATAGCTTTATAAACAGGGTACGTGGATGTATGCTTGCGCCTTTGTTTTAACGCACAGACTGCCTTCCTGCTGAGACGTGTTGGGTAGTGAACAGTTGTGTGCAGTGTTCACTGTAGTCTGAGGTTTTCCTTTTTGGAGTGCAGATCATGCTCCAGTTAGTTCTTCAACCACTGCTGGTTGTAGTCTGCTGAGCGTGTGTCACTGGCACATCCTTGACATTTTTCTCTAATTGTTGCTGATCCATTCTATTACAAATAAATAAAATCTATTAGTGTGACGCGCTTCCATCCGTATACAATACATTTGTTGCAAACACTATAGAAGTACACAAAGGGGCCTTTCACACCTACTGAACAGTTGTGTGCAGTGTTCACTGCAGTCTCTGCGAAATAACCACACTTAGGCCTTATAACCTTTCAGACTTTCTTTATCAATCTACCAAGATGAAGAAGGCAGGGAGTAAGGCACGTGGTCGTGGCCATGGAGTTTCTTCAGGGAGAGGACGTGGGGATTCTGTGGCTGCTGCGGCCCCCAGTGACACAGCATCCACCAGTTTTCCCCGTGAGCGTTCCTTTATGCGCACTTTTGTAGGAGCTTGGAGTACCCCCCTGCTGCGGGAAGAACAAATTGAAGCCGTTGTTGGTTGGATGTCAGCCAATGCATCGACTTCAATTGCTTCCACCTCCTCTCAGGACCACAGCACTGTTGAGCAACCATCTGTCTCTTCACCGCCTGTCAAATTGCCCAGGCAGTCAGAGAGTTCTGTACAGGAGCCAGCTGAGTGTCTGCTTCTGTTCTCAGAATCTATTGGCTTGCAAACAGGGGCCCAGCCAAGCAGCATTCTGTAATGTGAAGAAGAGGGAGTATGCAGTGATGCGCAACAGCTGTGTCTCTCTGAATCTGAAGAGGCGGGTGAGACAGTGCCGATGGTCAGCACACCGCAGAACGCATCTGATGATGATGAGACTCAGGTGCCAGTTTCTGTTGAGCATGGTGCTGACCGGACCACCCAACAGCAGCAGGTGTTGGCAGAGGGTAGTGGAGATGATGAGGTCCAAGACCCAACATGGCGTGAGGAACAGGAAGGTGGTGGGAGCAGCTCAGAGGAATCCTAATAATAATAATATTAATTTATATAGCGCCATCATATTAGCATCGCTTTACAGTTTTGCAGTTTAAGAACACAAGTCATAAGTAACAACGTTAACAATACAATAATTTAAGCTAAATAAGTCGCCCCTGCTCGTGACAGCTTACAATGTACAATGAGGTGGGGGAGATACAAAGTATAGGTGTTTATATACAATGGTGCATTTACAATGATGGTCCAGCCATCTTAAGGGACTGAGGGATGGAGATAGTGAATGGGCTAGAGACACACACACACATACACACTTACACAGAATACATAGAATGACTTTGATTAGTGAATGTGATAGGCCGCTCTGAACAAATGTGTTTTGAGGGAGCGCCTGAAACCATGCAAATTGTGGATAGTACTAATTTCTTGGGGTACAGCATTCCAGAGGATTGGCGCAGCGCGGGAGAAGTCTTGGAGTCGGGAGTGGGAGGTACATATTAGTGCAGAGGTTAGTCGAAAGTCGTTTGCAGAGCGCAGCAGTCGGTTAGGCCGATAGATAGAAATGAGGGAGATGTAGGAGGGTGCTGCACTGTGGATAGCTTTGTGGCTGAGAACCAGTACTTTGGTTGAAAGCTGGAAGAGGCCTAGAGAAGTGGTTAGTGATAGAAGGAAGATAGAGGAAGACATTGCCCCAACGGTACAAACAGGAGGGAGAGTTAGGCTGCATACTCTGTTGCCTGTAGCCTCCATTTTGGCACCTGTTCGGATTTCTCTTCCAAAAGTCTAAACGGACGCTCCCAGGACTTGCACTGCGTGGTCCTTTTTTCACACACTTGCAGATGATATTTGCTATGTCAAATGCAAGCTGTGTAATCAAAAAGTAAAAAGAGGTAAAGTGTCAGTAACCTCAATACCACAAATATGTCTAAAATTGTGCGTAGAAAACACGTAGTTGAGTTACAAAGACACACTGAAGATGTACAGTCTATAGAGAATCACAGCACAAGTTTAACTGCATATGTCATGGTTAAATTTGAAATTTTTATTGCACACTTGATGTGAAAAAAGAAAATAGCTATGAGACGACTGACTGACGTTTTGGGCAACGCAGTGGCCTTTATCAAATAGTCGCTGGAAGAGATAGAAAAATTTACAGTCAATGACAATGGATAATATATACAATATATACATAGGGTGAAGAATATATATACATAGGAATTAGGCAACATGTTAAACATTTGGGTGATACTGTAGAACACGGAGAATTATCCCTCTAGGGTATGCGGGTGGATAATGTAGTTTTTTGTTGATTTTTGTGAGTGTGTAGAAAACAGGGTGATGGGGTATTGAATATTAAGGAATGTCATAGTCTTACAGTCTATGGTGATCAATTAAAGATGTTTTGTCAGGATACGATCAATTTTTTGACAGATGTAAAATGTAGGGTCACAATTGAGTTGTCTGTAGGTTAGGTTAACTGACAGTTGTCTATGAATTTCGGCAATAGATTGGGTCTTATTCATAATAACGATAGCACCCCCCTTATCTGCTTGGTTTAATAATAATGTTGGGGTTATCTTTCAGAGATTTTATGGCTTGTTTATCTGTGGGTGTCAGGTTGTGGCGTATCGGGTGTAGGCCCAATCTCGGCAAACCATCCATGACACAGGCTCTGAATGCTGGCATTGCAAAACTCCTGTCCCTTGAAATGCTGTCATTCAGGCTGGTGGAGACTGACAGTTTACGGAACTTAATGGCATTGGCAGTCCCACAATACAATGTGCCAAGCTGATTTTATTTCAGCAGGCAAGCCGTCCCTGGTCTGCAAAACCATGTTGTTGAGGTTAAAATTAAACATGCGCTACTAAACTCCGTCAGTAGCAATGTCCACCTGACCACCGCTGCGTGGACCAGTACCCATGGCCAGGGACGATACCTTTCCCTTACTGCCCATTGGGTCAATGTTGTGGAGCCGGGTACAGATCTTGCGAGTGGCGCTGTACGTGTTCAGGCAACTACAAGGATTGCGGGAATCAAGTCTGTACACATTGACTCCTCCTTCTCCAGTTCCTCAGAAACATCGTTGCAGGAGCCGTCACGGTCTACCTCCACATGGACCCGTGAACGCTTAATAAGAATCTTTAGTTATATAGCGCCAACAGATTACGCAGCGCTTTACAGTTTAACAGTTTCAGAACACAAGTCATAAGTAACAACGTTACCAATACAATAATTAAAGCAATATAATCCGCACACGCTCGTGAGAGCTTACAATTTACAAATATGTGGGGGAGATACAAAGTACAATTGTTTATATACAATGGTGTATTTACAATGATGGTCCAGCCATTTTCAGGGAGTGAGGGATGGATGGAGATAGTGAATGGGCTACACACACACACTTACACATAGAATGACTTTGATTAGTGAATGTGATAGGCCGCTCTGAACAAATGTGTTTTGAGTGTGGAAGTAGGGCTGTTAATGGGGATGTTGAAGTCTCCAAGGATAAGGGTTGGTACTTCTGAGGACATGAAAGTGCGGCAGCCAGGCAGAGAAGTGGTCAAGGAACTGTGTGGGCGAGCCTGGGGTCCGATATATTACCGCTACTCTGAGGGAGAGGGGACGAAAGAGCCTGATGGTGTGGACCTAATAATTTGCAAAATCTTAATCTAAAATTTACATGTTACATATTTACATCTAGTATAAAACATTTAACCATTAAGCCTACTTACAGAACAAGGAAGTGTAAAAAAAACTTGTGCTTAAAAAAAAAAGTGAAAATAAAATGTGAGAAGGGCAGTGTAACAAATAATTTAGGAAAAAGATAAACTAACATCAAGTGCTGTGTGCTGTGTAAGAGCCAGACACATTGACATGAAATCAGTCTGGAATAGCGGTGATTTTCTCCCCATAACCCGAGTAACATTCTGGGGAGAGGGGTGTAGAGTCAACGATCAGCAACTAGCTACGGTAGATCAAATACCTGAAAAAAAAAAAAAAAAGTTATTTAACATTCATAAGATACATTGTATTTTATAAAAAACCAAAAAAAAATTATTTAACATTCATAACATACATTGTATTTAACCAAAAAAAATAACAAATTTATTTAACATTCCTAAGATTAATTTTTTTTAAAACATAAAAACTATAATACACAGCAGGATCTTTAGTAAAAACCAGACTTACCACTGTAACCTCTTAATCCTTGCAAGCTTCAACACAACGTTGACAAGGTACACAGCAGGGGTGGTCGGTCTCCTAGACAACAAGCAAACTCCTTCATGTTGAGAGAGGCCACCATCTCCTTAGCTTTCAGGTACTTTTCTGTGGGAATGAGCTTGTCTCCAACCAGCCAGGAATATCCATTGAATGCCACACCATGGTTTGGTATTAGCACCCAGCCAGTACCAAAAGTGAAGCCAACCACAGTTCCCATTTCTCATGAACTTTATTTGATATACTGGCTGGCCAAACATTAGTTTCTCACAAAGGAGCTGAAGACCCTGAGTGGCAGTAGGTGCAAGTCTCTCCAGCATGACCTGTTTGTTAGATATTTGCCGTCTACACACCTAAAGAACATCTCTAGAATCCGCCCTTTTCTAACCATGGAAACAACAAAAACCCTCACTGTAGCATTGATCCACTCCCGCCTGGACTACTGCAATGCTCTATTAATTGGCCTCCCCATTACTCGACTATCCCCTCTCCAGTCCATCCTTAATGCAGCAGCCAGGGTCATCCATCTGGCTAATCGGTACTCGGACGCGTCCGCTCTTCGCCAGTCCTTACACTGGCTGCACATTCATTATAGGATCCAATTCAAAGTACTGGTTCTCACCCACAAAGCTCTCCACAGTGCAGCACCCCCCTACATCTCCTCCCTCATTTCTATCTATCGGCCTAACCGACTGCTGCGCTCTGCAAATGACTTTCGACTAACCTCTGCAGTAATCCGTACCTCCCACTCCCGACTACAAGACTTCTCCCGCGCTGCGCAAATCCTCTTGAATGCTCTACCACAAGAAATTAGGACTATCCACAATTTGCCTGGTTTCAGGCGCTCCCTCAAAACACATTTGTTCAGAGTGGCCTATGACATTCAATAACCAAAGTCGTTCTATGTTTAAGTGTGTATGTGGAGCCCATTCACTATCTCCATCCATGCCTCACTCCCTCAAGATGGCTGGACCATCATTGGAAATGCACCATTATATATACACACCTGTACTTTGTATCTCCCCCACCTCATTGTAGATTGTAAGCTCTCACGAGCAGGGTCGGCTTATTTTACTTTAATTATTGTATTGTTAACGTTGTTACCTATGACTTGTGTTTTGAAACTGTTAAAGTGTAAAGCGCTGTGGAATATGTTGGCGCTATATAAATAAAGATTATTATTATTATTATTATTATATATCAGAGGGAGAAGAGGATTGGGCCTTGACAAGGTGCCCGATTGCATCTTAAGTGTTATTGAATGCTGGAGCCAGTCCACCGTATAAAAGCAGCCATACAGTGTCCGGGTACCTGCTTGGATTTCGATCAAAATGAAGACTACTTTGATGTACATGTACACCAATTAGAGAAAAATGACAAGGATGAGGCAGTAAGACACGTTCAGCAGAGTACAAGCAGCATTGCTTGAAGAAGTATCTTGAGCGTGATCAAAATTGAATAAATTAAAATCTCAGACTACAGTGAACACAACTCTTAGCTGTGAAAGGGCTTTTTGTGTCCTTCTACAGTGTTTTCAACCAATGTATTGGATACGGATGGAAGCACGTCACACTATAATTTCAATTGAATTGAGCAGCAAGAATTACACTAAAGAAAAAAAAAAAAAAGAGTGTGAGAGTGACATGTGCAGATGCCTACATACAGCGTTGTATGCCGAGCAAACTGCAGCGCGTCACCTGCACTCACACACACACCTTGCAGAGCTGTGAAAAAAACACTGCAAGGCAAAAGGAAGATGTACACAGCGGTTGGTAAAGTAGCCTGCCTAAAGCACAGTACACAAAATCGCAATCTCTAACTGTCCCTCAGAGTCAACAGAGCAGCGTTCTGTCCCAAACTGAATTAACAGCACAGTGACGCTAAAATGGCGGCTTTATCCGGCAACAATACCTTCCTTGTGTCACGGTTAGGGTAGCGTGTGTCTATTATATGAGTGTCTGTAAAATGTAACGTTACGCAGACTTATTCTGCCCTTGGGACGCAAAAAATAAGACAGCAGTAATCATTTACTGTATAAAACTCCACCTATGCGCAACAAAACAAGCACGTTCCCTCTTACGGTTCCTGCGCTGACATGTGAGTAGGGAGTTTGGAGACGTTCCTGAATTTATCCCAGGTATCCAAGCATATCAGGCCGATAGGAGAGCATTAAAACCACCCACGGTGGTGACTTAAATATGGTGAATCTAAACAGTGAAGAACTGTAGGTCGATGCGAATGAATGTGCGATCACATGACACACGTTTATAATAACCCTTGCTAGACACGAGTAACTTTGTAGACATTTTGACACACCTGAACCCAGATGGCAGTGAATATTCATTCTATTCGGCGCCACATGACTCTTGGTCCAGAATAGATTATATATTGCTAGCACACGAGCTGTTAAGGGGAGTGGAAGAGGCAGATGTGCACAACGTAGCTAAATATGACCACGCGCCCGTATCAGTGACCCTGCCAGATATGGTGCAGATGGGGCCAAACCAAACTTGGCGCTTCCCGACCTATTTGTTAATGGATGAGAAGTTTCGACATCACGTGAAGCAATGGTGTTTTTAATATGTAAGGGATAATGGAGATACTAGGGATAGGCCGGAACTTTTATGGGCAGCAGGGAAGGGAGTAATGCGCGGGAAACTAATAGGTTATCAGACAACGCTAAAAAGAAGATCGCGACAAACTACTCGCAGGCTAGCAGGATATTACGCGATAGGTACACGGCAAACAAGACAAGTTCATCAACACAGGTTAAAAATAGATGTAAGCAGGCTAAGGCTGACTTACACGTATGGGTATATCGACGAGAGACAAGCAGTAATAACAATTATAGAGCCGATGTATATCGTTATGGTAGCAAATGAGGGAGACTATTATCACGACTAGCGAAAGGAAATCACATTCGTCATCAACATATTACAGCGTTAACGAATAAACATGGGATCATGAACACAGACCCTCGAAGCATAAACACCATTCTACAAGAATACTACTCAGACTTATATAAGGTGGAACATACGGATAGTGCGGAGGGTAACACCTTTGTAGATGGAATACGGTTACCATCCATCACAAACTATCAGCTTCTCCTTTTAAAAAAACAAATTGAGGTGACGGAAGTGACAGCGGCGATAAGTTACTTTAAATACGGGAAAGCTCCAGGACCTGACGGGTTTACAGCCAAATTATTTAAATTATTGAGTGAGGATATCCCGTCCACATTGGTATGCACCTTCAATCATATATTGGAGACAGGAGGGTTGCCCAGCCATTCAAACATGTCACACATGAAGTTGCTACTAAAACCAAACAAACATTCACATCTGCCTGATCCTATTGATATAGGAAAGATGTGTATCTTCGTACCGTGTTAGCCAGTAGATAGAAAAATATTTAGACTTGAGAGTCCTCAGTGGTTGATACCTTTTAATGGCTAACTGAAAGATGGTAACAAATTGCAAGCTTTCGAGACTACCAGGTTTTGGATCCTATTGTACATTCTCACTCATTGACCATTATATCAAGATTTTGTCCAGGATCATGGCAGATCTTTTGAGTAGCATTGGTCCTACGCTGATAGGGCGATCACAAGTGGCCTTTGTTTGCTACTTTGTTGGCTACTATCAGTCTCACTATGCATAACACATGTGTGCAGTGGGCAGTATTACCTTTGCCTTCGGTGGAGTAGGAAAACCCCTCTCCTATCGAAGTGTTAGTTGGGGAGATGGAAGATTTGACACCGGGACCTGAATTGTAATACTTAAATGTGACAGGTGACAAATTTGTTAAGGCGCAACTCCGCGGCCCCTACGTTGAGTCTAGCCCGTGAAAATTTACTGGTTGTCAATGGGGAACCCCAACACCCCGGGGCAGCTACAGTATTTCAACAATTAGAGCTGAACCAAGATTTGCTGTATCAGGTTTATAAAATACATGTTGAAATTTTTTAACAATTGCTGCTACCGCAGTCATATCGGAGGTCGGTAATGGACTTAGCGCATGCGCATGTACTAGGGTGACATTTGTGCCAAAAGAAAACCCTACACAGAATTATACAACGGTTTTACTGGCAGGGGTCTATCAAGAAGTTAAACGGTATTGTAACTCTTGTCGCATGCGCCAGGTACACAGTCCTCAGCCTCATTTAGTGAGTCCCTTGGTGCCATTAAAAATTTTAGAGGTCCAGTTTGAGAGAATACCCATGGATCTGGTGTAGCCGGTTAATAAATCAGCAAGGGGTCATCAACAGGGCAATAAAAGGGGCACTGTGTGGGTCACCAGTTTTGAGCACACCCGAGTTCAAAAGAGAATTCATTGTCCAGACTGATGCGTCAGAGGTAGGTATGGGTGCCGTGTTGTCTCAGGACTGGAGCTTAACGGGGAGGAGCATCCCATTAGTTTCCTGAGTCGAAAACTTACTCCATCAAAAAACAGAGACAGCATTGTAGAGAGAGAGTGCCTGGCGATAAAGTGGGCACTGGAGTCGTTGCGCTACTATTTGTTGGGGATAACATTTTGTTTTGTAAATGATCATTCCCCTGTGACTGGCAGTGTTGTAGCCCAGGGAGTAGAGTTCAGGTGGTAGAAAGATGAACATAACAGGAGACTTGGAAAACGTTGGCAAACAGTTATTTAATCTGAAAACGGACAGGCAAATTCAGGTGAGATCCATGCCTTGTTCATTTTCAGAAAAATAAGCCGGTCTACATTGTCTGAGGATAGTCGCATGCGACGGTCTGTTAGTACACCACCTGCAGCACTAAAGACGCGCTCAGATAATACACTGGCAGCAGGGCAAGCCAGCACCTCCAAGGCATACCACACATCAAATACAAATATAACAGTAATAATAATATTATTAATAAAAAATAAAATTGCACACACAGTACACAGACACAGCTCATATGTGTGTATAAGAGAGAGTGTTTCTGTGTGTAGTTCATGCCTCTAGCCTAGAAGATCAGTCTTGCTAAAATCTTTAACACTGACCCTGTTCTGTTCTTAAAATGGTGGATGCTGAACTGCTTCTCAGCCCCCTCATACACAATCATTATGTGGCACTGCTGGGCTCAGTCAAAGGCATCAGATTGAACTAGGCTGTCCTGAGTCATTCTCAATAGAACATTTTGTTCAGCAGTTCATCTAGTTCATTTAGTTCAGAGGTCACATGATGCATTTCCTATCAGCTCCTCACAGGATAGGGTGGAGAAAAACTGAACTAAATGAACTAATTTTGAATTAATCTTTTCAGTGAACTAGTTCATGGTGAACTAATCAACAAAATTAACTAGATTTCCCATCACTATGATGTACACCTTGGTGGCGCTGTCACAAAACTTCGCCACATTTGTAACATACAGCTCTTGCCCTGTGCAGAGGCGCTGCTTGTGCTCCCTCTTGTTGCAGAGGTGTCTACAATGCCTCGACGCACAGAGCTGCTTTGTAAAGCAGTAGCAGCAGCAGCGCTCTCGGCTGGAATGGAGAACATTATGGATTTCAACAGTGTGTCTTGGTCCTCCAGCATTTTACGGTCCCGGTTCAACGGTGTGATGAGGCTTTGTAAGTTGTCCCGGTAACGAGGGTCTAGGAGGGTGTACACCCAATAATCTGACGTGGTGAGAATGTGGCCGATGCGGCGGTCGTTTCTCAGGCACTGCAGCATGAAATCAACCATGTGCTGCAGACTCACAACTGGCCAACAAACGCTGTCCTCTGGAAGAGCGTCACACTAATAGATTTTTGTAAATTTAAAATAGAATAAAGCAGCAGCAATTTTTGAAAAATTACAAGGATGAGCCAGTGACAGACACTCAGCAGAGTACACGCTGCGGTGGTTGAAGTAAGTGGAGCGGGATCTACACTCCTACAAAAAATTAAAGCTCAGACTAGAGTGAACACTGAAACACAAGTGTTCACTTGCTGTGAAAGGCCTTTTTGTGGACTTCTATTATGTTTGCAAGCAATGTATTGTATTTTGATGGAAGAGCGTCACACTAATAGATTTTTGTAAATTTAAAATAGAATAAAGCAGCACCAATTTTTGAAAAATTACAAGGATGAGCCAGTGACAGACACTCAGCAGAGTACACGCTGCGGTGGTTGAAGTAAGTGGAGCGGGATCTACACTCCTACAAAAAAATTAAACCTCAGACTAGAGTGAACACTGAAACACAAGTGTTCACTTGCTGTGAAAGGCCTTTTTGTGGACTTCTATTATGTTTGCAAGCAATGTATTGTATTTTGATGGAAGAGCGTCACACTAATAGATTTTTGTAAATTTTAAATAGAAGAAAGCAGCAGCAATTTTTGAAAAATTACAAGGATGAGCCAGTGACAGACACTCAGCAGAGTACACGCTGCGGTGGTTGAAGTAAGTGGAGCGGGATCTACACTCCTACAAAAAATTTAAACCTCAGACTAGAGTGAACACTGAAACACAACTGTTCACTTGCTGTGAAAGGCCTTTTTGTGGACTTCTATTATGTTTGCAAGCAATGTATTGTATTTTGATGGAAGAGCGTCACACTAATAGATTTTTGTAAATTTTAAATAGAAGAAAGCAGCAGCAATTTTTGAAAAATTACAAGGATGAGCCAGTGACAGGCGCTCAGCAGAGTACACGCAGCATTAGTTGAAGTAACTGGAGCGTGATCTGCACTCAAAAAAAAAAAAAAAACTCAGACTGCAGTGAACACTGAAACACAACTGTTCACTTGCTGTGAAAGGCTCCATTGTGGACTTCTATAGTGTTTGCAACCAAGGTATTGTATACGGATGGAAGCACGTCACACTATTATTTCAATTGCATGGAGCAGCAAGAATTACACTGAAGAAAAAAAAAAGAGTCTGTGAGTGACACGTGCAGATGCCTACAGACAGCGTTGCAAACAGAGCAAACTGCAGCGTCACCTGCACTCTCACACACACACCTTGCAGAGCTGTTAAAACACTGCAGGCAAAAGGAAGCTTTACACAGCGGTTGGTGCTAGCCTGCCTACAGCACAGTACACTAAATCGCAATCTCTAACTGTCCCTCAGAGTCAGCACAGCAGCGTTCTGTCCCTTACTGAATTCACAGCACAGTGACGCTAAAATGGCGGCGGCGCCTTTTATAGTGCATTCTGACATCATTTCAGCAGCCAATCACAGCCATGCCATTAGTTAACATGACCGCAGCAGTACAGGATGTGCCCACACTTCATAAGATTCCTCATTGGCTGACTAAAATCACATTGCCTCTCAAAGAATTATGGGAACTTCCGATTCCGGTATTCGATAAGACGAAAATATCGAAACTAAGTATCGGAATTCCGATACAGCGAATATCGGCCGATACCCGATACTTGCGGTATCGGAATGCTCAACACTACTCCTCACTAGTCTGATACTTTTATCAAGAAAGTGTAGGATGTATACAGACTATTAGAAACCAGATGCATAACTTTACATTTGTCACATGGAAACTCATCTAAGGCCGGGGTCACACTTGCATGTGATGCGAGAAACTCGCATCAACACCCGGTACTCAGGACTGGAGTGTGCGGCTGCCTAGAAATACATGTAGCCGCACGCTCCGGTCCAAGTGCCGGGTGTTGATGCGAGAGACTTGTGCAAGTTACTCGCATCACACACGCAAGTGTGACACCGGCCTAACAAGTTTGTACCCACTTCACCAAGTGTAGTGCCATTACTCGTACAAGCAATCTAATGAAATGGTCCTCTTTTAGAGCAGCCACAGCTGATGTCACTTGGTATGGTGGTTATTGGGATAATGGTTTTGATGAATTTGTGCCAGTTAAATAGATGTGCAAATGACATTTCAATTCTTGAAGTTGATATGCTGGAAGCAAGGAAAAGAGACAAGTGAAAAAAATCTCAGCCACTTTAATTAGGTTAGATTGTTCGGTAACTGGATCAAATTAAAATGGCATGCTCCAAATATCTAATAGTGGGTAACTATGAAGACTGGTGCAAGGATGCCTATGATGGGCATGCAAGTATCAGAACTAACCGGGAGGCAGCTAGGTGCGACGAATCATGTTTTCCATTGGCTTAACTGCCGAGAAATTGTGGGTAACTTATCTGGGAGGCCATGCAGCCAGGATGAACTATGGGAAGAAGACAAGCCAGGGGAGGTAGTGTGATGAGGCAACTTCTGCTAGTAGCATATGAATATGACACATACTACCTACATAAACATTGCACAGTACCCCTTTATAGCAGCAGGATTCCCTATTGGCGAGTTACACCTACATTTTCCGACTTTTCAAAGTTTTATGCCAGAACTCTCGTGGAAAAGCTTTGATGAATCGGGCCTCATGTGTCAAGGGCTGTGGTCACAATTCAGCTCTGAAAGCTTATATCTTCATCAAACAAGGAGGATCTGGGCCATGAAATAAAGTAAAGATGTGCAATATGTTGTTTTTATCCTGGGTTCTGTCTGTTAATGGCCACAGTGTGAGCATGCACCTAAACATTGCACTTATACCAACAGGTGTGCTGGCCCATGTCTTCAACTTTGCTTTAGTGTCTTCTACTTTGTACATATAGGGTACGGGCCCCGGGTTGGCACAGTGCAGCCAGTCTATTTAGCTTTCCATGGGCCGGTGTGGAGCAGTTGGGTCTGGATCTCGCTCTCCCCCAACAATTTTGAGACCTGACACATAGGAAGGTGAACTACTAGAATTCAGCACCATCCTGATAGGGCACACCAATTTGTAGTGTAATGGCTGTTAAGCTTTTTTGATCATAAGTGTCAGCTATATATCCTATGTTATTTACATGTACTAATATTTACTTAGTGCAGGTTAGCTATTCATTGTTTTTACTCTAGGTCTTGTCTGTTACTAGCCACAGTGTGAATGTGCACCTACACATTGCACTTATACCAGCACGTGTGCCCGTCCATTTCTTCAGTTTAACATGATGTAACGAGAATGATCAATATATGTTAACATATAGCTTATGTTACATCATGTATAGCAATGTAATAGGTGAGAGGCTCCCCGCAGCTCTGCTCCGTCCGCGTCCTACGCCCGCAGCTCTGCTCCGTCCTACACCCGCAGCTCTGCTCCGTCCGCATCCTATGCCCGCAGCTCTGCTCCGTCAACGTCCCACGCCCTCAGCTCTGCTCTGCCCGCGTCCTACGCCCGCAGCTCCGCTCCGTCCTACACCCGCAGCTCTGCTCCGTCCTACACCCGCAGCTCTGCTCCGTCCGCGTCCTACGCCCGCAGCTCTGCTCCGTCCGCGTCCTACGCCCGCAGCTCCGCTCCGTCCTACACCCGCAGCTCTGCTCCGTCCGTGTCTTACGCCCGCAGCTCTGCTCCGTCCGCGTCCTACGCCCGCAGCTCTGCTCCGTCCACGTCCTACGCCCGCAGCTCCGCTCCGTCCTACACCCGCAGCTCTGCTCCGTCCGTGTCCTACGCCCGCAGCTCTGCTCCGTTCTACACCCGCAGCTCTGCTCCGTCATACACCCGCAGCTCTGCTCCGTCCGCGTCCTACGCCCGCAGCTCTGCTCCGTCCACGTCCCACGCCCGCAGCTCTGCTCCGTCCACGTCCCACGTCCGCAGCTCTGCTCCGTCCGCTTCCTACGCCCGCAGCTCTGCTCCGTCCGCTTCCTACGCCCGCAGATCTGCTCTGTCCGCGTCCTACCCCCGCGGCTCTGCTTTGTCCGTGTCTTATGCCTGCAGCTCTAGTCCATCCGTGTCCTACGCCAGCGGCTCTGCTCCGTCTGCGTCTTACTCCGAAGCTCTACTCCGTATGAGTTCTACACCCACAGCTCCGCTACATCCACGTCCTACGCCTGCGGCTCTGCTCCATAAGCGTCCTACGCCCGCGGCTCTGCTCCGTCTGTGTCCTACGCCTGCGGCTCTGCTCTGTATGAGTCCTACACCTGAAGCTCTGCTCCGTCCTACACCCGCAGCTCTGCTCCGTCCGCGTCCTACGCCCGCAGCTCTGCTCTGTCCGCGTCCTACGCCCGCAGCTCTGCTCCGTCCGCGTCCTACGCCCGCAGCTCTGCTCCGTCCGCGTCCTACGCCCGCAGCTCTGCTCCGTCCGCGTCCCACGCCCGCAGATCTGCTCCGTCCGCGCCCCACGCCCACAGCTCTGCTCGAGTCCTACATCTGAAGCTCTGCTTTGTACGCGTCTTATGCCCGCGGCTCTAGTCCATCTGTGTCCTACGCCAGCGGCTCTGCTCAGTCTGTGTCCTACGCTTGTGGCTCTGCTCTGTCCGAGTCCTACTCCAGCGGCTCTGCTCTGTCCGAGTCCTACACCCGCAGCTCTGCTCTGTCCGCGTTCTACTCCTGCGGCTCTGCTCCGTCCGCGTCCTACTCCTGCGGCTCTGCTCTGTCTGCGTCCTACTCCTGCGGCTCTGCTCTGTCCGAGTCCTACTCCTGTGGCTCTGCTCTGTCCGCGTCCTACTCCTGCGGCTCTGCTCTGTCCGCGTCCTACTCCTGCGGCTCTGCTCTGTCCGAGTCCTACTCATGTGGCTCTGCTCTGTCCGCGTCCTACTCCTGCGGCTCTGCTCTGTCCGAGTCCTACTCCTGCAGCTCTGCACTGTATGAGTCCTACACCCGCGGCTCTGCTCTGTATGAGTCCTACACCCGCAGCTCTGCTCCATCCGCGTCCTACTCCTGCGGCTCTGCTCTGTCCGCATCCTACCCCCGCGGCTCTGCTCTGTATGAGTCCTACACCTGCGGCTCTGCTCTGTATGAGTCCTACACCCGCAGCTCTGCTCTGTCCGCGTCCTACTCCTGCGGCTCTGCTCTGTCCGCGTCCTACTCCTGCGGCTCTGCTCTGTCCGAGTCCTACTCCTGCAGCTCTGCTCTGTCCGCGTCCTACTCCTGCGGCTCTGCTTTGTATGAGTCCTACTCCTGCAGCTCTTCTCTGTCCGCGTCCTACTCCTGCGGCTCTGCTCTGTATGAGTCCTACTCCTGCAGCTCTGCTCTGTCCGCGTCCTACTCCTGCGGCTCTGCTCTGTATGAGTCCTACACCCGCAGCTCTGCTCCGTCCGCGTCCTACTCCTGCGGCTCTGCTCCGTCCGCGTCCTACTCCTGCGGCTCTGCTCCGTCCGCGTCCTACTCCTGCGGCTCTGCTCCGTCCGCGTCCTACTCCTGCGGCTCTGCTCCGTCCGCGTCCTACTCCTGCGGCTCTGCTCCGTCCGCGTCCTACTCCTGCGGCTCTGCTCCATCCGCGTCCTACTCCTGCGGCTCTGCTCTGTATGAGTCCTACACCCGCAGCTCTGCTCTGTCCGCGTCCTACGCTTGTGGCTCTGTGTCGACCCGCCACCACAATTGTGGGTTACCAGGGCAATGGGGTACTCAGAGCCGAGCCCATGGAAGTCTATGGGGTTTGTCACAGGTAGCTGTGGCTCGGTCTGTGGCCCGGGCGGTCTGGCGTTTGTTGGGGATATATTTACAGGGGATAGATTTATATACAGTTCGTGACGCCACCTGTAGTCTCTGGTAATTTGTACCAGCGCTGCTGTAGATCTCTGAGGGGATGGTGAGGCAGCTAGATGTCGGGTCCCCTACAGGTGGGACTGGTCCCTCACTGTCTATGGGATTTGTGAAGTCGGGTGCGGATAAAGAACACAGTCTCACACGGTCAGCGTCTTTCCATACCTTTACTTGTAAGATGTTCAAGCAGGTCCCAGGGAGGCTGATCCAGGGAGGATGTATTTCGAGATAGCAGCTGGGCAAGTTAGGGGCCTCCTTTACTTCCAATATGACGAGTCCAACTAGCATGAAGCGTAGTTCCCTCCAATAAATCTGGTTCTTCTACCACCATGCATGAAGCTATGGTGATGCTTCGGTCCCAGTAACCGGTTAACAGTGCAGGACTTCCAATCCTAAAGCACTCACAATATCTACCACTGTGCCTTTCGCCTTGCCCGTGCTGGTAGCATAAGCATCCCTCACTTCACAGATATATATATCAGTCAGTTCCTTCTTAGTTCCTTCCAGAGCTTGCTAGCAGAATACCAGTAATACTTTTAGGCAGGAGCACGTCTCTGAACCTCTACCGTCCTCTAGACAGGCGTCTGAATTATCTGCAGCTCACTCCTCTCTCCTGCACAGACTTCTCGCTGACTGACTGTCTCCTCAGACAAACTGAACTGACTGAAGACAGGACACTCTCTGACTGAACACTCCCTGCTGATGTCACAAGCTTATAAACCTGTGGGCGTGTCTAAGTGCATGTTGGAATGAATGTTCATTTAGCATTAAACTGCTATCTCTCCACACATCCTCCAGGGTACTGCGTGTGCCTTCACACACCAGGGCTACACATTCCCCCATGGTAAAAGACAGCACTCCCGGGCTGTGAAATACAAGAAGACAGAAAATTTTGTTTATGCATAACAACAAACATTAACTTCTTCCCATCCGGGAGGTACGAATATCTTGAACGTTGCATTAAACATAGAAAAATACACAAAGTATCAAATAGACATTTTTCATATTAACGGTACAACTACTTTCACTTTTATAAAAACTTATATACATCTTCTCAGCTGCGGTAAACCCTGTCTGGGTCCTACCGTTCTTCACATCTCTTTATTAATTTCTGTTACACTTTCCATCCCGGGGGCTGGAACAATGCGATGATCCCTAGATCTCATGACGAACAGATCATGTGCTGCGATCAGAGTCTGGGTCGCAACAGTCTTTGTATGAACCATCAGGGGCGCACCGGGTATCTCTTTCTCGTGAGACGCCGACTGCGTCTCAATTTGCGTTGCAGGGGGCGATTCAGCTGTAACCGCAGTTTGCGATGTAGATTGGGTCGCCGATTGCGATGCAGAGGTGTACGCAGGGGGCGATGCGGAATAGGACGCACAATGCTGGTGTGATGCAGAGCAGGAAGCAGGTGTGCGCAATGGCTCAATTGAGGACGCACTAACCTGCTGCTGTCGCTGCTCCATCTCTTCCCAGTCGCTCTCCATCATTGACGGCTGGGTCCCCGCCGGTGTCCCTACCAGGAATTGATCATCTGCTGCGGCCTCCTGGCCGGGCGGGCGTTCCGGAACTGGCGGTACCTCCTCAACCTCCTTTGCCTCCACCGCTCCATCGGTGGGATCAGGATCGGTACTTTTGGGGGCAGCCTCCGGTTTCTCTTCAGCCTTCCTCAGCAGGGAACTTGGGAATTCAGGAGACGGCATTATGCTTGTAGGAGAGAACACTGCGTCCCTCAGCAGCCGCTGTTTCAGGGCACGCCAGCGTCTCTCTATCTCCTTCATTCCTTTTCGGTGGAGACAGGACCTTCGTCGCAGGCGCTCTGATGTCAGAGCGTTCACTTCCTGTCGCAGGACCTGCCGATGAGTCAGAGCCGGGGGCGGAGCCAGGCAACAGCGCGCTTTTTACAGGTACGCCCACCTTCTTCTCCAGCGCCTGAGGGCGCGAATATGGCGGCAAAATGGCGGATTTTAGCGCCAAAAATAGCAAACAGTCTTTTTCACTAAAACAATTCCATAGGCACGCAGGGCTCGCAATTTTGCGAGTTTCGCATCCTGTTCGTGACGCCAAAGTTGTGTCGACCCGCCACCACAATTGTGGGTTACCAGGGCAATGGGGTACTCAGAGCCGAGCCCATGGAAGTCTATGGGGTTTGTCACAGGTAGCTGTGGCTCGGTCTGTGGCCCGGGCGGTCTGGCGTTTGTTGGGGATATATTTACAGGGGATAGATTTATATACAGTTCGTGACGCCACCTGTAGTCTCTGGTAATTTGTACCAGCGCTGCTGTAGATCTCTGAGGGGATGGTGAGGCAGCTAGATGTCGGGTCCCCTACAGGTGGGACTGGTCCCTCACTGTCTATGGGATTTGTGAAGTCGGGTGCGGATAAAGAACACAGTCTCACACGGTCAGCGTCTTTCCATACCTTTACTTGTAAGATGTTCAAGCAGGTCCCAGGGAGGCTGATCCAAGGAGGATGTATTTCGAGATAGCAGCTGGGCAAGTTAGGGGCCTCCTTTACTTCCAATATGACGAGTCCAACTAGCATGAAGCGTAGTTCCCTCCAATAAATCTGGTTCTTCTACCACCATGCATGAAGCTATGGTGATGCTTCGGTCCCAGTAACCGGTTAACAGTGCAGGACTTCCAATCCTAAAGCACTCACAATATCTACCACTGTGCCTTTCGCCTTGCCCGTGCTGGTAGCATAAGCATCCCTCACTTCACAGATATATATATCAGTCAGTTCCTTCTTAGTTCCTTCCAGAGCTTGCTAGCAGAATACCAGTAATACTTTTAGGCAGGAGCACGTCTCTGAACCTCTACCGTCCTCTAGACAGGCGTCTGAATTATCTGCAGCTCACTCCTCTCTCCTGCACAGACTTCTCGCTGACTGACTGTCTCCTCAGACAAACTGAACTGACTGAAGACAGGACACTCTCTGACTGAACACTCCCTGCTGATGTCACAAGCTTATAAACCTGTGGGCGTGTCTAAGTGCATGTTGGAATGAATGTTCATTTAGCATTAAACTGCTATCTCTCCACACATCCTCCAGGGTACTGCGTGTGCCTTCACACACCAGGGCTACACAGCTCTGTCTGCATCCTACCCCTGCGGCTCTGCTCTGTCCGCATCCTACACCCGCAGCTCTGCTCTGTCCGCGTCCTACTCCTGCGGCTCTGCTCATCCGCGTCCTACCCCGCGGCTCTGCTCGTCCGCGTCCTACCCCCGCGGCTCTGCTCCGTCCTACCCCCGCGGCTCTGCTCGTCCGCATCCTACCCCTGTGGCTCTGCTCATCCGCATCCTACCCCTGTGGCTCTGCTCTGTCCGCATCCTACACCCGCAGCTCTGCTCTGTCCGCGTCCTACTCCTGCGGCTCTGCTCGTCCGCGTCCTACCCCCGCGGCTCTGCTCCGTCCGCGTTCTACTCCTGCAGCTCTGCTCCATCCGCGTCCTACTCCTGCAGCTCTGCTCCATCCGCGTCCTACTCCTGCAGCTCTGCTCCGTCCGCGTCCTACTCCTGCAGCTCTGCACTGTATGAGTCCTCCCCCCGCGGCTCTGCACTGTCGGCGTCCTACGTCCATGGCTTTGCTCCCTTCCTTGTCCTGCGCCCGCAGCTCGGCTCAGCACACATCATACACCTACAGCTCATACAAAATGTGAATCCATCCTTATCCCACACAGCTCATCCAGCTGCGATCACAGCCGGGCCGCCGGCACAACACAGCGCTGCATGCACCTGATCATGTGATCCCTTCGCTCCTCCCCTCCATGTGACTGATCACATGACTGTGACTATGGCAGGTCCTGTGAGCACAGGTCCGTGATGTGGCCGGTGTACAGCTAGCTCCGTGTGTGTCGGCCCCAGCAGCGCCTGTTCTCACACTACATCCTGGGGACACTTCCTAGGTAACATTCAGATATTGTAGATTTGCTTCTTTGTGCTTGATCTCGGATTGAATGTGTTGTGTTATAAATATATACAGTGGTTATACAGTCTGCGCTCCTCTGTTTTACTGCCAGGACTATGTAACATAATCATGCCAAGAAGAATCATCTCAGAACTTTTCCCACCTTTCTCTCCTGTAATCTGCACAAATCCATTTAAATGTTTTAAGATGGAAAAATAAACTAAAATAATGTGGTAGCATAAATCTGCACACCCTTAACCCCTTCACCCCCAAGGGTGGTTTGCACGTTAATGACCGGGCCAATTTTTACAATTCTGACCACTGTCTCTTTATGAGGTTATAACTCTGGAACGCTTCAACGGATCTTCGTGATTCTGAGATTGTTTTCTCGTGACATATTGTACTTCACATTAGAAGTAAAATTTCTTCGATATAACTTGCGTTTATTTTTGAAAAAACACAAATATGGCGAAAATTTTGAAAATTTTGCAATTTTCAAACTTGAATTTTTTTTCCTTAAAACAGAGAAATATATCACACAAAATAGTTAAGAAATAACATTCCCACATGTCTACTTTACATCAGCACAATTTTGGAACCAAAATTTTTTTTTGTTAGGAAATTATAAGGGTTAAAAGTTGACCAGTGATTTCTCATTTTTACAACAAAATTTACAAAGCCATTTTTTTTAGGGACCATCTCATATTTGAAGTCACTTTGAGGGGTCTATATGGCAGAAAATACCCAAAAGTGACACCATTCTAAAAACCACCCCTCAAGGTACTCAAAACCACATTCAAGAAGTTTATTAACCCTTCAGGTGCTTCACAGGAGCTGAAGCAACGTGGAAGGAAAAAATTAATATTTAACTTTTTAGCCACAAAAATGATCTTTTACAAACGTTTTTTTATTTTCACAAGGGTAAAAGGAGAAAATGGGCAGATAAAGTTGTTGTGCAATTTCTCCTGAGTACGCCAATACCCCATATGTGGGGGAAAACCACTGTTTGGGCGCACGGCAGAGCTCGAAAGGGAAGGAGCGCCGTTTGACTTTTTCAAACTAAAATTGGCTGGAGTTGAGATTGGACGCCATGTCGCGTTTGGAGAGCCTCTGATATGCCTAAACAGTGTAAACCCCCCACAAGTGACACCATTTTGGAAACTAGACCCCCTAAGGAACTTATCTAGATCTGTTGTGAGCACTTTGAACCCCAAAGTGTTTCACAAAAGTTTATAATGCCTGGGTGTGAAAAAAAAAAAACAATTTTCCACAAAAATGATTTTTTAGTCCCAAATTTTTGATTTTTCCCAAGGAGTTTGGACCCCAAAAGTTGTTGTCCAATTTGTCCTGAGTACGCTGATACCCCATGTGTGGGGGGGGGGAAACTGTTTGGGCGCACGGCAGGGCTTGGAAAGGAAGTAGTAACGTTTTGGAATGCAGACGTTGATGGGGGTCATGTTCCATTTGTAGTGCCCCAGATGAGCCTAAACAGTGGAAACCCCCCACAAGTGACCCCATTTTGGAAGCTAGACCCCCTAAGGAACTTATCTAGATCTTTGGTGAGCACTTTGAACCCCCAAGTGCTTCACACAAGTTTATAATGCCCGAGCATGAAAATAAAAAATCCTATTTTTTTCCCACAAAAATTATCTCTTAGTCACTAATTTTTTATTTTCCCAAGGGTAACAGGAGAAATTGGACCACAAAATTTGTTGTCCAATTTGTCCTGAGTACGCTGATACCCCATATGTGGGGGGGAACCACTGTTTGGGCGCATGGCAGAGCTCGGAATGGAAGGAGCACCATTTTACTTTTTCCAACCAAAATTGGCTGGAATTAAGATTGGACGCCATGTTGCATTTGGAGAGCCCCTGCTGTGCCTAAACAGTGGAAACCCCCCACAAGTGCCCCCATTTGGGAAACTAGACCCCCTAAGGAACTTATCTAGATCTTTGGTGAGCAATTTGAACCCCCAAGTGCTTCACACAAGTTTATAACGTAGAGCCGTAAAATTAAAAAATCATATTTTTTCCACAAAATTAATTTTTTCACCCCAATTTTTATTTTCCCAAGGGTAACAAGACTCCAAAAGTTATTGTGCAATTTGTCCTGAGTGCGCTGATACCCCATATGTGGGAGTAAACCACTGTTTGGGTGCATGGCAGAGTTTGGAAGGGAAGGAGCGCCGTTTGACTTTTTCAACGCAGAATTGGCTGGATGCCATGTCGTGTTTGGAGAGCTCCTGATATGCCTAAACAGTGGAAACCCCCAAAAATGACACCATTTTGGAAACTAGACCCCTCAAGGAACTTATCTAGATGTGTGGTGAGCACTTTGAACCCCAAAGTGCTTCACAGAAGTTTGTAACGTACAGCCGTAAAATAAAAAATCCTTTTTTTTTTACAAAAAAGATTTTTTCGCCCCCAATATTTTATTTTCACAAGGGTAACAGGAGAAATTGGACCCCAAAAGTTGTTGTCCAATTTGTCCTGAGTACGCTGATACCCAATATGTGGGAGTAAACTACTGTATGGGCGCACGTCGGGCTCGGAAGGGAAGTAGTGACGTTTTGGATTGCAGACTTTGATGGAATGGTCTGGGGGAGTCATGTCGCATTTGGAGAGCCCCTGATGAATCTAAACAGTGGAAACCCCCCACAAGTGACCCCATTTTGGAAAATAGACCCCACAAGGAACTTATCTAGATGTGTGGTGAGCACTTGGAACCCCGAAGTGCTTCACAGAGGTTTATAACGTACAGCCGTAAAAATAAAAATCCTTTTTTTTTTACAAAAATGATTTTTTCGCCCACAATATTTTATTTTCACAAGGGTAACAGTAGAAATTGGACCCCAAAAGTTGTTGTCCAATTTGTCCTGAGTATGCTGATACCCAATATGTGGGAGTAAACTACTGTATGGGCGCACGTCGGGGCTCGGAAGGGAAGTAGTGACGTTTTGGATTGCAGACTTTGATGGAATGGTCTGGGGGCGTCATGTCGCATTTGGAGAGCCCCTGATGCGCCTAAACAGTGGAAACCCCCCACAAGTGACCCCATTTTGGAAAATAGACCCCACAAGGAACTTATCTAGAAGTGTGGTGAGTGCTATGAAGCTCCAAGTGCTTCACAGAAGTTTTATAACATACAGCCGTAAAAACAAAAAAATCATTTTTTTTTTACAAAAATGATATTTTCGCCCCCAGTTTTTTTATTTTCCCAAGGGTAACAGAAGAAATAGGACAAATTGCACAATAACTCTTGGGGTCCAGAGTACGCTGATACCCCATATGTGGGGATAAACTACTGTTTGGACGCATGGCAGAGCTCAGAAGTGAAGGAGCACCGTTTGACTTTTTCAACGCAGAATTAGCTGGAATTGAGATCAGACGCCATGTCACATTTGGAGAGCCCTGATGTGCCTAAATAGCGGAAACCCCCCAATTCTAACTCCAACCCCAACACACCCCTAACCCTAGTCCCAACCCTAACCACAAACCTAAAGGTACTGCCACACTAAGCAATCCCGCTAGCGATCTCGTTAGCGTTGCATACTAATGAGATCGCTAGCGGGATTGTTTTCTATATCGCTAAATGCTGCCGCATTTAGCGATATAGTTAACGACGCTATCGCCGTTAGCGATCTTCTTAACGACTTTAGCGGTACAAAAGTACTGCTAAATCGCTAAGAAAAGGTGCCACACAGCGATAAGATACTTACCCAGCGGAGCGCCAGCGATGAAATAGGGTCCGGAACGATTCCAGCGACGAGCGAGATCACAGCAGGAAGCTCGTCGCTGGAAGCTGCCGCACTGAACAATATCGCTAACGGGATCGCTAAATAGTGACGTTTTTTAGCGATCCCGTTAGCGATATTGTTTAGTGTGGCATACCCTTAACTCTAAACACACCCCTAATCCCAACCCTAATCCTAACTTTAGCGCCAACCCTAACCCTAACTTTAGCCGCAACCCTAACCCTAACGGGAAAATGGAAATAAATACATTTTTTTAATTTTATTATTTTTCCCTAACTAAGGGGGTGATAAAGGGGGGTCTGATTTACTATTTATAGCGGGTTTTTGTGATTGGCAGCTGTCACGCTAAAAGACGCTTTTTATTGCAAAAAATAGTTTTTTGCATCACCACATTTTGAGAGCTATAATTTTTGCATATTTTGGCCCACAGAGTCATGTGAGGTCTTATTTTTTGCGGGACGAGGTGACATTTTTATTGGTACCATTTTTGAGCACGTGACATTTTTTGATCGCTTTTTATTTCGATTTTTGGGAGGTTAGAATGAACAAAAATCATCAATTCATGAATTTCTTTTGGGGGAGGCGTTTATACCGTTCCGCATGTGGTAAAATTGATAAAGCAGTTTTATTCTTCGGGTCAGTACGATTACGGCGATACCTTATTTATATCATTTTTTTATGTTTTGGTGCTTTTATAGCATGAAAACAATTTTATATAAAAAATTATTATTTTTGCATCGCTTTATTCTGCGAGCTATAACTTTTTTATTTTTTCGCTGATGATGCTGTATGACGGCTCCTTTTTTGCGGGACAAGATGACGTTTTCAGCGGTACCATGGTTATTTATCTCGGTCTTTTTGATCGCGTGTTATTCCACTTTTTGTTCAGCGGTATGATGATAAAGCATTGATTTTTTTGCTTCGTTTTTTTTTTAAGGGGTTCATTAAAGGGGTTAACTAGTGGGACAGTTTTATAGGGGGGGTCGTTACGGACGTGGCGATACCAAATATGTGTACTTTTATTGTTTTGGTTTTTTTATTTACAGGAAAGAATGAATTTATTGGGGAATATTTTTTTTTTTTTTATAATTTTTTTTTACCACTTTTTATTTTTATTTTTTTTACTTTTATACTTTGTCCCAGGGTGGGACATCACTGTATTTTAGCAGATCGCTGGTGTGACAGTGTGCACAGCACTCTGTCACACCAGCGATCGCTCTGGCACTGCTGCAGGCTTCCCCAGCGCCTGCTCTCAGCAGGCACTGAGGAAGCCGCCTCCCTGCAGGACCCCGGCGCCATCTTGGATCCGGGGACCTGGAGGGAGGACGGACCCTCAGAACAGCGCGACACATCGCGCTGCTCTGAGGGTCTCAGGGGGGCGCGCAGGGAGCCCCCTGGCTGCGCGATCCTCCCCTGTGCCCCAGGTACACCGCGATCATGTTTGATCGCGGTGTGCCAGGGGTTAATGTGCCGGGAGCGGTCCGTGACCGCTCCTGACACACAGTCACGGGTGTCAGCTGTGATAATCAGCTGACACCCGGCGGCGATCAGCTGCGCTCCCCCCGGGAGCGCAGCTGATCGCCCATGACGTACTATTCCGTCCATGGGAATAAGGTCCAGGGTCACATGGACGGAATAGTACGTCTGATGGCAGAGAGGGGTTAAACTAACTTGGTTGAAGTATATGAACTTGTGACAGCATTCAGTCTTTTAGGTAGGAGTCTATCAGCATGGTATAGAATTGTCAAGCTTTGCCAACTATTCCTTGCAGTAGCTCCAAATCTGTCAGATTGCGAGGGCATCTCCTATGTACAGCGCCCTTCAGGTCATCCACAGATTTTCATTTGAATCCAGATCTGGGCTATTCCAAAAAACTTTGATCTTCTGGAGAAGCCATTCTTTTGTTGATTTGAATTAAGGTCATTGTCATGCTAAAATTCTTCTGCAAAATACAGCCCAAAACTATAATGCAGCCCCCACCATGTTTAAATGTGGGTATGATGTTCTTTAGGTGATGCACAGTGTTGACATTAAACAAACCTTTTGGAATTAGTTCAATCCCGGTCTCATCAGACCATAACGTTTTTTTACAGGGTTTTGGCAGACTTTGAGTTGAAGCTTTTATTGGGAACATTTTACATAACATTTGGGATCACATTTATCCTGTGCTCTACGCTGATCACTTTGGGGTTTCCATCTAAATCTCCAAATGACGTGATTCAGATGAAACCCCCGAGGGATCCATTCACAATAATAAGGCAAAAGAGTTACACTGAACTCCATCTGGCCTCTGTTCCACTGTTTCCTTCTTTTCAGAGGTGCACTAAACTGTGGCCGACGACACTTTTATGCAATCCTAAAAAGACGGACACCGCCGGATCATAGGCCAGACGGCGTCCACAGTGCCTCTATCTGCCTCATTATAGAGAATCTTCCGCCCGGGTTTCCATCTGAATCACGTATTTTAGGGATTTACACAGAAACCCCCGTGTAAGCGCTCAGCGCAGAGCGCAGGATAAATGCGCAGAGTCTTACTGCGATCTTTGTGAGGCAGAATTAAAAAATCAACAGCAAGTGAAGAATTTGTTTTATTTATGTTTTATGCCTTTCCTGGTGCGGTATAAGTGATTAGAAAATTTTATTCTTCGGGTCAGTGCGATACCAGATTTATATCGGATTTTTATGTTTGGCTGATGTCACACACTAAAAGATGATTTATTTTTCCAAATACTTGGCATCGCCATATTTTGAGATCTATAATTTTTCTATACTTCTGCCAACAGAGTCGTGTGAGGGCTTGTTTTTTACGGGACAGCTTGACATTTTTATTGGTACCATTTTTGGGTACATGACATTTTTTGGTCTCTTTCTATTCCAATTTTGGGATGCAGAGTTACTAAAAACCAGCCATTCAGGATTTTTTTTTGTTTGGGGGGGGTTGATTTTTGTATGCCGTTCCGCGTGTTGTAAAATTGATAAAGCGGCTTTATTCTTCTGGTCAGTACAATTACAGCGATACCACATATATATAATTTTTTTATGTTTTGGCACTTCTACACAATAAAAACTATTTTATAGAAAAAAAATCATTATTTTTGCATCTCTTTTATTCTGAGAGCCATTTCTTTTTTGTTTTGCCGCTGATGGAGCCGAATGTTGCTTGTTTTTTGCAGGACAAGATGACATTTGTAGCTACACCATTTTTATTTACATTGGTCTTTTTTATCGCGTTTTTTCCACTTTTTGTTTGGCGGTATAATGCAAAATCATAGTTTTTTTTCTGTGACCCATGAAAGCACCAACAAGAGAGGGGGTCCGCCCTTCGAGGACAGGAAATCTTCAAGATAAAAAGGGCGGCGCCTCCCTCCGCATCAGTGGTTTCCTGTCCTCGACGGGGGAGCCTTCTTTACGGCGGCAGAAAAGAAGATTGGATGCATTCCCAGACCTGGGCTGTCCGGTGTTCCAGCAGGGCACAGTCTCTGCTGTGGCTGTGCTGGGAGAATGGAAGCGCACCGTGGAACTTGATAAAGTCTCGTCCTTCCTATGGCATCATCACAGTATGGTGTCCGGCAGCTGCGCGTTCTGGATGCATGTCGCGGGGTGAAAACCGGAAGTCGTGCTTTGATTACACGCATCGGGACCTTTCACCTGGAACTGAGTTTCTGGGAGGCGATACCGTAAGTTGCAGGAGCGGACCGGATGGCAGATTCTGGGTTGCAGTGTACTTAAGGAGTATTGCCGATCAGGCAGGGGCGCTTCTGTCTACTATGGAGTCACAACTGCCCCCTATACAGCAGCAGCACCTGGAGGAGCCTCAGCCACAGTGTCTCCCACCTCGGCAAAAGCATTCCCGGGGAAGTCAGCAGCCACGTCCAGAAAGAAGTGGTCGCTCCAGTGGAGTACGCAGTAACAAGGATTCCAGGTCTAGTCGTCACAACTCCAGCAGGATTGAAGAGTCCGCTGTCTCCAGAGGAGAGATTTCGGATGACATTCTGCCTCCAGGTCCTGTACCGCCTTTTGAAAACCTCTGGGTGGTGAGGGATATACGAGAAAGTTCAGCCTGTTAATAAGGTGTTTTCTTTCTCTCTCTTCCCTTCTTTCTCTGTGTCTGAAGAATGTCCCTAGGAAGTGCACTACAAAATCTAATAATAGGACATGTCCGCTATGCAGCCAGGGGTTAGCTAGTGCATGGCCAAAGAAGTTATGTCAGGTCTGTATTGAGGAAACAGTTTCAGAGGAGTCCCCTAACTTCTCTGCTAGCCTAAGGTCCCTCATTAAAACGGAGGTGCAAAATTCACTTAGAACCCTGTCCCACTCAGGGGAAACGTCCTGCAGCCGTAAGAGATCTCAGGTATTGTCTTCAGACTCAGACAAGGGTGTTATGAATGTGCTAGAGATGGTTTCTGAGCGAGGGCTCCCTTTGGTGGTTGCAGACAGTGCTGGGCCTTTCGGCGAGGAATGGCAATCTGGGATCACGGATTGGTCTGATGGAGGGGAGGTTCCCTTCCATGATGGTTGCCGATGATCGATTGTTCTTGTCTCGATTGTGGTTCCTGGTTCATTTGGAAGTTTGCTGAGTCTTGCCTGCATCTTCTGCTATCAGATAAGATATTTTCTGCTTTTATTTTTGTGCTTGCTTTTTGCATTGTTCCCTGCACTTCTGTGGAGGTCAGCCAGGTCCGCTCCAGGGGCTTGTGCTCCTCTCAGTTTATCTGGAGCCACTGTTGTTTGTTCATTTGCTTTTTCCTGTTTTTTCAGTGGCTGCGGCTTAGTTTTGTTACACCAGAGATCTGATTGAGGTGTTAGAGATCGTGTGATCTCAGGTGTTTTTGCAATCAGAAGAGTTGGTATTTTTTAGTTTTTTTTTGGATTGCAGTGAGTATCCTTTCCTGTACTTTTCTGTCTAGACAGATTGGGCCCCAGCGTTTGCTCATTCTATTTTCTGTCTGTGTCCGTGCTTCTTCTTGTCTAACCGCCATTACATGTTTGGGGGCTTCCTATTTTCTTTGGGGATCTGCTCCGGGGCAGATAGCTTTCATCTTTCTGCCTGTAGGTGTAGTTATCTCTCAGGCTGTGACGAGGCGTCTAGGATCAACGTAGGAACGCTCCACGGCTACCTCTAGTTGTGTGGTTAGTTCAGGTTACTGCAATCCAATAGGTTCCAGCCTCTCTGGTGTATTGCCGTTTTTGCTTATTCTCCTCAGCTACCAAAACATAACAGTATCACCGGCCCAAACTGAAAATTATATGGTACTCACAGGAGGGAAAAATAGTGTGGAAAGAAAAAAAAAAAAAGTCAGAGTTGTCAGAGATTTTTTTTTTCTCTGTTGCATTTTTTTCCCTCTTTTTCTCTGGGTGCTGAGGAGGATTATTTTTTCTCTCAATGGAGCTTGCACAGTTGTCTGGCCATGTGGATCAGCTTGCCACTGAGGTTCGGAGTATTGCTACCTATCTTGCTGGGTTGCCGGTTGTGGAACCTAGGATTCCCATGCCAGATTTGTTTTTGGGGGATCGGGCTAAATTTCTGAATTTTAAAAATAACTGTAAGTTGTTTTTTTGCCTTAAAGCCTAAGGCTACTTTCACACTTGCGTTTTTTTGCGCTGCGTTTCGAGCGCACATGAAGCGCATTAAAAAAACGCATGCAAACGCTTGTAAACGCTGCAATATTTAGTCGCATCAGCATGCGCATTTCGACAAAAAAACGCAGCGTTTGTCTGCGTTTTCATGCGTTTTTGCATGCGCTTGCGTTTTTTTTGGCGCATGCGTTTTCTATTTGTCACATTATCATCTCTGCCTCCATCATCTCTGGCTCCATCATCTGTCTCCATCATCTCTGTCTCCATCATCTCTGGCTCCATCATCTCTGTCTCCATCATCTCTGCCTCCATCATCTCTGGCTCTATCATCTCTGGCTCCATCATCTCTGCCTCCATCATCTCTGGCTCCATTATCTCTGTCTCCATCATCTCTGTCTCCCATCATCTCTGTCTCCCATCATCTCTGGCTCCATTATCTCTGGCTCTATCATCTCTGTCTCCATCATCTCTGTCTCCATCATCTCTGGCTCTATCATCTCTGTCTCCATCATCTCTGGCTCTATCATCTCTGTCTCCATCATCTCTGCCTCCATCATCTCTGGCTCTATCATCTCTGGCTCCATCATCTCTGCCTCCATCATCTCTGGCTCCATTATCTCTGTCTCCATCATCTCTGTCTCCATCATCTCTGGCTCCATTATCTCTGTCTCCATCATCTCTGGCTCCATCATCTCTGCCTCCATCATCTCTGGCTCCATTATCTCTGTCTCCATCATCTCTGTCTCCATCATCTCTGGCTCTATCATCTCTGTCTCCATCATCTCTGGCTCCATCATCTGTCTCCATCATCTCTGCCTTCATCATCTCTGGCTCTATCATCTCTGGCTCCATCATCTCTGCCTCCATCATCTCTGGCTCCATTATTTACAGAAAAATCGCGTGCGTGCAAAAGCGCTGACGAGCGCACGCCAGCCGCGCCCCATAGACTGCAATGTTATTTTTAGCGCATAGCATGCGCACACGTGCGCACGCGTTTTATTAAAGCGGTTGGGCGGAAAAAAAAATGCAACATGTAGCGTCTGGCGCGTATGGGCGCACACCGGGAAAATGCGCAGCGCACGACAAACGCACATGAACGCGTGCAAGCGCTAGACCCTGCGCCCGCCATGTTAAAGATAGGGGAACATTGCGCATGCGTCCGATAGCGCAAGATGCGCTGCGCAAAAAAACGCAAGTGTGAAAGTAGCCTAAGTCCTCAGGGAACGCAGCACAGCAGGTTCAAATTGCATCTCTCTCCTGCACGGCGATCCTCAGGATTGGGCTTTTTCCCTGACACCTGGGGATCCTGTTTTGAATGATATTGATGCATTTTTTCTGGCTCTGGGGTTATTGTACGATGAACATAATGTCACTGATCAAGCTGAAAAAACCTTGTTGGCAGTAAATCAGGGTCTTGAAGACGCTGAGCTGTACTGTCAGAAATTCCGAAAGTGGGCAGTCCTGACCAAATGGAATGATGATGCTTTGGCAGCCCTTTTTCGGAAGGGGCTGTCAGAGAATGTAAAGGATGTTATGGTGGGATTCCCTGCTCCCTCTGGTCTCAATGATTCTATGTCATTGGCTATTCAAATTGACGTTTGCATGAGCGCAGAGGTATGCGTGAGATAGTGTTGCCTTGTGAGCCAGCTTCTGAGCCCATGCAGTGTGATAGAGTGACTTCTGGGGCACAGCGTCATGAGTTTCGAAAGCGCAATGGGTTATGTTTCTACTGTGGTGACGCCTCTCATGCTATTTCAGTCTGCCCTAAGCGGGGAAGACGTTTTGCACGCTCAGTTGTCTTGGGTAGTGTTCAGACTAAATTTCTGTTGACTGTTACCCTGATTTGCTCCCTGTCCACATTTTCGGCTCAGGCTTTTGTTGATTCAGGAGCAGCTATTAACCTGATGGATTTTGACTTTGCCAAACGTTGTGGGTTTCCCATGATACCCCTGCGGAAGTCTATTCCCCTACTGGGCATTGATTCTACCCCTTTGGCGGAGAATAACCCCCAGTTTTCTACTCAGGTGATAATGAGGGTTGAACCAGATCATCAGGGAGTTGCAAATTTCTGGTGCTGTATAATCTGCATGACATTATTGAACTAGGTTTCCCTTGGTTACAGTCTCATAATCCTGTTTTGGATTGGAAATCTGTGTCTGTGACTAGTTGGGGCTGCCAATGTGTTAATGCCGACACTCCTGTTTTTCTGCCTCTCCCAAGTCTCAGGATGTTCCTGACTTTTTGACTGATTTTTCGGATGTATTTAGTGAAAGTAAATCTGTATCCTTGCCCCCTCACAGGAGCTATGATTGCGCTATTGAATTAGTGCCTGGTGGTAAATTTCCTAAAGGTCGCCTTTTTAACTTGTCTGTACCTGAACACGATGCTATGCGATCTTATATCAAGGAGTCATTGGAGAAGGGTCATATCAGACCATCCTCTTCACCCTTGGGTGCCGGTTTTTTCTTTGTGGCCAAAAAGGATGGTTCATTGAGGCCGTGTATTGATTATCGTCTCTTGAATAAGATCACTGTGAAGTATCAATATCGTTACCCTTGATTTCTGACCTGTTTTCCAGGGTGAAAAGTGCTAGTTGGTTTACCAAGCTTGACCTCAGGGGGAGCGTATAACCTTATTCGCATTAAGCACGGGGATGAATGGAAGACGGCGTTTAATACCCCAGAGGGGCATTTTGAGTACTTAGTGATGCCCTTTGGGCTCACTAATGCTCCTTCCGTCTTCCAATCCTTCATGAATGATATTTTCAGGGATTTTGTGGATACATTTCTGATTGTTTATTTGGATGATATCTTGATTTTTTCCAATGACTGGGACTTTCATGTGAAACATGTTCGGACTGTGTTCCAGATTTAGAGAGAGAATGCACTGTATGTGAAGGGATCAAAGTGTCTTTTTGGCGTACAGAAGGTCTCATTTCTGGGATTCATTTTGTCTCCGTCTGTTATTGAAATGGACTCGGTCAAGGTTCAGGCCATCTGTGATTGGGTCCAACCTACTTCATTAAAGGCTCTTCAGAGATTTTTGGGTTTTGCCAATTTTTATCGTAAATTTATTGGTAATTTCTCCGGTATTGTTAAACCATTGACTGATTTGACCAAAAAAGGTTCTGATGTGGTGAATTGGCCTCCTGAGGCAGTCTCTGCGTTTCAGGAACTTAAGCAGAGATTCACTTCTGCTTCTGTTCTACGGCAGCCTGATGTTTCTCTGCCATTTCAGGTGGAGGTTGATGCCTCTGACATTGGGGCAGGTGCCGTTTGTCCCAAAGAGATCCGGAGACCTCTAAGAGTAACCCTTGTGCCTTTTTCTCTCGAAAATTTTCTCCAACTGAACGTAATTATGACGTGGGTAATCGGGAGTTATTGGTCATGAAGTGGGCCTTTGAAGAGTGGAGACATTGGCTGGAAGGAGCCAAACATCAGGTGGTGGTCCTCAGGGACCATAAGAATCTGGTTTATCTCGAATCAGCCAAGCGACTTAATTCTAGACAGGCCAGGTGGGCCTTGTTTTTCACACGTTTTAATTTTGTGGTTTCTTTTCTTCCGGGCACTAAGAATGTTAAGGCGGATGCCCTCTCGAGGAGTTTCTTTGCGGACTCTCCTGAGTTTTCTGATCCTACTGTTATTTTGAAAGAGGGTGTAGTTCTTTCCGCCATCTCGCCCAATTTGAGACTGGCTTTGGAAGGGTGTCAGGAGGATAAACCTGAGCGCTGCCCTATTGGGAAATTGTTTGTCCCAGACCAGTGGAAGAAGAGTGTGATGTCTGAGATTCATTGTTCTGCGTTGGCTGGTCAACCCGGTATTTTTGGTACCAGAGACTTGGTGAGTCGGTCCTTTTGGTGGCCTACTTTGTCTCGTGACGTCAGGGAATTTGTGCAGTCCTGTGGGACTTGCTCTCGCTCCAAGCCTTGCTCTCGCTCTAGTGGTTTGTTAATGCCATTACCTGTACCCAAGAGGCCATGGACCCATATCTCTATGGATTTTATTTCCGACCTCCCTGTTTCTCAGAGAATTACCGTCTGGGTAATCTGTGATAGGTTTTCCAAGATGATACATCTTGTGCCATTACCTAAGTTACCTTCCTCCTCCGAGTTGGTACCTTTGTTCCTTCAGCACGTGGCATTCCGGAGAACATTGTGTCTGACAGAGGAGTCCAGTTTGTTTCCAGATTTTGGAGGACATTTTGTTCTAAACTTGGTGTTCAATTATCTTTCTCCTCTGCTTTTCATCCTCAGACCAATGGACAAACCGAGAGAACAAACCAGACCTTGGAGACTTATTTGAGATGTTTTGTGTCTGCTGATCAAGATGACTGGGTTCTTTTTTGCCTTTGGCTGAGTTTGCTCTTAATAATAGGGCTAGCTCTGCCACCTTGATGTCTCCATTTTTCTGCAATTTTGGGTTTCACCCTCGATTTTCTTCAGTACAGGTGGAGGCTTCTGTCTGTCCGGGTGTTGACTCTGTTGTAGAGCGAATGCAGCAGATTTGGGACCAGGTAGTGGAGAGGTTGTCTCTCTCTCAGGAGAAGGCCCAACGGTTTGCCAACGGCATAGGACTGATGGTCTTCGGTTTAAAGTGGGGGACTTGGTTTGGTTGTCCTCAAGAAATATCCCTATGAGGGTTGCATCTCCAAAGTTTAAGCCTAGGTTCATTGGACCTTATAAGATCATGGAGATTCTTAATCCTGTTTCCTTCCGTTTGCTTCTTCCAGGCACATTTAAGATCCATAACTTGTTCCACAAGTCCTTACTGAAGAGGTTTGTCGAGCCAGTGGTTCCTATGGCTGCGCCTCCTGACCCCGTTTTGGTTGAGGGCAATCTGGAGTATGTGGTTGAGAAAATATTGGATTCTCTTTTTCTAGACAGAAACTCCAGTATTTGGTTAAGTGGAGAGGTTATGGTCAGGAGGACAATTCTTGGGTGTTTGCTTCGGACATCCATGCTAGGAGACTGATCCGTGCCTAGCACCGAGCTCATCCTGATCGGCCTGGTTGCACAAGTGAGGGTTCGGTGACCCCTCCTCAAGATATTTTCTGCTTTTATTTTTGTGCTTGCTTTTTGCATTGTTCCCTGCACTTCTGTGGAGGTCAGCCAGGTCCGCTCCGGGGGCTTGTGCTCCTCTCAGTTTATCTGGAGCCACTGTTGTTTGTTCATTTGCTTTTTCTTGTTTTTTCAGTGGCTGCGGCTTAGTTTTGTTACACCAGAGATCTGGTTTAGGTGTTAGAGATCGTGTGATCTCAGGTGTTTTTGCAATCAGAAGAGTTGGTATTTTTTAGGGGTTTTTTTGGATTGCAGTGAGTATCCTTTCCTGTACTTTTCTGTCTAGACAGATTGGGCCCCAGCGTTTGCTCATTCTATTTTCTGTCTGTGTCCGTGCTTCTTCTTGTCTAACTGCAATTACATGTTTGGGGCTTCCTATTTTCTTTGGGGATCTGCTCCGGGGCAGATAGCTTTCATCTTTCTGCTTTAGGTGTAGTTATCTCTTAGGCTGTGACGAGGCGTCTAGGATCAACGTAGGAACGCTCCACGGCTACCTCTAGTTGTGTGGTTAGTTCAGGTTACTGCAATCCAATAGGTTCCAGCCTCTCTGGTGTATTGCAGTTTTTGCTTATTCTCCTCACCTACCAAAACATAACACAAAGGGTTTTTGTGAGACTCTGCTTCAGATTCCTACTCGTCAGAAAGTGACTCGGGGACGGGCCATTGCTTTCCGCTTGAGGAGGTGTATAACTTAATGAAAGCAGTAAGGGCCACAAGGGTTGATCAATCAGAAGGCTAAAAAATCGGTCCGGGACATAATGTTTGGGACTCTGGATGATAAGAAACGCATAACCTTTCATACTAATAAGATGATACAGGACCTCATCAGTAAAGAGTGTGAAAGACCAGAAAAGAAGGGCCCTCTTCCATCTACCTTTAAGAGGAAGTACCCCTTTGATAAGGAATCAACAGCGTCCTGGAACAAGGCCCCCAAATTGGATGTGGCTGTTTCTAAGACTTCAAGAAAATTCTTTCTACCCCTTGAGGAATACAGGATTATTGAAGGATCCCTTGAATAGGAAGATCGATACCTTCCTGAAAGGTACATGGGAGTCATCTGCAGTGGCATTAAGACCAACCATAGCAGTGACTTGCACAGCCAGAACTCTCATGGTTTGGTTAAGCAAGCTAGAAGACCAGCTAAAGACGACGCTCCCCGAGAAGAGACTCCATCTTAGCCGCACTCCCGGTGATGAAAGGAGCGGCGGCTTTCCTGTCGGACACCTCAGCAGACTATGCCAGGGGATATGCAGGCGAAAAGAAAGTTGTGCTCTCTAACATGTGAAGGAGGCTTTCTATTTGGCACAGCCCTGGATGACATCCTAGAAAAGGTGAGTGATAAGAAGAAGGGGTTTCCACAAGCCCCATTTTCTTCCTTTAATCAGCCTTTTCGAAGGAAGAAAATCTTCCGGAGGCAGGTGTTCATAGAGCAAGGGAGTTGCAACAGATCCAAAAGGTCTAAACGATTCCTGTTCAATGGTCATTCCCAGGAGAGCAGAAAGCCCCCCAAATGACTCCCTTCCTTCCAGCCTGGGGAAAAATTTCCTCCAGCCCTTGGGTTCTCAGCATAGGAAAATCAGGCCTAAGGCTGGAATTTCTCACGCATCCCCCAAAGGAATTTGTGATAACGGGCCCACGTGCATCTCCACCATAACAACGGGCGTTAGAGTCGGAGATCGTGAGCCTGTTGAACAAAACGTTCTGCTACAGGTTCCTCTACAGCAGTGGGGAAAAGTTTTTATTCATCCCTGTTCCTGATAAAAAAAAACCAGACAGGGTGAATCAACCTGAGAAATTTGAGCAGGTTCTTGAAAATTCCCACATTCAAGATGGAGTCAATAAAATCAGCAGTGAGTCTACTCTTCCCGGGAGGTTATATGGCTGAGCTCGATCTAAAAGATGCATAGTATCACGTGCCAATGTCACAGACTTCAAAAAATTTCTCAGGGTAGCAGTAACTATAGAGGGGGTCACACAACACTCCCAGTACAATGACCTACCCTGTGGCCTAGCAGTGGCAAGATCGCACCGCCCGCACCTGCACAATAGCAACTGTCGGCAATCTGTGGGTGCTGCTACTGCGCAGGCGTGGGCGACGCCATCTTGGAGGAGGATATTTTTTTTCTTCTCCAGCAAGATGGCTCCGTTGGCACCTGCGCAACAGCAGCTATCAGATCTCTATACAAACTGATAGCTGCTATTGCGCAGGCGTCCTGGGCGCCATTTTCAGAATGACTTTTTTTTTTTTCCTCGCTCAAGTAAATCTGCAAAAGGGATTAAGTGCACAGTAACCATGCAATTATGCTGCAGAGTAGGTGCCACGGCCGACACCTGCCTGCAGAAGCATTGTTTTTTTTTATATTCAGTATGTGATGGTATTCATTATGCAAACTAGGGGGCAGGTCAGTGAGGGATCAGCGACCTGTCAGCAGTCTGCATTATGAATAATCAGAGCACCACATACCCCAGCCCCGCCTTAGGACGCAAGCATATCATTAACACATAACTGAAAGTAAAGTTTAAGAAACAACCACAAGACGGATTTAATCAACCCAGGTATCATTTTATCCAGTACAATGGCGCCGACCTGACACTGTCTGTAGGTTACTGTGCACAATCCTGCGGACAGGTTCCCTTTAAATGTGTTCAGAAAGTTCTTATTTAGCTGGGATTTATGGTTTGTTTTGCCTAATAACAATATTGTTTCTCTGTAACCTTTATCCATATTTGGAAATCTATTACATGGATTCAGGAATTTTCTCTTTTCTTTTCCTTTTTAATGCACCAACTTTATTTTTTTTGTATTTCACTACAAAATTATGTTTTTGTAGTTCTTTTTTAAAACTGTAATAAAAATAATATGAAAGTTATACCAGGGGCAGGATGATGCCCATGACTAGATCTAGGAATCATGTGAAGCAGGTAACATTCTCTAGAGATTTCTTACATGGGATTCTTCATGATTTTACAGTACATAGTCTAATCTTTCTATTCAGGTTCCTATAATATCGGATCTTCTCAGTGGATATCTTCTATGTAAGAGAACTTTCCTGATTTACCCATCCAGGATGGAAAGGGACAGGGACCAGATGGCGGAGAGGATATTACACCTCACCCTAGAGATTCTTTTCCGGCTTACTGGAGAGGTGAGAGATTCTGATGAGGTCACATCACATCATTCTTATCTATGGGAATAACAGATGGACAGAACTGGAGAGGTGAGGACTCTGGAAATGACTATAGTAAGATTTATTAATGTGTCTCTTTATAAATAGGATTATACAATAGTGAAAAACACCTTTAGTGAGCACTGTCAGGCCTCTGCGTCTGAAGCTATGGGCAGTACCCTGAGCCCAACCATGGGGCCTCCTTCTCATCCCCTGATACATGATGAAATCAATCACCAGAAGATACTAGAACTCACCTACAAGATCATTGAGCTGCTGACTGGAGAGGTGACATTGGTGGGAATGCTGGGACATTATACAGTAACACTATGAAAGAATCAGGATGATGACTGTATCGTTATATGTCAGGTTCCTATAAGGTGTCAGGATGTCACTGTCTGTTTCTCCATGGAAGAGTGGGAGTATATAGAAGGACACAAGGATCTGTACACAAATATCTTGATGGAGGTTCCCCGGCACTTCACATCACCAGGTAATAGACAGGACTATATACATGGCCTATAATTATCTGTATGTAAAGAATGAACTTTGTTCCTGTATGAGTTTCTTACAGTTCTATCCAGTAAGAGGACAATACTAGAGAGATGTCCCTGTCTTCTTCCAGAGGACTGTTCAGAAGAATATCACAATGTTCCTCACGATTATCAGGTAAATGCACAAAATGTTTCATGGAATATTCCCTATGATGTGTAGAAGGCTGTGAAGGTCTTGTATTCAATTTTGTTTTATCCACTGGTATTATACACTTAATGGCCAATTAGAGACAGGCTTCTCCCAATTGAGAACATACTATACAGAAATAAAACCTGTAATTCCTGAGTGCAGCAGAAATTCTATCAACGATCAACAAGGCATGATCATCAATGCAAGAGTCAGGGACAATATTTAAAAAATTTGACAATCTTAAGGGGATTTTATGTGCAATGGTGTCGAGTATACTGAGAATGTTGTACTTGATGAAAATTATCAAATGAAAGGGAAGATATCAAGAATCATGCTGAGGAACAGGTGGTGTATAGTCCTGCAAATTGCAGCTGAATGCAGCACTAGTACTCCAAATAATATGTCTGAATGTGCTTGGTCTTCCTTAGCACAGATGGACTGTACCATTAGATGACAGTGCTATTGTTGTCTATAGGAAATGGAAAGAATAAACTTCATTTATCAAAAAAGCACAAAAATTATATCACTGAGCAGTGGAAAATCATTGACTGATCAAATGAATCCAAATTTCTGTTGCCCTTGCAACATACAGCATGAATTTATGTAGCCTTCCTGTCAGATGTCAACATTTCTGGTAGAGTAATTGTGCAAGGAATGTTTTCTATGCACATTCTGGGTACACTGATACCTATTGTTGGATGTTTGCAAAACCAATTTTTGTAGGGACCACATCACATTTGTAGTGACTTTGAGGGTCCTATATGACAGGAAATACAAAAAAGTGGCACCATTTTAAAAACTGTATCCTTTAAAGTGCTCAAATCCACATTCAAAAAGTTTACTAACCCTTTAGGTGCTTCACAAGAATTAAGCAATGTGGAAACCAAAAAATTAACATTTTAATTTCTCCCACAAAAATGTTGCTTTACCCCAGATTTTTCATTTTCACAAGGGTAACATGAAAAAATCGACTATCGAAGTTGTTGTGCTATTTCTCCTGAGTACACTGATGCCCCATATGTGATGGAAAACTTTTGCTTGGGCGAGCGGCATAGCTTGGAAGGGAAGGAGCACCATTTGATTTTTGGAGTTCAAAAATGGCTAAATAGCTAGCTGACGCCATGTTGCTTTTGCAGAGTCCCTGATGTGCCTAAACAGTGGAATCCCCCCCACAAATGGCCCCATTTTGGAAACAACACCCCCCAAGGAACTTATCTAGATGTGTGGTGAGCACCTTGAACCCGCAGTTCTTCACAGAATTTTATAACATTGAGCTGTGAAAATGAGAAAATAGCTTCATTTTCACAAGGGTAACAGGAGAAAATGAAGCATACAATTTGTGCAATTTTTCATGAGTACAACGATACTCCATATGCAGTTCAAAACTACTGTTTGGGCACACGGCAGGGCTCAGAAAGGAAGGAGTACCAACTGAATTCTATAGCACCATGTTGGCTGGAATAGATTGCGGACACCATGTCACATTTGAAGAGCACCTGACATGCCAAAACAGCAGAAACTCTCATAAGTGGCTGGCCCATTTTGGAAACTACAGCTCTCGGGAATTCATGTAGGGTAGTAGTGAGCATTTTAAACCCCCAGGCAATTCACAAAATTCTATAACATTTGACTAAATGAAAAGTCACCATTTTCTCCATCGCCTCATTGGGGGACACAGGACCATGGGTGTTATGCTGCTGCCACTAGGAGGACACTAAGCAATATGCAAAAAAAAAAAGGTTAACTCCTCCTCTTGTAGTATACACCATCTACTGACTCTATCCTGAACCAGTTCTTGCTTAGTGTCTGTAGGAGGCACCCCAATCCCATTTTTTTTCTAATTTTATTTTTTTTCAATTCTTTACGTTTTTTTCTCATGGAATGGAAGGGCGACGGGGTCTTTTAACCCCTTCACTCCCAAGGGTGGTTTGCACGTTAATGACCGGGCCAATTTTTACAATTCTGACCACTGTCTCTTTATGAGGTTATAACTCTGGAACGCTTCAACGGATCTTCGCGATTCTGAGATGTTTTCTCGTGACATATTGTACTTCATGTTAGTGGTAAAATTTCTTCGATATAACTTGCGTTTATTTTTGAAAAAAACCGCAAATATGGCGAAAATTTTTAAAATTTAGCAATTTTCAAACTTTGAATTTTTATTCCCTTAAAACAGAGAAATATATCACACAAAATAGTTAAGAAATAACATTTCCCACATGTCTACTTTACATCAGCACAATTTTGGAACCAAAATTTTTTTTGTTAGGAAATTATAAGGGTTAAAAGTTGACCAGCGATTTCTCATTTTTACAGCAAAATTTACAAAGCCATTTTTTTTAGGGACCACCTCACATTTGAAGTCACTTTGAGGGGTCTATATGGCAGAAAATACCCAAAAGTGACACCATTCTAAAAACTGCACCCCTCAAGGTACTCAAAACCACATTCAAGAAGTTTATTAACCCTTCAAGTGCTTCACAGTAACTAAAGCAACGTGGAAGGAAAAAAATGAATATTTTACTTTTTAGCCACAAAAATTATCTTTTTCAAACTTTTTTTTTATTTTCACAAGGGTAAAAGGAGAAAATGGACAGATAAGGTTGTTATGCAATTTCTCCTGAGTACGCCAATACCCCATATGTGGGGGAAAACCACTGTTTGGGTACACGGCAGAGCTGTAAGGGAAGGAGCGACGTTTGACTTTTTCAAACTAAAATTGGCTGGAATTTAGATTGGATGCCATGTCGCGTTTGGAGAGCCCCTGATGCGCCTAAACAGTGGAAACCCCCCATAAGTGACACCATTTTGGAAACTAGACCCCGTAAGGTACTTATCTAGATCTGTTGTGAGCACTTTGAACCCTCAAGTGTTTCACAAAAGTTTATAAAGCCTGGGTGTGAAAAAAAAAAAATCAATTTTCCACAAAAATGATTTTTTAGTCCCAAATTTTTGAATTTTCCCAAGGAAATTGGACCCCAAAAGTTGCTGTCCAATTTGTCCTGAGTACGCTGATACCCCATATGTGGGGGGGGGGAAACTGTTTGGGCGCACGGCAGGGCTTGGAAAGGAAGTAGTAACGTTTTGGAATGCAGACGTTAATGGGGTCATGTTCCGTTTGCAGTGCCCCAGATGAGCCTAAACAGTGGAAACCCCCCACAAGTGACCCCATTTTGGAAACTAGACCCCCTAAGGAACTTATCTAGATCTTTGGTGAGCACTTTGAACCCCCAAGTGCTTCACACAAGTTTATAATGCCCGGGCATGAAAATAAAAAATCCTATTTTTTTCCCACAAAAATTATCTTTTAGTCAATAATTTTTTATTTTCCCAAGGGTAACAGGAGAAATTGGACCACATAAGTTGTTGTACAATTTGTCCTGAGTACGCTGATACCCCATATGTGGGGGGAACCACTGTTTGGCGCACGGCAGAGCTCGGAATGGAAGGAGCACCATTTGACTTTTTCCAACCAAAATTGGCTGGAATTGAGTTTGGATGCCATGTTGCATTTGGAGAGCCCCTGATGTGCCTAAACAGTGGAAACCCCCCACAAATGACCCCATTTGGGAAACTAGACCCCCTAAGGAACTTATCTAGATTTTTGATGAGCAATTTGAACCCCCAAGTGCTTCACACAAGTTTATAACGTAGAGCCGTAATATTTAAAAATCATATTTTTTCCACAAAAATGATCTTTTCACCCCAATTTTTATTTTTCCAAGGGTAACAAGACTCCAAAAGTTATTGTGCAATTTGTCCTGAGTGCGCTGATACCCCATATGTGGGGGTAAACCACTGTTTGGGTGCATGGCAGAGTTTGGAAGGGAAGGAGCGCCGTCTGACTTTTTCAACGCAGAATTGGCTGGACGCCATGTCGTGTTTGGAGAGCTCCTGATCTGCCTAAACAGTGGAAACCCCCATAAATGACACCATTTTGGAAACTAGACCCCTCAAGGAACTTATCTAGATGTGTGGTGAGAACTTTGAACCCCCAGGTGTTTCACTAAAGTTTATAACGTACAGCCGTAAAATAAAAAATCTTTTTTTTTTTTTTTTACAAAAATGATTTTTTTCGCCCCCAATATTTTATTTTCACAAGGGTAACAGAAGAAATTGGAACCCCAAAGTTGTTGTCCAATTTGTCCTGAGTACACTGATACCCAATATGTGGGCGAAAACTACTGTATGGGCACACGTCGGGGCTCGGAAGGGAAGTAGTGACGTTTTGGATTGCAGACTTTGATGGAATGGTCTGGGGGCGTCATGTCACATTTGGAGAGCCCCTGATGCACCTAAACAGTGGAAACCCCCCACAAGTGACCCCATTTTGGCAAATAGACCCCACAAGGAACTTATCTAGATGTGTGGTGAGCACTTTGAACCCCAAAGTGCTTCACAGAAGTTTATAACGCACAGCCGTAAAAATAAAAAATCCTTTTTTTTTTTTACAAAAATGATTTTTTCGCCCCCAATATTTTATTTTCACAAGGGTAACAGGAGAAATTGGACCCCAAAAGTTATTGTCCAATTTGTCCTGAGTACGCTGATACCCAATATGTGGGAGAAAACTACTGTATGGGCGCACGTCAGGGCTCGGAAGGGAAGTAGTGACGTTTTGGATTGCAGACTTTGATGGAATGGTCTGAGTGCGTCATGTCGCATTTGGAGAGCCCCTGATGCGCCTAAACAGTGGAAACCCCCCACAAGTGACCCCATTTTGGAAAATAGACCCCACAAGGAACTTATCTAGATGTGTGGTGAGCACTTTGAACCCCAAAGTGCTTCACAGAAGTTTATAACGCACAGCCGTAAAAATAAAAAATCCTTTTTTTTTTTTACAAAAATGATTTTTTCGCCCCCAATATTTTATTTTCACAAGGGTAACAGGAGAAATTGGACCCCAAAAGTTGTTGTCCAATTTGTCCTGAGTACGCTGATACCCAATATGTGGGAGAAAACTACTGTATGGGCGCACGTCAGGGCTCGGAAGGAAGTAGTGACGTTTTGGATTGCAGACTTTGATGGAATGGTCTGAGTGCGTCATGTCGCATTTGGAGAGCCCCTGATGCGCCTAAACAGTGGAAACCCCCCACAAGTGACCCCATTTTGGAAAATAGACCCCACAAGGAACTTATCTAGATGTGTGGTGAGCACTTTGAACCCCAAAGTGCTTCACAGAAGTTTATAACGCACAGCCGTAAAAATAAAAAATCTTTTTTTTTTTTACAAAAATGATTTTTTCGCCCCCAATATTTTTTTTCACAAGGGTAACAGGAGAAATTGGACCCCAAAAGTTGTTGTCCAATTTGTCCTGAGTACGCTGATACCCAATATGTGGGAGAAAACTACTGTATGGGCGCACGTCAGGGCTCGGAAGGGAAGTAGTGACGTTTTGGATTGCAGACTTTGATGGAATGGTCTGGGTGCGTCATGTCGCATTTGGAGAGCCCCTGATGCGCCTAAACAGTGGAAACCCCCCACAAGTGACCCCATTTTGGAAAATAGACCCCACAAGGAACTTATCTAGATGTGTGGTGAGCACTTTGAACCCCGAAGTGCTTCACAGAAGTTTATAACGCACAGCCGTAAAAATAAAAAATCTTTTTTTTTTTTTGCAAACATGATTTTTTTGCCCCAATATTTTATTTTTACAAGGGTAACAGGAGAAATTGGACCCCAAAAGTTGTTGCCCAATTTGTCCTGAGTACGCTGATACCCAATATGTGGGAGAAAACTACTGTATGGGTACACGTTGGGGCTCGGAAGGGAAGTAGTGACGTTTTGGATTGCAGACTTTGATGGAATGGTCTGGGGGCGTCATGTCGCATTTGGAGAGCCCCTGATGCGCCTAAACAGTGGAAATCCCCAACAAGTGACCCCATTTTGGAAAATAGACCCCACAAGGAACTTATCTAGGTGTGTGGTGAACGCTATGAAGCCCCAAGTGCTTCACAGAAGTTTATAATGTACAGCCGTAAAAACAAAAAAATAATTTTTTTGTACAAAAATGATATTTTCGCCCCCAGTTTTTTATTTTCCCAAGGGTAACAGAAGAAATAGGACAAATTGCACAATAACTCTTGGGGTCCAGAGTACGCTGATACCCCATATGTGGGGATAAACTACTGTTTGGACGCATGGCAGAGCTCAGAAGTGAAGGAGCACCGTTTGACTTTTTCAACGCAGAATTGGCTGGAATTGAGATCAGACGCCATGTCACATTTGGAGAGCCCCTGATGTGCCTAAACAGCGGAAACCCCCCAATTCTAACTCCAACCCTAACCGCAACACACCCCTAACCCTAGTCCCAACCCTAACCACAAACCTAACTCTAACACACCCCTAATCCCAACCCTAACCCTAATCCTAACTTTAGCGCCAACCCTAACCCTAACTTTAGCCGCAACCCTAACCCTAATGGGAAAATGGAAATAAATACATTTTTTTAATTTTATTATTTTTCCCTAACTAAGGGGGTGATAAAGGGGGGTTTATTTACTATTTATAGCGGGTTTTTATGATTGGCAGCTGTCACGCTAAAAGACGCTTTTTATTGCAAAAATAGTTTTTTGCATCGCCACATTTTGAGAGCTATAATTTTTGCATATTTTGGCCCACAGAGTCATGTGAGGTCTTATTTTTTGCGGTACGAGTTGACGTTTTTATTTGTACCATTTTTGAGCAGGTGACATTTTTTGATCGCTTTTTATTTCGATTTTTGGGAAGTTAGAATGAACAAAAATCAGCAATTCATGAATTTCTTTTGGGGGAGGCGTTTTTATTGTTCCGCGTGTGGTAAAATTGATAAAGCAGTTTTATTCTTCGGGTCAGTACGATTATGGCGATACCTCATTTATATCATTTTTTTATGTTTTGGCGCTTTTATAGAATAAAAACAATTTTATATAAAAAATAATTATTTTTGCATCGCTTTATTCTGCGAGCTATAACTTTTTTATTTTTTCGCTGATGATGCTGTATGGCGGCTCGTTTTTTGCGGGACAAGATGACGTTTTCAGCGGTACCATGTTTATTTATATCGGTCTTTTTGATCGCGCGTTATTCCACTTTTTGTTCGGCGGTATGATGATAAAGCATTGATTTTTTGCTTCGTTTTTTTTTTTTTTTTTTTTAAGGGGTTCACTAAAGGGGTTAACTAGTGGGACAGTTTTATAGAGGGGGTCGTTACGGACGCGGCGATACCAAATATGTGTACTTTTATTTTGTTTTTTTTATTTACAGGAAGAAATGAATTTATTGGGGAATATTTTTTTTTTTTTTTTTTTTTTGGATTTTTTTTTATAACATGTTTATTTTTATTTTTTTAACTTTTTTACTTTGTCCCAGGGTGGGACATCACTGTATTTGAGCAGATCGCTGGTGTGACAGTGTGCACAGAACTCTGTCACACCAGCGATCGCTCAGGCAGTGCAGCAGGCTTCTCAGTGCCTGCTCTCAGCAGGCACTGAGGAAGCCGCCTCCCTCCAGGACCCCGGCGCCATCTTGGATCCGGGTCCTGGGAGGGAGGAAGCCCTCAGAACAGCGCGATCACATCGCGCTGGTCTGAGGGTCTCAGGGGGGCGCGCAGGGAGCCCCCTGCCTGCGCGATCCTCCCCTGTGCCCCCAGTACACCGCGATCATGTTTGATCGCGGTGTGCTAGGGGTTAATGTGCCGGGAGCGGTCCGCTCCCCTCAGGAGCGCAGCTGATCGCCTATGACGTACTATCCCGTCCATGGTCAGAATGGCACGGGTTTTATGGACTGGATAGTACGTCTAATGTCAGAGAGGGGTTAAAAAGTCCCGAAATCGACAACAGGCGGGAACGCGGAGTGTCGCCTCCCCGTACCCCTTCCTGCAACGCTACCTCGCCTGAGCCTTTTTTTTCGGGCGACGGATCCCTTCAATGGGCCCGCTCTCCCCACACCACCAACGGACGGGAACGTGGGGTGTCGCCCCCACGTACCCCCTTCCGGAGCCAGGCCTTCAGCTGGATTCAGACTCCTCAGAGTACCCCTCTGCACCACCACTGTCTGGAAGCGGCTGGTGCCAGGAGGCAAGCAAACCCTCTCCACCTCCCTATCAAAGGGATGGTGGATTGAGGACGTATGGACGCACTGTCTGTCGCTCCTGCGGGCCGTGCTCCCGACTCTGCCAAGGGGGCCCCCCGCAGTTCTGTGAGTACTAACCATAGGTCCTCTGCTCCATCTACCGCATGGCCGCCGCGGCCTTCCCTAGCAACTGCCGCCGCGGCCTTCATACACTCTGCTGCCGCAGCCGTCTCCAGGGGCCGCGGCCGTCCCTAGCAGCTGCCGCGGCCCTCCTCGAGCCGCAGTGCTACGCCCGCCACGGCCGCCTTGAAGGCTCGCGACCGGCGTCCCACATCGCCGCGGCCACTTCTGCGGCCCCTTCTCTTCTCATCACTGCCAGTGCTGCATCCGGGGGGTAAGGGGGCCGCCGCTTTAGCTCGGCGCGCGCGTCTCCGTGCACTACCGCGGCCGCCTCTTCAACTTTAGTCCCCGACCTCTGGCTGGGATAGGCCTCAGCTCCGCCCTCCTGGGAAGCTCCTCCCACATCTTTGACGCTTCCAACTGGATCAGGGAGCGCGGCGCCTCCTTTCTGGCCCTCCCCTACATCTCCTCCCACATTTTGTGGCGCTTCTCATTCCCCACGAGAAGCGCAAATCTAATTCTCGGACACCATCTTTTTCCTCCTTCTGGTGGGCACGAACGCAGCAGCACCGCAGCGTCACTTCTCCTGAGGACGCCAGTATTTTTTTCAGCGTCCCGTCACACAGTTTTCTTCCTCCTGGTGGGCTCGGACACAGGACCTGGGTAAGCTTACACAGCGCTTAACCCCTTCCCTGCAGCAGGTTCCATTTGCAAAATGTCGCAAAAGCCTTAGAATCTTTCCGTGGTTCCTCCTCAAGCCAGGGCATCCCTTTACCCGCAGAGGTCCCTTCAGCCTCCAGAGAGACTTCCTCAGACAGGGGCCGGTCCGCGGCAACAGCGAGGCGGTCTTCTAGGAAACGTCCCCATAATTAGTCTCCCAAGTCCTTTAGTGGCTCCGAATCCGCTAGCTCGGATTCTCGCTCTCCCTCTCCAGGGTTGGTAGCGAACACGACTCTGAATACGAGTCAGATGTGGCAGTAGACCCGGACTCGCTAGAGTACCAGGACTCCTTAGATTCTCTCATCGAAGCGGTTAATAAAGCTCTGAGAGTAGACGAAGAACCCGGGACTAATCCAGGACACACTGTGTCATTCAAAAGGACAAAAACGTCCTCACAGGGTTTTTGCTAACCACCCTGAGTTTGCGGACATTGTCCAGAGACATAGAAGTCGCCCAGACAAGCGTTTCACATGGCAGAAGCCATTGGAAGCTCGGTACCCTTTCTCAGCAGCTTTGTCAAAGGAGTGGACCGAGTCCCCTGCAGTGGATCCGCCCATATCCCGACTCACTTCCAAAACTCTCCTGTCTCTTTCGGACGGCTCTTCAATTAAATACCCCACTGATCGACAGTTTGACAATCTCGCTCTGTCTGTCTTCGAAGCTGCCGGAGCAGCTCTCTTTCCTTCCTTTGCCGCCACGTGGGGCTATGGTAGCCTGGGCAGAGGCTTTTGTTAAGTCTGGTCGCAACAACTCTCTTCCTTCCGAGGCGGTCACTCTCGCCTACCAGATTGCCCGGGCTGGGGACTATGTCATGCATACCTCTCTAGATGCGGCTAACTGTGCCGCACTTGCAGCTGCAAACGTCGTCACCATCAGGAGAGCCCTATGGCTCCGAGAGTGGCGGGCAGCTCTGCTTCGAAGAAGTCGTTAACTTCCCTACCGTACCAGAGCGGCGTCTGTTTGGAGATAAATTTGATCAAATCATCTCTGATGCTACTGGCAGAAAAAGCAAATTCCTCCCCCAGCGCAGGCCCAGTCGGCCCTTTCGGACCCAACACCAGGTTCCATTCCGGCCTTTTCGCAGTACCTCAAACTGGTCTTCCGCATCCACCTCCTCTCGCGCGACCCGACCTCCGCGCAGGGACAGAGGCTCTCAACCATCATTCAAGCCCTCTCAGTCCTGGAGAAACAGATCCTCCCGGTCTGGACCCAAGGGTCCCTCCTCTCGCAAGTTTTCCTCTCAATGACTCCTTGCCGTGTCCGGAGGACACAAACAGGGTAGGCGGTCGTCTGCTCCTGTTTCGCAGGATCTGGCTGTCGGTCATTCACAACCAATGGCTCCGGATACAAGATCGAATTCCTGTCCCCTCCGCCAAGGCGTTTTTTCCAGTCTCGTCTCCCAAAGTCAAAGGCTCTCGCAGTGCCCTTTTATCAGGCCTTAGACGCTCTCCGCAACAGTGACGTCATCGTCCCGGTTCCTCACGCGGAAAGTTTCAAGGGGTTTTACCCTAACCTATTCGTGGTCCCAAAGAAGGATGGAACCATGTGTCCCATCCTGGACCTAAAACTGTTAAACAAATTTGTCAGGGTGCGCCATTTCAGAGTGGAATCTCTCCGTTCTGTCATCGCGTCGTTGGAAAAAGGGAATACCTTTCGTCTGTCGACATCAAAGACGCATATCTCCACATTCCAATTTTCAAGGGTCATCAAAGGTTTCTGCGCTTTGCGATCGGAGACGAACACTTTCAATTCACCGCTCTGCCCTTCGGTCTCGCCACCGCGCCCAGAGTGTTCACAAAGGTCATGACGGCCGTCATGTCAATCTTACACTCTCGGGGCGTGGTGATCCTTCCCTACCTGGATGACCTGCTCATCAAGGGTCCGTCTTTTCGGGCCTGTGCAGAAAGTGTCGATGTCACGGTGGACACTCTTTCCCGCCTAGGTTGGCTGGTGAACCTGGTCAAATCCTCACCGACTCCGTCTCAGAAACTCTCCTTTTTGGGGATGATTTTGGACACCTCCCGAGGATTGGTGATTCTCTCTCCGGAGAAGATTTCCTCCCTGTCTCGGGGAGCCCAATTGCTACATCTGGGCCGCTCTCACTCTCTACGGTTCGCCATGCAGGTCCTGGAGAAGATGGTAGCGTCCATCGAGGCAGTACTTTTTGCCCAATTCCACCTCCGCCCCCTGCAACAGCAATTGATCTCAGTCTGGGACAAAAACCCAGCTTGCTTGGGTCGCCGCTTTCACCAGACGCCCTCAATCAGGCGGTCCCTCAAATGGTGGACCGCAACATCATCTTTGAATCAGGGTCAGTCTCCTTGGATGGGGTGCGATCTTTCGCCACCACACGGCTCAGGGACGTTGGTCTTCTCAGGAAGCCCGCCTACCGATCAATATTCTCGAGATCAGAGCAATCAGGCTAGCTCTTCTTCACTTCCACCGCCTCCTGGCCAGTCGTCCCATCCGGATCCAGTCAGACAACGCCACGGCCATGGCGTATATCAATCGCCAAGGGGGCATGCGAAGCAGAAGAGTGATGCTCGAAGTGACGCACATTCTGCGATGGGCCGAGACAAACCGCTTGCTTATCTCCGCGGTTCACATTCCGCGAGTAGACAATTGGGCGGCGGATTTTCTCAGCCGCCAAGGCCTAGCCTCGGGAGAATGGTCTCTCCCCCGGAAGTGTTCCTTCGGATCTGCAGGCGGTGGGGCACTCCGGATGTGGACCTCATGGCATCCAGGTTGAATGCCAAGGTCCCGGCATTCATAGGCCGGTCCCGCCTCGCCTCGGATGCTCTAGTCCTTCCTTAGAGCCAATTTCACCTCCCTTACATCTTCCCTCCTCTTCCGTTAATTTCCAGGGTCATTCGGAAGATCAAGGCGGAAGGCATTCCAGTAATTCTCGTCGCTCCAGACTGGCCGCGCCGGCTGTGGTATGCGGAACTAGTTCACCTAGTCGCCGACGTCCCCTGCAGGTTACCGGATCGTCCGGACCTTCTCTCTTGGGGTCCCATTTACCATCAGAACTCGAGAGCGCTGAATTTGACGGTATGGCCATTGAATCCAGGATTCTAGCCCAGGCCGGTTTCTCGCAAAAAGTTGTGACTACCATGATCAACGCCAGGAAGCCTGTTTCCATGCGCATTTACCATCGTGTTTGGAAAACCTTTTTCTCCTGGTGTAAGGATAAAGGTCGTTCCCCGTTGGTGTTTCCCACTCCTTCCATTCTGGAGTTTCTCCAAGCAGGGTTGGATTCAGGCTTAGCGCTGTCTTCCCTCAAGGGACAAATTTCTGCTCTATCCTGCTTTTCCAACGAAGGATAGCGTCTAAGCCCCAGGTTAAGACTTTTATTAGGGAGTGTCGCACCTTGTGCCGCCCTACAAGAGGCCTTTGGAGCCTTGGGATCTTAACTTGGTCCTAAGCGCCTTACAAGAGAACCTCTTCGAGCCGTTACGTGATGTCTCTCCCTTCTGTCATGGAAAGTTGCCTTTCTTGTCGTTATAACCTCCATCAGATGGGTCTCAGAGTTGGCGGCTTTGTCCTGCAAACTTCCCTTCCTGATTTTCCACCAAGACAAGGTGGTGTTAAGGACGATTCCATCTTTTTTGCCTAAGGTTGTCTAGATTTTTCATCTGAATGAGGATATAGTCCTGCCCTCGTTCTGTCCAGCTCCGGTCCACCGTACTGAGAAAGCCCTTCACACCTTGGACTTGGTGAGGGCTCTCCGCAGGTACATTTCCAGGACTGCATCTTTTCGCAAATCAGATGCCCTTTTTATGCTTCCGGAGGGACGCAGAAAGGGTCTTCTTGCTTCCAAGGCCACGATAGACAGATGGATCCGTTCTGCGATCCAAGAAGCCTATCGTGTCAAGAGTCAGCTTATCCCGGCTGGGATTAAGGCACACTCCCCTCTGTCAGTGGGGGCTTCCTAGGACCATTCGGCACCAGGCATCGGCACAGCAAGTGTGCAAGGCTGCGACTTGGTCCAGTCTTCACACGTTTGCTAAGCATTACAATATTCATGCACAAGCTTCTTCAGATGCGGCTCTCGGCAGACAGATTCTGCAATCGGCCGTTTCGCATCTGTAGGTTTCTCTTAATCGTTTAATCACTTAAGCATTTGGTATACGAGGTTTTCAGCTGTTGTGCTGTTTTTTTTCCCTCCCAGGGATGCTTTGGGACGTCCCATGGTCCTGTGTCCCCCAATGAGGCGACGGAGAAACAGGAATTTTTGTGTGTACTCACCGTAAAATCCTTTTCTCCGAGCCAATCATTGGGGGGGACAGCACCCCCCTGTTAGCCCCTTTGGCTTGTAGTTGTTTGGTTTTGACATATTGCATTTCTGAGTGTGAGCTCCTACTCTTTGGCACCGAACTGGTTCAGGATAGAGCCAGCAGAGTGTGTATGTTGCAGGAGGAGGAGTTAACCTTTTTTTTGTGTATTGCTTAGTGTCCTCCTAGTGACAGCAGCATAACACCCATGGTCCTGTGTCCCCCAATGATTGGCTCGGAGAAAAGGATTTTACGGTGAGTACACACAAAAATCCCTGTTTTTTTCCACTAAAATGTTGCTTTTGGCCCAAAGTTTTTAATTTTCAAGAGGGTATAGAAGAAAATGAAGGGTAAAATTTGTTACCCAATATCTCCTGAGTACGCCAATAACCCATATGTGGTTGAAAACTACTTTTGAGACTCCGTACAAAACTCAGAGAGGACGAAGCGCCTTATTGGCTGATTTTGCTGGAATGGTTTAAGGGTGCCATGTCACATTGGCATCTGAGCGTCTGAGATGCTAGAACAGCAGAACTCCCCATAAGGGACCTCATTTTACAAACTACAGCCCTTAGTTTATTAATCTCGGGATGCAGTCAGCATGTTGACACCACATGTGCCTCCGAATTTTTATACCATTGCTTGGTAAAGAAAAAATAATTACTA
>JARQOD010000003.1:264909673-264953850 GCA_033576555.1 Oophaga sylvatica | reverse complement strand
AGCTCTCAAAAGAGGGGATTGCAGACAAGGCACTGGACTGGCCCACTATTCTAGACTGAGATTATCAGTGCTGAGCGAGTTGCGGTATGCTGGTGTCTCTTAGCCATGGGTGAGGAGGGGACCCGCCGAGCGCAATTCCCAATAGGATTCAGTAAGGTGCTCCCAGAAAGCAGAGAGAAATATTCACAACAGATTTTAATAGCAAATGGGCTACAGAGTCATATCTTTTCACTCGTGCTGCTGTAAACTTATGTGGAGCATGAGCAATTTGCAGAAGAAAGCACCAGATGGCAGCAGAGAGCTGCAACTCACAAGTCATAGGACCTTTACACACCAAAATAAGGGGTTAAGCTTAGTGAAAATATGCCTTCTCTTTAGGTGTCATTCCCCCCAAGATGGCTGCGGTTTTCTTTAGCAGGAAAAGCTCTCTGATCTGGGGCACAGCGGTGGGGGTTTTCACAATCACTGGCTTCCCTCCATCCAGCCCTCCTGTCTTCCCTTTTGCAGCGCACGAGTCTGCACCAGGCTTCAGCAGATGATCTGCCAGCGCAGGACCCAGCAGGGCAAGTATTGATTATATATAGTCCACGCTGCGCAGTCAGTGCCAGGAGGTGAGCAGGGTTCCTCTTTACCTCTGCTCCACTGTCCTCACAAGGCGAGCGGTGATTTCAGTCTATTGTGCTCCCAGTCTCCCAATGTATCCACTCTCTTACCGCACCGCTGGTAAAGCTTAGAGCCGTCCTGTCAGGTCCTCCAGCTCCCCTGCGCTGCCTGAGCCTCCCGCTGTCCGCTGCGGAGAGGACAGCTCCAGCACTCCCGCTCTGTGCAGCAGTGGCGTCCTCAGGTCCCGCTCACAGGCATTTCTGCCTCGCGAAGTCCTCAGTCCTTCTCTCCTGCCGCTACAGTTTTAGGGCTGGGGGGAGTCCCTCTGCCAGGAAAGTACACTCCAAGTCGCCGAGACCATCCACAACTCTAAGTTTTTTGATGAAATAGCAGCCTAGGAGCAGGAGCTACTAGAAAGCACGTCTGCTCTGCTAGGTGTCTAGGTCACGCCCCCAGAGATCTGATTTAGGTGGTAGAGATCGTGTGGTCTCAGGTTTTTTGTGTCCGTATTTTCTTCTTGTCTAACCGCCATTACATGTTTGGGGGCTACCTATTTCTTTGGGGGATCTGCTCCAGGGCAGATAGCTTTCATCTTTCTGCCTTTAGGTGTAGTTATCTCTCCGGCTGTGACGAGGAGTCTAGGATCACCGTAGGTATGCTCCACGGCTACTTCTAGTGTGCCGGTTAGTTTAGGGTACTGCAATCCAATAGTTTCCAGCCTCTCTGGTGTATTACTACTTTTGCAATTTCTCCTCAGCTACCGAAACATAACATCACCCCCTTTTTTAGGTTTGGTGTGTAGTTATATCCAATTTGGCTTTAGGTCAATTCTTTTTGTGTTTTTTCATTGAAGACAAATTAAATGAAGATAATAATACCAAAGAATTTGTGTTTGCAATCATTTTCAGGAAGAAACTGAGTATTATCTGACAGAATTGCAGGGGTGCCAATACTTTTGGCCACCACTGTATAAAGCTACAGAACTTCCTGCAGAGCATCCGCTCTCAACATATAAGAGACTATACAGCTCCCCTTCTCCCTGTGAAGCAGGATGGCTGAAGGAATGACTACACGGTCTCTGCCAGACCCATTGTTAGAGGAAGAGTGCATAGAACTTGGTCCACCTTTTAGTGAGAAGGCTAGACGTCCCACAAAGCCAACATGGAAAATAAGGGAGAATCTATAATCCAGTAAACATGATCTTCTCCGTGCTACAGCAGAGCTATGGCAAAAACTGCTGTGTCACATACACAGCCTGTCTCAGCCTGCTTCTCTCCAATGACCACCAGAGGGAACCCTTGCACAACTGTGTTCAGATTATCAACGTTATGCAAAAATAACAGATCTGTATATCGCAGTGTTAAAGAGACTTAATCCATTAGTTACCTGCAAAGAGCTGCAAGCTTTCCAAAAACTTAACTCTGAGAGAGAAAGCATGGTGCGCGATATAAAAGCCAAAACAGAGGCAAGAATCGCGCTAATAGCCGAGATATCATCTTGCATTTCTGGCTCAGCCAGACAGTCAAAGCGGCTATCTAAGTCACGCTTTTCAAAATCCTCAACCCTCAGCGAACAGCTCGTAAAAGCACGTGCAGAAGCAGAGGCCACTAAAATACAAGCTGCCTTCGCTCAAAGGGAAACGGAGATGAAAACTGAGGCCACGAAAATACAAGCTGCCCTAGAGGCCCTAGAGAAGGAAACTGAGATGAAAACTGAGGCCACTAAAATACAAGCTGCCGTAGAGAAGGAACGCCAACACGCCATAGCCATGGCAAAGCTAAAGGTCCTGGAACAAGCCATCAGTGGGAGCCAAAGAGACAGCATCAGTTTAAGTGGTTTTGATACTGAAGACCCTCTTAAGCGTACTAGAGACTATGTACAAAGCCAAAACAGCGCTATCCCTGCTCCTGCAATCCTTCCTGACCACACAGATGCTCCCCTGAGACAACAGGACACAGTGTTTATCCGCACTTTGCACCCAAGGTCAGTACAATACGCTGCCAACCTTGCATCCTGATCCTCCGCTGTGCACCGAAATGTACCAGAAACCTGCACCTCACCAAATCTTATACTCAGAAACCTACGTGCAGGCCAATATGCAGGCAAGTCAATCACATAATTCCAGTCCCATGTGTGGCAGAAACTAAGCTCATCAAGCCAGTTAATGGACTGAACGCCTACGCTGCCCCATATGTACCTGCATTTGCAGGTCAAAGCACAGACTGTATGAACAATGCTATCCAGCCAGCATCGGTCCTTTCAAAATCGGAGAATGCTGATATGACTGGCCTTGCAAGGTACATGATTCGGCGTGATCTAACTAAGACCAGTCTTACAGAGTTTGACGATAAACCTGAGAACTACAGGGGATGGAAGTGTACCTTTGAAACCACGATCAGTGACCTCGGCATCACCGCCGCTGAAGAGCTAGACCTGCTAATCAGGTGGCTTGGGCCACGATCCACGGTTCGGGTCAAGAGACTTAAATCTGTCCACATCAGTAATCCCATCGCAGGTCTCACCGCTGCATGGAAGAGGCTAGAAAGAAGCTATGGCAGTTCTGAGGTCATAGAAAAGGCCCTGTTCAAGCGATTAGAGGATTTTCCAAAGGTATCTAATATGGACAGTACAAGGTTCCAAGAGCTCAGCGACCTCCTGTTAGAGCTTCAGCTGGCCAAAGCAGACCCGTACCTTCCTGGCCTCAGCTACCTGGACACTGCTCATGGGGTAACCCCAATAGTTTCCAAGCTGCAGTCCAATATTCAAAATAAGTGGGCCATGCTTGGATTAAAATACAAAAGGGAAAACCAAGTCTCCTTCCCTCCATTTTCCTACTTCTGTGAGTTCATCGAAAATATTGCAGAGTGTAAGACCGATCCAAGTTTTTCCTATGGAGAACACAGTGACCCTGTTTCATCTCCTAAACACGACAGTCCACGTCTTAACTACAGGAACTGCCAAGCTCCAATGTCCATCAAGAAGACTGATGTTCTTCCGGCACCTTCAGTATCACAAGATAAGAACGACAAAGGCAAGAAGGTTGAGAATCCTAATCGTATGTCTCCCATTCACAAAAAAACCTCATCCCTTAAAGAAGTGCATCAGTTTCAGAAAGAAACCACTCCAGGAACGCAAAGAGCTTCTGAAGAACCTAGGGATATGTTACAGGTGCTGCGCTTCTACTGAATACTTTGCTAAGGACTGCAAACGATCTATTAAGTGTTTGGATTGTGACAGTGAGGAGAATGTGCAAGCGCTCCATCCATCACAGCCTGACTCTGCGTCTTCACCTTCTCCCACAAGCCATGGCAGGGAGAGTACAGACCAAGCAACAAGCCATGTTGCGGTATCTTCCTCATGCACTGAAGTCTGTGGAGAAGGTCTTCGAGACAAGTCCTGTGTGAAGATTTGCCTGGCATGGGTGTATCCCAAGGGCCATCCAGAGAAGGCAGTCAAGGTGTATGTTAGCCTGGATGACCAGAGCAACAAATCATTAGCCAGGTCAGAACTCTTCGACTTGTTTGACTTAAAAGGAGACGTCTATCCCTACACCTTGGGCACCTGCAGTGGCGTTTTACAAACATCTGGAAGAAGGGCCAGTGGCCTCATTCTAACTTCTCTTGAGACAGGCGCCACGAAGATACCACTACCCACGCTTGTAGAGTGCAACCGAATACCATTCAAGAGGGAAGAAATCCCAACACCAGAAGTCGCTCTTCAGCTTCCTCATCTCAGAATGATAGCCAAAGAGATGCCACCCCTGCAGACATCCCAATTCTCCTCAGCAGAGACATTTACGACTGCACAAGATGCGTCAACAAATCCACGGACTACTCAATGAACCGTACGCCCAGCGCCTCGAGCTAGGCTGGGTCATCATTGGCAATGTCTGTAGTGACCAGATAAAGAATCAGAACGACATCTCCTCTAACAAAACCGTTATCACGTCAGATGACAACGACTTGTTCCCCATGTCATACGTCACCAATGGATGAAGGAGAAGTCAAATGACACTAAGTGTCAACGACAACCATCTGATAATTCAAGTCCGCTTTATCCTCGAGACTACAACCTCTAGATAACAGCATTGGATCCTTCAACCAAGGACAACTCACTACCTACAGAGGGAGACAAGGTGATCATCGGGGTCATGAGCATCAAACCCACCGAAGACAACTATAATGGCTGGGCAGCTTCCTCACCTTCTCTTCCAGCAAAGACTAAGTTGCCAAGGGATCCGCAGCAAGTAACTGCTAAGTTCCCAACCTTTGATACCCATCTCCATCACAAGCGTGGTCAAACCGAAGTCGTGCTAGACTTCACTGCTCAGAGTGAGAGCCCCTCTCTCAACAGCTTACCTCTGACCAATGGCGCCAGCATTTTCCCACGCAATTCAGCCTCAGCTCACTGGCGGATGTTGAACAAGACACGTTCACTTCCCAAGCATCACCCTGTAAGGAACTTGCTATCGAACGAGGAGCCTCGCCAGTTGGAAACAGCATCCACGGTCCTCGGGCTCAAAACACGCATTGCAGTTAAATGCAGGGTACCACTAAGACAGCTCACTGCTCAGGCCATCAACAAGAACACTGTTTCCATCCCAGAAACAACAAAGGTGGGAGGCGTGGAAGAAGTCTCTGAAGGTCTTAGAGCATTTCCAAGTCCCACGTTGTTATTCCCCAGGCACCCTTTCAGCCACCATCAGAAGAGAAGTCCACATTTTCTCCGACGCTTCTACAGAAGCTATTGCTGCCATAGCCCACCTGAAGACTTCGGAAGAAGGTAACAAGGTGCATTGTGGATTCATCCTCGGTAAGGCAAAACTAACTCCGAAACCTGCTCACTCTGTTCCAAGACTCGAACATTGTGCCGCCGTTCTGGTAGTGGAGTTAGCTGAAGCGTGCAAAGAACTACAGTTGGACAACTTTTTGACTGACAATGGGTGTACTTGGGTGTTCAACCCTCCACATTCCTCGCATATGGGAGGATCCTGGGAACGTATGATCGGCATTGCTCGAAGAATCCTAGATTCAATGTTGCTGGATCACAAGTTACCCCTCACCCATGAAGTGTGGGCTACCTTCCTAGCCGAAGTGTCTGCCGTGATAAAAGCAAGATCATTGGTACCAGTAACATTGGACCCTGATGCACCAATGATCCAAACAGATACAACACTTGTCCAATGTCTTTTGGCACCGCTGGAGAACCGAATACTTGCACTTGCTTCAAAGCCGTCACAAATGGCAGACTGCAAAACCTAATCTCCAAGAGGGAGAGCTCGTCCTCCTTAGAGATAAAGAAGCTCATCGCAAAGACTGGCCAATGGGTCTTATTACCAAGGTTACACCAAGCAATGACGGGAAGATCCATAAGATAGAAGTCAAGGTTACGAAAGGCGGTTCAACTCGTACTTTCTTCCGTCCAGTCACTGAGCTTGTGCTACTTTTACCAAAGGAGGACATCACATGAAAGTCGTTGTTTATAGTCACAGCTCACGGCGGGGAGCCTACCGTCATATACTCCTCCAGCTGTGTTGGAACATTCTAACATTTAAACTTTCTCCAGCGGATTATTGGGTTGGTGGAAGTGTTTGCACGTTGCGGCTTCCCCAATCTGAAGATGGGTTACGTTTGGACTCGGACTATTCCGCTGTTGAGGACTTCACGCCTCCAACTGAAGATTGAACCATGCCAATTGGACTACAACTGTTGTTGTTATTACTTGCATGCTTGTTTTTTTCCTTTTGTCTTTCAGGTCTACAGTGACATCTCCAGTGAATATCATAAAAATTGTGAAATCTATAGATTTCAGATGGGAAGTGTTATGTCCCATGAATGAAACATTTTACAGACTGTCCTGTGCATTTTACATGCTGTATTGCAGTCTCTCATATTGTTTACTGTTGCTATGTGTTCCTGTGTCTTGCATAGCTGAAATCCTCCTCTTCCATCAAGTTTGTCCCTTCTGTCTCTGTCTCCCTCTTCTGGGCATGATGTCATTTCCTCCTTTCTCCTGTGTCTCAATCTCCATCTTGGTTTTATCAGAATCACACGTGTTTTCAGTTTGTCTGAAGAAAGTCTTTTTTACCTGCTGCTGTTTGTATGCATTCAACAAGAATTCTTAAAGAAATCAAGTCTCTTCTGGATTCTTCATAACATGTGTGCCGGAAGCTGAGTTAAGCTATCTGCGACTGTCACCAATTGTAAGTAAGGTGAAGAGATCGAGCATCTCACAGAACCATATTTGCAGCCACAGGCTTCGGGTACAGAATACCCGGAATGATCGGATGACCAGAAGGATTCAGATTATCTTTGTGAATCTTAGGCAAATGGTAGTAAAACAGGGTTGTGGGAAATTTCTTTCTTATTTAAAATATTCATGGTTATTGACTTCTCAATGAGAGTATTGTACTGACTGGTTATATGGGGAAAGGGTTCAGTTGTGATCTCTTGGAAATATACAGGATCGGACAGGATTCTGCTCGCTTCCTTGCAATAATCAGTGGTATTTTGGATAACAATACCCCCACCTTTATCCTCTGATCTGATAGAAATGTCTGCATTATTTTGAAGAGATCGCAAGGCTGAGCTCACTTGGGCTGTCAATTATTTTGTTTAATTTTTTAGTGTAAGGGAGGTCTTAAATTTGTTCAATACCAGATCATAAAATGTACTGATGTACTGCCCTTTACTATCAGTACTGATGTATTGCCTTTTACTATGAGTAGGGTAAAAAGAGGATTTTGTGTTGAGATCCACATGTAAATAATTATCAGGTATATCACAATGTGCTATCAAGGGTAATTATTTTTTACTATTTACAGGGAAAAGCCTTTTTAGTGTTATTTTTCTAATACAAGCTTGGAAATCCAAAAATAAACCAACGTCAGTGGTTTCATAAGTTGGACAAAATGATAGTTTTGGAGAGGTCTCATCATTATTAAGTACAAAGGTGAAGCGCTAGCACAGCCCTTTAAAAGGCAAGGTGCCTCCGGTAGGTTCCCAAACCGTAACGTGTGCCCGGTCTTCTATACTACCTCATCATTAGTAAGGTAATGGTTATATGGGTTAAAAATCTGTATAGATTTTGTTTGTACCCTTAGTTCAGAATCAGGGGGATCCTGTTTTTTCCTTTTTTGCTGTGATTTGCCAGCTCTGTACACTCTATGGAGCTTCGTTTTTTTCCTGGCTTCAGTGGGTAAAAGCTTGTTATTAATAAACAAATAAACCTACATTTTTATCCTTACTACTGATTTGTCATGACTCCAGCGAGCGCAGAACATCTTCCTTTCTATTTCTGACATATCCCCAGGAAGCTCCAGCATCTCGATTCCAAGCTTTATAGATGTTGTCTCATAGATTTACAGGTGTTGTGTCTCACAAAACCCTGTTAGGTGAGCGGTAATAATACTTCTGTAACAGGTTATTTACATTACATAAGACCCTATTGTGCTCTTGCATTTTTTTCATAACAATACATTTATACATTTTTCTCTTCTGTGTTTTTTCTGTTGAGTTGAGATGCAATTCGCACATTTGCTATGATTTCTATGTAAGCCCCAGTCTCAAATCGGATTGAAGAGAGCATAATTTGACAATCCATTTAAGATGCTGTAAAGGAGTGTACATGGTTCATATTATATGGATTTTTTAATGGCAAATAATCAATGGTAATTGTATACATGTTCTAATAATCATTTAGTGCTCTAAATAGTTTTCTCATTCTCTTGTAGACACATGGCTTTACTTGACTATAACTTGTGTTTTTTTCTTACACATGTCAATAAAATGATACAAAAAGAAAATGTCTACTTCCATGTGTGAGTTCTCTGATGCCTAATAACACTTGATTTCTCTGTAAAACATTTTCCACAATCTGAACATGAAAATGGCTTCTCATTTGTGTGACTTCTCTGATGCCTAACAAGATTTATTTTCTGACTAAAACATTTCCCACAATTTGAACATGAAAATGGCTTCTCTCCTGTGTGAATTCTCAGATGTCTAGCAAAGTCTGATTTTTCATTAAAACTTTTTCCACATTCTGAACATGAACATGTCTTCTCCCCAGTGTGAATTCTCCAATGTCTAACAAGATCTGATTTCTTGTTAAAACATTTCCCACACTCTAAACATGAAAATGTCTTCTCCCCTGTGTGAATTCTCTGATGTGTAACAAGACTGTACTTCTCTTTAAAAGATTTTGCACATTCTAAACATGAAAATGGCTTCTCCCCTGTGTGAATTCTCTGATGTGTAACAAGATTAGTTTTCCAGTTAAAACATTTCCCACATTCTGAGCATGAAAATGGTTTCTCCCCAGTGTGAGTTCTCTTATGTATAACAAGATGTGATTTCTCATTAAAACATTTTCCACATTCTGAACATGAAAATGGCTTTTCCCCTGTGTGAATCTTCTGATGCCTAACAAGGTTGTATTTCTCACTAAAACATTTCCCACATACTGAACATGAAAATGGCTTCTCAACTGTGTGACTTCTTCTCTGATGTGTAACAAGATGTGATTTCTCTGTAAAACATTTTTTACATTCTGAACATGAAAAAGGCTTCTTCCCCGTGTGGATCCTTTGATGTGTAACTAGATTTGATTTTGATTTAAAATATTTCCCACATTCTGTGCATGAAAATGGCTTATCTCCTGTGTGAATTCTCTGATGTGTAACAAGTTTGGATTTCTTGCTATAACATTTCCCACATTTTGAGCATGAAAATGGCTTCTCCCCTGTGTGAATTCTCTGATGTATAAGAAGATATGATTTCTCTGTAAAAGATTTCGTACATTCTGAACATGAAAATGGCTTCTCCCCTGTGTGACTTCTCTGGTGTGAAACAAGATGTGATTTCTCTGTAAAACATTTCCCACATTCTGAACAACAAAATGGCTTCTCTCCTGTGTGACTTTTCTGATGTCTAACAAGATTTGATTTCTGATTAAAACACTCCCCGCATGTGGAACATAAAAATGGCTTCTCCCCTGTGTGACTTCTCTGATGCCTAACAAGATTTGATTTCTGACTAAAACATTTCCCACATTCTAAACATGACAATGTTTTCTCCGCTTTGTCAGCTAGTTCATGTGCATCAGCCCTTCTTTGACATTTGCTTTGCATTTTGTTCTTTGAAGTAGAAGATAAGACCTGTTGAAAAGGGTCAGATGATAGTTCTTTACTGTTAAGGTCTGGAGGTGTATTTGGGATAAGGGCATGTTCTTCAAATGTATCTGATGTTACATCAAGCTCATCTTCTGTAAAACCTGAAAATATCAGATGTCCATCTAAACTCCTGGTACATTCATCTGTCAAAAATAAAATTTATTTTATAATCTTTTGATAACGCTGGCTTGAAATTATATTAACAGTAACATTATTATATACTTTATAACATTTCCATATAGAATGTTATGCATGTCAATTATCATCTAAGAAAGTAGACCATAAAGTAGATACTAAAAGATTATGATGTTAGGCCACCAGGTTGAATTTCATTTTTCTGTTGAATCCATCTCCTCCGTAGGTTCATGTTTCACCGTGCCTCGTCACCAACCGTTTCCAGTTACATGTTCAATGGAGATTTATAAAGGTATCTGAAAGTTGGTTCTACTAGGTGGTACAGTAGTGTTCAAAATAATAGCAGACCAATATGACAGACCAAATATGACACTGTTTTTGGGATAAATTATATTACCACATGTAAAACAATTTACCAGTTTCTGCAATAGATTCTAAGAAAACCAACAGCCTACGCATTCATAATCTGCAGGTTTATGAGTCAGTGTATTAGAATAAGTAAATGAAAATAGGTTGTGTTTAAAATAATAGCAGTGTGGAATTCAATTAGTAAGGTCAATAATTATGTGAAGAAACAGGTGTGAATCAGGTGTCTCTTATTTATGGGTGAAGCCAGGACATGTTGTACCTGCATTTCTCCTTGAAAGCATAAGAAATATGGGTTGTTTGAGACATTGTTCAGAAGAACAGCATGCTTTGATTAAAAAGTTGATTTGAGAGGGTAAAACGTATTAAGAATTGCAGACAATGATAGGTTGTTCAGCTAAAATGAGCTCCAATGCTTTAACCGCTTCACCCCGAAGCCTGTTTTCACCTTAATGACGGGGCCAATTTTTACAATTCTGACCACTGTCACTTTATGAGGTCATAACTCTGAAACGCTTCAACGGATCCTGGTGATTCTGAGAATGTTTTCTCTTGACATATTGTACATTTGCTTTTAATATCATTTTATGTTGTTGTTATGCTATTTAGTAGTGGTAAAATTTCTTCGATATGATTTGAGTTTTTGTAAAAAAAAAAAATGGAAATTTGATTAAAATTTAAAAAATTTTGCAATTTTCAAACTTAGTTTTTATGCCCTTAAATTAGAGTCATATCGCACAAAATAGTTACGGTAATAAATAACATTTCCCAAATGTCTGCTTTACATCAGCACAATTTTGGAAAAATAATTTTTTTTGTTATGAAGTTATAAGGCTTAAAAGTTGACCAGCGATTTTCTCATTTTTACAAGAAAATTTGCAATACCATTTATTTTAGGGACCACCTCACACTTGAAATGACTTTGAGGGGCCTATATGACAGAAAATGCCCAAAAGTGACACCATTCTAAAAACTGCACCCCTCAAGATACTCAAAACCACACTCAAGAAGTTTATTAACCCTTCAGGTGCTTCACAGGAATTTTTGGAATGTTTTTTTTAAAAAATGAACATTTAACTTTTTTTCACAAAAAATGTACTTCAGATCCAATTTGTTTTATTTTACCAAGGGTAACAGGAGAAATTGGACCCCAAAAGTTGTTGTACAATTTGTCCTGAGTATGCTGATACCCCATATATGCAGGTAAACCACTTAACCCCTTTATTCCATCCGACGTACTATTCCGTCCGTGTGACCCTGGACCTCATTCCCATGGACGGAATAGTACGTCATGCCCTTTAATGCGACATCGCAACTTAAGTCGCGGTGATCGCATTAAAATTCCGACGCCATCTTACCTGTAGGAAGATGGTGTTGGCATCCCAGGCAGCATCCTCCCCAATCTGGCCTCCCGAGCGCTGTGATTGGCTGTTCAATCCTGAACAGTCAATCACAGGCTTTCTCATTGTTTCAGCCAAACACATTGGCTGAAACAGTGACATCCCAGGCTAGGATCGAGTACCGATGTAGTCGATCCTAGGTCGGGGCCTAGAACCATCCAGACCCCCCCGGATTGGCGCGATTGCCGATCAAATCGATCGCGCCAATCGCAGGGCACAGCCGCGGTATTACCGCGCTGTGCCCTGCCGGTTCCTGCTGGATCGGTGCTGTAATAGCACCGATCCTAGGCCGGAACCTAGGATAGGCCTAGCAGGGCCTGCAGGAGCGGATTGGCGCGATCGATGTTATCGTCGATCGCACCAATCGCAAGGCACAGCCGCGGTGTTATCGCGCTGTGCCTTGCTGCTGACCTGCCGGATCGGTGCTGTAATAGCACCGATCTTGCTAAAGAGGCTCAGGACAGGCCCAGCAGGGCCTGCAGTAGCTGATTGGCGCAATCGATGTCATCGTCGATCGCGCCAATCACAGGGCACAGCTGCGGTCTGACCGCTGTGTGACCGCGCTGTGCCCTGCAGGTGACCTGGCTGTGACCTGCCTAGGATTGGAGCTGTGAGCTCCGATCCTAGGCATGTTGCTAGGGTAACCAGGAGAGCTCTGATTGGTGGGATCTTGTTATGATGGATCCCACCAATCACAGGTCACAGCAGCGATATGACCGCTCTGTGACCTGTCTCACCTGGCTCTGACCTGTGAAAGACCACTCTGCAGGGGCCCTCACACTTGCTGAGGATTCCTGCAGAGCGGTCATACTAACAGATCTCTCCTCCTATGCTGGGCCTTGTAGTGCTGAAGACAGAAGAAAAGATAGAAAAAAGAAGAGAGACTACAACCGTAAGTGTTGATCCCTATCTCTCTTCCTCCCCATCCCCCTTCCCCCTCTTTTTACCCCCTCCACCCACCCTTTGTGCCGCCTCCGTGCGCACATTTAGCAGCCGCCGAGCGTTGATTGGTGACGCAGTTCACCGATCAACACTCGTGCTCTCAGCCCCCTTTGCGCCACCTCCGTGCGCACACCCTGCAGCCGCCGAACTTTGATAAGTGACGCAGTTCACTTATCAGAGCTCGCGTCCGGTGGGTTTCCTTTTTTTTTTCTTTTCACCCCCTCTTGCGCCACATCTAGCAGCTGCCGAACTTTGACAAGTGACACAGTTCACGTATCAGAGCTTGCGCCGGCTGTTTTCTTTTTTTTTTTTTTACCTGCCTTTGTGCCGCCTCCGTATCCACATTTAGCAGCCGCCGAATTTTGATAAGTGACACAGTTCACTTATCAGATCTCGTGCCGGCTGTTTTCCTTTTTTTTTTCACCCCTCCTTGAGCCACATCTAGCAGCCGCTGAACATTGACAAGTGATACAGTTCACTTATCAGAGCTCGCACCGCCTGTTTTCCTTTTTTTTTTCACCCGCCTTGGCGCCGCCTCCGTTTCCACATTTAGCAGCCGCCGAATTTTGATAAGTGATGCAGTTCACTTATCAGATCTCGTACCGGCTGTTTTTCCTTTTTTTTTTTTTCACCTCCTCCTTGCCCCACTCCCTTTGCGCCACATCTAGCAGCCGCCGAACTTTGACAGGTGACACAGTTCACTTATCAGAGCTCGCGCCGGCTGTTTGCCTTTTTTTTTCTTACCCGCCTTTGCGCCGCCTCCGTTTCCACATTTAGCAGCCGCCGAATTTTGATAAGTGACGCAGTTCACTTATCAGATCTCGTGACGGCTGTTTTCCCTTTTTTTTTTCCACCCCCCCTTGCGCCACATCTAGCAGCCGACTAACTTTGATAAGTGACGCAGTTCACTTAACAGAGCTAGGGCCTGCTGTTTTAGACTTTTCTTTTCATAGGCATTTTTTTCTCCCCATTTTTTTTTTCTTTTAGACTTTTCTTTTCAGCATAGTGTGCACAAATCACTATTCCCCCACACACATACACAGTTATAAATAAAGTACACCCAAGCACCACATTCACAAAAAAAATGTCCCACCCGTCCCGTTCGTCCCAACAGCGCTATTCATTGGAGGAGGCACACTGATAGCGAGGGAGAGGATCCCACATTTCTTTATTTTTCTGATTCCTCATGCTCTTCCTCTTCCCCCTCGGGTCCTGCAGAACCACCACGCAGACGCCCCAGGACAGAAGATGAGGCATCTGCAGCCATTCCAGAAGATGACGAAGATGAAGCCGAAGCAGCGCACCCCACTGTGGACCCAGTGTGGACCTCACCCCCCGAAAATTACAAGCCACTGATTCCTGATTTTGTGGCAGAATCAGGTTTGACACCACCGGCCTCACAGAAATAGACTTTTTCAAAGTCTTTTTCTCTGAGGATTTTATTAACCACATGGTGGAGCAAGCAAACTTGTACGCTCGTCAATTTTTGGCGCAAAACCCCCGTTCATCATATTCTAACTGGTCCTCTGTAGACGCAGTTGAAATGATGCAGTTTTGGGGCCTGGTCCTTCAAACGGGGATCCTGAAGAAGCCAGAACTTCGGCAATATTGGAGTGTTGATATTTTATATAACGCTCCAGTGTTCCGAATGGTCATGGCCCGGACGCGTTTTGAGGCCATCCAGAAATTCCTGCATTATAACAATAATGCACAGTGTCCCCCATGAGATGACCCCAACTTTGACAGTCTGATCAAAGTTCGGCCGGTCATCAAACACTTCAACAAAAAGTTTGCTGAAGTGCACGTGCCTCAAAGGGACATCTGCGTGGATGAGTCCTTGGTTCATTTTAAGGGACGGCTCGGATTCCGTCAGTACCTGCCAAGCAAGAGGGCCAGGTACGGAATCAAACTCTACAAACTGTGTGAGAGTACCTCAGGGTACACTCACCAGTTTAGAGTTTATAAAGGAAAGGACACCAGGATTGAACCCCGAGTGTCCTTCTGTCCTGGGAGTGAGTGGGAAAATTGTGTGGGATTTGGTTTACCCACTGCTGGATAAAGGTTATCACCTCTACACCAATAACTTTTATTCCAGCATCCCACTCTACAAATCCCTATTTGCGCGTGGTACCGCAGCCTGCGGTACCGTCCGCAAAAATCAGAGTGGCCTCCCGAAGACGCTGCTTGGGCAGATGCTCAGAAAGGGTGAGAACAGAGCCCAATGTAGCGACCACCTGCTTGTGGTCAAGGACAAGAGGGATGTCCTTCTCTTGACCACCATACATGGTGATGGCAGCGCCCTCAGCACTGTACGGAGTACCTCTACACAGGTCCGCAAACCGGACTGTGTACTGGGGTACAATAAAAACATGGGGGGCGTTGATCTCTCTGATCAACTCCTCCAACCATACAGTGCTTTGAGAAAGGCCAAGGTGTGGTACAAAAAGCAGTCCGTGCACATCGTACAGATGGCAATGCTCAACACTTTCCTGCTGTCACGATGTGCACGCCATACCAATACGTCGTACCTTCAGTTCCAGGAGGTAGTGATCAAGGCCCTGATGTTTGGCGCTCAGGAAGGAGCGGGCCCCAGTACTTCCAGAACTGAAGGTGCTCGTATTGTACCAGGTCAGCATTTCCCGGGGGAGGTCCCGCAAACTGGGAAAAAAAGGTAAGTCGCAAAAAAGGTGCCGAGTGTGTTACAATAGGGGAATACGCAAGGACAACATTTATCAGTGCGTCACCTGCCCCGAAAAACCTGGCCTGTCTATGAAGGATTGCTTCAAATTGTACCACACCTCCATGCACTACTAATTTACTTTACAGGAAAGATTAGTTCCAGAAGGGGGGCACATCTAGAGAAGTTTCTTGGGGGTCTAATTTCTAAAATTGTCACTTGTGTTTTTTTTTTTTTTTTTTACTGTTTAGGCACATCAGGGGCTCTGCAAATGGAACATGACTCCTGCAGACCATTCCATCAAAGTCTGCATTCCAAAATGTCACTACTTCCCTTCCGAGCCTCGACGTGTGCCTAAACAGTTTTTTCCCACATGTGGGGTACCAGCGTACTCAGGACAAATTGGACAACAACTTTTGGGGTCCAATTTCTTCTGTTACCCTTGGGAAAATTAAAAATTGGGGACTAAAAGATCATATTTGTGGGAAAAAAATAGGATTTTATATTTTCACGCCTGGGAGTTGTAAGCTTCTGTGAAGCACTTGGGGGTTCAAAGTGCTAACCACACATCTAGATAAGTTACTTAGGGGGTCCTAAGTAACTTATCTTAGGGGGTCCTTACCCTTGGGAAAATAAAAAATTAGGGACTAAAAAATCACTTTTGTGGAAAAAAAATTTTTTTTTTCACGCCAAAGCATTATAAACTTTAGTGAAAAGCTTGGGGGTTCAAAGTATTCACCACACACCTAGATAAGTTCCTTAGGGGGTCTAGTTTCCAAAATGGGGTCACTTGTGGGGTTTTTTCACTATTTAGGCACATCAGGGGCTCTGCTAACAGAACATGACGCCCGCAGACCATTCCATCAAAGTCTGCATTCCAAAACGTCACTACTTCCCTTCCGAGCCCTCCCATGCGCCCAAACAGTGGTTCCCCCCAACATATGGGGTATCAGCGTACTCAGGACAAATTGGACAACAACTTTTGTGGTCCAATTTCTCCTCTTACCCTTGGGAAAATAAAAAATTGGGGACTAAATCATCATGTTTGTGGAAAAAATATGATTTTTTTTTTTCACGGCTCTACATTATAAACTTGCGTGAAGCACTTGGGGGTTCAAAGTGCTCACCACACATCTAGATAACTTCCTTAGGGGGTCTAGTTTCCAAAATGGGGTCACATGTGGGGGGTTTCCAATGCTTAGGCACATCAGGGGCTCTCCAAACGTGACATGGCGTCCGTTCTCAATTCCAGCCAATTTTGGTTTGGAAAAGTCAAACGGCGCTCCTTCCCTTCCGAGCCCTGCCGTGCGCCCAAACAGTGGTTACCCCCCAATATGGGGTATCAGCGTACTTAGGACAAATTGGACAACAACTTTATCTGTCCATTTTCTCCTTTTTCCCTTGTGAAAATAAAAAAAATGTTTGTAAAAGATAATTTTTGTGACTAAAAAGTTAACTGTTCATTTTTTCCTTCCACGTTGCTTCAGCTCCTGTGAAGCACCCGAAGGGTTAATAAACTTCTTGAATGTGGTTTTAAGTACCTTGAGGGGTGCAGTTTTTAGAATGGTGTCACTTTTGGGTATTTTCTGCCATATAGACCCCTCAAAGTGACTTCAAATGTGAGGTGGTCCCTAAAAAAATGGTTTTGTAAATTTTGTTGTAAAAATGAGAAATCGCTGGTCAACTTTTAACCCTTATAACTTCCTAACAAAAAAAAATTTGTTTCCAAAATTGTGCTGATATAAATTAGACATGTGGGAAATGTTATTTATTAACTATTTTGTGTGACATATTTATCTGTTTTAAGGGAATAAAAATTGAAAGTTTGAAAATTGCTAAATTTTCCAAATTTTCGCCATATTTGCGTTTTTAAAAAAAAATAAACGCAAGTTATTATCGAAGAAATTTTACCACTAACATGAAGTACAATATGTCACGAGAAAACATTCTCAGAATCGCTAAGATCCGTTGAAGCGTTTCAGAGTTATAACCTCTTAAAGAGACAGTGGTCAGAATTGTAAAAATTGGCCCGGTCATTAACGTGCAAACCACCCTTGGGGGTGAAGGGGTTAAACCACTGTTTGAGCACAAGGCAGAGCTCGGAAGGGAAGGAGCGCCGTTAGACTTTTCAATGTAAAATTGGCTAGAATTGAGATTGGACGCCATGTTGTGTTTGGAGAGCCCTGATGTGCCTAAACAGTTGAACTCCCCCAATTCTAACCCCAACACACCCCTAACCCTAATCCCAACCGTAACCCTAATCCCAACTCTAACCCTAATCCCAACCCTAACCATAACCCTAATCCCAACTCTAACCCTAATCCCAACCCTAACCATAACCCTAACCACAAACCTAACCCTAACCACAAACCTAACCCTAACACATCCCTAACCCTAATTCCAACCCTAACCTTAGCCCCACCCTAACCCTAACTTTAGCCACAACCCTAACCCTAATGGGAAAATAGAAATACATTTTTTTAATTTTATTATTTTTCCCTAGCTAAGGGAGTGATAAAGGGGGGTTTGATTTACTATTTATAGTGGGGTTTTATGTTTGGCAGCTGTCACACACTAAAAGACGCTGTTTATTGCAAAAAATAGTTTTTGCATCACCACATTTTGAGAGCTATAATTGTTTCATATTTTGGCCCACAGAGTTATGTGAGGTCTTATTTTTTGTGGGACAAGTTGATGTTTTCAGCGGTACCATTATTATTTACATTCGTCTTTTTGATCGCGTTTTATTGCACTTCTTGTTCAGCGGTATGATGATAAAGCATTGTGTTTTGCCTCATTTTTTATTGGTGTTCACTGAAGTGGTTAACTAGTGGGACAGTTTTATAGAGCGGGTAGTTACGGACGCGGCGATACCAAATATGTGCACTTTTATTGTTTTTTTTATTTATATAAATCAATGGATTTATTGGAAAAATATATATATTTTTTTCTTTATTTGGGGATTTTTTTTATAAAACAATATTTTTACACATTATATATTTTTTTAACTTTATAACATTGTCCCAGGGTGGGACATCACTCTATCATGTCAGATCGCTGATCTGACACTTTGCACAGCACTGTGCCAGATCAGCGATCTGAAGGCAGTGAAGGAAGCTTGCTGGCGCCTGCTCTCAGCAGGCGCTTGCAAGCCACCTCAACGAAGGACCCGGAAGGACCCTGCGGCCATATTGGAGACGGGGGTCTGCATGGGGAACAACGCAATTGTATTGCGTTGTTCTGGTGGGAGAGCGCAGGGAGCCCTCTCCCTTCGCGATTCCTCTTTATGCCGCTGTAAGTACTGCGGGGTGTCAGCTGTCACATACAGCTGACACCTGCACCCGATCGCCGCTCAGCGTGCCGCCGTACTAGTACTGCTGTTTGTGGGAACGCAGTTCCCGCAGAACAGTACTAGTACGTTGCATGTCGGGAAGGGGTTAAAATGGAAAGCCAAACAAGAGAGATGTGGAAGAAAACAGAAGACTACCATTCAAATGGATGGAAGAATAACCAGAATGGCAATGGCTCAGACAATGATCAGCTCCAGGATGATCAAAGACAGTCTCAAGTTACCTGTGAGTACTCTGACAACTAGAAGACGCCTGTGTGAAGCTAATCTCCTAGCAAGAAGTTGTCACGGGTCTGTCAGAGGGTGCAGACAGTTGCACTGCATCTAGCTGCAGAAGTTCTCAGCAGTTGGCTTTGCAGACTCCTTCTAAGTCCTTTTGACTTTAGGACCCAGTGGCAACTTCCCCCAGCCCTAATTGACACTTGGACCAGGGAGTTTATAGACTCAAAGCTTGCTGCTGGAAGTTGCCGGTCATATTTCCATTTCCCACTGTTGAGTCTTGGAGCTATAGCAGTCAGCTATGTTCCTCTTTGGTGTTTGGAGGACATCTGTGTTTCTCTTTCTCTCTCCACTCAAAGCTAAGTGTTTCCCTTGTTTGTCTATCCTATCTGTCTTTAGTTACAGGGGGGATCGAACAGCGCTCATCCCGTCCTTCCCAAGCAGGGCTTACTGCTAGGGTCAGGCAGTGTTTAGGTATCCTGCTCAGCGATAGGTGCGGAACCAATATAAGGATTCTTAAGGCAGAAAGGGTGACGTTAGCTCAGCATAGGGGTATCAACTCCCATCCTCCCTTCCCCTCATCCCTTTGTGTTGTACTTAGTCTTTCCTACACTGTGTGTGACAGAGAAAGATAAATGGAGAAACATTTTGTGGACTGATAAAAGTAAAATTGTTCTTTTTGGGTCCAAGGACCGCAGACAGTTTGTCAAATGATCCCCAAACTCTGCGCTCAAACTGCCGTACACTCTGAAGACAGTGAAGCGTGGTGGCGCAAGCATTATCATATGGGCATGTTTCTCTATGGTTCCGGACCTATTTACCACATACCAGGGATCATGGACCAGTTTGCATATATTAAAATTCTTGAAGAGGTCATGTTGCCATACGCTGAAGAGGAAATGCCCTTGAAATGAGTGTTTCAACAAGACAACGACCCTAAAAACACCAGTAAACGAGTAAAATCTTGGTTCCTGTCCAATAAAATTCAGGTTATGGAGTGACCAGCCCAATTGCCGAATCTTAATCAGACAGAACACTTGTGGGGTGACATCAAAAATACTGTTACTGAGGCAAAGCCAATGTTCTGTCCAGCCATATAATTGCTGTCTAGAAAGTCTAGTCATTTTTTTATGTCTCCAATTGTTATAGACATTGCAATTTTTTGAGTGTATTGGTCTTTCACACATTTTATGTTGTAAGGTAGCAGCGCCACCTGCTGGCTGTTTGATGCATAGATTCTAGTTTAATTTGTGATGTCTTGTGGGAAATTCCAAGAGCATTGTGGGATTGTTCCTGTTGCATTATGGTCTTGTTTATCACACTGAAGGAGGACAGCAGACATTATTCCTCCATGTGCCTTAAGAGAAACTACATCACTCGTGTTCTCCATGTTTCTTAAACAGCCTGCTCTAAGCATAGTCGGTAAGCACTATCTATGTGTTTATAATCCTGTGTTTATCAGTACGTTTGTTGTACTAAGTAGGTAATAATCAGTTTGTGTATTCTGTATATTGTAAACTATTTGTGTTTCATGCTCTGTACAGTTATATATTCTGAAATGCTCTTATTATTGCATTCTATAGTTTTACCCTTTCCTGTCACATCTGCAATCAATAAAAGAAGGTTACAGTTTTACAGCCTCTTTTTCTTAAAGAAGACAGGGGGTTTAGCTACATGTCTCATCGCACACCCTGCTAACGTGTATGAGGACAGAATAGTAAAACGACTGCTGAGAACAAGCTCAGAAGATCAGACATACAGAGCCCCCCATTATCCAAGCATACGGTTATTGCATGCAGATATTGCAGCAACCTCTTAACGGTCGGACCGAATAATCGGACCATACAGAGCCCGCCATTATCCACGCAGAGCCGACAAAGGGATATCACAGCGGTTAGCCCAACTGTCGAATCATGTCTCAAGGACGAGCATCCTCTTTCAAGACGACATCACGAGTTGGTTCCTCCAAGACATCCTCCGTCAGCAATGCCGCCGCTTTTGCCCGCGCAAAGGCTGAAGCGGCAAAAGCAAGAAGCACCTTTGCTGAGCAGGAGATAGAATTGAAACTACAACAAGCCTGCCTGGACGCAGAGAAAGCGCGCCTTGAAGCAACATTACATAAACTTGCTATTGAAAAAGAAACAGCAGCTGCCATAGCAGAAGCAGAAGCCCTAGAAACTGCCGTATATTCCGACGGTGAACACAGCAGACACAGCAGTGTGCTAGGTCTACAACGAGTTACTCACGATCCATTGCAGCGTACTGCAGAGTACGTCCATCGACATTCCAAACCAAATGACGATCCAGACCCACAGGCGAAGACAGAGCATTTTGTCAACAAGCCAAGCCAACTAGATAATTCGGACCCCCAGAAAGCCATCTATCAGTGTCCCTACCGAAAGCAAGGAGATACACATTGGGATGATACTGACTACAATAATCTTTCTCCAGAGCAGAAGGTCTGAAATCTGTCCCGGTTTAAAGAGAATCCCTTCGCTTCAGAAAGGTACTACAGCAGTTGGACGAAACCAGAGACACCTAACAGGTATGATCGCACAGCACACATGTACTCTGACAACACTCCATCAGCTGGCATCAGTGCCAATCAAGCCACAATGGACTTTGCCAAGTTCCTTGCTCGACGTGAGTTGGTCACTAAGGGACTTGTAAAGTTCAGCGATCGCGCTGAAAACTACAGGGCTTGGCGAGCCTCCTTCAAAAATACCATAAGAGACATAGGTCTATCATGTAGTGAAGAAGTGGATCTCTTGGTAAAATGGCTAGGAAGGGAGTCCGCCGAACACGCAAAGAGAATCAGAGACATTAATATAAATTATCCAGATGTTGGCCTCAAAAGAATTTGGAATAGACTTGATGAATGCTATGGCTCAGTAGAGGTTATAGAAAATGCTTTGTTTAAAAGAATAGAGGATTTTCCTAGAATAGCAAACAAGGATTATTCAAAGCTCAGAGAATTAACTGACTTGTTAATGGAGTTATGTGTAGCAAAAGCAGAAGGAGATCTTGTGGGGTTGACATATCTCGACACTGCTAGAGGTGTGAACCCCATAGTTCAGAAACTCCCATATAACCTGCAAGACAAATGGGTTACATATGGATCTAGGTATAAACAGACTTACAATATACCGTTTCCTCCATTCGATGTGTTTGTAGATTTTGTCTCAGAACAAGCAAAAATTAGAAATGACCCTAGCTTTGATTTCATGTCGTCATGTGCCAATAACTCTGTTAGCAAACCTCGTAGAACAACTGTAGAGGTCCACAAAACTAACATTTCTCCCACAGGTCCAGTTCACAAAGAGTTCAGCTCCGGTCAAGGAGAAGACAAATCCAAGGATCCAAGCAGGCAGTGTCCCTTATATAAGAAGCCACATTCCTTACTTAAGTGCAGGGCTTTCAGAGAAAAGTCATTGGAGGAAAGGAAGGCCTTCCTTAAGGAGAATCGCATCTGCTACAAATGCTGCTCTTCAACATCCCACTTTGCCAGGGACTGTGAGGTTAGTGCAAGGTGTACCGAATGTGACAGCACCGAACATAACTCAGTTCTACACCCTGGATCACCATCAGATACTTTGCCCCAAGAGCATAGCGGGGAGCTGAATGACTCAAATACTGACACTCCAGCCATTACTTCTAAGTGTACAGAAGTTTGTGGAAATCTCATGGGAGGCAAGTCTTGCTCTAAAATTTCCCTAGTGAGAGTCTACCCAGCAGATGAAAAGGACAAAGCCATCAAAGTATACGCAATTTTAGATGATCAGAGTAATAGGTCACTAGCCAAGTCTGCCTTCTTTGATAGCTTTAACGTCAGAGGACCCAGCGCCCCTTACTCTTTAAAAACCTGTGCCGGTATAATAGAGACAGCTGGTAGGAGAGCAACAGGATACGTAGTCGAGTCTATAGATGGCCAAATGTGTCTGCCCTTACCAACCATATTGGAATGTAACCAGATTCCTGACAACAGGTCAGAGATACCTACGCCTGAAGTGGCATCGTACCATCCTCATCTGAAGCGTATAGAACGCCTGATTCCTAACCTTGACCCAGAGGCTCAAATAATCTTGCTCTTAGGGAGAGATATTCTACAAGTTCACAAGGTTAGACAACAGATCAATGGCTCACACAATGCTCCATATGCTCAGAGACTTGACCTTGGGTGGGTCATTGTAGGAGAGGTCTGTTTAGGAGGTACACACAAACCGACAGTAGTTAACAACATGTTTACCAGGACTCTCGAGAATGGACGTCCATCTCTCCTTCAACCATGTGAAAATCACTACTTCATAAAGGAGCTGCTACACAGTACTTCAGCACCAAGTATCTTAGCGAGTAGTGCCAATGATGATTGCATTCAGAATTTGGACCAAGATCAACTTGGGTGTACAGTCTTCCACAAAACCAAAGAAGATAATCGTATAGCAATGTTATTTGAAGATAAACTGTTCCTAGAGATGATGGAGCAAGGAATGGTGCAGGACAAAATGAAGAACTGGATTGCACCTCTACCCTTCAAGCCTCAAAGACAATGCTTACCTAACAACAGAGAACAATTTTACAAACGATTTGTCTCCCTCAGGCACAGCTTCCATAATAAACCAGAGATGAAAGGTCATTTCTTTACCTTCATGGAGAAAATATTTAAAAACGGTCATGCAGAGTTAGCACCCACACTTCAAGACGCTGAAGAACGTTGGTACCTGCCTCTGTTTGGAGTGTATCACCCGAAAAAGCCAGGTCAAATCAGAGTAGTATTTGATTTGAGTGCTAAGTATGAAGGTGTTTCATTGAATGATGTCTTGTTATCAGGCCCAGATCTGAACAACAAACTTTTAGGAGTGCTTATCCGTTTTCGTAGAGACTCCATTGCATTCACAGCAGACATCCAACAGATGTTCCACTGCTTCTTTGTTAAAGAGGAACATAGAAATTTCTTGAGATTCTTGTGGTTCAAGGATAACGATCCTTCCAAAGAGATTACGGAGTATTGTATGAAGGTACATATTTTTGGTAATAGTCCTTCTCCTACAGTAGCCATCTATGGGCTGAGACGCGCGGCTCAAGAGGTTGAAGCAGAGTATGGAACGGATGCCAGACTGTTTATAGAGAAAGATTTCTATGTGGATGACTGTTTGAAATCGATGCCAACAAACGAGACCGCGATTAGTCTTCTGAAAAGAGCCAAGGACATGCTCGCTGTATCTAACCTGAGGTTGCATAAGATCGCTTCTAACAGCAAGGAAGTGATGGAAGCTTTCCCTCCTGAGGATCATTCAAGTGACTTGAAGAATTTAGATCTAGGCATAGACTCCCCACCGATGCAGCGGAGCCTCGCCTACTATGGGACATAAAAGCTGATACCTTCACCTTCCAGGTTAACAAAGAAGATAAACCCTTTACTCGCAAGGAGTACTGTCTACCATAAGCAGTTTGTATGACCCACTGGGGTTTGTAGCTCCTGTAGTCATCGAGGGCAAGGCTATGTTAAGAGAGTTCACCACAGAGGTGACGAACTGGGATACTCCTCTTCCCACAAAAGAGAAAACCAAGTGGATGAGCTGGAGAAATTTCCTCACAGCCTTGTCAAGTCTTCATATAACACGTTCATATGTGTCTGTACCGAGTACCAAGATAGAGACACAAACCCTTTGTGTGTTCTCCGATGCTTCAATCAAAGCGATTGCTGCGGTAGCCTATTTGAGGACGATAGACACAAGTCAACAATGCCATGTAGGGTTTGTCATGAGCAGAGCAAAACTAACACCGCTCCGTGAACACACCGTACCACGCCTGGAACTTTGTGCCGCTGTGTTAGCAGTCGAGTTGGCAGAACTCATTGCTATGGAAATGAATCTAGAAATTAAAGACTTTGAGTTCTACACTGACAGCAGGATAGTACTTGGGTACATCCATAACGAAGTGAGACGCTTCTATGTCTATGTTAGCAACAGAGTGCTCAGAATTCGAAGGTCTACCTCACCTGAACAATGGAAATATGTGCCTACACATCTCAACCCTGCGGACCAGGCTACCAGATTTGTTGCTGCCAATCGCCTCAAGACACGATTTGGTTTACAGGCCCTGAGTTTTTGTGTAGGTCATTGTCCAACATGACAGAAACGTCCTTGTTTGATCTGGTAGATCCACATGCTGACGTTGAAATTCGCCCTCAAGTGTCTGCGTTACATACTGAAACTTTGAAGTGCCACCTGGGATCTCAGCGATTCAGTAGGTTCTCTACTTGGAATTCACTTGTTCGTGCCATCGCCTGCCTGACCCACATAGCTCAGTCTTACAAGGACCGTTACAGGAGTCGATGGAGACAAGTGCAGAGTCTCTCCAATGCTTTTTGGGACAAGTGGAAAAAACAGTACCTGCCTACCCTGCAGCAGAGGAAAAAGTGGCAAACCAGCAAGCCTAACCTCCAGCCTGGCAATGTAGTACTAATGAAAGACTGTCAGTCTCGGAGAAATGAATGGCCATTAGGTCTCATTACTCAGACATTCCCAAGTAAGGATGGAATCGTACGTAAGGTGGAAGTAAAAATAGGGAAACAAAGCGAGACCAAATTGTTCCTCAGGCCAGTAGGGGAACTCGTTCTGCTGTTCTCGTCCAATAAACACAATAGTGACGTCGGCTGACGTCAAGCGGGGAGTGTTCTGTCCAGCCATATAATTGCTGTCTAGAAAGTCTAGTCATTTTTTTATGTCTCCAATTGTTATAGACATTGCAATCTTTGAATGTATTGGTCTTTCACACATTTTATGTTGTAAGGTAGCAGCGCCACCTGCTGGCTGTTTGATGCATAGATTCTAGTTTAATTTGTGATGTCTTGTGGGAAGTTCCAAGAGCATTGTGGGATTGTTCCTGTTGCATTATGGTCTTGTGTATCACACTGAAGGAGAACAGCAGCCATTTATTCTCCATGTGCCTTAAGAGAAACTACATCACTCGTGTTCTTCATGTTTCTTAAACAAGCCTGCTCTAAGCATAGTCGGTAAGCACTATCTGTGTTTATAATCCTGTGTTTATCAGTACGTTTGTTGTACTAAGTAGGTAATAATCAGTTTGTGTATTCTGTATATTGTAAACTATTTGTGTTTCATGCTCTGTACAGTTATATATTCTGAAATGCTCTTATTATTGCATTCTATAGTTTTACCCTTTCCTGTCACATCTGCAATCAATAAAAGAAGGTTACAATTTTACAGCCTCTTTTTCTTAAAGAAGACAGGGGGTTTAGCTACATGTCTCATCGCACACCCTGCTAACGTGCATGAGGACAGAATAGCCAATAAATACCCCAAAATTGTGGGATGTAGTCAAAGCATCATGGGCTGGAATAACAGTTGACAGGTGCCAGAAGTTGGTTGATTCTATTCACTATAGATGTGAAGCAGTTCTAAAAAACTGTGGTATACAACTACCGTATTTTGTGGTTTATAAGACGCACAGGATTATAAGACGCACCCCAAATTTTGAGGAGAAAAATAGGAAAAAAAACATTTTTTTAAATAAAATGATGGTGCTTCTTACAATCCAGGCATCTTATTGCTTACCGGGGGTGGAGGCTGCGGTAAAGCGGGGTCCCAGGGTCGCTGATGGCGGAGGCAGGAGTGGGGTGATGCTGCGGACCCCAGACTGGGAGAAAGGGGTGTTCGGAAGTGCGACGCTGCGGGTGTTCGGTGGTGCAGGTCGCAGTGGAGCAGGGTCCCAGGGTCGCTGCTGGAGGAGGGAAGAATGGCGCTGTGGGTGTTCGGTGGTGCGGGGGCTCTGTTTACTATGCGGTGGACTCTGGGAAAATGGCTGCAGGGGCAGCGCATGCGCAGATGGAGATCTTGGTGCTGAGATCTCATCTACTGAGATTTTGGTGCTGAGATCTTCATCTGCACTTGCTCCGCATCTGCGGCCATTTTCCTGGAGACATCGCATAGAGGCAGGCGCGGATGGAGATCTCGGCTTTACTCCATCTACACCTGCGCCGAGTGAGAAGTTGGATGTCGGAATGAGAATGGTGGCCACCACCGCTTGCCACCGTACCACCACCGCACACTGCAGGACCACCGCTCGCCGCTGTACCACCACTGCACACCACAGGACTACCGCACCATCATCACAACACCCCCAGTTCTGGGCCCACAGCATTGACCCCTCGGTAAGAACAGTGTTCGGTTTATATTGAGTTTATAAAAACAAATGCAGACACTGCTATTTTTTAGAACAGCCCAATGTTAATTTCTTTTGTTATTTTCTGTAAAGTAGTTAAAAATTATATACATTTTTCTTGATGTTTGAATTAGAAAACAGTGTGCAATGTTTCCAATGCTGGAAATAAAAACTAGTACAAAGATTTTGTGATTAACTCATGTTTTTTTTTTAACACACTGCTATTATGTTGAACACTACTGTATCCTGTTTCATACCCTCCCTGACAGTTACATGCAGTCTACCACAAAGTAGGGCAGGCACATCATTGGAGCAGTATGGTAATGTTCCAAAACTATGGCTTCATCACACAAGTGTATGGTATTGTATTTTTTTTTATAAAAATAGGCAGAGGATATAAGAAAGGAGAACAAGTCTATACATTTTTGTTTTATCCGTGATGAAAGCCAACGTTTCTATTGGCTTCCATCATGAATATCAGACTATGGAAGAACTGTGAACTGAAAAAGCATTTCTAGCAGTGTCCTCTGCAAGGCACGGTTGCCAGTCTCTAGTTCTTTCATACATCACCTAGCTTAAAAGCTACGGACACCTTTGTCCACCAAAAAAAGTAATCACATAAGTGGCTAAGTTTCTGTAGGTAGTAAAGTTGCTTTTGCGGTGGATATAAAAAGTCTACACACGCATGTTAAAATGCCAACTGTTTTCATTTTTAATGTCACCCATAATCTGTACAATTCAATTAAAAAATAAAACCGAAATCTTTTTTGGTGGAAGAAAAAAAATAAAAACCTAAATTACATTTTTTGCATAAATATTCACTTTACTAAAGTAATACTTTATGAAGTACATCTGGAATTTATGATAGCATTCAGTCTTTTTGTGTAGGAGTCTACAAACATGGCACATCTAGAGATGGCAATTTTTGGCCACTTGCAGTAGAGCTCCTAATCTGCCAGAATGCAAGGGTATTTCCATTGTGCAGCCCTGTTCTGATCACCCACAGATTTTCAATTGGTCTGACACTGGCTGGGCCATTCGAAAACTTTGATCTTCTTCTGTCCAAGCCATTCTGTGATATTTGGAGGTATGCTTAGGGTTGAGCCAAACATACCTTTTGGGTTATGGAAAAAATATCAACTCTGGTCTCACCAGACCATAATGCGTTTTTCCACATGCTTTTGGCAGACTTGATGTAGCCTGAGTTTGGCAAAACATAGCCAGGCTTCTTTGTCTCACCAACCAACCTCACTCAGTCTCCCCGGCATCGCGTTCCTGCACAGGCACCATACTTCTCTGCCCCGTTGAGGGCATGAGCACTATGCCGATGTTTTACAAATGTTTTTAAATGTGCTGGATCCATTTTTGGTCCAAGTGTCACTTTTTATAAGCCATTTGTCATGCTTTTTTTTCTAATATATCTATGGATCAAATTTGAACGTATTCTTTTTTTTATGGCCAGCTTTAGACTGTGTTCACACTTGTGTTTGGGAGTTTAGTCTGTTCCAATTTGTGAACAGACGGCAATTTACATCCAAAACTAATCTGTTGCATAACTGATGTACATGGAAACAAAGTGGACCCTTTTGATTATTATGAGGTCCATCTAGGTTCTGCTATGAGTCCTTTTTTAGAATGGAGAAAAAAGTTCTACGTGATGCATGTTTTTACAGCTCTATAACTTACAAGAATGCTATTGAGAAAGAATAAGCATAATGGCGCCATTAATATATCAGCATGTTATACTTGCAAAGAAGAATGTGTGAGGTAGTGAGGGGGGATCATATACGAGGGTCGTTATGTGTCCCCCAGGATGTGCATAGAAACATACTGAACCCGCTGAAGAGCATTGTAATTACAGCCACAGATGTGGTTACTATGCAAAAAAAAAAAGAGAGAGTGTGAACTTGGTCAAACTATTTGACCAAGTCAGATTTAGGAAAAAACTGACATGGGCTTTTACTTTTGAAGAGATCTATAGGAAGGTAGTGGGACGGATCTCTCCCTCCGCTCCGGGTCTTGGGAGTGGCCCATGTCCACGATTACCATTTAAACTTTAATTTAATACTGTGTCAGTATTGGTTTTCAAGCATCATAGCAGGGGTTCTGTGTAGGACAGGTCTGCGCGAGATTGAACACAGGCCAGAACCAGAGAAAGTAAAGCCGTTGACGCACCCACAAGTGCTATGGTGGTGCAGTCGCAACGGATTGATACGGACTGTAACGGACAATCTGGCTGCGAACTGAAGGATAACATTTGAGATAGTTTTGTAAGTTGCCAAAATAAAAAGACGTTTAAGTTGAACTTTCCTTGGGTCGCTGCCTTATTACCGCACTGTCATGAAAGCAGTTGTCTTACAAATGCTACTGAGGTTTTAAGACTGAAAATATTCTCTTGTTTGTAACGCTGTAGCCTGTGGCTCACTGGTAATGTTTCTGCCTTTCTATTTCATGGCTCCTTAGTTCAAATCCCTGCCACTGACAAGCTTGAAAAGTCTCAGATGACAGATTCACTGAACAGAGTGTCCTGTGTTAGACAGGAACATGAAAACAGAAAAATGTCTTCTGAAGTTGAGAGACAACTATACAAATAGTGTAAAAATGTATTGTTTGTTCTTTAGGTGTAAAATCCACTTAAAAAAATGTGTGAACAAACCCTAAAAAATATTCAACACATAATTGTAACAGCCAGTGAATGAGCAGAATCTGTGACTTCTCTGTATTTAGTGGTCACTACTCACATGTGTGGTTATCTGTAGGAATTTCTTCTTTCCAACGCTCATCTCCCCACACATATGTCTCGGTACTATTAATATGGTTTAGACCTTTACCCTGAAACAAATAATGTAAAAGTCACAGACAGATGGAGAAGTTGGAAGAAATTATTTTGAAGAACAGATGAAGAAAAGATCATAAACTAACATGAACACCGAAAATAAAATTACAGCAGTATCAAAGATGGACAGTACACTACAATGGTCATATATAAATTAGACCTGTTGGTTCCTAATTCTAACCAGCAGTCTACATAACCAGAAAACTGTGAGGAGATCCAAACAACATCCAATATCTATGATCAATTTTCATCCTGCATTCTCCACCAAGTATAAAACATACACCGCGTGGCATAATTATTACAGACACCCATGTAGTAGCACGTTGAATCCAAAAAGTTGATAGAATTCCAGCAGTAGGCATAAAAATGACATGGTTAAAAACACATGCAGCTATTGAAAGGTGTACATATCTGAAATGCATAGTCCCATTGCTATATGCTTTTTTTTTTTAACCATGTTTGAATAAAGGAATGTAATTTTAATACCAGACCATGGAAGTTCATAAATTTTTTGGGCTCATTACTACAACTCCATGGTTCAGGAGCTTCTGTTTGCCTGATACTAATATTATTTCTCCAGACCCATTAATACACAAGCTCCAGTAGAAAGATAATCAAACGAAGTAAAGAAAAGAACCATCAAATTAACCCCTCCCGAAGAAGCAAGAGGCGAGACATGCGTTGGGATGAGGGGGACGCCATTCTATCCAGCCTATCTGTTCCTATTCTCCTGTATTCATGTTCAACTGGTATTATACCATTCATGGCATCTTTATTTATTTTATGGATACGCACTGTAACTTACATTTATCTGCATATGAATACCAGCATTAAGTTCAGGTAGACTATTCATATCATGGAGGTTGTCACTAAAGGCCCCGTCTCACATAGCGAGATCGCTAGCGAGATAGCTGCTAAACAGCACATGGAGCAATATATGGGGCCCATCATATACTGTATGGAGCATTATATGTGGCTCATTATACTGTATGGTGCAATATGTGGGGCTCCTTATACTCTATGGGGACCGTCCTATACTGTATGGCACATTATATGGGGACCATCATATACTGGAGCATTATGTGGAGCTCATCATATACTGTATGGAATATTATATGGGACCAATTATGTATGGAGCAAGATATGAGGCTCATTCTGTATGGAGCAATATATGTGGCTCATTATTCTGTATGAAGCATTATATTGGTCCCATTATTCTGTATGGAGCATCATATATGGGACTCATTCTGTATAGAGCAATATACGGGGCTCATTATTCTGTATGGCGCACTATGTTGTGGACATAATACTGTATGGAGGAATATACTGTCCGGTTTTTGAGCTATTGTAGAATTTACAATAGATATCAGTCATGTAATGTAAGAAGTGAAGTGTTTGGCATTGTACTATACCTATATTTCTCTGCCGTATCGGAGCATCATGAATTGTGGTATGTGTTAAAGGGGCCCACTGAGACTATTTCGCCCGGGGAACACGAAAACCTGGAGCCAGCCCTTAGGGTATGCATGCATTATACATATTCCCGGTCAGTGGGCGCAGCCTCGCTCTCCATACACTTGTATTAACCAAGGTCTTGCTCTATACAACTGTATGGAGCGAGGCCATGCCCATTGGCCAGAATGCTGTAGATAAGCCCTGAGGCAGTGGCTGTATCTTATATAGGCCAAAACTGCTGACAGGTTCGCTTTAACGTCCACATGTTTGACATTTCTATAGGTAAGAGAGCCCGCTTAATTTACAGGCGCACGTCTCCAGAAGCACGATCTGGACACAATATACTGGCACTACAATGTATGGGCACAACAGCGCATTTGCAATTTTCACTCAGTAACATCCACTGCTGCTTGTTTCTGGAAAACACCCATGGAGTAAAATCTTCACTAAACCTGTAGGTAAATTCCCAGAGGTGGGTAATTTCCAAAATGGGGTCACTAGAGTGGGGATTCTGCTCTTCTGGCACTTATGGGCTCTGTATATGTAGTTTGCAAACTGTTCCATGAAAATTTTTTCTCCAAAAGTCAAATAGCTCTCCTTCCCTCCTGAGCCTTGTCGTGTGGCTAAGAAGTACTGTACAACTACATATAGGGTATTTCCACATTCAGCAGAAATTATTTAACATCTGTTGGTGCCATTTTTACCCATTTTCCCTTGTGAAAATGTAAAATCTGGGGCTAAAAATTTTTTTGGGGTAAAAATATAATTATTTATTCTTCACTGCCCAATGGTATAAAATTCTGTGACACACCTGTGGTGTCAATATTATCACTGCACCAATAGATGAATTCATTAAGAGGTGTAGTTTGAAAAATGAGGTCACTTATGGGGGGGTTCTGCTGTTCTGGCACCTCAGGGGCTCAGTGGGTGTGGCATCCTCAAACCATTCTAGCAAAATCTGCATAATAATATAGCGCTCCTTCCCATCTGGGCTTCGCACTGTGCCTGAAAAGTAGCTCCAAATTACATGTAGAGTATTAATGCACTAAGGAGAAATTGCTAATCAAACTGTAAAGTCTAGTTATTCTTATTAGCTCTTATAAAAAATAAAAAATTGGGGCTAAAACAACATTTTAGTAATTATTTTTTCTTTACCAAGCAATGGTATAAAATTCGGAGGCACATGTGGTGTCAACATGCTGACTGCATCCCGAGATTAATAAACTAAGGGCTGTAGTTTGTAAAATGAGGTCCCTTATGGGGAGTTCTGCTGTTCTAGCATCTCAGACGCTCAGATGCCAATGTGACATGGCACCCTTAAACCATTCCAGCAAAATCAGCCAATAAGGCGCTTCGTCCTCTCTGAGTTTTGTACGGAGTCTCAAAAGTAGTTTTCAACCACATATGGGTTATTGGCGTACTCAGGAGATATTGGGTAACAAATTTTACCCTTCAATTTTCTTCTATTATCCCTCTTGAAAATTAAAAACTTTGGGCCAAAAGCAACATTTTAGTGGAAAAAAACAGGGATTTTTGTGTGTACTCACCGTAAAATCCTTTTCTCCGAGCCAATCATTGGGGGACACAGGACCATGGGTGTTATGCTGCTGTCACTAGGAGGACACTAAGCAATACACAAAAAAAAAGGTTAACTCCTCCTCCTGCAACATACACACTCTGCTGGCTCTATCCTGAACCAGTTCGGTGCCAAAGAAGTAGGAGCTCACACTCAGAAATGCAATATGTCAAAACCAAACAACTACAAGCCAAAGGGGCTAACAGGGTGGGTGCTGTCCCCCCAATGATTGGCTCGGAGAAAAGGATTTTACGGTGAGTACACACAAAAATTCCTGTTTCTCCGTCGCCTCATTGGGGGACACAGGACCATGGGACGTCCCAAAGCATCCCTGGGAGGGAAAAAAAACAGCACAACAGCTGAAAACCTCGTATACCAAATGCTTAAGTGATTAAACGATTAAGAGAAACCTACAGATGCGAAACGGCCGATTGCAGAATCTGTCTGCCGAGAGCCGCATCTGAAGAAGCTTGTGCATGAATATTGTAATGCTTAGCAAACGTGTGAAGACTGGACCAAGTCGCAGCCTTGCACACTTGCTGTGCCGATGCCTGGTGCCGAATGGTCTAGGAAGCCCCCACTGACAGAGGGGAGTGTGCCTTAATCCCAGCCGGGATAAGCTGACTCTTGACACGATAGGCTTCTTGGATCGCAGAACGGATCCATCTGTCTATCGTGGCCTTGGAAGCAAGAAGACCCTTTCTGCGTCCCTCCGGAAGCATAAAAAGGGCATCTGATTTGCGAAAAGATGCAGTCCTGGAAATGTACCTGCGGAGAGCCCTCACCAAGTCCAAGGTGTGAAGGGCTTTCTCAGTACGGTGGACCGGAGCTGGACAGAACGAGGGCAGGACTATATCCTCATTCAGATGAAAAATCTAGACAACCTTAGGCAAAAAAGATGGAATCGTCCTTAACACCACCTTGTCTTGGTGGAAAATCAGGAAGGGAAGTTTGCAGGACAAAGCCGCCAACTCTGAGACCCATCTGATGGAGGTTATAACGACAAGAAAGGCAACTTTCCATGACAGAAGGGAGAGACATCACGTAACGGCTCGAAGAGGTTCTCTTGTAAGGCGCTTAGGACCAAGTTAAGATCCCAAGGCTCCAAAGGCCTCTTGTAGGGCGGCACAAGGTGCGACACTCCCTAATAAAAGTCTTAACCTGGGGCTTAGACGCTATCCTTCGTTGGAAAAGCAGGATAGAGCAGAAATTTGTCCCTTGAGGGAAGACAGCGCTAAGCCTGAATCCAACCCTGCTTGGAGAAACTCCAGAATGGAAGGAGTGGGAAACACCAACGGGGAACGACCTTTATCCTTACACCAGGAGAAAAAGGTTTTCCAAACACGATGGTAAATGCGCATGGAAACAGGCTTCCTGGCGTTGATCATGGTAGTCACAACTTTTTGCGAGAAACCGGCCTGGGCTAGAATCCTGGATTCAATGGCCATACCGTCAAATTCAGCGCTCTCGAGTTCTGATGGTAAATGGGACCCCAAGAGAGAAGGTCCGGACGATCCGGTAACCTGCAGGGGACGTCGGCGACTAGGTGAACTAGTTCCGCATACCACAGCCGGCGCGGCCAGTCTGGAGCGACGAGAATTACTGGAATGCCTTCCGCCTTGATCTTCCGAATGACCCTGGAAATTAACGGAAGAGGAGGGAAGATGTAAGGGAGGTGAAATTGGCTCTAAGGAAGGACTAGAGCATCCGAGGCGAGGCGGGACCGGCCTATGAATGCCGGGACCTTGGCATTCAACCTGGATGCCATGAGGTCCACATCCGGAGTGCCCCACCGCCTGCAGATCCGAAGGAACACTTCCGGGTGGAGAGACCATTCTCCCGAGGCTAGGCCTTGGCGGCTGAGAAAATCCGCCGCCCAATTGTCTACTCGCGGAATGTGAACCGCGGAGATAAGCAAGCGGTTTGTCTCGGCCCATCGCAGAATGTGCGTCACTTCGAGCATCACTCTTCTGCTTCGCATGCCCCCTTGGCGATTGATATACGCCATGGCCGTGGCGTTGTCTGACTGGATCCGGATGGGACGACTGGCCAGGAGGCGGTGGAAGTGAAGAAGAGCTAGCCTGATTGCTCTGATCTCGAGAATATTGATCGGTAGGCGGGCTTCCTGAGAAGACCAACGTCCCTGAGCCGTGTGGTGGCGAAAGATCGCACCCCATCCAAGGAGACTGACCCTGATTCAAAGATGATGTTGCGGTCCACCATTTGAGGGACCGCCTGATTGAGGGCGTCTGGTGAAAGCGGCGACCCAAGCAAGCTGGGTTTTTGTCCCAGACTGAGATCAATTGCTGTTGCAGGGGGCGGAGGTGGAATTGGGCAAAAAGTACTGCCTCGATGGACGCTACCATCTTCTCCAGGACCTGCATGGCGAACCGTAGAGAGTGAGAGCGGCCCAGATGTAGCAATTGGGCTCCCCGAGACAGGGAGGAAATCTTCTCCGGAGAGAGAATCACCAATCCTCGGGAGGTGTCCAAAATCATCCCCAAAAAGGAGAGTTTCTGAGACGGAGTCGGTGAGGATTTGACCAGGTTCACCAGCCAACCTAGGCGGGAAAGAGTGTCCACCGTGACATCGACACTTTCTGCACAGGCCCGAAAAGACGGACCCTTGATGAGCAGGTCATCCAGGTAGGGAAGGATCACCACGCCCCGAGAGTGTAAGATTGACATGACGGCCGTCATGACCTTTGTGAACACTCTGGCGCGGTGGCGAGACCGAAGGGCAGAGCGGTGAATTGAAAGTGTTCGTCTCCGATCGCAAAGCGCAGAAACCTTTGATGACCCTTGAAAATTGGAATGTGGAGATATGCGTCTTTGATGTCGACAGACGAAAGGTATTCCCCTTTTTCCAACGACGCGATGACAGAACGGAGAGATTCCACTCTGAAATGGCGCACCCTGACAAATTTGTTTAACAGTTTTAGGTCCAGGATGGGACACATGGTTCCATCCTTCTTTGGGACCACGAATAGGTTAGGGTAAAACCCCTTGAAACTTTCCGCGTGAGGAACCGGGACGATGACGTCACTGTTGCGGAGAGCGTCTAAGGCCTGATAAAAGGGCACTGCGAGAGCCTTTGACTTTGGGAGACGAGACTGGAAAAAACGCCTTGGCGGAGGGGACAGGAATTCGATCTTGTATCCGGAGCCATTGGTTGTGAATGACCGACAGCCAGATCCTGCGAAACAGGAGCAGACGACCGCCTACCCTGTTTGTGTCCTCCGGACACGGCAAGGAGTCATTGAGAGGAAAACTTGCGAGAGGAGGGACCCTTGGGTCCAGACCGGGAGGATCTGTTTCTCCAGGACTGAGAGGGCTTGAATGATGGTTGAGAGCCTCTGTCCCTGCGCGGAGGTCGGGTCGCGCGAGAGGAGGTGGATGCGGAAGACCAGTTTGAGGTACTGCGAAAAGGCCGGAATGGAACCTGGTGTTGGGTCCGAAAGGGCCGACTGGGCCTGCGCTGGGGGAGGAATTTGCTTTTTCTGCCAGTAGCATCAGAGATGATTTGATCAAATTTATCTCCAAACAGACGCCCGCTCTGGTACGGTAGGGAAGTTAACGACTTCTTCGAAGCAGAGCTGCCCGCCACTCTCGGAGCCATAGGGCTCTCCTGATGGTGACGACGTTTGCAGCTGCAAGTGCGGCACAGTTAGCCGCATCTAGAGAGGTATGCATGACATAGTCCCCAGCCCGGGCAATCTGGTAGGCGAGAGTGACCGCCTCGGAAGGAAGAGAGTTGTTGCGACCAGACTTAACAAAAGCCTCTGCCCAGGCTACCATAGTGGCCCCACGTGGCGGCAAAGGAAGGAAAGAGAGCTGCTCCGGCAGCTTCGAAGACAGACAGAGCGAGATTGTCAAACTGTCGATCAGTGGGGTATTTAATTGAAGAGCCGTCCGAAAGAGACAGGAGAGTTTTGGAAGTGAGTCGGGATATGGGCGGATCCACTGCAGGGGACTCGGTCCACTCCTTTGACAAAGCTGCTGAGAAAGGGTACCGAGCTTCCAATGGCTTCTGCCATGTGAAACGCTTGTCTGGGCGACTTCTATGTCTCTGGACAATGTCCGCAAACTCAGGGTGGTTAGCAAAAACCCTGTGAGGACGTTTTTGTCCTTTTGAATGACACAGTGTGTCCTGGATTAGTCCCGGGTTCTTCGTCTACTCTCAGAGCTTTATTAACCGCTTCGATGAGAGAATCTAAGGAGTCCTGGTACTCTAGCGAGTCCGGGTCTACTGCCACATCTGACTCGTATTCAGAGTCGTGTTCGCTACCAACCCCTGGAGAGGGAGAGCGAGAATCCGAGCTAGCGGATTCGGAGCCACTAAAGGACTTGGGAGACTAATTATGGGGACGTTTCCTAGAAGACCGCCTCGCTGTTGCCGCGGACCGGCCCCTGTCTGAGGAAGTCTCTCTGGAGGCTGAAGGGACCTCTGCGGGTAAAGGGATGCCCTGGCTTGAGGAGGAACCACGGAAAGATTCTAAGGCTTTTGCGACATTTTGCAAATGGAACCTGCTGCAGGGAAGGGGTTAAGCGCTGTGTAAGCTTACCCAGGTCCTGTGTCCGAGCCCACCGGAGGAAGAAAACTGTGTGACGGGACGCTGAAAAAAATACTGGCGTCCTCAGGAGAAGTGACGCTGCGGTGCTGCTGCGTTCGTGCCCACCAGAGGAGGAAAAAGATGGTGTCCGAGAATTAGATTTGCGCTTCTCGTGGGGAATGAGAAGCGCCACAAAATGTGGGAGGAGATGTAGGGGAGGGCCAGAAAGGAGGCGCCGCGCTCCCTGATCCAGTTGGAAGCGTCAAAGATGTGGGAGGAGCTTCCCAGGAGGGCGGAGCTGAGGCCTATCCCAGCCAGAGGTCGGGGACTAAAGTTGAAGAGGCGGCCGCGGTAGTGCACGGAGATGGCCGCGGCCGCCGAGCTAAAGCGGCGGCCCCCTTACCCCCCGGATGCAGCACTGGCAGTGATGAGAAGAGAAGGGGCCGCAGAAGTGGCCGCGGCGATGTGGGACGCCGCGGTCACGAGCTTCAAGGCGGCGTGCGGTACGGCCACGCTGCGTCTGGAAGGAGGGCCGCGGCAGCTGCTAGGGACGGCCGCGGCCCCTGGAGATGGCTGCGGCAGCAGAGTGTATGAAGGCCGCGGCGGCAGTTGCTAGGGAAGGCCGCGGCGGCCATGCGGTAGATGGAGCAGAGGACCTATGGTTAGTACTCACAGAACTGCGGGGGGCCCCCTTGGCAGAGTCGGGAGCACGGCCCGCAGGAGCGACAGACAGTGCGTCCATACGTCCTCAATCCACCATCCCTTTGATAGGGAGGTGGAGAGGGTTTGCTTGCCTCCTGGCACCAGCCGCTTCCAGACAGTGGTGGTGCAGAGGGGTACTCTGAGGAGTCTGAATCCAGCTGAAGGCCTGGCTCCGGAAGGGGGTACGTGGGGGCGACACCCCACGTTCCCGTCCGTTGGTGGTGTGGGGAGAGCGGGCCCATTGAAGGGATCCGTCGCCCGAAAAAAAAGGCTCAGGCGAGGTAGCGTTGCAGGAAGGGGTACGGGGAGGCGACACTCCGCGTTCCCGCCTGTTGTCGATTTCGGGACTTTTTAACCCCTCTCTGACATTAGACGTACTATCCGTCCATAAAACCCGTGCCATTCTGACCATGGACGGGATAGTACGTCATAGGCGATCAGCTGCGCTCCTGAGGGGAGCGGACCGCTCCCGGCACATTAACCCCTAGCACACCGCGATCAAACATGATCGCGGTGTACTGGGGGCACAGGGGAGGATCGCGCAGGCAGGGGGCTCCCTGCGCGCCCCCCTGAGACCCTCAGACCAGCGCGATGTGATCGCGCTGTTCTGAGGGCTTCCTCCCTCCCAGGACCCGGATCCAAGATGGCGCCGGGGTCCTGGAGGGAGGCGGCTTCCTCAGTGCCTGCTGAGAGCAGGCACTGAGAAGCCTGCTGCACTGCCTGAGCGATCGCTGGTGTGACAGAGTTCTGTGCACACTGTCACACCAGCGATCTGCTCAAATACAGTGATGTCCCACCCTGGGACAAAGTAAAAAAGTTAAAAAAATAAAAATAAACATGTTATAAAAAAAAATCCAAAAAAAAAAAAAAAAAAAAATATTCCCCAATAAATTCATTTCTTCCTGTAAATAAAAAAAACAAAATAAAAGTACACATATTTGGTATCGCCGCGTCCGTAACGACCCCCTCTATAAAACTGTCCCACTAGTTAACCCTTTAGTGAACCCCTTAAAAAAAAAAAAAAAAAAACGAAGCAAAAAATCAATGCTTTATCATCATACCGCCGAACAAAAAGTGGAATAACGCGCGATCAAAAAGACCGATATAAATAAACATGGTACCGCTGAAAACGTCATCTTGTCCCGCAAAAAACGAGCCGCCATACAGCATCATCAGCGAAAAAATAAAAAAGTTATAGCTCGCAGAATAAAGCGATGCAAAAATAATTATTTTTTATATAAAATTGTTTTTATTCTATAAAAGCGCCAAAACATAAAAAAATGATATAAATGAGGTATCGCCATAATCGTACTGACCCGAAGAATAAAACTGCTTTATCAATTTTACCACACGCGGAACAATAAAAACGCCTCCCCCAAAAGAAATTCATGAATTGCTGATTTTTGTTCATTCTAACTTCCCAAAAATCGAAATAAAAAGCGATCAAAAAATGTCACCTGCTCAAAAATGGTACAAATAAAAACGTCAACTCGTACCGCAAAAAATAAGACCTCACATGACTCTGTGGGCCAAAATATGCAAAAATTATAGCTCTCAAAATGTGGCGATGCAAAAAACTATTTTTGCAATAAAAAGCGTCTTTTAGCGTGACAGCTGCCAATCATAAAAACCCGCTATAAATAGTAAATCAAACCCCCCTTTATCACCCCCTTAGTTAGGGAAAAATAATAAAATTAAAAAAATGTATTTATTTCCATTTTCCCATTAGGGTTAGGGTTGGGCTAAAGTTAGGGTTAGGGTTGGCGCTAAAGTTAGGATTAGGGTTAGGGTTGGGATTAGGGGTGTGTTAGGTTAGGTTTGTGGTTAGGGTTGGGACTAGGGTTAGGGGTGTGTTGGGGTTAGGGTTGGAGTTAGAATTGGGGGGTTTCCGCTGTTTAGGCACATCAGGGGCTCTCCAAATGTGACATGGCGTCTGATCTCAATTCCAGCCAATTCTGCGTTGAAAAAGTCAAACGGTGCTCCTTCACTTCTGAGCTCTGCCATGCGTCCAAACAGTAGTTTATCCCCACATATGGGGTATCAGCGTACTCTGGACCCCAAGAGTTATTGTGCAATTTGTCCTATTTCTTCTGTTACCCTTGGGAAAATAAAAAACTGGGGGCGAAAATATCATTTTTGTACAAAAAAAATTATTTTTTTGTTTTTACGGCTGTACATTATAAACTTCTGTGAAGCACTTGGGGCTTCATAGCGCTCACCACACACCTAGATAAGTTCCTTGTGGGGTCTATTTTCCAAAATGGGGTCACTTGTTGGGGATTTCCACTGTTTAGGCGCATCAGGGGCTCTCCAAATGCGACATGACGCCCCCAGACCATTCCATCAAAGTCTGCAATCCAAAACGTCACTACTTCCCTTCCGAGCCCCAACGTGTACCCATACAGTAGTTTTCTCCCACATATTGGGTATCAGCGTACTCAGGACAAATTGGACAACAACTTTTGGGGTCCAATTTCTCCTGTTACCCTTGTAAAAATAAAATATTGGGGCGAAAAAATCATTTTTTGCAAAAAAAAAAAAGATTTTTTATTTTTACGGCTGTGCGTTATAAACTTCTGTGAAGCACTTCGGGGTTCAAAGTGCTCACCACACATCTAGATAAGTTCCTTGTGGGGTCTATTTTCCAAAATGGGGTCACTTGTGGGGGGTTTCCACTGTTTAGGCGCATCAGGGGCTCTCCAAATGCGACATGACGCACCCAGACCATTCCATCAAAGTCTGCAATCCAAAACGTCACTACTTCCCTTCCGAGCCCTGACGTGCGCCCATACAGTAGTTTTCTCCCACATATTGGGTATCAGCGTACTCAGGACAAATTGGACAACAACTTTTGGGGTCCAATTTCTCCTGTTACCCTTGTGAAAATAAAATATTGGGGGCGAAAAAATCATTTTTGTAAAAAAAAAAGGATTTTTTATTTTTACGGCTGTGCGTTATAAACTTCTGTGAAGCACTTTGGGGTTCAAAGTGCTCACCACACATCTAGATAAGTTCCTTGTGGGGTCTATTTTCCAAAATGGGGTCACTTGTGGGGGGTTTCCACTGTTTAGGCGCATCAGGGGCTCTCCAAATGCGACATGACGCACCCAGACCATTCCATCAAAGTCTGCAATCCAAAACGTCACTACTTCCCTTCCGAGCCCTGACGTGCCCATACAGTAGTTTTCTCCCACATATTGGGTATCAGCGTACTCAGGACAAATTGGACAACAACTTTTGGGGTCCAATTTCTCCTGTTACCCTTGTGAAAATAAAATATTGGGGGCGAAAAAAATCATTTTTGTAAAAAAAAAAAAGATTTTTTATTTTTACGGCTGTGCGTTATAAACTTCTGTGAAGCACTTCGGGGTTCAAAGTGCTCACCACACATCTAGATAAGTTCCTTGTGGGGTCTATTTCCAAAATGGGGTCACTTGTGGGGGGTTTCCACTGTTTAGGTGCATCAGGGGCTCTCCAAATGGACATGACGCCCCAGACCATTCCATCAAAGTCTGCAATCCAAAACGTCACTACTTCCCTTCCGAGCCCTGACGTGTGCCCATACAGTAGTTTTCTCGCCACATATTGGGTATCAGCGTACTCAGGACAAATTGGACAACAACTTTGGGTCCAATTTCTCTGTTACCCTTGTGAAAATAAAATATTGGGGGCGAAAAAATCATTTTTGTAAAAAAAAAAAAGATTTTTATTTTACGGCTGTACGTTATAAACTTTGTGAAACACTGGGGTTCAAAGTGTCTCACCACACATCTAGATAAGTTCCTTAGGGGTCTAGTTTCCAAAATGGTGTCATTTTGGGGGTTTCCACTGTTTAGGCAGATCAGGAGCTCTCCAAACATCGACATGGCTCCAGACCAATTCATCGTTGAAAAAGTCAAAACGGCGCTCCTTCCTTCCAACTCTGCCATGCCCCAAACAGTGGTTTTCCCCCACATATGGGTATCAGCGTACTCAGGACAAATTGACAATAACTTTTGGAGTCTTGTTACCCTTGGAAAATAAAAATTGGGGTGAAAAGATCATTTTTGTGGAAAAAAAATATGATTTTTAATTTTACGGCTTACGTTATAAACTTGTGTGAAGCACTTGGGGGTTCAAAGTTGCTCACAAAATCTAGATAAGTTCCTTAGGGGGTCTAGTTTCCAAAATGGGGTCATTTGTGGGGGGTTTCCACTGTTTAGGCACATCAGGGGCTCTCCAAATGCAACATGGCATCCAAACTCAATTCCAGCCAATTTTGGTTGGAAAAAGTCAAATGGTGCTCCTTCCATTCCGAGCTCTGCCGTGCGCCCAAACAGTGGTTCCCCCCCACATATGGGGTATCAGCGTACTCAGGACAAATTGTACAACAACTTATGTGGTCCAATTTCTCCTGTTACCCTTGGGAAAATAAAAAATTAGTGACTAAAAGATAATTTTTGTGGGAAAAAAATAGGATTTTTTATTTTCATGCCCGGGCATTATAAACTTGTGTGAAGCACTTGGGGGTTCAAAGTGCTCACCAAAGATCTAGATAAGTTCCTTAGGGGGTCTAGTTTCCAAAATGGGGTCACTTGTGGGGGTTTCCACTGTTTAGGCTCATCTGGGGCACTGCAAACGGAACATGACCCCCATTAACGTCTGCATTCCAAAACGTTACTACTTCCTTTCCAAGCCCTGCCGTGCGCCCAAACAGTTTCCCCCCCCCCACATATGGGGTATCAGCGTACTCAGGACAAATTGGACAACAACTTTTGGGGTCCAATTTCCTTGGGAAAATTCAAAAATTTGGGACTAAAAAATCATTTTTGTGGAAAATTGATTTTTTTTTTTCACACCCAGGCTTTATAAACTTTTGTGAAACACTTGAGGGTTCAAAGTGCTCACAACAGATCTAGATAAGTACCTTAGGGGTCTAGTTTCCAAAATGGTGTCACTTTGGGGGTTTCCACTGTTTAGGCGCATCAGGGGCTCTCCAAACGCGACATGGCATCCAATCTAAATTCCAGCCAATTTTAGTTTGAAAAAGTCAAACGTCGCTCCTTCCCTTACGAGCTCTGCCGTGTACCCAAACAGTGGTTTTCCCCCACATATGGGGTATTGGCGTACTCAGGAGAAATTGCATAACAACCTTATCTGTCCATTTTCTCCTTTTACCCTTGTGAAAATAAAAAAAAAGTTTGTAAAAGATAATTTTTGTGGCTAAAAAGTAAAATATTCATTTTTTCCTTCCACGTTGCTTTAGTTACTGTGAAGCACTTGAAGGGTTAATAAACTTCTTGAATGTGGTTTTGAGTACCTTGAGGGGTGCAGTTTTTAGAATGGTGTCACTTTTGGGTATTTTCTGCCATATAGACCCCTCAAAGTGACTTCAAATGTGAGGTGGTCCCTAAAAAAAATGGCTTTGTAAATTTTGCTGTAAAAATGAGAAATCGCTGGTCAACTTTTAACCCTTATAATTTTCCTAACAAAAAAAATTTTGGTTCCAAAATTGTGCTGATGTAAAGTAGACATGTGGGAAATGTTATTTCTTAACTATTTTGTGTGATATATTTCTCTGTTTTAAGGGAATAAAAATTCAAAGTTTGAAAATTGCTAAATTTTAAAAATTTTCGCCATATTTGCGTTTTTTTCAAAAATAAACGCAAGTTATATCGAAGAAATTTTACCACTAACATGAAGTACAATATGTCACGAGAAAACAATCTCAGAATCGCGAAGATCCGTTGAAGCGTTCCAGAGTTATAACCTCATAAAGAGACAGTGGTCAGAATTGTAAAAATTGGCCCGGTCATTAACGTGCAAACCACCCTTGGGGTGAAGGGGTTAAAAGACCCCGTCGCCCTTCCATTCCATGAGAAAAAAACGTAAAGAATTGAAAAAAAATAAATTAGAAAAAAAATGGGATTGGGGTGCCTCTACAGACACTAAGCAAGAACTGGTTCAGGATAGAGTCAGTAGATGGTGTATACTACAAGAGGAGGAGTTAACCTTTTTTTTTTGCATATT
>JARQOD010000003.1:264886085-264909573 GCA_033576555.1 Oophaga sylvatica | reverse complement strand
TACAAAAATTATTTTTTCGCCCATTTTTTATTTTCCAAGGGAACGAAGAATAGGACAAATTGCAAAATAACTTTGGGGTCCAGAGTACACTGTTACCTGATACCCCATATTGAGGGAAAATTTACTGTTTTGGCGCATGGCAGAGCTCAGAAGTGAAGGGCACCGTTTGACTTTTTCAACACAGAATTGGCTGGAATTGAGATCAGATGCCATGTCACATTTGGAGAACCCTGTTGTGCCTAAACGCGGAAACCCCCCAATTCTAACTCCAACCCTAACCCCAACACACCCCTAACCCTAGTCCCAACCCTAACCGCAAACCAAACCCCTTTAAACACACCCCTAACCCTAATTCCCAACCCTAACCAATCCTAACTTTAGCGCCAACCCTAACCCTAACTTTAACCGCAACCCTAACCTAATGGAAAATGGAAATAAATACATTTTTTTAATTTTTTTAAATTTTTCCCTAACAAATGGGGGTGTTTAAAGGGGGGTTTGATTACTATTTATAGTGGGTTTTTATGATTGGCAGCTGTCACGCTAAAAGACGCTTTTTATTGCAAAAAATAGTTTTTGCATCACCATATTTTGAGAGCTATAATTTTTGCATATTTTGGCCCACAGAGTCATGTGAGGTCTTATTTTTTGCGGTACGAGTTGACTTTTTATTGGTACCATTTTTGAGCACGTGACATTTTTTGATCGCTTTTTATTTCGATTTTTAGGAGGTTAGTATGAACAAAAATCAGCAATTCATGAATTTCTTTTGGGGGAGGCGTTTATACCGTTCTGCGTGTGGTAAAATTGATAAAGCAATTTAATTCTTTGGGTCAGTACGATTACGGCGATACCTCAGTTATATAATTTTTTTATGTTTTGGCGCTTTTTTAGAATAAAAAACAATTTTATATAAAAAATTGTTATTTTTGCATCGCTTTATTCTGCGAGCTATAACTTTTTTATTTTTTCGCTGATGATGCTGTATGGTGGCTCGTTTTTTGCGGGACAAGATGAAGGTTTCAGTGGTACCATTGTTATTTATATCGGTCTTTTTGATCGCGTGTTATTCCACTTTTTGTTTGGCAGTATGATGATAAAGCATTGATTTTTTGCTTTGTTTTTTTTTTTTTTTTAAGGGGTTCACTAAAGGGGTTAACTAGTGGGACAGTTTTATAGGGGGGTCGTTACGGATGCGGCGATACCAAATATGTGTACTTTTATTGTTTTTTTTTTTTTTATTTACAGGAAGAAATGAATTTATTGGGGAATATTTTTTATTTATTTATTTATTTTAGAATTTTTTTTAAAACATGTTTATTTTTATTTTTTTAACTTTTTTACTTTGTCCCAGGGTGGGACATCACTGTATTTTATCAGATCGCTGGTGTGACAGTGTGCATAGCACTCTGTCACACCAGCGATCGCACAGGCATAGCTGCAGGCTTCTCAGTGCCTGCTCTCAGCAGGCACTGAGGAAGCCGCCTCCCTGCAGGACCTGGAGGCCATCTTGGTTCCGGGTCCTGGGAGGGAGGAAGCCCTCAGAACAGTGCAATCACATCGCGCTGTTCTGAGGGTCTCAGGGGAGCTCGCAGGGAGCCCCCTCCCTGCGCGATCCTCCCCTGTGCCCCCGGTACACCGCGATCATGTTTGATCGCGGTGTGCCAGGGGTTAATGTGCCGGGAGCGGTCCGTGACTGCTCCTGACACACAGTCCCGGGTGTCAGCTGTGATAATCAGCTGACACCCGGCGGCGATTAGCTGCTCTCCCCCCGGGAGCGCAGCTGATCTCCTATGACGTACTATTCCGTCCATGGGCAGAATGGCACAGGTTTTATGGACGGAATAGTACGTCTGATGGCGAAGAAAGGGGTTAAAGTGAAATGAATATTCACTGCTCCCCACGCCTATAGTCCCTCCCATCTCACGGCGCCGTCTTCAGTGCATAGGGGTGCGAGGGACTATGGGCATGTGGAGCAGTGAATATTAATTTCTCTTTAGCAGCAGGCACAGGTTTTAGCTGTAGCAACCGGCTCCTGCCACCTGTAATCCGCTGCTGTTCCGCTGGCGATGGGTGGCCCCCCGAATCATGGGGCCCATAGCGACTGCGTGGTGTGCTGCTATTAGCGACATACCACTGGCTGGGGGCCCCTAAGGTAGCAGGGGACCAAGGCAAGCTGCCTATTCTTCCTGCCCCTAACGCCGGCCCTGCCTCTAACCAATAAGAGTTCCTCCAGAAATACAGTTACTTTCTAGATGATGTCTGGCTCAAAATTCTGTATCTCTTGAAGTAAAAGTTTTTAAAGGGAATCAGTCACCATTTTTTGTCACCAAATCTGAGCGCAGCATAATGCAGACAGAAACCCTGATTCCAGTGATGTGTCACTTACTGAGCTGCTTGCTGTAGTTTTGCAAATCTGTTGATAAAATAATGATTTTATCACTAGAGGACTAGTAAATTTGCTGCCATGTAGTCCTCTATATTAATTAGCTCTTTTATTTATTGTATCAATACAAGGCATAAACACATAAAACAAAAAAAAATCAAAAGTAAAAAATATGACAGCCCCCCGAGAAAGCACACGCGAAACGAGTGTTGGGGCTGCAGGTACAGCTGATCATCATTAAAAACATTAATTTTTGGATAGTTGATTGTAGTACTGTTTTGATGGGTGCCTTCCATTTAGCTACAGACTATTATTGTCTCGCCATATTTTTTACTGTTATTACTAACAATAGAGGTGACATCTGTGCACGGTGTGTCCTCCATATAGTATAATGCACCCCCATATAGAATAATACACTCCCCAGTCCTCCATACAGTATTATGCACCCCCATATTCTACCATGTATTACAATGCACTCATAGTATAATGCAACCCATAGTTCTCCATATAATAAAATATACTCCTCAGTCCTCCATATAGTATAATACACCCCCATAGTCCTCCATATAGTATAATGCACTTCTCATAGCCCTCCATATAGTATAATGCACCCCCATAGTCCTTCATATAGTATAATGCACTCCTCATAGCCCTCCATATAGTATAATGCACCCCATAGTCCTTCATATAGTATAATGCACCCCATATGGTATAATACACTCCCCAGTCCTCCATACAGTGTTACGGACTATTATTGTCTCAACATATTTTTTTACTGCTATTACTAACAATAGAGGTGACATCTGTGCACGGTGTGTGTGCACACACTGTACACAGTTAGTACTACATTGGCTGTCTTCTCATTGATATTAAGATTGCACAAAGCACTTTATGCATTTATAATATTACAATCATGACTATATGGTGACAGAGAGGCCCTCTGCTATCCCACCCTGACATATTGTTGATGAACTGCTGTCCTAAACACCTGAGCCTTTTCTATTTTTTATATGTATTTATGCCTTGTATTGATACAATAACTTTTTTGATCTTATTACATATTGGTGAACCTGGACTCCATGGTTTGTATAAGAAAAATGTGTATTGGGAGTGCTCTAATGGATTGTATGCTTTGGCCATTTTTTTTTCGGCCATATTCACACTATATGCAGGATTCAGTTGATATTGATTCTATATTAATTAGCTGTGTATGTCCCCACCACCGATTGGCTGCTTTCTGAGTACACTGTGCATAGACAGAAAGTTGCTAATTGGTGTGGGCGGGTTTACACAGAGCTGCTCATTCAAAGAATTGGTGCAGTGGATATAAAAAAAGTCTACACACCCTGTTAAAATACCTGTTTTTTTGTCACGTAAAAAAGTCATACCAAGAATAATTTCAGAACTTTTGTTACCTTTAATGTCACCTATATTCTGCAAAAATTCATTGGGAAACTAACTGAAATAATTTTGAGGGGTAAAATAAAAATAGCACAACTAAAATGTGGTTACGTAAGTGTGAACACCTTTTTATAATTGGAGATGTGGTTGTATTCAGAATTTTTCAATTACATTTAAGCTCATGTTACTTAGCAATCAGTATACAGCTTCCATCATTTACAGTGATTCTGATTATCCCCATATAAAGTGAAGATGTTCTAGTAGGCTTTTCTTCACATTTTCTTAGGGTATGTTTCCACGTTCAGGAAACAGTCCGGATTAGCTGCGTGTTTGACGCTGTGCGTTGGCGCAGCGTCAAACACGCAGCGTCCAGGTGTTACAGCATAGTGGAGGGGATTTCAAGAATTCCGTCTCCACTATGCATAAAAACACGCAAGCGGAAGAACTGCGTTTCCGGACATGCGGCGCGTCTTTTTAGACCGCAGCATGTCATATTCCCTATTCAGCGTCGCCGCAAGGGAAATAACACAGGGCTATGTAGCCCTGCGGTCATTCCGCATTTGTTCCGGATGTGTTCCTGAACACATCCGGAATGACCACGCGTACAGTAGGGGGCGGGGCTTTGGGCGGAGCGGAATTTCCGCTCCGTCCAAAGCGCTGTGTTTCCTGAACATGGAAACACAGCCTAAGGCTACTTTCACACTTGTGTTTTATCGCGCAGCACATCGTGCGCTTTTGGACGCATGCGCAATGTTCCCCTATCTTTAACATGGCAGGTGCAGGGTCTAGCGCTTGCACGCGTTCATCAGCGTTTGGCGTGCGCTGTGCATTTTCCAGGTGTGCGTCCATGAAATCGCATGCAAACGCTGCATTTTTTGGTCATAATGCGCACGCTGATGCAACTAAATATCGCAGCGTTTATAAGCGTTTGCATGCGTTTTTTTAATGCGTTTCATGTGCGCACGATGCGCTGCGCAAAAAAAGCAAGTGTGAAAGTAGCCTTAGTTGCATTTTACAGTAAAAGTAATGGTCTGTAAGCAACCGTAACACACCAAAGGGATTGTATTGTTGAAAGTTATCATTCAGGAGAAGGGTACAAAACAATTTCCAATGCATTATACAGTCATGGACAAAAGTTTTGAGAATGACACAAATATTAATTTTTACAAAGTCTACTGCTTCACTTTTTCTAATGGCAATTTGCATATACTCCAGAATGTTATAGAGTGATCAGCTTAACAGCAATTACTTGCAAAGTCAATATTTGGCTAGAAAATGAACTTTATCCCCCAAAACACATTTCAACATCATTGCAGCCCTGCCTTAAAAGGACCAGCTAACCTCTTTTCAGTGATTGCTCCATTAACACAGGTGTGGGTGTTGATGAGGACATGGCTGGAGATCAATCTGTCATGATTAAGAATGACACCACTGGACACTTTAAAAGGAGGCTGGTGCTTGGCATCATTGTTTCTCTTCTGTTAACCATGGTTATCTCTAAAGAAACACGTGCAGTCATCATTGCAATGCACAAAAATGGCCTAACAGGGAAGAGTATCGCAGCTAGAAAGATTACACCTCAGTCAACAATCTATCGCATCATTAAGAACTTCAAGGAGAGAGGTTCCATTGTTGCCAAAAAGGCTCCAGGGCGCCCAAGAAAGACCAGCAAGCGCCAGGACCGTCTCTTAAAAGTGTTTCAGCTGCGGGATCGGGCTACCAGCAGTGCAGAGCTTGCTCAGGAATGGCAGCAGGCAGGTGTGAGTGCATCTGCACGCACTGTGAGGCGGAGACTCTTGGAGCAAGGCCTGGTCTCAAGGAGGGCAGCAAAGAAGCCACTTCTCTCCAGAAAAAACATCATGGACAGACTGATATTCTGCAAAAGGTACAGGCAGTGGACTGCTGAGGACTGGGGTAAAGTTATTTTCTCTGATGAATCCCCTTTTCGATTGTTTGGGACATCAGGAAAACGCCTCATTCGGAGAAGACAAGGTGAGCGCTACCACCAGTCTTGTCGCATACCAACTGTTAAGCATCCTGAAACCATTCATGTGTGGGGTTGCTTCTCAGCCAAGGGAATCGGCTCTCTCACAGTCTTGCCTAAAAACACAGCCATGAATAAAGAATGGTACCAGAATGTCCTCCAAGACCAACTTCTCCCAACCCTCCAAGAGCAGTTTGGCGATCAACAATGCCTTTTCCAGCATGATGGAGCACCTTGCCATAAAGCAAAGGTGATAACTAAATGGCTCAGGGAACAAAACATAGAGATTTTGGGTCCATGGCCTGGAAACTCCCCAGATCTTAATCCCATTGAGAACTTGTGGTCAATCATCAAGAGACGGGTGGATAAACAAACACCTAAAAATTCTGACAAAATGAAAGCATTGATTGTGCAAGAATGGACTGCTATCAATCAGGATTTGGTCCAGAAGTTGATCGAGAGCATGCCAGGGAGAATTGCAGAGGTCCTGAAGAAGAAGTGTCAACATTGCAAATATTGACTTGCTGCATTAACTCATTCTGTCAATATAAGCTTTTGTTACTCATATGTTTGCAATTATTATATTTCTGTCTGTGATAAAAACATCTTGCAAACACACATAAAAACCAGAGGGCAGCAGATCATGTGAAAATATAATATTTGTGTCATTCTCAAAACTTTTGGCCATGACTGTATATACCATATTTTTCGGACCATAAGACACACTTTTTTCTCAAAAAATTTGGGGGAAAATAGGGGTGCGTCTTATGGTCGCAACATACCGAAAAGTCCGGTGGCGGCGGCGCTCCCAATGCAGCTTCGCTGCGGTGCGGTGGTGGTGTCGGGGCAGCAGCAGGGCTCTGGGCTGCGTCGGGGGCTCCGCCGGCATTTCGTCCTAGCCGGAAAGCCCCCCGCAGCTGCTACGCGGTGCCGGGCTGAAGGACGGCCGCCAGGGGCCTCCAGTGGTGGTCCCGATGCAGCCTGTGGTGCGGTGGTGGTGTCCGGGCAGCAGCGGGGCTCTGGGCGGCGTGGGGGGCTCCTCCGTCATTTCGTCCTAGCCGGAAAGCCCCCCGAAGCTGCAACGCGGTGCCGGGCTGAAGAATGGCCACCAGGGGCCTCCGGCAAGATGGCCGCCGCATAATCCTTCAAATCTCGGCAATGAGATCTCTTCCCGAGATCTCGTCTCCCAAAATCTCAGGACAAGATCTCGTTGCCGAGATTTGAAGGAGTATGCTGTGGCCATCTTGCCGGAGGCCCCTGGCGGCAATTCTTCAGCCCCACTGCTGCCCCGACACCACCACCGCACCACAGGGAAGCTGCATTGGGACCGCCACCGGATTTGTGAGTATATGGCCACCCCACAGTGCCCAACCACCCCACAGAACACAGCCACCTCACAGAACACAGCCATCCCACAGTGCCCAACCACTCAACAGAACACAGCCACCCCACAGAGCCCAACCACCCCACAGAACACAGCCACCCCACAGAGCACAGCCACCCCACAGTGCCCAACCACCCCACAGAACACAGCCACTCCGCAGAACACAGCCACCCCACAGTGCCCAACCACCCCACAGAACACAGCCACCCCACAGAGCACATCCACCCCACAGAGCACAGCCACCCCACAGAACACAGCCACCCCACAGAACACAGCCACCCCACAGAGCACCACTACCGCACCAGCCTGTACCACCGAACGACCCCAGTGACCACTCCTCTACCTGTGCTGATCCGTTCGCTGGTAAGCTGAATTCGGACTGTAAGACGGACCCCCATTTGACACATTTTTTTTTCCCAATTTTCCTTCTGAAAATTTGGGGTGCGTCTTATGGTCCGGTGCGTCTTATAGTCCGAAAATATACGGTAACATGGAACATAATACCATGGAAGACGGAATTTAGCACAACAGTGACATTACCTAGAATTGGACTTCCCTCAAAAATGTTATGAAAAAAGACTAGAAGAAAATTGATCTTGAAGGCTGCCAAGAAGACTACAGGATTACAATATCTTGTATTTTTCATATGTCTGGCCTGTGGGGTAGAATAGCAAGGCAGACATCTCTTACAAAGAAAAACATCCAAGCCCAACTATTTTGCCAAAATCTACATTAAGTCTACCAAAAGCATATGGAAAATCGTTTTATGGTCTCATTGCACAAAGGTTCAACTTTTTGCCATAATTCCTCAGTACATTACGAGAAAAGCCAACACTGCACATCATCAAAAGACACCATAATGTTATGATTTGGTTGGTAACTGAGGAGGACAGCAAAACAGCAAGGAAGCCGAATGTTATGAACTGCTACAAGCACTAAGGAAAGATGGGAACTCTGTCCCTACAATAGGACTGAGCTTGATCCCTACGATGTAACGGGGAACCTGATCCTGCGACCAGACCTGCTAAAGTCCTCAGCTAGTCTGAACGAAGACCTATAGTTGCGAGGCAGGAATCCCTACAAGATCTAGGGACTGGGAGAAAAGGTGGACACCTCCTAACAGAAATTGTAGCAGGAAAAATTAAACAGAAAACAAATTACTACGAGATCCTATGATTAAACAAAACTGACAGAGTAAGGCACCTAAGCACCCAGCTAGCTTAAGAGTAGATAATACAATGAAGTCCAGCAAAGCCAGAAGGGCGGAGCCAGACTAAATAGGGAAAAAAGGTCATGTGACCAGCAAACTGAAACAAAATCTAACAAGAGGGTTCTAACAGTACCCTCCCTTCTAAGGGATCCTCCGGATCCCCTAGGACTTAGGCTTATCCGGAAACCTCTTGTGAAACGCTCTGACAAGTCTAGACGCAGAAACATCATCCGCCCTCACCCATGAGTTATCCTCGGGTCCATAACCCTTCCAAGCGACGAGGTACTGCAAACCCCCTCTATACCGTCTAGAATTTAGGATGCGGGAAATCTCATATTGCCCGTCCTCCACCACCAGGGGAACAGTGGCCGAGACGTCTCCATCTGAGACCTCAGCTTTTTTCAAGAGAGAAACATGAAACACCGGATTAATCTTCCAGGAGGTGGGAAGCTCCAACTTAACAGCAGATTGGTTAATAACCTGAAGCACCTTAAAGGGCCCTACAAACTTGGGACCCAATTTCTTAGACGGAATCCTCAAGCGCAGATTCTTAGAGGACAACCAGACCATGTCACCAATAGCAAACAAAACCTCTTGTCGTTTTCTATCAAAATACACTTTGGATCTTTTGTTAGCCTCCTGAAGATTACCGCGCACATCAGTCCAAACTCTCTCCAACACACAAGAAAAATTCTCCTCTTCAGGTACAGCCGATCCCAACTTGGAAAATGACCCAAAAGACGGATGTCTCCCAGTACAACAAAAAAAAGGCGAACAACCAGCAGAAGCGGATGTATGATTGTTAAGAGCAAACTCAGCAAGTGGCAGAAACTCAGACCACCCCTCTTGATTATCAGTCACAAAACAATGCAAGAACTGCTCAACATCCTGGTTTTTCCTTTCTGTCTGGCCATTAGACTCAGGATGATATCCGGATGAAAACGACAAATGAACTCCCAACCTGTCACAAAAGGCGCGCCAAAAACGAGCCACAAACTGAGGTCCCCTATCAGAAACAATGTCAGTAGGAACACCATGTAGTCTGACTATTTCCTTGACAAAGGCCTTAGCGAGAGTCTTAGCGCAGGGCAATTTGATGAAAGGAACCAAGTGACACATCTTGCTAAAACGGTCCACGACCACCCAGATGACAGTGAAACCCTCAGAGGGGGGAAGGTCAGTAATAAAGTCCATAGCCAAATGTGTCCAAGATGCACTAGGGACCTCCAGAGGGCAAAGCAACCCTGCAGCAGGAGTATGAGAAGACAGATCTAGCACACACAGTGCATTGAAGCACCCACTTAATGACTTCCTTCTGCCATCCAGGCCACCAAAAGCTGCGACCCACAAGTCTCTTGGTCTCAGAGATTCCAGGATGACCTGCCAACCGAGAGTCATGACATTCAACAAACAAATCTCTCCTCAGGGTACCAGGCACAAACAACCTCCCATGCGGCGTGTTAGATGGGGCATTCTCCTGTGCATTAAGAATCTGATCTTCCAACACGGAGTCCAAAACCGCAATAACAACCCCCTCTTGCAAAATGTTTTCCTCCTCCTCAGTACCCACCATAGGAGAAAAGCTGCGAGACAAAGCATCAGCTTTAACATTTTTAGTACCTGGGATGTAAGTAATGGTAAAATTAAAGCGTGAGAAAAACAGTGCCCACCTAGCCTGACGGGCATTCAAGCGTTTGGCAGCATCAAGGTAGATCAGATTTTTATGATCGGTGAAGACTTGAACGGGAAATTCCGCTCCCTCCAAAAAATGACACCAGTGTTCAAATGCGAGTTTAATTGCCAACAATTCCCGATTACCGATATCATAATTTAGTTCAGACATCATAAAATTTCTTTGAAAAAAAAGCACAGGGATGTACTCCATCCGTCTTTTCCTGAGACAACACCGCGCCGACCCCCACAGAAGAAGCATCAACCTCAACCAAAAATGGTTTAGTCACATCAGGCTGCGTAAGGATGGGAGCAGAACTGAACCTCTCCTTTAGCAACACAAAAGCCTCAATGGCCTCAGTAGTCCACTGAACCGCATCAGCACCTTTCCTGGTGAGATCGGTCAGAGGTTTGGCAACCACAGAAAAATTTTTTATGAATTTTCTATAATAATTGGCGAACCCCAAAAACCTCTGTATTGATTTCACACCAATAGGTCTAGGCCAATCCTGCACAGCTTGCACTTTCACAGGGTCCATCTCAAAACCTTCACTGGAGACAATGTAGCCCAAAAAACTAAGTCTCTGTACAGCGAACTCACATTTTTCTAGTTTGGCAAAAAGTGAATTAACACTCAGTAACTGTAATACTTCACGCACACTCCTCCAATGAGACTCCAAATCCGGTGAATAAATCAAAATGTCATCCAAATACACAACCACACTTCTGCCGATCAAAGGTCTAAGGATGTCATTAATAAGATTCTGAAAAAATGCCGGAGCACTGGAAAGTCCAAAAGGCATAACCAGATTCTCAAAATGACCCAGTGGAGTGTTAAACGCAGTCTTCCATTCATCCCCCTCCTTCATGCGCAACAAATTGTATGCCCCTCGAAGATCAATTTTCGAGAACCACTTGGCCCCCACTAACTGATTAAACAAATCAGGAATCAATGGCAGTGGGTAAGGATTGCGTACAGTAATCTTATTAATCTCACGAAAGTCTAGACAAGGCCGTAAACCGCCGTCCTTTTTTTTAACAAAAAAAAAATCCAACCGCCACAGGAGATTTGGAAGGCCTAATGTGACCGGCGGCCAAGCTTGTCTGTATGTATTCCTCCAAAGCCTTTCTCTCAGGAATAGTCAAATTAAATAAACGACTTTTAGGAAGAGTCGCTCCAGGGACAAATTCAATTGCACAATCATATTCTCTATGAGGAGGCAATACCTGCGATTCCTTATAAGAAAAAACTTTCCAAAAATCCTGAATAGGTACAGGTAACTCCCCCTTAACTACAGCAGCAATACGCCCGTTACAACACTTGTCATAACACTTAGGACTCCAGGACTTAATTTCATTGGTAGACCAATCCAGTACCGGATTGTGCAATTTTAACCAGGGTAACCCCAAAATCACCGGTGAGGGCAAATTATTCAAAACTACCAAATCCAAATTCTCTTGATGAACACCATTAATAGTAAGAGGAAATTCACAGATATGGTGAGTAACATTTTTCAAGGGAGAGCCATTCACAGACACCACATTAATAGGAGAAGACAGAAGTTTGGGTCTTAATTTTAGTTTTTCCAAAAATTTCCCATTAATCACATTGAGAGTTGAACCACAATCCACAAATACCCGAAACTCCATTAACTCCTCCTCAACACCAGTGGTAGCAGAAAGAAAGACACCTTTATTGTTTAAACAAGCTATGCGGGCGACACTGACCTCATTTTTTTTTTTCTCTTTATTCATTCGAAGCGCACAGTTCTTAATGAAATGCTCAGATTTACCACAGTAGAAACACAAACCTTGAGCAAATCTGCGTTCTTTTTCCCGAGAGTGAGGTGCCATTGATCCAATTTCCATCGGCTCTCCAATGTCAGTACATTCCTTCTCCAAACCTGGAGCTGACAAAGCAGACTTACTCTCATTAACCCTTGCACGCAGTCTCCTATCCACCCGTATGGCCAATTGCATAGCCTCTTGCAAGTTACCAGGTATAGGATAAGCAATCAGCAAATCTTTAACCCTTTCACTTAATCCTGCAAGAAATAAACTTTTCAAAGCTGAATCGTTCCAGCCCACCTGGGTGGACCACCTACGGAAGTGAGTACAATATTTTTCCACATTACCCGATCCCTGTATCAAACGTCTCAACTATGTCTCAGCTGATGAAACACGATCCGGATCGTCATACAACAACCCCAAAGCAGAAAAAAAAACATCCACTGATCCAAAGCATGGATCACTAGGCTGCAGAGAAAAGGCCCAGTCCTGAGGTTCTTTGCGCAAAAGTGACATTATAAACCCTATGCGCTGTGATTCATCACCAGAGGATCTGGGTCTCAAACGAAAATACAACAAGCAAGCATTTTTAAAAGAAAAAAAATCTTGTTGTTCACCAAAAAATAAATCAGGCAAACGTACCTTTGGCTCCACGAAATGTGCTCCAGAACAACTACTCACGTGTTGCTGGATTTCAGCCACCTCCAGAGAGAGACCCTGCAGGCGTTCAGCCAAATCCCGAACCGACACCATGATGAAAACAGAAAATCTTTCCTTAGAGATTTTTTTTTTTTTTTTTTTTTTTTTATTTCTTGGCTGGACTTACTGTTATGAACTGCTACAAGCACTAAGGAAAGATGGGAACTCTGTCCCTACAATAGGACTGAGCTTGATCCCTACGATGTAACGGGGAACCTGATCCTGCGACCAGACCCGCTAAAGTCCTCAGCTAGTCTGAACGAAGACCTATAGTTGCGAGGCAGGAATCCCTACAAGATCTAGGGACTGGGAGAAAAGGTGGACACCTCCTAACAGAAATTGTAGCAGGAAAAATTAAACAGAAAACAAATTACTACGAGATCCTAAGATTAAGCAAAACTGACAGAGTAAGGCACCTAAGCACCCGGCTAGCTTAAGAGTAGATAATACAATGAAGTCCAGCAAAGCCAGAAGGGCGGAGCCAGACTAAATAGGGAAAAAAGGTCATGTGACCAGCAAACTGAAACAAAATCTAACAAGAGGGTTCTAACACCGAACACCTGAGAGGTTGGGAACTAATGGGATGCAGATCCCTAAACTGACCGCACAACTAGAAGCAGCTGTGGAGCGTACCTACGGTGGTCCTAGACGCCTCGGCACACCCGGAAAGCTAGCTACACCTAAAGATAGAAACAGGAAAGCTAACTGCCCTGGAGTAGAGCACCAAAGAAATAGGCAGCCCCAAACATATATTGGCGGTTAGACAAGACGAAACACAAACGCAGGCAGGAAATAGAGTGAGCATACGCAGGGGCCAAACACTGACTAAATAGGACAGAAAAACCCTAGCAAAACTTCCAACACTTCTGATTACAAAAATGCTGAGATCACACGATCTCGCCACCCACTAAATCACATCTCAGAGAGAACAAGGCTAACCCGCAGGCACTCAAAAAGCAGGGAAAGAGCAATTGAACAAATAACAGTGGCTACAGAAAACATAGAGAAGCACAGGCCCCAGGAGGGGACCCGGCTAACCTCCACAAAGGTGCAGACAAAAATGGAAATAGCAAACACAATAGAAATAAGCAGAAAATATCTTATCTGAAAGTAGCAGACTGTTGTGAACGTTTTGGAGACGACTTCGGAGCTGAAGCTCCCTCTGGTGGTTGCTGAGGGTATTGAACCAATGTTGAATACCAAGAGCCCTACACCTGCAAATAACGAGTGGTGGTCAATTGATACTGACTGGCCTGATATAAGTGAGCTCAACTCCCATGATCCTCGCCGGTAATCAATTGTGCTTCCTGGTCTAGGTTGGAATTCAGCTTGCTTTCCTGCTGTCTCCTGCTTGCTTTCAGATAAGTCTCTTTCAGTTTTATTTTACTGTGGTTTGAATTCCTTACTTTTTGCTGCATTGCTTTTTGTATTCAGCCGGTTCCCCTTTGGGGGTCTTTGGCAGGTCTCCGTTCGTTTTTTGTATTTGTTCATTTGCTCAGTTCTTGTGATATCTTGCTGCTGGGTAGCCACGTGTCTACACCAGAGATCTGATATAGGTAGTCGAGACCCTGTGGTCTCAGTGTTTTTGGATTCAGAAGTGTTGGAGTTTTTCCTAGGGTTTTTCTGGGTTGCAGACAGTATTCTCTCCTGTACTATCCTATCGAGACAGTTTTGGGCCCCAGCGTTTGCTCAATCTATTTTCTGTCTGTGTTCATGTTTTCATCTTGTCTAACCGTCATTATATGTTTGGAGCATCCTACTCTTTTGGGGTCTACTCCGGGGCAGTCAGCTTTCCTCTTTCCATCTTCAGGGATAGCTATCTCTCCGGCTGTGCCAAGGCGTCTAGGACCACCGTAGGTACGCTCCACGGCCGCTTCTAGTTGTGCGGTTAGTTTAGGGGTCTGCAACCTATTAGTTTCCAACCTCTCTGGTGTCAGGCTGCCTATGCGTTTTTTTGCTCCTGCCTCCTCAGCTACCAAAACATAACAGAATTACCGGCCAAACTGAAAATTCTATGGTACTCAATAGAAGGGAAAAATAGTAAAGGAAAAAAAAAAAGTTGTCAGAGTTGTCAGAAAAAATTTTTTTTCTTTTATTTCCTGTTTGTTGCATTTTTCCCCTCTTTTTCTCTGGGGGCTGAGGAGGAATTTTTTCCCCAATGGAGGTCAAGCATTTGTCCGATCGTGTGGAGCACCTTTCTGCTGAAGTTCGGAGTATTGCTATCTATCTTGCTGGGTTGCCTGCTGTGGAACCTAGGATCCCTCTGCCAGATTTATTTTTGGGGGATCGGTCTAAGTTTTTGAATTTTAAAAATAACTGTAAGTTGTTTTTTGCTTTGAAGCCTAAATCCTCAGGGAACACAACGCAGCAGGTTCAAATTGTCATCTCCCTGTTGCGCGGCGACCCTCAGGATTGGGCCTTTTCTCTGACACCTGGGGATCCTGTTTTGAATGATGTTGATATGTTTTTTCAGGCCCTGGGGTTATTGTACGATGAACCTAATGTTACTGATCAAGCTGAAAAAAACCTTGTTGGCATTGAATCAGGGTCATGAAGCCGCTGAGCTGTATTGTCAGAAATTCAGAAAGTGGGCAGTCCTTACTAAATGGAATGATTATGCTCTGGCAGCCCTTTTTCGGAAGGGTCTGGCAGAGACTGTAAAGGATGTTATGGTGGGATTCCCTGTCCCTTCTGGTCTCAATGACTCTATGTAATTAGCTATTCAAGTTGACAGACGTCTGCGCGAGTGTAGAAATATGCGTGAGATTGTGATGCCTTGCGGGCCAGCCCCTGAGCACATGCAGTGTGATGGAGTGACTTCTAGGGCACAGCGTCATGAATTTCGTAAGCATAATAAGTCGTGCTACTATTGTGGTGACGCTTCTCATGCTATTTCCGTCTGCCCCAAGCGGGGAAGACGTTTTGCGCGCTCAGTTGTTTTGGGTAGTGTTCAGACTAAATTTCTGTTGACTGTTACCTTGATATGCTCCATGTCCACATTTTCTGCTCAGGCTTTTGTTGATTCAGGGGCAGCTATAAACCTGGTGGATTTTGATTTTGCCAAACGTTGTGGTTTTCCTATGATACCCGTGGAAGTCTATTCCTTTGCTGGGCATTGATTCTACCCCCTTGGCGGAGAATAAACCCGTTTTCTACCCAGGTGATAATGCGAGTTGACCCGGACCACCAAGAGAATTGCAAATTTTTGGTGTTACATAATTTACATGAAATTGTTGTACTGGGGTTTCCTTGGTTACAGACTCACAATCCTGTTTTGGATTGGAAGTCTGTGTCTGTGACCAGTTGGGGTTGTCAATGTGTTCGTACTGACACTCCTGTCTCAAGATGTTTTTCCTACCTCCTCCCAGTCTCAAGATGTTCCTACCTATTTGACTGATTTTTCTGATGTGTTTAGTGAGAGTAAGTCTGCATCCTTACCTCCTCATAGGAGTTATGATTGCGCTATTGACTTAGTACCCGGTTGTAAATTCCCCAAGGGTCGGCTCTTTAATTTGTCTGTACCTGAGCATGAGGCTATGCGATCTTATTTCAAAGAGTCTTTAGAGAAGGGTCATATCAGACCATCCTCTTCACCCTTGGGCGCGGCTTTTTCTTTGTGGCCAAGAAGGATGGCTCATTGAGGCCGTGTATTGATTATCGTCTCCTGAATAAGATCACTGTTAAATATCAATATCCGTTACCCTTGATTTCTGACCTGTTTTCCAGAGTGAAGGGTGCTTGTTGGTTTACCAAGCTTGACCTCAGGGGGGCATATATGTTGTGAATGGGTTTGAGATGAGTTCTGAGCAGAGGCTCCCTCTGGTGGTTACAAGCGGTGCTAGTGAAGATTGTGAGGACTGGGAATCAGGTGTTACTGACTGGTCTTATATAAGGGAGTCATTTTCCCATCAGGGTTGCCGGTGATCAATTGTTCTGGTCTGAATCCTTCATTCCAGTTTCCCTTGTAGCCTGCTGTGTCGTGTCTGCATCTCCTGCTAACAGATAAGACTTTTTCTTCTTTTGTGTTTTTGCTATATTTTTTGCATTTTTGTCCTGCACTTCTTTGGGGGCCTTCTGGGTCCCCTCCAGGGGCTTCTGCCCTCTCAGTTTAGTTCAGCCACTGAGTTTTGTTCTTTTGCTTTTTCCAGTTTTTTCAGTGGCTGCTGTTTTGATTTTGTTACACCAGAGAGCTAATTTAGGTGGTAGAGGTCGTGTGATCTCAGGTGATTTTGAAATTAGTAGAGTTGGTGCTTTTCAGGGTTTTCTGGGATTGCAGTAAGTACCCTTCCTATCCTTTTCTATTTAGATAGTTTGGGCCCCAGCGTTTGCTCATTCTATTTTCTTTCTGTGTCAGTATTTCCTCTTGTCTAACCGCCATTACATGTTTGGGGGCTTTCTATTATCTTTGGGGTTCTGCTCCGGGGCAGATAGCTTTCCAATTTCTATCTTTAGGTGTAGTTAGTTTCTCAGGCTGTGACGAGGCGTCTAGGACCAACGTAGGAACGCTCCACGGCTGCCTCTAGTTGTGGTGGTTAGTCAGGGTACTGCAATCTCATAGATTCCAACTGCTCTGGTGTATTGCCTTTTTTACCTGCACTCCTCAGCTACCGAAACATAACAGTATCACCGGCCTAAAAATTTAAAATTGTATGGTACTCACAGAAGGGAAAAAAAAATATATATATTGTGAATGAAAAAAGGTTGTCAGAGTTGTCAGAGATATTTTTCTGTTTGTTGCATTTTTTTTTTTTTTTTTTCCTCTGTATCTCTGGGTGCTGGGGAGGATCTTTTCTCCCAATGGAGTTTGCACAGTTGTCTGGCCGTGTGGATCAGCTTGCCACTGAGGTTCAGAGTATTGCTGCATATCTTGCTAGGTTGCCTGTTGTGGAACCTAGGATCCCCATGCAAGATTTGTTTTTAGGGGATCGAGCTAAGTTTCAGAATTTCAAAAATAATTGTAAATTGTTTTTTGCCTTAAAATCTAAGTCCTCAGGAAACGCAGCGCAGCAGGTTCAAATTATCATCTCTCTCCTGCGCGGCGATCCTCAGGATTGGGCTTTTTCCCTGATACCTGGGGATCCTGTTTTGAGTGATGTTGATGCGTTTTTTCAGGCTTTGGGGTTATTGTACGATGAGCCTAATGTCACTGATCAAGCTGAAAAAGCCTTGTTGGCATTAAATCAGGGGCTTGATGACGCTGAGTTATACTGTCAGAGATTCCGTAGGTGGGCAGTCCTGACCAAATGGAATGACGACGCTTTGGCGGCCCTTTTCCGGAAGGGTCTGTCAGATAATGTAAAGGATGTTATGGTGGGATTCCCTGTCCCTCTGGTCTCAATGATTCTATGTCATTAGCGATTCAAATTGACAGACGTTTGCGTGAGCGGAGAAGTATGCGTGGAATGGTGTTGCCTTGTGAGCCAGCTTCTGAGCCCATGCAGTGTGATGGAGTGGTGTCTGGGGCACAGCGTCATGAGTTTCGAAAGCGCAATGGGTTATGTTTCTACTGTGGTGATGCCTCTCATGCTATTTCAGTCTGCCCTAAGCGGGGAAGACGTTTTGCACGCTCAGTTGTCTTGGGTAGTGTTCAGACTAAGTTTTTATTAACTGTCACTCTGATATGCTCTCTGTCCTCATTTTCTGCTCAGGCTTTCGTTGATTCTGGAGCAGCTATTAACCTGATGGATTATGATTTTGCTAAACGTTGTGGGTTTCCCTTGATACCCCTACAGAAGTCTATTCCCCTACTGGGGATCGATTCTACCCCTTTGGCTGAGAATAAACCCCAGTTTTCTACTCAGGTGATAATGAGGGTTGAACCTGATCACCAGGAGTGCTGCAAATTTTTGGTTCTATATAATCTGCATGACATTATCGTGCTGGGTTTCCCTTGGTTACAGTCTCATAATCCTGTTTTGGATTGGAAATCTGTGTCTGTAACCAGTTGGGGCTGCCAATGTGTCAATACCAACACTCCTGTTTTTTCTGCCTCCCCCAGGCTCAGGATGTTCCTGACTTTTTGTTTGATTTTTCTGATGTGTTTAGCGAAAGTAAATCTGCATCCTTGCTCCCCATAGGAGCTATGACTGCGCTATTGAATTAGTGCCGGGTAGTAAATTCCCTAAAGGTCGCCTTTTTAACTTGTCTGTACCTGAACATGACGCTATGCGGTCTTATATCAAGGAATCATTGGAGAAGGGTCATATCAGACCATCCTCTTCACCCTTAGGTGCCGGTTTTTTCTTTGTGGCCAAAAAAGATGGTTCATTAAGGCCGTGTATTGATTATCGTCTCTTGAACAATATTACTGTGAAATATCAATACCCGTTACCTTGATTTCTGACCTGTTTTCCAGGGTGAAAAACGCTACTTGGTTTACCAAGCTTGACCTCAGGGGGGCGTATAACCTTATTCGCATTAAGCACGGGGATGAATGGAAGACGGCATTCAATACCCCTGAAGGGCATTTTGAGTACCTAGTGATGCCCTTTGGGCTCACTAATGCTCCTTCCGTCTTCCAGTCCTTCATGAATGACATTTTCAGGGATTTTGTGGACAAATTTCTGATTGTTTATTTGGATGATATCTTGATTTTTTCTAATGACTGGGACTCTCATGTGAAACATGTTCGAACTGTATTCCAGATTTTGAGAGAGAATGCTCTGTATGTGAAGGGATCAAAGTGTCTTTTTGGCGTACAGAGGATCTCATTTCTGGGATTCATTTTGTCCCCATCTGTTATTGAAATGGACCCGGTCAAGGTTCAGGCTATCTGTGATTGGGTCCAACCTACTTCATTAAAGGCTCTTCAGAGATTTTTGGGTTTTGCCAATTTTTATCGTAAATTTATTGGTAATTTCTCGGTTATTGTTAAACCATTAACTGATTTGACCAGAAAGGGTTCTGATGTGGTGAATTGGCCTCCTGAGGCAGTCTCTGCATTTCAGGAACTTAAGCAGAGATTCACTTCTGCTCCTGTTCTACGGCAGCCTGATGTTTCTCTGCCATTTCATGTGGAGGTTGATGCCTCTGAAATTGGGGCAGGTGCCGTTTTGTCCCAAAAAGATCCAGAGACCTCTAAAAGTAACCCTTGTGCCTTTTTCTCTCGAAAATTTTCTCCTACTGAACGTAATTATGACGTGGGTAATCGGGAGTTATTGGCCATGAAGTGGGCTTTTGAAGAGTGGAGACATTGGCTGGAGGGAGCCAAACATCAGGTGGTGGTCCTTACGGACCATAAGAATCTGGTCTATCTGGAATCTGCCAAGCGACTCAATCCTAGACAGGCCAGGTGGGCCTTGTTTTTCACACGTTTTAATTTTGTGGTTTCCTTTCTTCCTGACACTAAGAATGTTAAGGCGGATGCCCTCTCGAGGAGTTTCCTTGCGGACTCTCCTGAGTTATCTGATCCTTCTGTTATTTTGAAAGAGGGTGTAGTTCTTTCCGCCATCTCGCCCAATTTGAGACTTGCTCTGGAGGGGTGTCAGGAGGATAGGCCCGAGCGCTGCCCTGTTGGAAAATTGTTTGTCCCGGACCAATGGAAAAAGAGGTGATGTCTGAGATTCATTGTTCCGCGTTGGCTGGGCATCCCGGAATTTTTGGTACCAGAGACTTGGTTAGTCGGTCCTTTTGGTGGCCTACCTTGTCTCGTGATGTCAGGGAATTTGTGCAGTCCTGCGGGACTTGCTCTCGCTCCAAGCCTTGCTCTCGCTCTAGTGGTTTGTTGATGCCATTGCCTGTGCCCAAGAGACCATGGACCCATATCTCTATGGATTTCATTTCCGATCTTCCTGTTTCTCAGAGAATGACCACCATCTGGGTAATTTGTGATAGGTTTTCCAAAATGATACATCTTGTGCCATTACCTAAGTTGCCTTCCTCCTCTGAATTGGTGCCGTTGTTCCTTCAGCACGTGGTTCGTTTACACGGCATTCCTGAGAACATTGTGTCTGACAGAGGAGTCCAGTTTGTTTCCAGATTTTGGAGGACTTTTTGTTCTAAACTGGGTGTTCAATTGTCTTTCTCCTCGGCATTTCATCCTCAGACCAATGGTCAAACTGAGAGAACAAACCAGACATTGGAGACTTATCTAAGATGCTTTGTGTCTGCTGATCAGGATGACTGGGTCTCTTTTTTGCCTTTGGCTGAGTTTGCTCTTAATAATAGGGCTAGCTCTGCCACTTTGATGTCTCCGTTTTTCTGTAATTCTGGGTTTCACCCTCGATTTTCTTCAGGACAGACGGAGGCTTCTGTCTGTCCAGGTGTTGACTCTGTTGTGGAGCGTATGCAACAGATTTGGGACCAGGTAGTGGAGAGGTTGTCCCTCTCTCAGGAGAAGGCCCAGCGGTTTGCTAACCGGCATAGGACTGATGGTCCTCGGTTTAAAGTGGGGGACTTGGTCTGGTTGTCCTCAAGGAATATTCCTATGAGAGTAGCATCTCCTAAATTTAAGCCTAGGTTCATTGGACCTTATAAGATCATGGAGATTATTAATCCTGTTTCTTTTCGTTTGCTTCTTCCAGGGACATTTAAGATCCATAACGTGTTCCACAAGTCCTTGTTGAAGAGGTTTGTTGAGCCAGTGGTTCCTGCTGCTGTGCCTCCTGACCCTGTTTTGGTTGAGGGCAATCTGGAGTATGTGGTTGAGAAAATATTGGATTCTCGTTTTTCTAGACGGAAACTCCAGTATTTGGTTAAATGGAGAGGTTATGGTCAGGAGGACAATTCTTGGGTGTTTGCTTCGGACATCCATGCTGGGAGACTTATCCGTGCGTATCATAGAACTCATCCTGACCGACCTGGTTGCTCAAATGAGGGTTCGGTGACCCCTCCTCAAGGGGGGGGTACTGTTGTGAATGGGTTTGAGATGAGTTCTGAGCAGAGGCTCCCTCTGGTGGTTACAAGCGGTGCTAGTGAAGATTGTGAGGACTGGGAATCAGGTGTTACTGACTGGTCTTATATAAGGGAGTCATTTTCCCATCAGGGTTGCCGGTGATCAATTGTTCTGGTCTGAATCCTTCATTCCAGTTTCCCTTGTAGCCTGCTGTGTCGTGTCTGCATCTCCTGCTAACAGATAAGACTTTTTCTTCTTTTGTGTTTTTGCTATATTTTTTGCATTTTTGTCCTGCACTTCTTTGGGGGCCTTCTGGGTCCCCTCCGGGGGCTTCTGCCCTCTCAGTTTAGTTCAGCCACTGAGTTTTGTTCTTTTGCTTTTTCCAGTTTTTTCAGTGGCTGCTGTTTTGATTTTGTTACACCAGAGAGCTAATTTAGGTGGTAGAGGTCGTGTGATCTCAGGTGATTTTGAAATTAGTAGAGTTGGTGCTTTTCAGGGTTTTCTGGGATTGCAGTAAGTACCCTTCCTATCCTTTTCTATTTAGATAGTTTGGGCCCCAGCGTTTGCTCATTCTATTTTCTTTCTGTGTCAGTATTTCCTCTTGTCTAACCGCCATTACATGTTTGGGGGCTTTCTATTATCTTTGGGGTTCTGCTCCGGGGCAGATAGCTTTCCTATTTCTATCTTTAGGTGTAGTTAGTTTCTCAGGCTGTGACGAGGCGTCTAGGACCAACGTAGGAACGCTCCACGGCTGCCTCTAGTTGTGGTGGTTAGTCAGGGTACTGCAATCTCATAGATTCCAACTGCTCTGGTGTATTGCCTTTTTTACCTGCACTCCTCAGCTACCGAAACATAACACATATAATCTTATTCGTATCAAGCACAGAGATGAATGGAAGACGGCGTTTAATACCCCAGAGGGGCATTTTAAGTACCTAGTGATGCCTTTTGGGCTCACTAATGCCCCTTCCGTCTTCCAATCCTTTATGAACGATATTTTACGGGATTTTGTGGATAAATTTCTGATTGTTTATTTGGACGATATCTTGATTTTTTCCAATGACTGGGATTCTCATGTGGAACATGTTCGGACTGTATTCCAGATTTTGAGAGAAAACGCATTGCATGTCAAGGGATCAAAATGTCTTTTTCAGCTGCAGATGAAGGAAGGGAGACACAGTCATTGCTAGTGGGTAGGCGAGCCCACATAGGATAAACACACCTCAGATTAAAAAAGTGTTGACCGGCCCCTCCAGCTATATAGGGCTCCTCCTACTCCAGTCTAAAATTTGAGGACAGAAAGGTGTGGTGGTACCAGTTCCACCGGAGGACCAAGGAAGAGGTTTTTATTCCAACCCCTTTGTAGTCCCCAAAAAGGAGGACAAATTTCGTCCCATTCTGGATCTCAAAAGATTGAATCGACATGTCCGCACCCGAAAATTCCGCATGGAGTCACTTCGTTCAGTTGTGGCAGCCTTGTCGCAGAACGATTTTTTGGTGTCAATCGACATTCGCGACGCTTATTTGCATGTCCCCATCGGAAGGGCCCACCAACGCTTCCTGCGTTTTGCCATAGGTCAGGACCATTACCAGTTTGTGGCCCTGCCATTCGGTCTGGCCTCAGCACCCAGAGTTTTTACAAAAATTCTGGCTCCTCTCATGGCGATTCTGCGAAGACAGGGGGTTACGATTCTTCCCTATCTGGACGACCTTTTGATTGTGGCGTCCTCAAAGGAGGAGGCGGTGACGGCTCGCAATTTATCCCTTCAGCTCCTGGAGGACTTCGGGTGGCTGATCAATTGGGAGAAGTCGTCCCTGGAACCGCCGCAGTCAATCCTGTTTTTGGGAATGCAGTTCGACACGGTACGAGCAGTGGTTTCTCTGCCCTCAGACAAGCAAGCGAGTCTTCTTCACCATGTGCAGGGTATGAAGTCTGCAACAGCAATGTCCCTTCGAAGGTGTATGCGCCTTCTGGGTTTGATGGTGGCGTCAATGGAAGCAATTCAATTTGCCCAATTTCATTCCAGTGCTCTCCAAATGCTCATCTTGAACCGTTGGGATCGATCACGGTTTTCACTGGATTGCAGTGTCATCATCTCCCACAGGGTGAGAGAGTCGCTAGAATGGTGGTT
>JARQOD010000003.1:264735642-264885985 GCA_033576555.1 Oophaga sylvatica | reverse complement strand
GCGTACGCCTACATCATCAAAGGGATGTCCTCGCTTTTGAGCTCCATTTTATTGGTAGAACAGATTTTCCCTTTCCCTGAATTTGCTTGAGAAGAAGTAGTCGACCTTGTGATCAGGAAAGAGCTGCGAGCATTGTGTCCCTCCTGTCGATGTTTTCTCAAAACTGGGCTTATACTGAAACGTTTTCCACAGAATTCGCAGGCGTATATATGTTCTTCCATGTGAATTCTCTGATGAGTGTTAAAATCTTTCCTCCTGCATGAACCCTTTGCCACAGATGGAACACGAAAAGGTTTGCCGTTGTAAACCCAAATTTGTGCTTGCGAAGGCTGTACTTCTTTGCAAAACGTTTTCCCATTCTGAACAAACGTATGGATTCTTTTTCAAGTTCCCCCAAGATGGTTATCAAGCAACTGCTGGGTAAAGAAACGTTTCCCACACTGGAGCAGATAAATGGTTTGTCACCAGTATGAATCAACTCATGTTTTCCCAAAAGCTTTGCATTTTTGAAGGTCATGGTGCACTGAAAACAAGCAAAGCCATTCTCAATGCATGAAATTTTTGGTGCGAGACCACACACAAAAGCGCTTGAAGCGCCTTTCACACCTGAACATCGGGAATGGTCTCTCTTCTATAACTGGTTTTTGACCAGGTAGCATGATCGCTGACAAAAATGGTCCTGACTCAGAAGATACATACTCCGAAAGGTTCATTGCAACCCCTGACATTTGTCTTCAGTTTGTTGCATACAAAAAGGTTAGAAATTCGTCAATGCTATTTCTCAAACGTTCAGAGAATTGTGTAAATTGTAACTTTCTTCAATAGAATTTGCAACCTTTCCGTCCATTGAATCTGTTGAAAGAAAACAGAAATAAAACAATCAATGTTCCATTCCGAATCTAAGCACCGTCATATAGGAAAACTAAAAGACATCTCCGTAGAGGGGACATCTCAACCTCACATTGAAAATATGGGATTAATTATTGCTGGAGAAGATAACAACTAATGATAACTAGGGAAGTAAAAGAGAGCGCTGACACTTCAACGTTCATTGACGTAGGGACCTCCTACATTGAGCAGGTAATGACTACAGAAGATTTGTTGTGGAAAAAAAACACCAAGGATGAGATTCGCTTTTACAGTGGCAGTGCAGTACGCTTTACAGACATAAGCTTCCTCTCTAACCAAAGCATTGTCAGACTTCTTGAAGCCAGTGGTAACTTATGAATATTGGGGTTTGCACTGATCTGATATTTATGCGAGATATATTTTCGGCGTCATAGCAAGAGCACACACACAATGTCTTCATTCACATCACAATAAGGCCATTTTAACCCCTCCAACTTTATATGGGGCCAATGGATTGTGCTATCCATGCCATGTTTAATCTTTACAGATAAAATGGCAATAAGAAAACTGATGACAATATCTACCACCTGGGACCTTCTGGGGTAAAGATAACCAGAAAGTTAGGGATCTCATAAAATTCTAACAGACCTAGCACATCCCATAACCAGCCCCCTATGAGCTCACCGATGGTAGGTATGAGGGTGTAACATTGATCTTATAAAACCAGAATTTGAGTGTCTGTCTTTGTTCATTCTATAAGACATAGTTCGCTGTGAAAGTGGTCCATTTTCCCAATCAGTGTGCTACCCTCCATAAAGATAAGAGTCATCAGGTTCTCTTTCATTATTCCTTTTTATTCGATGTAATTGTATATACCATGTTGTTTTGTTCCCATTTTGTATCATTTTTGTATAGTTTTTTCTAAAACACTGCCTTTCTGGGTTAAATAAATAAAATGTAATCGCTTTCTTTGTCTTGCTCTGTAAATTGCACCCCTGAAGCCTTACGCTACGTGTAATGGATGTCCAATTGGCCTGTGTAAATGATTGGCGGTGGCAGATAGTAGTTCTTTTGTTATTGTGTAGTTCGCAGTGACCGTACCGGGATATGGCTATATCTATATACATTCCATGTGTTAGAATCAGAGGTGTATATATCATAAGTTCACTGTGCGTTCCACAATAACTGCCCTAGTACTGAAAGCAGCTGTGTCTATTACTCGTCAATCAATTGCGTAATTGCCCTGATGGTTGGAGGCTGGTAACAGCGCTAGGATCTGTGTAATCTCCCCGGTGTCATCCTGACCACTTGCTCTCTCTTCAGTTAGCCTTAACATTTCGTGACAATGTTGTCAGGAATGTGACTTGTTACAAAAACCTGTTTCTTGCTCTAGATCTGTCCTGTTTTGTATTGCGCAGGCAATACAATGATTTTAGTGAACACATTGTAACAATTAAAGGGTGCACAAGAGAAAGGGAATGTGACCCAAACCCCTTAATTTTGTCAAAATGTATTGAGCATGTTGCATTTTAATATGCTCAATCCTTTGAGATAAGACATTAACATAGATGTTTGGCAAATGTTTGCCTTCAAATTATATATAAGAAAAATGTGTATTTCTCTAGGGCAAGACAACGGATCGCAGCTATCAAACTATCATTATACACAACTTTCTATGACCTAGATGCCCATATAAATGGCTCAGGAGGGTTGATCATACTGACATAGTCCTTTTAAATATTCCCACATAGGGTGTGGTTCGTGGATCCAAATCATAGGAAGACTAATCCAAAAGGACAACCCCTTTTAATCTGTACAATATAGAAGAATTTACTTTTAATCTATGGACAAACTGTCAACATCATGAACTTTATTTTAAAGAGGTGTTTTATTTTAGAGTTCATATTTATCCACAAACATGAATTTTTACCTATTCTTATATGTTTTATTTTGATGCTGATTTTAAAGTACTGGGTGGTATATTTCCAATATGCCAGGTGTATACTTTTATAAAATAAAGATCTTATGTGGTGTTAATACTCACCTTTCCTGCTAAGTCCAGGAATGGGAGAATTTCCGAACTGCTTGGGGTATTTTACGTAGAGATCTTCTCCTTGCTCAATCATTGTTATCAATGGGGGTTTAACAGTGATCCAACCTGTGTATAGTATATATAGAAAGCAGTGAATGCCAGAATGTGTCATACCCACAAACTCTTGTCAACCTTATTACAGTCTATTTCCAAAAACCACTTTTATCCAACTGACAATAAAGCAAAATAATCAATACTAATACTCTGCCCTAGAAATGGTCCAATCTATTTGAAGCAGGTTTTAGTACAAGCTCAAACAACTAGTAATTTGATTTGTTCAAGTAGCTTTGAAAAAAAAAAAAAAAGTCGTCAGCAACAATTTTATACAGGCAATCAGGAGGACGATCGTAAGCCTATATAAAAGCCTAGGTAGGGAATGCAGCAGCCATTTAGGGGTTATTTTAGGATAGCAAGAGGACATCAGCGCTCACAGCTCTATAAGAGAGATAGGAAGAGAAAGCCCTAAAACATTGACCAAATAATCCAGACAATAATATGTTGTACAACTGCAGCATAGTAGATAGTAAGTGAGAGAGAGGTAGGAGAGATGGCATCAACAGCAGTGCCAGACTAATTGATCAGTGATATGGTGTAGCTAGCAACTGATCGGTGGCATTAAATTAGAATTACACCCTTTTTTTTTATTCAAAATGAACTAAAAATCAAAAGCAAGACAGCACTAAAGCTTTTACAGTAAAACTTTTGAGAATAGTAAACTATGTGCTTGCTTATCACAAGCGACTATGCTGAGATTTTTGCATTACTTGTGAAGATTTTGTGAAGTAGGAGTGAGGAGAATACATGTAAAAGTTTGGGCACACCTGGTCAAAATTACTGTTATTGTCAACAGTTAAGCAAGTTGAAGATTAAATGGTCTCTAAAAGGCCTAAAGTTAAATATTACACATTTCCTTTGTATTGTAGGCACAAAAATGAGATATATATGTTTATCTTATATTTATATTAAAAATTACAATAAAGAAAAATGGGCCAATGCACAGTTTGGGCACCCTGCATGGTTACTACCTTGTAGCACTACCTTTTGAAAGTTTCACAGCTTGTAAATGCTTTTTGTAGCTAGCCAAGAGTCTATCGATTCTGTAAGATTCTCGAGTCATCTTTCATCCACTGCTATTTTGAGGTCTAGCCACGGATTTTCCGTTATGTTCAGATCAGGGGACTGTGAGGCCGATTGTAAAACCGTCAGCTTGCCCCTTTTGAGTTAGTATAATTTTAGGTTTTGACGTGTGTTCAGGGTCATAATCCATTTGCAGACGTCATCCTCTTTTCAACTTCAGCTTTTTTACAGGTGGTGTTATGTTTGCATCAAGAATTTGTTGAAATTTTATTGAATCCATTCTTGCCTCTATGACATGTTCCCCGTGCCATCGCCTGCAACACAACCCCAAAGCATGACTGACCACCCCCATGCTTAATGCTTGGTGAGATGTTCTTTTCCTGAAATTCTGTGCCCTTTTTTTCTCCACACATACCTTTGATCATTGTGGCCAAAGAGTTCTATTCTAAATTAATCGGTCCACAGGATTTGTTTCCAAAATGCATCAGGCTTATTTAGATATTCTTGTGCAGACTTCAGACACTGAATTTTATAGTGAGGAAGAAGGAAAGGTTTTCTAATGATGACTCTTCTATGAAGGCCATATTTGTGCAGGTGTCACTGAACAGTATAACAATGAACCGCAACTCCAGACTCTGCTAAATCTTTCTGAAGGTCTTTTGCAGTCAAACAGGGGTTCTAATTTGCCTTTCTAGCAAATCCTAAGAGCAGCTCTCACTGAAATTTTGCTTGGTCTTCCAGACCTTATCTTGACCTTCACTGTTTCTGTTAACTACCATTTCTTAATTACATTTTAAACTGAGGAAAGGGCAACTTGAAAATGTTTTGTTATCTTCGTATTGCTTTCCACTGCTTTGTGCACATCCACCATTTTCATTTTCAACCTTGGTCAAATGTTACCTGACGACACAAATCTCCAAGGGTGTCCAAACTTTTGAATCAGCCCATTTTCGTTTCTGTTATCATTAAACTGAAAAAAAAAGACTTTTTTGCCTTAAATACAAAGGGAACATCTCATCTTTAACTGTAGGCCTTTTAGAGATCATTTCGTCTTCAACTTGCTTAACTGTATATATAAATATATATATATTATATATATATATATATATATATATATATATATATATATATATATATTATATATACATACACACACACACAGTCATGGACAAAAGTTTTGAGAATGACACAAATATAAATTTTTACAAAGTCTACTGCTTCACTTTTTCTAATGGCAATCTGCATATACTCCAGAATGTTATAGAGTGATCAGCTTAACAGCAATTACTTGCAAAGTCAATATTTGGCTAGAAAATGAACTTTATCCCCCAAAACACATTTCAACATCATTGCAGCCCTGCCTTAAAAGGACCAGCTAACCTCTTTTCAGTGATTGCTCCATTAACACAGGGGTGGGTGTTGATGAGGACATGGCTGGAGATCAATCTGTCATGATTAAGTAAGAATGACTCCACTGGACACTTTAAAAGGAGACTGGTGCTTGGCATCATTGTTTCTCTTCTGTTAACCATGGTTATCTCTAAAGAAACACGTGCAGTCATCATTGCAATGCACAAAAATGGCCTAACAGGGAAGAGTATCGCAGCTAGAAAGATTACACCTCAGTCAACAATCTATCGTATCATCAAGAACTTCAAGGAGAGAGGTTCCATTGTTGCCAAAAAGGCTCCAGGGCGCCCAAGAAAGACCAGCAAGCGCCAGGACCGTCTCTTAAAAGTGTTTCAGCTGCGGGATCGGGCTACCAGCAGTGCAGAGCTTGCTCAGGAATGGCAGCAGGCAGGTGTGAGTGCATCTGCACGCACTGTGAGGCGGAGACTCTTGGAGCAAGGCCTGGTCTCAAGGAGGGCAGCAAAGAAGCCACTTCTCTCCAGAAAAAACATCATGGACAGACTGATATTCTGCAAAAGGTACAGGCAATATATACCAAAGGAAAGAAGTATAGACTCCATCATTTATAAAACTACAAAATACTTTATTAAGGCAATACAATGCCAACAATAATGGCACACAATACAGAGTAAAAATGGAGGCAATAAACTGCGGGTATAGATGCAGGGGTTGCACAGACTGATTAGTGGCCAGGGTAAACCAGAACATGTAAATATAGCACTAAAGTTGTGCAAATAGGGAATGCATATCACATATAATGACAATTAGTACTAAAGACCCCTAAGATCAATATTATCCAGGTATAATGCCATATGCACCCTATAAATAATCACTAGTTCTTACCCATATCAAGCGGTTAGACTGTGCGTCCCCAGCGACCCCCTGACGCGCGTTTCGCGGCAGTGCTTTCTCAAAAGGGGAAAGTCCTTTTGAGAAAGCACTGCCGCGAAACGCGCGTCAGGGGGTCGCTGGGGACGCACAGTCTAACCGCTTGATATGGGTAAGAACTAGTGATTATTTATAGGGTGCATATGGCATTATACCTGGATAATATTGATCTTAGGGGTCTTTAGTACTAATTGTCGTTATATGTGATATGCATTCCCTATTTGCACAACTTTAGTGCTATATTTACATGTTCTGGTTTACCCTGGCCACTAATCAGTCTGTGCAACCCCTGCATCTATACCCGCAGTTTATTGCCTCCATTTTTACTCTGTATTGTGTGCCATTATTGTTGGCATTGTATTGCCTTAATAAAGTCTTTTGTAGTTTTATAAATGATGGAGTCTATACTTCTTTCCTTTGGTATATATTGTTAATTCTTTGGAGTAGCTCATCTTTACTTATGGGCCATGGGGCCAAACTTGGGATGAAGCAATTTTGCTTCAGCAGTATTATACTCATACTGTTGTATATGACGTTGCTTCTTAAAAGGTACAGGCAGCGGACTGCTGAGGACTGGGGTAAAGTTATTTTCTCTGATGAATCCCTTTTTCGATTGTTTTGGACATCAGGAAAACGTCTCATTCGGAGAAGACAAGGTGAGCGCTACCACCAGTCTTGTCTCATGCCAACTGTTAAGCATCCTGAAACCATTCATGTGTGGGGTTGCTTCTCAGCCAAGGGAATCGGCTCTCTCACCGTCTTGCCTAAAAACACAGCCATGAATAAAGCATGGTACCAGAATGTCCTCCAAGAGCAACTTCTCCCAACCCTCCAAGAGCAGTTTGGCGATCAACAATGCCTTTTCCAGCATGATGGAGCACCTTGCCATAAAACAAAGGTGATAACTAAATGGCTCAGGGAACAAAACAGAGATTTTGGGCCGATTATGCAAGTTACACGTGGCTCACACTCTGATCAGAGTTTGATCCCAGTATCGGTGCACTGTGCTCAGGTCCTCTCACATACGAGAATTGCAGCACAGGTGTGGAGGAGTAATTTTTCCATCTCCTCCATTTCCGGTGTCCGCGATAATCTAACTGCACTTGGATTGCATCTGAGTGCAGACTGATGTTTCACAAGCACCCATAGACTTGTGTAGGTGAATGCGATCCGATTCTCAGATGCACTGCCCCATAGTATAACACTGGGCCGAGCACTATGTGATAAAACATTGCATAGCACTTGGCTGTGTTATACAACAGTATGAGCAAGCCCTAATAATAACAACAATAATAATGATCAGCTATAGTGATGGGCAAACCCCTGGATGTTCGGGTCCTACTGAAAAGTTAAAAAATGTTTGGTACGGGGGCTTGAACATCGAGTGTTTGCCACGATGTCATGTGCACGCTAACGGTGGTATTAATCTTACCGCCAATCAGAGCAGCCGATGTTTCTCGTGCTGTCATGCAGATGTGCCGAACCTGAACAGTAAAATGGACTACCTGGTGCCTGAACAGTAGATGTTCGATACAGACTCTTAACTTTACTGTTGAGGTTCGCCCATCTCTAATCAGCTAGAAAACTCAAATGGTTGCGGCTTAAAGTTGTCAAAGAATTCCATACAACTGATCATATCATATGGGCTCAGCCTTTTGTTATGTTTTGAGATTATGTACTGTCAATGGGCAATTAATGAGCCCCCTCCTCAAAAATTATCTAGTAAAGGGAACCTACCACTACATTCTGTCTCTAGACCACCGCTTCCATGATCTACTGCCAGCAAACTCTTTTATAAACTATAGGTCGACTTCATGACTCTCCAACTGTATTCACACGCTGCGTTTTTTCAGCGTTTTTTTCATTATTCACATTTTCAGCTGTGTTTTACAGTACCAGCAAAGTCTATGAGATTTCAGAAATCTCATGCGCACAGCTTGGTTTTTTTTTGTCCCCAGCATTTTGTGCAATATCTTGGGTTTTACAGAACAGAGCATGTCACTTCTCTCAGAGTTTTTCACCCATTGAAAGCAATGGGTGGTGCAAAAAAAAACGCATGTATGAGGTTTCGCTGCGTTTTTGGTGCCAAAACCTGATGAAGTAAAATCAGTTTTGTTTTTTTATGCACTAAACTTTATCAGCATGCACAAGAGACAAATGTAGCACGACAAAAACACAGCAAAAAAGCTCCATAAACGCAGGGGAAAAAAAAAAAAAAACAGCAAAAAAAATGCAACAAAAACTAAGCAAAACCTGCTTTTTTGAGGCAAGTTCATTAATGCCAAGAGAGCTAGTTTTGCCTGAAAAAAAAGCCTTACAGTACCAGCAAATGCCATGAGATTTCAGAAATGTCACACACACACTGTTTTTTTTCCTGTCCAATTTGGAAAACTGCTATGTTTTTCAAAGAAGCAGCATGTCACTTTCTTCAACGTTTTTTCACCCATAGAAAGCAATGGGTAAGTGCAAAAAACGCAGGTATCAGGTTTTGCGGCGTTTTTGGTGCAAAAACCTAAGTTTTTTTCATGTGCTTTTGGTGACCATTAGACTTTATCAACATGCACAAGAGGACAGCAAAAACTCAGATTTTTCTCCTTGGGTTTGGCCCCACATTCCTGTACAGGTATACACTTTCCATTTTGTCTCCATCTTTTATGAGTTATCTAGAATCTGAAATATGATGATTTTGTGACTGTATAAATAGAAAGGATGCTATGAGTAGCCCTGATTTATCTTGCTATACCTCATATATACAGCATGGATAAGCCATTGATGGTACTAGAACGGTTATCAATTGATAGCTCAGATGACATTATGTTTTTTTCTACATTGATCTATATGTGTGTGATCTTGTGGTTTCCCACTACTTTACATGTTAATTAATTTGTGATTATATTAATAAGAATTTTAGATTTGTTTCATAAATATGTTTCTTTTGTACCCTTTTTTTTCTATATGATCTTTGAAAAATAAATGTGAATGTATGAGGATACAGAAGCAGTACCTGGGCGATCACTGCAGGAATCCAGTGGCGATTGATAGACCACTAATGGCCATGATCAGTGAAAATGTTCCCCTTTTAGCTCATCCGCACCCCTCAATACAACAGCAGGGCAATGCCGGGCTGGCCTTATTCACTGATTGTTAGTTTATTTCTGTTTGAAAATAATTATTTCGTATAAGAAGTATATCCAGGCACTATATAAGGGGTCAGATTTTAAAAAATATAAAAATAATTGCATAAAAATGGTTTAAGAAAACAACAATATAAAAAGGGTAATGCTGCAAGCAGAAAGCCTGGCATAATAATGTTGAAGAACATACCGTAATTGCACCATTTTGGTGTACAAGTAATCGGCAGATGTGTTACCTAGAGACTGAAGGGTGCGGTAATTCTTCACCATCATCTCCATGTAAAGGTCTTTGTCTTCTTCGTTCAAACATTCCCACTCATCCTTGGAGAAGTAGATGGCAACATCATCAAAGTGAATTTGACCCTAAAAAGAAAGATTTCTGCTCATTTTAGTTTCCACTTCACACAAATAAAGGAACAGAGTTTGGTTTTCCCACTCTACCGTATAGTTCAGTGACAAATATAGAGACATCGAATTCCCCATAATGGCACGGAAACCCAATCAAAGTGTGGTCTGGTGAAAATAAGTTATCACCTAGTCACAGCGGTGATCTAACGGCTGGGACCCACAATAATCAGCAGAATAGAGAACTCTTCTCTCTGTTACATGAAGTGATAGTGCAATTATTTGACTACTAATTTCAGCATTCCCTATGGGGCTGCCGCTCAACCCTTTCCGGCAGCCCATAGAGAATGCATGAGTGACGTCCAGGCATCCGACCTGCAGCTCCATTTTGAAATTCCCAGTTCTACTGATCGATGCAGATCTTAGTGATCCGACCCCCACCAAATTAGCAAATTATTATTATTATTATTTCTAGCCCCGCTCCCGTAAAAAAAAAAAAAAATGTCCAATATATAAAATTAACTTTCTGTGGAAAGGGGGAGTACAATTCAAAATATTTTTAGTAATACTTTTTTTTTTTTACAAAAAATTAAATGAAAAAACAAAAAAAGTAAAAAATAGAAAATGTACAGAATAGGAAACGTCTCTATCAGTGTCAGCAGAAGAAAAAATAATGACTATAAAATGACATAAAAAATTAAGCCCCGTGTATCCTGAAGACAAGTAACAAAAATTATTTGAATATCCGAACAAGAGGGGAAAAAAAAAAAAAAAAGTGTTAAATATGTACGATAAGAGACGAAAATATGTCTTGTCAGGAAAAAGGCCGATTAGGAACTTGTTAAAAAAATATCATCTGAAATGTATGCAATGCAGTCCAATCTGCAGACACCATGTTATAGAGCAGGGGAGGCGAGCAGATTGATTTATAGGCTTGTGAAAAAAGAATCTGTATAAGGCCGGGGTCACACTTGTGAGAAACTCGCACAAGTCTTGCACCTCAATACCCGGCACTGCCGCCGGCACTCGGGACCGGAGTGTTCAGCTGAATAGAAATACATGCAGCCGCACACTCCTATCCGAGTGCCAGCAGCAGTGCCGGGTATTGATGCGAGACTTGTGCGAGTGTCTCACAAGTGTGACCCCGGCCTAACCGTTTTTTTTCATCTTTTAATCCCTTTCTGGGATTTTGGGTCCAGTGGGCGGTCCTGTCCGTGACTGACAGCTTTCTATATATGTACACTTATAGAAGGAAGGCTGTTAGTCACTGATAGGACTACCCACTGAACAAAAAACCCAGAAAGTGCTGAAGATTAAATTATGGCATCTGTTAAATCCAGCTGTCAATCACAAACAGTGGGATTTAAGATGAGCCGGAGGAAAGCGTGTCATTCATCTCGCCCATCGGCACCCCGTCACGTGATCACGGGTGGCCGATAGGTTGTCATGACAGCTGAGGATCTGCATGCCTCTTATAACATTACGATCCCCCTGTGAACGCCGGCCCGTTGCTGGTGTTCATATGAGAGTGTGATTTCTGCTATACAGAGCACAAGCGATTGGACGATCCCAGCTTCAAGAGAAAAATGTTTTAACCCCTTCACTCCGGGAGCTGTTTTCGATTTTTCATTTTCGTTTTTCACTCCCTTTCTTCCCACGGCCATAACTTTTTTATTTTTCTGTCAATATGGCCATGTGAGGACTTATTTTTTGCGGGACGAGTTGTACTTTTGAACAACATTATTGGTTTTACCATGTCTTGTACTTGAAAACTGGAAAAAAATTCCAAGTGCGGTGAAATTGCAAAAAAAGTGCAATCCCACACTTGTTTTTTGCTTTTTTGTTAGGTTCACTAAATGCAAAAACTGACCTGCCATTATGATTCTCCAGATCATTAAAAGTTCATAGACACCAAACATGTCCAGGTTCTCTTTTATCTAAGTGGTGAAAAAAAATTCCAAAGTTTGCTAAAAAAAATAAATAAATTGCGCCATTTTCCGAGACCCGTAGCGTCTCCATTTTTCGTGATCTGGGGTCGGGTGAGGGCTTAATTTTTGCGCACCGAGCTGACGTTTTAAATGATACCACATTTGTGCAAATAAGTTCTTTTGATCGCCTGTTATTGCATTTTAATGCAATGTCGCGGCGACCAAAAAAAACGTAATTCTGGCGTTTTGAATTTTTTTTATCGCTATGCTGTGTAGCGATCAGGTTAATCCTTTTTTTTTATTGATAGATCGGGCGATTCTAAACGTGGCGATACCTAATATGTGTAGGTTTGATTTTTCTTTTATTGCTTTATTTTGATTAGGTTTTTTTTATTTTTTTTTATTTTTAAACACTTTTTTTTTTAACTTTGGCATGCTTCAATAGCCTCCATGGGAGGCTAGAAGCATGCACAACTCAATCGGCTCTGCTACATATGGGTGATGAGCAGATCGCCTATATGTAGCAGATTTACTGCATTGCTATAAGCGCCGACCACCGGGCGGCGCTAACAGCAATGTGCCAGCAACAACCATAGAGGTCTCTATGAGACCTCTGGTTGTCAAAGCAACGCATCGCCGACCCCCGATCACGCAACGGGGGTCGGCGATGCGCTTATTTCTGGCACGACGGCCGGAAGCGCTAGTTAAATGCCCGCTGTCAGCGGGATTTAACTAGTTAATAGGCGTGGGCGGATGGCGATTCCATCTGCGCCTAGTGCTGGCACATGTCAGCTGTTTATAACAGCTAACATGTTGCGGCTTTGAGGTGGGCTCACCGCCGAAGCCCACCTCAAAGCAGGGGATCCTTACCGATGACGTACTATCCTGTCATCGGTAAGGAAGGGGTTAAAAAATATGGGAAAAAAATCCCCCGCATACGTTCAACTCACTCCCCTTTTGTCCAATTAACAAAATTAAAAAATAAAAAACACATATTTGGTATTACTGCATTCGTAAAAGTACAATCTATCAAACCATAAAATAAATTTATAAAAATCGGTAAACAGCGTAACGATAACAAAAAAAAAAAAGCATCAAAAACGGCAGGATTATGTTTTTTTGGGCACTGCAACATTGCAATAAAATGCAATGCCTCTTAAGAGGCGATCAAAGCATGGTATCTACCCCAAAATGGTATCAGTAAAAACGTCAGCCAAGAGCGCAAAAAATAAGCCCTCATACAGCCCCATATTCCAAAAAAAAATTAAACCACTAACGGTCTCAAAAAATGGCGACATAAGCAAAATTTTATTTTATTTTAAATTTCCAATTATTTTTTCCAACACTAAGGCCGATTTTACACTTACCATGTTTTTGCGGCCCCAATGCATTTCTATGGGGATGCAAAAACGGGCCGCAAAAATTCTACTGAGGGCCGTGTGCTGTATGACTGAGTTGCCGTATATACAGCCATGAAAAAATATCGAGCTTGCTCGATATATTTCACGGCTTACGGACACAGCCCGCATAGAAAATTAATGACTTCCGCAAAACCGGAAGTTACAGTGTTCAGTAACTTCCGATTTTGCGGAACGCCGTTTTCTTCTTTCCAATACTTTTCTTTAGTATTAGAAACAGCGATTCACAAGTTTTTTGCGGTCCGTAATTGTGGCAGACCTTGAAAATTGCGGCGATACGGCCTGCAATAACGGGCCGCAAAAAACACGGTAAGTGTAAAACCAGCCTTAAAGAAAGAAAAAAAAAAAAGAAAGACACTACATGTTTGGCATCTGTTTGGTACTGACCTAGAATGTTTGGTACTGACCTAGAAATGATACTGACCTAGAATGTTTGGTACTGACCTAGAAATGATATTGACAGGTCGGTTTTACCATATAGTGTACACGATAAATAGAAAACCCAAAAAACAATTGTGGAAGGCACTTTTTTTTTGTTATTTCAACACACTGAATTTTTTCCCGGCTTACCCACTACATCACATGATAAAATGTCATTCAAAAGAACAATTTGCCCGGCAAAAAACAAGCCCTCATACAGCTATATTGATGGAAAAATAAAAGAAAAAATAAAGGATCTTGGAATAATGGTAGAAAAAAAAGAAAGAACATTATGGAAAAATTGCTAAGTCATGAAGGGGGCAAGGACAATACACACTTGTTGTACAAGGTTAGGCTCCATATTACACAACTTATTACAGACCTAGTGTAGTCTATGGAACCTATATACAGTGGTGTGACAGTGTTTGCCCCTTCCTGATTTCCTATTCTTTTGCATGTTTGTCACACTAAGGCTACTTTCACACTTGCGTTTTTTTGCGCTGCGTTTCGAGCGCACATGAAGCGCATTAAAAAAACGCATGCAAACGCTTGTAAACGCTGCAATATTTAGTCGCATCAGCATGCGCATTTCGACAAAAAAACGCAGCGTTTGTCTGCGATTTCATGCGTTTTTGCATGCGTTTGCGTTTTTTTGGCGCATGCGTTTTCTATTTGTCACATTATCATCTCAGCCTCCATCATCTCTGGCTCCATCATCTCTGGCTCCATCATCTCTGGCTCCATCATCTCTGGCTCCATCATCTCTGGCTCCATCATCTGTCTGCATCATCTCTTCCTGCATCATCTCTGTCTCCATCATCTCTGTCTCCATCATCTCTGTCTCCATCATCTCTGTCTCCATCATCTCTGACTCCATCATCTCTGACTCCATCATCTCTGACTCCATCATCTCTGACTCCATCATCTCTGACTCCATCATCTCTGACTCCATTATTTACAGAAAAATCGCGTGCGTGCAAAAGCGCTGACGAGCGCAAAGCCATGCGCACGCCAGCACCCCCATAGACTGCAATGTTATTTTTTGCGCATAGCATGCGCACACGTGCGCACGCGTTTTTTTAAAGCGGTTGGGCGGAAAAAAAAATGCAACATGTAGCGTCTGGCGCGTATGGGCGCACACCGGGAAAATGCGCAGCGCACGACAAACGCACATGAACGCGTGCAAGCGCTAGACCCTGCGCCCGTCATGTTAAAGATAGGGGAACATTGCGCATGCTCCGATAGCGCAAGATGCGCTGCGCAAAAAAACGCAAGTGTGAAAGTAGCCTTAAATGTTTCAAATCAACAAATAAATTTAAATATTAGACAAAGAGAATACAAGTAAACCTCAAAATCCAGTTTATAAATGAAGGTCTTTATTACCATTAAGGGGAAAAGAAATCCAAACCTACAGGACCCCCTTAGAGACCACCAATACATCTTTTTACTGACCTGCGATATAAGAGACTAGCATCCCCCAACAAGTAACAGTCTTCTATTTGTCATCTGTACACTATAATAGACAACTTGCTACATCAGCCAAAATCAGTGTTGGCACCGAATATAGTCGTTTAAACCCCTTAAATGCCACTGTCAATAGTGACTATGCCGTCTAGTTGGTTCACAGAGTGAGGGGGCTTCCTCTTTAACCTCATTTAACCCTGAGATCTTGATCGTGTGGTCCTCATGTTTGCCATGGAAGTTCACGGCCAAATAACGGCCTTAAAGTTTGCCGGTTATAGTGACCCGTTCAAAAGTTATCAAACTGTAGGTGGGAAAAATATACTTTTTCATTCCTGTCATGCCATTTTGCATTAAGTCCTGAAAAGCACCTGGAGGGGTAATGAACTACCCGAAAGCAATTTTGAATACGTGTAGGGGTGCGTCTTTAAAATGGTGTCACTTTTGGGGATTTCCAAGATTTTGGACCTCTCCCCTCCCCCTCCCAAAAGTCCCTTCTAAACTGAACAGGTCCCTAAAAAAATACGTTTTGTAAATTTCCTTGAAAAAAATGAAAAACTACTGCCGCATTTTTAAACCTTCTAAAATGTTAACAAAATAAAAACATTTTACAAATGGTTCTGATGTAAGGCAGAGATGAGGGAGATGTCATTTATTAATGGTTTTTGTGTGGTGTGACTATCTGGATAAGGGCTCATACCCATTTGTGGAAAAAAAAACGGTCTGTTTTCTGGATGGAAAAAACGGTCCGAATATATACAATTGTCATGCGATTTGTATGCGATTTTTAATTGCTCCATCCGTTTTCCATCAGTTTTCCATCTGTATGCAATGCGATTTTAACATGACGTTTTACATAGAACAGTTATCTGTCACATTGTAAAAAAAAATATACACAAAAAGCAAATAAAAAAAAAAAAAAAAAATATATATATATATATATATATATATTTTGTCAGTGTGATTTTACAGTATAGCCGGGGATGAATTAGCAGCTATTATACTATGTAGAAGTGTATGACATATAATATATATATATATACATATATAATATAATAAAATATAATATATATATATTTTGTCAGTGTGATTTTACAGTATAGCCGGGGATGAATTAGCAGCTATTATACTATGTAGAAGTGTATGACATATATATATATATATATATATATATACATATATATATATATATATATGCATATATATATATATATATATATATATATATATATATTTTGTCAGTGTGATTTTACAGTATAGCCGGGGATGAATTAGCAGCTATTATACTATGTAGAAGTGTATGACATATATATATATATATATATATATATATATATATATATATATATACATACATAATATATATATATGTGTGTATATATATATATATATAATATATAGTATATATATATATTTTGTCAGTGTGATTTTACAGTATAGTCGGGGATGAATTAGCAGCTATTATACTATGTAGAAGTGTATGACATTATATATATATATATATATATATATATATATGTCATACACTTCTACATAGTATAATAGCTGCTAATTCATCCCCGGCTATACTGTGAAATCACACTGACAGCTTTAATAAAGAATAGAAACAATACATATATATATATATATATATGTGTGTATATGTATTCTATGTCATTGTGACATATATATATATATATATATTTTATAGTTCATACACTTCTACATACTGTAATAGCCGCTAATTCAATTGCCGGCTTTTGTGAAATCACAGAAGCTGTCATGAAATGACACATGGTTTCCATACAGTTAACCATGTCATTTCATGTATTTTGATATATGGTTTTAACTTACAATTACATGAGTGTATGTGTGCAAAATTGCAGACATGTAGGGGTTAATTAAAGGTGTAAATTCGTTGAAAAAAAAATGTGTGGGCTCCCGCTGTATTTTCTCCACCAGACAGACAAAGCAAGCGAGTGGGGGCAAATAATAATAGCCCAGGGAGGGTGCATTTATTTTGTGCCCCCCCTGGCTACTAACATCTGCCCCCAGACACCCCAGAAAAGGCAAATCTATAATTAGAATCGCCCTTTCTGGCACTTTGCCCGTCTATTCCCATTGCCCTGTAGCGGTGGCGAATGGGTTAATAAGGGGTTAAAGCCACCTTGCAATTGGAAGGTCACTTTAAGCCAGGTTAATAATTGAGAGTTGTCAATTTGACAACTCTCAATTATTAATCCTATTGTATGAAAGGAAAAAAAAAAACACACAAACACACATTAATTATTAATCCTTTTAATGAAATAAAGACACAGTTTTGGACCATATTTTATTGCTCAGCTGTAATCCCCTGAATGAATCAGTTCCTCTCCCAGCGACAGGAGAGGAAGTGATGAGTGTGTGAAGCTTAATTGATTGCTTCCCACTTTCACTTCAGGTCAGGTCAGGGTGACCTGACCTGAAGTGAAAGTGGGAATAAATCAATTAAGCTTCACACATTAATCACTTCCTCTCCTTTCGCCGGGAGAGGAACTTATTCATTCAGGGGGTAACAGCTCAGCAGGCAGCATTAGCTGCCTGCTAGCTGTAACCTGTTAACCCTTTCTGATGGATTACAGCGTGGGACCTGACTGTGCATCGGATAGGTAAGAATCATTTTGCTTTTTTATTTTATTTTTATTACAGGAAATGGTTTTAGCAGGAAAATAAAGGATGGTCAAAAACTGTTTGATTATTTCATTAAAATGATTTTTTATTAGTGTGTGTGTTCGATTTTTCTTACATACAATAGGATTAATAATTGATAGTTGTCTAATTGACAGCTCTCAATTATTAACCTGGCTTAAAGTCACCTTTCAATTGCAAGGTGGCTTTAACCCCTTATTAACCCATTCGCCACCGCTACAGGGCAATGGGAATAGACGGGCAAAGTGCCAGAAAGGGCGAATCTAATTATAGATTTGCCTTTTCTGGGGTGTCTGAAGTCAGATGTTAGTAGCCGGGGGGGGGGGGGGGGGTGAGCACAAAATATGCACCCTCCCTGGGCTATTATTATTTGCCCCCATTCGCTTGCTTTGTCTGTCTGGTGGAGAAAATACAGCGGGAGCCCACGCATTTTTTTTCAACGAATTTACACCATTAACCCCTACATGTCTGCAATTTTGCACACATACACTTATGTAATTGTAAGTTAAAACCATATATCAAAATACATGAAATGACATGGTTAACTGTATGTAAACCATGTGTCATTTCATGTCGGCTTCTGTGATTTCACAAAAGCCGGCAATTGAATTAGCGGCTATTACAGTATGTAGAAGTGTATGAACTATAAATATATGTATATATATATATGTCACAATGACACACATATATATATATATATATATTATATGTATTCTATGTGTATGTATCTAGTGTTTTGTGAGCAGTCCGTGTGATTTTACAGTAGCCGGGGATGAATTGCCCGCTTTTCAAAGGAGACTGGTGCGTATATGTTGTGAATGGGTTTGAGATGAGTTCTGAGCAGAGGCTCCCTCTGGTGGTTACAAGCGGTACTAGTGAAGATTGTGAGGACTGGGAATCAGGTGTTACTGACTGGTCTTATATAAGGGAGTCATTTTCCCATCAGGGTTGCCGGTGATCAATTGTTCTGGTCTGAATCCTTCATTCCAGTTTCCCTTGTAGCCTGCTGTGTCGTGTCTGCATCTCCTGCTACCAGATAAGAATTTTTCTTCTTTTGTGTTGTTGCTATATTTTTGCATTTTGTCCTGCACTTCTTTGGGGGCCTTCTGGGACCCTCCGGGGGCTTCTGCCCTCTCTGTTTAGTTCAGCCACTGATGTTTGTACTTTTGCTTTTTCCAGTTTTTTCAGTGGCTGCTGTTTTGATTTTGTTACACCAGAGAGCTAATTTAGGTGGTAGAGGTCGTGTGATCTCAGGTGATTTTGAAATTAGTAGAGTTGGTGTTTTTCAGGGTTTTCTGGGATTGCAGTAAGTACCCTTCCTGTCCTTTTCTATTTAGATAGTTTGGGCCCCAGCGTTTGCTCATTCTATTTTCTTTCTGTGTCAGTATTTCCTCTTGTCTAACCGCCATTACATGTTTGGGGGCTTTCTATTATCTTTGGGGTTCTGCTCCGGGGCAGATAGCTTTCCTATTTCTATCTTTGGGTGTGGTTAGTTTCTCAGGCTGTGACGAGGCGTCTGGGACCAACGTGGGAACGCTCCACGGCTGCCTCTGGTTGTGGTGGTTGGTCAGGGTGCTGCAATCCCATAGATTCCAACTGCTCTGGTGTATTGCCTTTTTTACTTGCACTCCTCAGCTACCGAAACATAACACGTATAAATCGGACAGCACTCGCATGGTGCGAGTGCTGTGCGATGATTTCTCGCACCCATTGACTTGCATTGGCGATTATCATGCCAAATTCGCATCAAATCGCAGCATGTTGCGATTTTTTTCTCACAACCGATTTCGGATGAGAAAAAAAATTGCAAATGAGATGTCACCTATTGAATAACATTGGTCAGATTTGAATCTGATTTTTTATCGGCTGAATATCATCCGTTTTCGTCGCCAGCCATATGAACCTAATTTTACAATTACCATAAAGTGTCATGAAAAAAAAAAAATCTAAAAATCAAGGGGATATGTTAAAGCACTCCAGAGTTATTACTACATAAAGGGAGACGTCAGATTTAAAAAAAAATTGGCCTGGTCACTAAGGGTTCAAAACATAAATTTGGTTTATCACATCTTTGGGAAGCCGAGTTCAATTTCCCTAGTTACACGCAGGCCTGATTACTGCCACACTTGTCATCAATCACGAAATCACTTAAATAGGACCTGCCTGACAAAGTGAAGTAGACCAAAAGATCCTCATGTGCCTCAGTTAAGGTCATTGTTCATGACTTCACCAAAAGGAAGGTACCACACTTGCGAGTGTGAAGCAAGAAACTCGCACGAGTTTCTCACATCAACACCCGGCACTGTCGCCGGCACTCGGACCGGAGCGTGCGGCTGCAAAGATTGAGCTTTTTGGAAGGTGTATGTCCCATTACATCTGGCGTAGAAGTAAGACAGCATTTCAGAAAATGAATATCATTGTCACGAGTGTGTCACGCCAACCTGAGAGATCTGGGGTAGAAGAACACTGTGTATTGTGGATTGCAGATCTTCCATTGACCCTGTGTGTTTTTTGATCCCATATTAAATGAATTTGGTTTCCTTTGGTGCTGAAGAGGTTAATGACCCTTTCTATGCTGGTCAGAAACATGCAGCTCCATTTCAGCTGCTTCTGATCTGGTTGTTAAGCTTTCCCATAAAATCTGGCCAGATCTTCTCTGTTTTGCCAGTGAAAGCTCAGCATCTTTGCTCTTAGGAGACGCTATACTGAGAGGAGTTCCATGTTGCTATTGGAGATTCGTCTTCCTGTGCTGTGTGCTTAAGCCAAGTGTTTTGGAGAGTTGTTATAGAGGTGTTCTGTTGTACGTGTGCATTTATCTCTTGGTCCCAGCTTCCGTTTAGTTTATTCTGCCCTGTCCCTACCCTTCTTCCTATTGTTGGTTGGTGGTTATATTTGATAGAGGGTTTCCGTTATCCACGTTTTGTATTGTGTGTCACATTAAATTTCATCAAGAGTACCCACCTCCCCTACTTAAGGCCGTCATAGCGTGACAATCATACCAACAGTAAGATAGGCTAGTGACCTTAAAAAGGCAGTTCATGCTCTCAAACCCTCCAATGTTGCTGAATTACAACAATTCTGCAAAGGTGAGTGGGCAAAAATTCCATCAATCAGAGTGGCGAGTGGGAAGACAGTGGCGCGCATAGCGTGCACACTCACAAGCTATCATGTGGTCACCGACTCTCAGTGGCTCCAGAGCATGCGCACAAAGGATATGAAGCTGGAACGTACACCCAAATTCAGTGCGCATGCCTGGAACGCCAAGTCATTGCGCAAGCTCGGAATCTGATGGCAGGCTGCGGTGACGTAGGGAGCAGTGAAGGGAAGTAATTATAATGCGATAAGAGTGGAGAATTTGAAAAAGGCATTTGAGTCACAGTGACTGAAACAAAAGCTATATGGGGCAATTAAAGTATAAAAATTGATTTTTGAATAGGACGTTTTGCTTGGGATACACACGTTAGTGATGTAATGTGCATCCCCAAGACGACATTGGCGGGCAATTTAACAGCAAAAAAGGACATGATAGGTTCCTTTTAAGTGTGACAAACATGCAAAAGAAAAAGAAATCAGGAAGGGGCAAACACTTTCACACCACTGTAAATCTAAATACCTGTTTTGTACTTTTTTTTTTTTTTTTTTTAACCCTGAGCAATTTTGAAATCTGCAACAAGTCAAATTTCTTTAGCAGTATCTAGACTTGAATTAGATGAGGACTATTCTCAGATAATAAACCGTATAAGCATCTTTATTGCATTTCTGCAGCGGAAGCGCAGGAAAAACGCATGTAAACGGCACATGACTACTGATAACATTTTTTCAAAGCTAAGTAACAGGAAGTTTCCAAAATAAAGCAATTTTATGTAAAATATCACAACCTAAATAGAGAGAAAAACCACATGAGGAAAAAAAAAAAAACCTATGATAAAAACCGCATGTAAAAAAAAATGCACTCAAAAACGAAAGAAAATAAAACGTAATTAACCTAAGTTAGCTAATAAATGCAGACATGAATCAAAAACGCACCAAATACTCATCTTGTGAATTTAGTCTTACAATTCTTAAAGCGTTATTATGCTTTTAAAGTTGTATACTTAGACAGCATGAAAATAGGCAAGTTTGCAATGGACTTGAGTGTTCCATCTGCTTTCATCTCACAAAGTGTTCAAATACTCAGTTATCTATATATGTAAATGTAATGATAACTAGAGACCAGTTGATCAAGCAAAATTTGAATTATCCTGTTTGTTCGTTTTTTCTCGGGAAATTTGCTACATGGAGAAGTTATCCTCTGCGAATTTAAAGTCCCTTATTATACTCTCGGTTCTCTCCAATCCACAGAGCATAATAAACAAAAAATGGAAAATAAATTGGTATACTCACCTCACTGCTGACCTCTATGGCCCCTCCGTTACCCGTCCGGCCCTTGCCACGTCTACATATCTCCCCCCCCCCCACTGCTGGAGATGGAATATTCATGTCTCCTGCACTGTGTCAGGACTTCCAGGTGTCCTGATGCGCGGCAGGTCACAGTATATGTCGTGACATCAGGACGCTGATGAGCTCCCATGCGCTTGCACAGAACCCTCCAGAGTGCAATGACAGCCAGAAGTCTGGCACTGTGAAAAGACACAAAGATTACATCGCAAGAAGCGGGGGATCTGAAAATACAGTAAAGACTGGAAGGGTGGCATTGAGGAGCGGTGGGGCTGGAAAGGACAGAAGTGAGGTGAGTAAAGAGATTTTCTAACTTTTTGATGGCCCATTAGGGTTTGGAAAAAATGGTGGCCTGCATACGCCATTTTGCTGAATTTGCGCAGAAGCGAATTCCAAAAAAGAAAATCCACATTTTGGCAAATGTGGATTTTTGTAAAATTCAATTCCACTCAAATTTATCTCATCTCTAGTGATAACAGCGTAGACTCCAGAACAATGACAGTAGCCAAAGAAAACTGACCAGATATGTCACTACTGAAGGGAATGCATGCCAATGCAACCAGGAAGTAAGGAGACTGGTCAAGAGACAACTTGAGAATACCCCTTTAGCCATATCATAAAAAGCAATACTAACCCTCACAGGCGTCACTGCACAGGGCTGTGGGGATCTTTTTAAACCCCCGCCATAATGAGTTTACCTCTATGGCCAACTTCATAGGACAATGCAATAAATTTAATTTTTCATCTAGAAGAATAGAAAAAACACACTTACAGGCTTATACATATATCTGTAACTCTGTATTCTCTGAAGGTCCTGGACAAATAATTCATCAGCTTTCCAAGCTTCATAAGCAGGTAACGCATTTCCCACTGGCCCCATATCTTGGACAAACATGACACTTCTTTGAGATGGGTTACTGTCTTGAACAGCAGCTTGGCTGCTCCAAGAGATTTGCTCTGCATGTGTGGAACTTTCATGGAACATGCGAAAGCTTAGGAGATCTAAATTCCCACCTTCAGGACACTGGACACCTTGGCTCCGATGTCTCAAGGAAATGTCCGCCTGAGTTCCAATATTCTTGTTGATTTGTACTGTATTGGTGGCGGTATGTTTCACTTTTGGAATACTATATGCAGTGCATGACACATCAGCATATTTAATTACCTCAGGCTTAGATTTTCCAGCCTTTTTTCTAGTGTCCTGTGTCGGCCCGAGATTCAATGCAGTGGTTTGTGTAGTTAATTCATAAGATACGGGTGGGACTCCATGACATAGGACCTCAGGTGAGATTGTTGACAGTGGTTGGTGATCAGTAGACTGGAATGTTTGTGACTGTGGTCCAATGGACTGACCTGAAGAACCCGTCTGGACTGTAGATGACTGGAGCATACCCGACTGTGTCTGTAGTCCACCAAGCTGGTAAAGTTGTGGCTTAAATCCAATGGTCTGAACAGAAGTGCCCACCTGGACTGCAGATTGCGGAATTTTGCCCAGCTGAAATAATTGAGGTTGCTGGCTCCCGGCTTGGCTTGTGGTAGGCTTAGCGCCAGATGGCAAACTTGTCAGGGACTGAAGACCCTCTGTCGGAATAATGGGCAGGTGAAGACCATTGGTTTGAAGTATGGATATATTATTTCCAAGCGGTACTACATTAAGCCCTGCTCCACGTAATGCAGTGACAGGCTGCCCTGCAGCCAGGATTAAGTAAGAATGAAGACCACCAAGCTGTAAGATGGAAGGCTGCTGACCAGCACCTGGCCCTACAGGCAGCGGATTATCAGGTTTCTGTGTTCCAGTCGCCAAGTCTTCATTGCTCTGCGATTCAGTAGACTGATTTTCAACAGGTTTTTCCATAGTGCATAAAGGATTATTTTCTGAATAAAATAAAACATGTTCAGAGTCAGACAATAATGCAATAAATCCACTGCCGTGTCACAGATGCTATTCTGGATATGACAAAACGAATGAAAAAAGTGTTCTGTGTTACTTTTGCCCAGGATGGCCACACAGAAACCCATTTTCACCTCCAAAACAGGTGGAATTGTACATCATGATGCGCTACTGGACTGCAAAAGGACCCATACATTTTCTTGCACAGGAGCTCTTTTCGGCCAGTGTCTGCCAATGGCGCCAGTAAACAGCACCAACCATGTGAAATATATCCATAAGGCTGCATTCCCCAGATGGATATCAAGAGAGTCCTTCTAGGCTACACTTGGGTGGTATGCCTCAGCAATCCTTATTTTCAACTGTATATAGAAGAGTTCAATCTACTGCGTTCTTTATCGATGACCACCAAATGAGACATATCATACAACATACCTACAGTGGGGGAAATAAGTATTAGATCGCTTGCTGATTTTTTAAGTTTGCCCACTGACAAAAACATGAACAGTCTATAATTTTAAGGGTAGGTTAATTTTAACATTGAGAGACAGAATATCAAAAATGAAGTTCAGAAAATCACATTGCATAAATTATATAAATTTATTTGCATTTTGCAGTGAGAAATAAGTATTTGATCCCCTACCAACCATTAAGAGCTCTGGCTCCTACAGACCAGTAAGACATTCCCAATCAACTAGTTACCTGCATTAAAGACAGCTGTCTTACATAGTCACCTTTATAAAAGACTCCTGTCCACAGACTCAATCAGTCAGACTCTAACCTCTACAACATGGGCAAGACCAAAGAGCTTTCTAAGGATGTCAAGGACAAGATCATAGACCTGCACAAAGCTGGAATGGGTTACAAAACCATAAGTAAGACAAGTGAGAAGGAGACAACTCTTGGTGCAATAGTAAGAAAACATTTTGAGGCTGTCGCTTGGCAACTCGGAGTTTTAACTCCCTCCATAATTTTTCTATGGGATTAAGGTCTGGAGACTGGCTAGGTCACTCCATGATCTTAACTCCTTAACAACAAGGGGTATTTTAGGTTTTGCATTTTCATTTTTTGCTCCCCTTCTTCCCAGAGCCATAACTTTTTTTTTTGGTAAAAATGGCCGTGTGAGGGCTTGTTTGCGGGACGAGTTGTACTTTTGAACGACACCATTAAACCATGTCAGAAAAAAATTCCAAGTGCGGTGAAATTGCAAAAAAAGTGCAATCCCACACTTGTTTTTTGTTTTGCTTTTTTACTAGGTTCACTAAATGCTAAAACTGACCTGCCATTATGATTCTCCAGGTCATTATGAGTTCACAGACACCAAACATGTCTAAGTTCTTTTTTATCCAAGTGTTGAGAAAAAATTCCAAAGTTTGTAAAAAAAAAAAAAGTTGCCATTTTCCGATACCCGTAGCGTCTCCATTTTGCATGCCGCGCTGTCGTTTTTATTGATACCATTTTGGTGAAGATACATTCTTTTGATCGCCCGTTATTGCATTTTATTGCCATGCTGCAGGACCAAAAAAATGTAATTCTGGCGTTTCGATATTTTTTCCTCGCTAAGCTGTATAGCGATTAATTATTTTGATATATTGATAGATCGGGCGATTCTGAGTGCGGAGATACCAGATTTATGTATATTTGATTTTTTTTGTTTTATTTTGAATGGGGCGAAAAGGGGGGTGATTTAAATTTATATTTTTTTAGTTTTTAATATTTTTAAAAACTTGTTTTTACTTTTTACTTGCTTCAATAGTCTCCATAGGAGACTAGAAGCTGCACTAGTCCGATCGCCTCTGATACATAGAGCAGGGCTGGAGCCCTGCTCTATGTATCTGAAATGCTCACTTGCTATGAGGACCGAAAACCAGACGGCGATCAAAGAAATCCAGCAATGACAACCACAGGAGTCGAGTCCTGTCCCCGAGTTGTCATGCCAACCAGTCGGCGACCCGCGGTCATGTGACGCAGGCGTCGATGGGAGGAGAAAACGACGCGCTTCCTGCATGTGCATGTTAAACGCCGCTGTCAGATTGACAGCGGCATTTAACATGTTAACAGCCGTGGGTGAATCGCGGCTCTTCCGGGCACATGTCAGCTAATCAGATCAGCTGTCATGTCCCGGAAAAGGTGCGTACTCAACGCAAAAAGCCTGCACCAAACACGGGTGAGGTGTCCAATGACGGACTCTGTTCATCGGGTTAAGGTGTTTCTCTTTGAGCCACTCCTTTGTTGCCTTGGCTTTATGTTTTGGGTCATTGTCTTGCTGGAAGTCCCAGCTGTCTTTAATGCACGTAACGAGTTGATTAGGAACGTCTAACTGGTCTGTAGGAGGCAGAACTCTTAGGCCTCTTTCACACATCAGTTTTTTGACGTCAGGCGCGATCCGGCGCTTTTGTAAAAAAACTGATCCGTTTTTTTTAATCCGCCGTTTTTTTTGTCATTGACTATAATTAGCGCCGGATGTCCTTGCGTTGCGTCCGTTTTCCGGCGGCTGGACAAAAAGGACACTGCAACGTTTTTTTTTCTGCCGCACCCTCCTGATAGCACCTGAAGCGGCGCATCAGGCGGCCGCAAACAATACAAGTCTATAGAGCCGGATCAGTCTTTTGTGCAATCCGGCAAAAGACTGATCCGGATTCTGGAAACCAAGGTCTCTCTCTCTCTCATTTCCAGGTTCAAAAGTTCAGGACGGATCCAGCAAAAAACCTGATCCGTTGCATCAGTTTTTTCAAAATCAGCGCCAGATCCGTCCTTTCAGTTTTTGGACGGATTGTGCCTGACGCCAAAAACCTGATGTGTGTACGACGTCAGTTAAAATCCGCCAAAGGGTGAAAAAAGTGGATCTGTTGTAAAATGTGAAAAACGGATGGAAACGGATCAGTTTTCAGACGGATCCGCCAAGAACTTTTGAACCCGGAAAATGTATTGTACGAGAGAGACTGACTCCAGAATGGATTTTCCTATTTTTGGCAGAGAACAACAGTTCCGCTGGCGGATTCCGCCAAAAACGAACCAAGACGGATCCGCCACCCATAAGCGTCCATTATGCAAATCGGCGGACGCGGCGGATCCGTCATGGTCCGCCTTTTCGACGCACACAAAAAACGTTGCAGAGGACGTTTTCAAAAACCAACGGACGCCAAAATAATTGCGGATCCGTCATTTGACGGATCTAACGGACGACCACTAATGCAAGTCAATGGGAAAAAAGCCGATCCGCCAAAAAAAACATGGATCCGTTTTTTTGACGCTTTGACGGATTTTGACTGATGTCGCACGACTGAAGTGTGAAAGAGGCCTTAATGGTTGCTAAGGGATCAAATACTTATTTCTCACTGCAAAATGCAAACATAGAATCATAGAATAGAATCATAGAATAGTAGAGTTGGAAGGGACCTCCTGGGTCATCTGGTCCAACCCCCTGCTCAAAGCAGGATTCTCTAAATCATTCCAGACAGATGTCTGTCCAGCCTCTGTTTGAAGACTTCCATTGAAGGAGAACTTACCACCTCTCGTGGCAGCCTGTTCCACTCCTTGATCACCCTAACTGTCAAGAAGTTTTTTCTAATATCTAATCTGTGTCTCCTCCCATTCAGTTTCATCCCATTGCTTCTAGTCTTTCCTTGTGCAAATGAGAATAAAGATGATCCTTCTACAATGTGACAGCCCTTGAGATATTTGTAGACAGCTATTAAGTCTCCTCTCAGTCTTCTTTTTTGCAAGCTAAACATTCCCAAATCCTGCAACCGTTCCTCATAGGACATGGTTTGCAGACCGGTCACCATTCTGGTGGCTCTCCTTTGAACTTGCTCCAGTTTGTTGATGCCTTTTTTAAAATGTGGTGCCCAAAACTGGACACAGTATTCCAGATGAGGTCTGACCAAAGAGGAGTAGAGGGCAATAATGACCTCACGTGATCTAGACTGTATGCTTCTGTTGATACATCCTAGAATTGTATTTGCCTTTTTTGCTGCTGCATCACACTGTTGACTCATGTTCAGTCTGTGATCAATTAGTATACCCAAGTCTTTTTCACATGTGCTGTTACTTAGCCCTATTCCTCCCATTTTGTATATGCTTTTTTCATTTTTATTGCCCAGATGTAGTACTTTGCATTTTTCCCTGTTAAAAACCATTCTGTTAGTTGCTGCCCACTGCTCCAGTTTATTTATATCTTTTTGAATCCTCTCTCTCTCTTCTCTAGTATTAGCTACCCCTCCTAGCTTTGTGTCATCAGCAAATTTGATCAGTTTACCCTCAATTCCTTCATCTAAATCATTGATAAAGATGTTGAACAATAGAGGGCCCAAAACAGAGCCCTGTGGTACCCCACTTGAGACATTCTTCCAACTGGATGTGCAGCCATTTACGACCACTCTTTGAGTCCGATCACTAAGCCAGTTATGAATCCACCTAACAGTTGCCTTGTCCATTCCATACTTAGTCATTTTTTCAATAAGGATTGTGTGAGGTACTTTGTCAAATGCTTTGCTGAAGTCAAGATATACTATATCTACAGCATTTCCCTGATCCACCCAGTCAGTGATTCTGTCATAGAAGGAAATTAAGTTAGTCTGACATGACTTATTAGTTACAAACCCATGCTGACTCTGTTTAATCACTTCATTCTTTTGCAGATACTTAGATACATGTTCTTTAATAATTTGTTCAAAGATTTTTCCTGGTATAGAAGTCAGACTCACCGGCCTGTAGTTCCCTGGGTCCACCTTCTTCCCCTTTTTGAAGATAGGAACAACATTTGCTCTTCTCCAGTCCTCTGGGACTTCTCCTGTTCTCCAAGAATTTTCAAAGATTATGGACAGTGGTTCAAGAATTTCTTCCGCTATCTCCTTCAGTATTCTGGGGTGTAATTCATCTGGACCTGGAGACTTGAATTCATTTAGGTTAGCTAAGTGTTTCCTCACTGTTTTTCTGTTTATAGATATCCTGGATTCTTCTATTCCTTTAATAGGACAGTGAAGATCAGTTGATGTTACATTTCCTTTCTGAGAGAAAACAGATGCAAAATAGGAATTTAAAAGTTCAGCCTTCTCAACATCCTTTCTTACCATTTCATCATTTTCATCCTGTAAAAATCCTATAGCATCTTTGACTTTTTTTTTTACTTTTGACGTATCCCCAAAATCCTTTTTTGTTGCTTTTGACATCTCTTGCAAGCCTTAATTCATTGTCAGCTTTAGATAATCTGATTTGTGCCCTGCAGATTCTGCAGATGGCATTATATTCTTCTTTAGATATGCCTCCCTCTTTCCATTTGATAAACATTTCTTTCTTCCTTTTTAGCATGTGTTTCAGTTCTGTGTTCATCCATCCTGGTTTCCTTAAATGCTTCCCATTCTTCCCTCTTTTTGGAATTGTTAACGATTGTGCTTTGAGAATCTCATTTTTCAAGATGTCCCATCCTTCCTGGACATTTTTGTCCTTAAGGATATCCAGCCATTGGATCCCTCCAATTCTCTTTCTGAGTCCCTTAAAATCTGCCTTTCTGAAATCTAACCTTGAAGTCTGAGTCTTCACAGGTCTTCCTCCTCTTGTTATCCAAAATTCTAAAATAGCATGGTCACTACCTCCTAGGGTCCCAGCCACTCTTAAGGGTATGCCACACTAAACAATATCGCTAACGGGATCGCTAAAAAACGTCACTATTTAGCGATCCCGTTAGCGATATTGTTCAGTGCGGCAGCTTCCAGCGACGAGCTTCCTGCTGTGATCTCGCTCGTCGCTGGAATCGTTCCGGACCCTATTTCATCGCTGGCGCTCCCGCTGGGTAAGTATCTAATCGCTGTGTGGCACCTTTTCTTAGCGATTTAGCGGTACTTTTGTACCGCTAAAGTCGTTAAGAAGATCGCTAACGGCGATAGCGTCGTTAACTATATCGCTAAATGTGGAAGCATTTAGCGATATAGAAACAATCCCGCTAGCGATCGCATTAGTATGCGTCGTTATCGTGATCGCTAGCGGGATTGTTTAGTGTGGCAGTACCTTTACCTCCTCAACCATTTCCTCCCTGTTTGTAAGGATTAGATCCAAGGTAGCAGATCCCCTTGTTTTCTCCTCTACCTTTTGAAAGATAAAGTTGTCAGCAAGAGAGGATAAAGGTACTGCCACACTACACAATCCCGCTAGCGATCTCGTTAGCGTCGCATACTAATGAGATCGCTAGCGGGATTGTTTGTATATCGCTGAGTGCGGCTTAACTTAGCGATATCGTTAAGGACGCTATCGCGGTTAGCGATCTCCTTAACGACTTTAGCGGTACAAAAGTACCGCTAAATCGCTAAGAAAAGGTGCCACACTCAGCGATAATACTTACCCAGCGGGAGCGCCGACGATGAAATAGGGTCCGGAGAAATTCCAGCGACGAGCGAGATCACAGCAGGAAGCTCGTCGCTGGCAGCTGCCGCACACTACAACATCGCTAACGGGATCGCTAAATAGTGACGTTTTTTTAGCGATCCCGTTAGCGATGTTGTTTAGTGTGGCATACCCTTAAGAATTTCCTTGACCTGTTAGTTTTTCCTTTGAGAGATTCCCAACAAATGTCTGGATAGTTGAAATCTACCATGACCACTATGTCATATTTTTTGGAGAACTTGGCCATTTGATGCATAAAGAGTTCATCTATATCTTCAGCTTGCATTGGCGGCCTGTAGTAAATGCCTACAATGGTGTCCTTTCCATTGTTCTGTCCTTGTATTCTTACCCAAACAGTTTCCACAGAACTCCCAGTCTCTGAAGCGTCAATCTCTGTGCAGATATACGCTTTCCTAACATACACTGTGATTTTCTGGAATTTATTTTTGATATTCTATCTCTCAATGTTAAAATTAACCTACCCTTAAAATTATAGACTGTTCCTGTCTTTGTCAGTGGCCAAAGTTACAAAATCAGCAAGGGATCAAACACTAATTCCCCCCTGTACTGTTTTTATACATGTGAGTTTAATGTGTAATGTGTATAGATATCATGAAGTTTATCTGAACAATGTCTCTGCCTGAAGACTCCTATCTTACATGATAATCTCAGACCCAGAAGGCACTTAGCATTAACAGCTCAATGATGCCCTCCTACAGGAGTTCTCCAGATATGCTCTCCTGACTTTGGGAAATTTGTCCCATGAAACACTGCTTGTTTTTAATTTTTGGAAATAAACTCTTAGGATAGGCCATCAATGATCGATGAGGGTCCAACTCTCAGAACAATAAAAGAGGCTGTATTGCTATCATTGATATTGTGTGGCCTTTATTATTTAGGTAGGCAGAGATCAATACATAAAAATGTGCCATAAAAAAGGATTTTCCATCACTTTGATACTGATAACCTATCTTTTGAATTGATCATCAAAACCAGATTGGTGGGGATCGAACACCTGACACCAAAACAAATTGGCTGGTTGTATAGACCAGAAGTAAGCAGTGCATGTAGTGAACACCCCAGCTTAGTCACACTGTTTTGTGCGGTTCAAAGCAGTGGCCACTAAACAGTGTGACAGAGCGGTGGCGCTCCAATACATTCAATGCTTGCTAATGGTCTGCAACTAGCTGATTGGTGGGGGTTCGGCACCAAGATCAATCTGATATTGATGATCTATGAGGATAAGGTATCAATATTAAAACAGGAAAACCTTATTAAAGCGGTGCCAAAATCAGCAGATCGCATTGTACAGTAGGTTACTTAAAAAAGTGTTTCTAGAGAAAGTTTTATTTTGCAAGTGTAACACTTTCAAAATGCACAGTATACAATATTAAATATACATACAGTTAAATCCAGAAATATTTGGCCAGTGACAGAATCTTTGGTTTGGGCTCTGTAAGAGACTTTTTTCATTTAGAATGAAGCAATTGAGATAAAATTGAAGTGGAGACTTTCAGGTTTACTTAAAGGAGTTGAACAAAAATATCCTGTGAAACATTTAGAAATTACAACTATTTTTCTACAAAGCCTCCTCATTTCAGGGGCTCAAAAGTAATTGGGCAAATTAACTTTACTATAAAATAAGATGTTAATTTTTAATACTTTGTATAAAATCCTCTGCAGGCAATGACTACCTGAAGTCTGGAAGCCATGGACGTCACCAAACGCTGGGTTTCCTCCTCTGTACGGTTTTCCCAGACAATCACTGCAGCTGACTTCATTTGTTGCTTGTTTATGGGTCTTTCTGCCTTAAGTTTAGTCTTAAACATGTGAAATCCATGCTGAATGGGGCTGAGACCTGGTGATTGACTTGGCCATTGCAGAAAATTCCACTTCTTTCATTGATAGCTTCTTGACTGCATGTTGTGGGTTTACAGCAACAGCTTCCAAATGCAAACCCACACCTCGAATCAGCTGTTGACTTTTTACCTTCGTAATTGATGATGAATTAACAAAGGAATAGCCCATGCAGCCCATTAAAGAAGTTTTGAGATAGTTGTCCAATTACTTTAGGTCCCTTTAAAAAGAGGCAGCTACATATTAATGAGCTGTAATTCTTAAACCCTTACTCCAATTAGGATGTCAATACCCTCAAACTAAAGCTGAGAGTCTGCACTTTAAGCCCATACAGTGTTTGCGTCTTGAATAGGTTTTGGTAACCAGCTAAAATGGCAAAACTTATGGCCAGAAATATTTGGACAGTGACATAACAATATATGTACAGAATCCCTATCACACACAAAAAAAAAAAAATAATCCATGTAAATCATATTTAACTGTCCTATTTCATGTATTTGAAAGATACTAAAGGCAACAAAAGTATCTTGCTGCACATGCATGTGTCATGCTTAACTAGTTGCGGACCAATCAAAGAATTAAAACATTCGCGCAGTCTGCATTTTTCTTTACAGTGTCATTTTAAAATGTCATTGCAGAGTAAGCAGATGCGGGAGGGAGAAGTTGGCTGTTAAACACAGCGCGACTCCCCATAGAAAGGAAGAAATTGTTTATTACCATCCCTGCCTTCCTAATCACAGTGATTATAGGATAGGTAGCGCAAACAGCGCATACTCTTCTGGACCCAGCAGTAATGTGCGAGGAAGCAGAAGCTTCTGGGTCCTAAAATAACCAGATTAGCTCTGCTCTGCAGCCAGAAGGCTGATTTTGAGATATAACTGCGGCTAATACTCCGGCCACAGGAAGAAATATATATACACATTGTGAGACAGTGAAGGAATATGTGTCGAATGGGGTGTACATTTCACCTAGGTACTGTGCTGTATGGTATAAGGGAAATGTGTGGCTTTGTAAACCTAGTGGTAGAGAAAGGTCACTACACCTTACATTCAGTACACACTTGCAGCTCAGGCCTGAAACCATTCAGCTGTTAATTAGGAGACCAGAAGTAGGTGTCTGCGAACACAGACAGAGAGCTCGCTTAGTCTGGACACAGGAGGGGTCCAGGCACAGAAGGTGTCTCCAGGAGTTTGAGCTGTCTCAGTCTGGGTGCTCGATGTACCCCGGACACAGGAGTAGTCTCAGTGAGAATCCATGCGGATAGATGCTGAATAGGAGGGGAGCTCTCTCAAGTCTGGACGTTGAAGGTGCCTTCAGACACAAGAAGAAGACTCTGTGAAACTCCATGCTGGTAAATGCTGAACATATGTGTTGTTTTGGCCCAGGCTGGTAGAGTCTGGACCCGGATAGATAGGGAAATCTATCTAAGTGTAGTAAGTGGCCATTCCGTCTACCCGGACGGCGATCTCAGAGCTATATCCCCTGAAAAGCTTACAACATACACACATTGTTGAAGGTTTTCAATGAACTTATCTTGGGCACAATGTGTAAGTAAATGGAATCAAATGAAGAAAAAAAAATTACTACAGCTATTTACTAGCACCACACACCATCTAGGTAAAAAAAAAGTGTCCAATATATTAAAATACTTGTTACAGAAAATGAACAAAATTGTAGTACGGATCGCAGAAAAAAAAAATACATAAAATAAAAAAATAAATCAACTCAACTGACCAAGCGCAAAAGATTCTTTATTTTCAGTCTTGGCCATCCGTGCTCAGTCAATCGAAGAGATTAATTTCTTCTCATGTCAAATACTTCTCCGGCAGCGCCCATATGTGAGCTTATGATACTCGGGCGCTGTATTTCTTCAGACTGCAGCCTGTCCTGACATGTGTTTGGGAAAGGTTAAGGTTTGAATCACATAACAGGGGTCATTTTATTACATTCTTGGAGAATTCCCTAGGGCTACAAATGTATTTTAGTGGTCAGAAAAAAAAAAAATGAAAAACAGACAAAAGCAAATATTTGAATGAGTAAAAAAAAAAACAGTTTAAAGTTCTTAAAATCGTATATACAAAATCAACTGCAAATTGTACCTGATCAGGAATGAAGGGGGAGCGGGATCATGGCCTGATCTTGAACTGGTTACAGGGTTTCTGTAGAAATCTAAAAAAAAACAAGAAAAAAAAACACTAAAGGAGATGTCATTAAAATTATTTAGGAATTAGCGAATAGGGGAATTATCACGATAGATAATTAAAATGCACGCCACCTGGTTATACTGATAGAAACCTGTGCTAGAACGTTAGGACAGGTGCCTGTGAGCATGTGCAATAGGAAACGCTAATAAACAGACTTAGAGATAACGTATATATCTCGAGTAGTAGATCAGAAAGTCAGGGTGGACAGCAGTGTGAGCAGCATCTTCTTACCTCAGAATCATTGGTATTTCCAGTATTAGATCAGAGAGATGGGGTAGATAGCAGTGTGAGCTGCCTCTTCTCACCTCAGCATCCCTGGTATCTCCAGTATTAGAACAGACAGACAGGGTGATGTTATGAATGTTTTAGAAATGAATTCTGAGCAGAAGCTCCCTCTGGTGGTTACAAACGGTACTGAACCATTCAATGAGGATTGGCAATCAGGAATCACGGACTGGCTGGATATAAGGGAGGTTTCCCCCCATCATGGTTGCCGGTGATCAATTGTTCTTGTCTCAACGTTGTTTCCTGGTTCACTTGGAAGCTTGCGGAGTCTTGCCTCTTCTCCTGCTCTCAGATAAGATATTTTCTGTTTTTTGTTTTTGTGCTTGCCATTTGCATATTTCTCTGCATTTCTGTGAGGTTGGCCAGGTTCCCCTCCTCGGGGGGGGGGGCTTGGGCGCCTCTCGGTTCCTCTGGAGCCACTGTTTGTTCATTTGCCTTTTCCAGTTTTTTCTGTGGCTTAGTTTTGTTACACCAGAGAACTAATTTAGGTGGTAGAGGTCGTGTGATCTCAGGTGTTTTTGCAATTAGTAGCATTGGCTTTTTTTAGGGGTTTTTTTTGGATTGTAGTAAGTATCCTTCCTATCCTTTTCTGTCCAGGCAGATTGGGCCCCAGCGTTTGCTCATACTATTTTGAACAATATCACTGTGAAATATCAATATCCGTTACCCTTGATTTCTGACCTGCTTTCCAGGGTGAAAAGTGCTACTTGGTTTACCAAGCTTGACCACAGGGGGCGTATAACCTTATTCGCATTAAGCACGGGGATGAATGGAAGATGGCGTTTAATACCCCAGAGGGGCATTTTGGAGTACCTAGTGATGCCCTTTGGGCTCACTAATGCTCCTTCCGTTTTCCAGTCCTTCATGAATGACATTTTCAGGGATTTTGTGGATAAATTTCTGATCGTTTATTTGGATGATATCTTGATTTTTTCCAATGACTGGGACTCTCATGTGAAACATGTTCGGACTGTGTTCCAGATTTTGAGAGAATGCTCTGTGTGTGAAGGGATCAAAGTGTCTTTGTTGTGAATGGGCTTGAGATGAGTTCTGAGCAGAGGCTCCCTCTGGTGGTTACAAGCGGTACTGGTCTGTCCAGTTAAGATTGTGAAGATTGTGAGGATTGGGAATCAGGTGTTACTGACTGGTCTTATATAAGGGAGTCACCTTCCCATCAGGGTTGCCGGTGATCAATTGTTCTGGTCTCTATCCTTGATTCCTGTTTCCCTTGTAGCCTGCTGTGTCGTGTCTGCATCTCCTGCTAACAGATAAGACATTTTCTTCTTTTTGTTTTTGTGCTTGATTTTTGCATTTTGTCCTGCACTTCTGTGGGGGCCTTCAGGGTCCCCTCCGGGGGCTTTTGCCCTCTCAGTTTAGTTCAGCCACTGATGTTTGTACTTTTGCTTTTTCCAGTTTTTTCAGTGGCTGCTGTTTTGATTTTGTTACACCAGAGAACTAATTTAGGTGGTAGAGGTCGTGTGATCTCAGGTGTTTTTGAAATTAGTAGAGTTGGTGCTTTTCAGGGTTTTCTGGGATTGCAGTTAGTACCCTTCCTATCCTTTTCTATTTAGTTAGTTTGGGCCCCAACGTTTGCTCATACTATTTTCTTTCTGTGTCAGTATTTCTTCTTGTCTAACCGCCATTACATGTTTGGGGGCTTTCTATTATCTTTGGGGTTCTGCTCCGGGGCAGATAGCTTTCCTATATCTATCTTTAGGTGTAGTTAGTTTCTCAGGCTGTGACGAGGCGTCTAGGACCAACGTAGGAACGCTCCACGGCTGCCTCTAGTTGTTGTGGTTAGTCAGGGTACTGCAATCTCATAGATTCCAACTGCTCTGGTGTATTGCCTATTTTCCCTGCACTCCTCAGCTACTGAAACATAACAGTATCACCGGCCTAAAATTTAAAATTGTATGGTACTCACAGAAGGGAAAAAAATTTTGTGAAAGAAAAAACGGTTGTCAGAGTTGTCAGAGATATTTTTCTGTTTGTTGCATTTTTTTTTTTTTCCCTCTGTATCTCTGGGTGCTGGGGAGGATTTTTTCTCTCAATGGAGTTTGCACAGTTGTCTGGCCGTGTGGATCAGCTTGCCACTGAGGTTCAGAGTATTGCTGCATATCTTGCTAGGTTGCCAGTTGTGGAACCTAGGATTCACATGCCAGATTTGTTTTTAGGGGATCGAGCTAAGTTTCAGAATTTCAAAAATAATTGTAAATTGTTTTTTGCCTTAAAATCTAAGTCCTCAGGGAACGCAGCGCAGCAGGTTCAAATTGTCATCTCTCTCCTACGCGGCGATCCTCAGGATTGGGCTTTTTCCCTGACACATGGGGATCCTGTTTTGAGTGATGTTGATGCATTTTTTCAGGCTTTGGGGTTATTGTACGATGAGCCTAATGTCACTGATCAAGCTGAAAAAGCCTTGTTGGCATTAAATCAGGGGCTTGATGACGCTGAGTTATACTGTCAGAGATTCCGTAGGTGGGCAGTCCTGACCAAGTGGAATGACGACGCTTTGGCGGCCCTTTTTCGGAAGGGTCTGTCAGATAATGTAAGGGATGTTATGGTGGGATTCCCTGTCCCCTCTGGTCTCAATGATTCTATGTCATTAGCGATTCAAATTGACAGACGTTTGCGTGAGCGGAGAAGTATGCGTGGAATAGTGTTGCCTTGTGAACCTGCTTCTGAATCCATGCAGTGTGATAGAGTGGTGTCTGGGGCACAGCGTCATGAGTTTCGAAAGCGCAATGGGTTATGTTTCTACTGTGGTGATGCCTCTCATGCTATTTCAGTCTGCCCTAAGCGGGGAAGACGTTTTGCACGCTCAGTTGTCTTGGGTAGTGTTCAGACTAAGTTTTTATTAACTGTCACTCTGATATGCTCTCTGTCCTCATTTTCTGCTCAGGCTTTCGTTGATTCTGGAGCAGCTATTAACCTGATGGATTATGATTTTGCTAAACGTTGTGGGTTTCCCTTGATACCCCTACAGAAGTCTATTCCCCTACTGGGGATCGATTCTACCCCTTTGGCTGAGAATAAACCTCAGTTCTCTACTCAGGTGATAATGAGGGTTGAACCTGATCATCAAGAGTGCTGCAAATTTTTGGTTCTGTATAATCTGCATGATATTATCGTACTGGGTTTCCCTTGGTTACAGTCTCATACTCCTGTTTTGGATTGGAAATCTGTGTCTGTAACCAGTTGGGGCTGCCAATGTGTTAATACCAACACTCCTGTTTTTTCTGCCTCCCCCAGGCTCAGGATGTTCCTGACTATTTGATTGATTTTTCTGATGTATTTAGCGAAAGTAAATCTGCATCCTTGCCTCCCCATAGGAGCTATGACTGCGCTATTGAATTAGTGCCTGGTAGTAAATTCCCTAAAGGTCACCTTTTTAACTTGTCTGTACCTGAACATGACGCTATGCGGTCTTATATCAAGGAGTCATTGGAGAAGGGTCATATCAGACCATCCTCTTCACCCTTAGGTGCCGGTTTTTTCTTTGTGGCCAAAAAGGATGGTTCATTAAGGCCGTGTTATTGATTATCGTCTTTTGAACAATATTACTGTGAAATATCAATACCCGTTACCCTTGATTTCTGACCTGTTTTCCAGGGTGAAAAACGCTACTTGGTTTACCAAGCTTGACCTCAGGGGGGCATATAACCTTATTCGCATTAAGCACGGGGATGAATGGAAGACGGCATTCAATACCCCGGAGGGGCATTTTGAGTACCTTGTGATGCCCTTTGGGCTCACTAATGCTCCTTCTGTCTTCCAGTCCTTCATGAATGACATTTTCAGGGATTTTGTGGATAAATTTCTGATTGTTTATTTGGATGATATCTTGATTTTTTTCTAATGACTGGGACTCATGTGAAACATGTTCAAACTGTATTCCAGATTTTGAGAGAGAATGCTCTGTATGTGAAGGGATCAAAGCGTCTTTTTGGCGTACAGAGGATCTCATTTCTGGGATTCATTTTGTCCCCATCTGTTATTGAAATGGACCCGGTCAAGGTTCAGGCCATCTGCGATTGGGTCCAACCTACTTCATTAAAGGTTCTTCAAAGATTTTTGGGTTTTGCCAATTTTTATCGTAAATTTATTGGTAATTTCTCGGTTATTGTTAAACCATTAACTGATTTGACCAAAAAGGGTTCTGATGTGGTGAATTGGCCTCCTGAGGTAGTCTCTGCATTTCAGGAACTTAAGCAGAGATTCACTTCTGCTCCTGTTCTACGGCAGCTTGATGTTTCTCTGCCATTTCAGGTGGAGGTTCATGCCTCTGAAATTGGGGCAGGTGCCGTTTTGTCCCAAAAAGATCCAGAGACCTCTAAAAGTAACCCTTGTGACTTTTTCTCTCGAAAATTTTCTCCTACTGAACGTAATTATGACGTGGGTAATCGGGAGTTATTGGCCATGAAGTGGGCTTTTGAAGAGTGGAGACATTGGCTGGAGGGAGCCAAACATCAGGTGGTGGTCCTTACAGACCATAAGAATCTGGTTTATCTGGAATCTGCCAAGCGACTCAATCCTAGACAGGCCAGGTGGGCCTTGTTTTTCACACGTTTTAATTTTGTGGTTTCCTTTCTTCCTGGCACTAAGAATGTTAAGGTGGATGCCCTCTCGAGGAGCTTCCTTGCGGACTCTCCTGAGTTATCTGATCCTTCTGTTATTTTGAAAGAGGGTGTAGTTCTTTCCGCCATCTCACCTAATTTGAGACTTGCTCTGGCAGGGGTGTCAGGAGGATAGGCCCGAGCGCTGCCCTGTTGGAAAATTGTTTGTCCCGGACCAGTGGAAAAAGAGTGTGATGTCTGAGATTCATTGTTCCGCGTTGGCTGGGCATCACGGAATTTTTGGTACCAGAGACTTGGTTAGTCGGTCCTTTTGGTGGCCTACCTTGTCTCGTGATGTCAGGGAATTTGTGCAGTCCTGCGGGACTTGCTCTCGCTCCAAGCCTTGCTCTCGCTCTAGTGGTTTGTTGATGCCATTGCCTGTGCCCAAGAGACCATGGACCCATATCTCTATGGATTTCATTTCCGACCTTCCTGTTTCTCAGAGAATGACCGCCATCTGGGTGATTTGTGATAGGTTTTCCAAGATGATACATCTTGTGTCATTACCTAAGTTGCCTTCCTCCTCTGAATTGGTGCCGTTGTTCCTTCAGCACGTGGTTCGTTTACACGGCATTCCTGAGAACATTGTGTCTGACAGAGGAGTCCAGTTTGTTTCCAGATTTTGGAGGACTTTTTGTTCTAAACTGGGTGTTCAATTGTCTTTCTCCTCGGCATTTCATCCTCAGACCAATGGTCAAACTGAGAGAACAAACCAGACATTGGAGACTTATCTAAGATGCTTTGTGTCTGCTGATCAGGATGACTGGGTCTCTTTTTTGCCTTTGGCTGAGTTTGCTCTTAATAGGGCTAGCTCTGCCACTTTGATGTCTCCGTTTTTCTGTAATTCTGGGTTTCACCCTCGATTTTCTTCAGGACAGAGTGAGGCTTCTGTCTGTCCAGGTGTTGACTCTGTTGTGGAGCGTATGCAACAGAATTGGGACCAGGTAGTGGAGAGGTTGTCCCTCTCTCAGGAGAGGGCCCAGCGGTTTGCTAACCGGCATAGGACTGATGGTCCTCGGTTTAAAGTAGGGACTTGGTCTGGTTGTCCTCAAAAAAATATTCCTATGAGAGTAGCATCTCCTAAATTTAAGCCTAGGTTCATTGGACCTTATAAGATCATGGAGATTCTTAATCCTGTTTCTTTTCGTTTGCTTCTTCCAGAGACATTTAAGATCCATAACGTGTTCCACAAGTCCTTGTTGAAGAGGTTTGTTGAGCCAGTGGTTCCTGCTGCTGTGCCTCCTGACCCTGTTTTGGTTGAGGGCAATCTGGAGTATGTGGTTGAGAAAATATTAGATTCTCGTTTTTCTAGACGGAAACTCCAGTATTTGGTTAAGTGGAGAGGTTATGGTCAGGAAGACAATTCTTGGGTGTTTGCTTCGGACATCCATGCTAGGAGACTCATCCGTGCGTACCATAGAACTCATCCTGACCGACCTGGTTGCTCAAATGAGGGTTCGGTGACCCCTCCTCAAGGGGGGGTACTGTTGTAAATGGGCTTGAGATGAGTTCTGAGCAGAGGCTCCCTCTGGTGGTTACAAGCGGTACTGGTCTGTCCAGTAAAGATTGTGAAGATTGTGAGGATTGGGAATCAGGTGTTACTGACTGGTCTTATATAAGGGAGTCACCTTCCATCAGGGTTGCCGGTGATCAATTGTTCTGGTCTCTATCCTTGATTCCTGTTTCCCTTGTAGCCTGCTGTGTCGTGTCTGCATCTCCTGCTAACAGATAAGACATTTTCTTCTTTTTGTTTTTGTGCTTGATTTTTGCATTTTGTCCTGCACTTCTGTGGTGGCCTTCAGGGTCCCCTCCGGGGGCTTTTGCCCTCTCAGTTTAGTTCAGTCACTGACGTTTGTACTTTTGCTTTTTCCAGTTTTTTCAGTGGCTGCTGTTTTGATTTTGTTACACCAGAGAACTAATTTAGGTGGTAGAGGTCGTGTGATCTCAGGTGTTTTTGAAATTAGTAGAGTTGGTGCTTTTCAGGGTTTTCTGGGATTGCAGTAAGTACCCTTCCTATCCTTTTCTATTTAGTTAGTTTGGGCCCCAACGTTTGCTCATACTATTTTCTTTCTGTGTCAGTATTTCTTCTTGTCTAACCGCCATTACATGTTTGGGGGCTTTCTATTATCTTTGGGGTTCTGCTCCGGGGCAGATAGCTTTCCTATATCTATCTTTAGGTGTAGTTAGTTTCTCAGGCTGTGACGAGGCGTCTAGGACCAACGTAGGAACGCTCCACGGCTGCCTCTAGTTGTTGTGGTTAGTCAGGGTACTGCAATCTCATAGATTCCAACTGCTCTGGTGTATTGCCTATTTTGCCTGCACTCCTCAGCTACCGAAACATAACAGTCTTTTTGGCGTACAGAGGATCTCATTTCTGGGATTCATTTTGTCTCCATCTGTTATTGAAATGGACCCGGTCAAGGTTCAGGCCATCTGTGATTGGGTCCAACCTACTTCATTAAAGGCTCTTCAGAGATTCTTGGGTTTTGCCAATTTTTATTGTAAATTTATTGGTCATTTCTCTGTTATTGTTAAACCATTGACTGATTTGACCAAAAAGGTTCTGATGTGGTGAATTGGCCTCCTGAGGCAGTCTCTGCGTTTCAGGAACTTAAACAGAGATTCACTTCTGCTCCTGTTCTACGGCAGCCTGATGTTTCTCTGCCATTTCAGGTAGAGGTTGATGCCTCTGAAATTGGGGCAGGTGCCGTTTTGTCCCAAAGTGATCCTGAGACCTCTAAAAGTAACCCTTGTGCTTTTTTCTCTCGAAAATTTTCTCCAACTGAACGTAATTATGACGTGGGTAATCGGGAGTTATTGGCCATGAAGTGGGCTTTTGAAGAGTGGAGACATTGGCTGGAGGGAGCCAAACATCAGGTGGTGGTCCTCACGGACCATAAGAATCTGGTTTATCTGGAATCAGCCAAGCGACTTAATCCTAGACAGGCCAGGTGGGCCTTGTTTTTCACACGTTTTAATTTTGTGGTTTCCTTTCTTCCTGGCACTAAGAATGTTAAGGCGGATGCCCTCTCGAGGAGTTTCCTTGCGGACTCTCCTGAGTTATCTGATCCTGCTGTTATTTTGAAAGAGGGTGTAGTTCTTTCCGCCATCTCGCCCAATTTGAGACTGGCTCTGCAGGGGTGTCAGGAGGATAAACCCGAGCGCTGCCCTGTTGGGAAATTGTTTGTCCCAGACCAGTGGAAGAAGAGTGTGATGTATGAGATTCATTGTTCCGCGTTGGCCGGTCATCCCGGAATTTTTGGTACCAGAGACTTGGTGAGTCGGTCCTTTTGGTGGCCTACTTTGTCTCGTGACGTCAGGGAGTTTGTGCAGTCCTGTGGGACTTGCTCTCGCTCCAAGCCTTGCTCTCGCTCTAGTGGTTTGTTGATGCCATTGCCTGTGCCCAAGAGACCATGGACCCATATCTCTATGGATTTTATTTCCGACCTCCCTGTTTCTCAGAGAATGACCGTTATCTGGGTGATTTGTGATAGGTTTTCCAAGATGATACATCTTGTGCCATTACCTAAGTTGCCTTCCTCCTCCGAATTGGTGCCTTTGTTCCTTCAGCACGTGGTTCGGTTACACGGCATTCCTGAGAACATTGTGTCTGCCAGTGGAGTCCAGTTTGTTACCAGATTTTGGAGGACTTTTTGTTCTAAACTTGGTGTTCAATTGTCTTTCTCCTCTGCTTTTCATCCTCAGACCAATGGACAAACAGAGAACAAACCAGACATTGGAGACTTATCTGAGATGCTTTGTGTCTGCTGATCAAGATGACTGGGTCTCTTTTTTGCCTTTGGCTGAGTTTGCTCTTAATAATAGGGCAAGCTCTGCCACTTTGATGTCTTCATTTTTCTGCAATTTTGGGTTTCACCCTCGATTTTCTTCGGGACAGACGGAGGCTTCTGTCTGTCCGGGTGTTGACTCTGTTGTGGAGTGTATGCAGCAGATTTGGGACCAGGTAGTGGAGAGGTTGTCCCTCTCTCAGGATAAGGCCCAGCGGTTTGCCAACCGGCATAGGACTGATGGTCCTCGGTTTAAAGTGGGGGACTTGGTCTGGTTGTCCTCAAGAAATATCCCTATCAGAGTTGCATCTCCTAAGTTTAAGCCTAGGTTCATTGGACCTTATAAGATCATGGAGATTCTTAATCCTGTTTCCTTTCGTTTACTTCTTCCAGGGACATTTAAGATCCATAACGTGTTCCACAAGTCCTTATTGAAGAGGTTTGTCGAGCCCCTGACCCTGTTTTGGTTGAGGGCAATCTGGAGTATGTGCTTGAGAAAATATTGGATTCTCGTTTTTCTAGACGGAAACTCCAGTATTTGGTTAAGTGGAGAGGTTATGGTCAGGAGGTCAATTCTTGGGTGTTTGCTTCGGAAATCCATGCTAGGAGACTGATCCGTGCGTATCACAGAGCTCATCCTGACCGACCTGGTTGCACAAATGAGGGTTCGGTAACCCCTCCTCAAGGGGGGGCACTGTTATGAATGTTTTAGAAATGAATTCTGAGCAGAAGCTCCCTCTGGTGGTTACAAACGGTACTGAACCATTCAATGAGGATTGGCAATCAGGAATCACGGACTGGCTGGATATAAGGGAGGTTTCCCCCGATCATGGTTGCCGGTGATCAATTGTTCTTGTCTCAACGTTGTTTCCTGGTTCACTTGGAAGCTTGCTGAGTCTTGCCTCTTCTCCTGCTCTCAGATAAGATATTTTTCTGTTTTTTGTTTTTGTGCTTGCCATTTGCATATTTCTCTGCATTTCTGTGAGGTTGGCCAGGTTCCCCTCGGGGGGCATGGGCGCCTCTCGGTTCCTCTGGAGCCACTGTTTGTTCATTTGCCTTTTCCATTTTTTTCTGTGGCTGCGGCTTAGTTTTGTTACACCAGAGAACTAATTTAGGTGGTAGAGGTCGTGTGATCTCAGGTGTTTTTGCAATTAGTAGCGTTGGCTTTTTTTAGGGTTTTTTTTGGATTGCAGTAAGTATCCTTCCTATCCTTTTCTGTCCAGGCAGATTGGGCCCCAGCGTTTGCTCATACTATTTTCTGTCTGTGTCTGTATTTCCTCTTGTCTAACCGCCATTACATGTTTGGGGGCTTCCTATGTTCTTTGGGGATCTGCTCCGGGGCAGATAGCTTTCCTCTTTCTATCTTTAGGTGTAGTTAGCCTCTCAGGCTGTGACGAGGCGTCTAGGACCAACGTAGGAACGCTCCACGGCTGCCTTTAGTTGTGGTGGTTAGTCAGGGTACTGCAATCCAGTAGATTCCAACCTCTCTGGTGTATTGCCGTTTTTGCCTGCTCTCTTCAGCTACCAAAACATAACAGGGTGAGTAGCAGTGTGAGCTGCCTCTTCTCACCTCAGGATCCCTGGTATCTCCAGTATTAGATCAGACAGACTGTAAGGTTCTTTGTCTCTGTTGACATGTTCCTTGAAACTCAGTTTTCCGTCCGCCATTTTGCTTTCTGTCTTTCTGCAGCTCTTGCCCTCAGTTAATATGGAGTTTCCAGTTTTCATGTTCCCGCCCTGATTCTTCCCTCTTGCTTCTTAAGCAGCCTCAGCTGAACAATCAGTGCTCCTGAATCAAGCCTCAGTCAGTCTGTGACCTGACTCCTGGAAACCTTGGACTTGTACTCCAGCTATTCCCTACTGAGGAACCTTGGAACACTTTTGGACTCTGGAAACCTGCTGTTTGGTGAATCCATGTTTGCAGAGGAATGACGGTACAGAGAAGAGATCCTGAACCTGCTTTGGAGATTTATTGTAGTGCTTGAAGTTACTCTGGCCTGCTGTGTCTCCTGTCGCTGTTCCTGCAAACTGTGTGAACTTTTCAGCATGCTTGTATGAAGTAATACAAGTCATTTCATTTCAACCTATGTCTCCTGTGTTTTCCTCGCACCCAAGCACAAGACGCTATAGGAACTGTACACTATACATGACAAGATTCAGGAGCCAATGTTTAGTGTCTGCTGGGTCTGGGAAAGCCGTGTCTGCTGTGACTGTGGATATCAGATGTCCGTTTAATACCTTATGTGATGACAGTGGTTGTGACTTCTCACAACCATTCCAGGTGAGCGCATTCCTTAAAATTTTACTCTGGAGTGTTACCACAGGTAAACCCTATTTTTTTTTTTTTTTCCTTTCCTCTTCTCCTTCCAGCACTTCTGCCTTAAAAGATCTGGAAGATGGAGGCCCGCATAAAGGAACTTTGCGGAGTGACTGATACAATCCTTTCAGATGTACAGACTTTAAAAACCCGTTTTGCAAGCCTACAGGACCTCACTAATCATAATTTGCAAGTGTTTGGACAGACTACCCAGGAATTGCGAGCCAGGATTGAGGCTCTAGAGGAACGAGCCCAGGCTCCTGCCATAACCCCGAGTTCTGGGATCCCCAAATTACCTCCTTTTCGTTTTGGCGGTGAACGTGAGAAATTCAGGGGATTTATTAATCAATGCAATTTATTTTTCTCTGCACATGCTTCACAATTTCCCACTGAACGATACAAAGTGCTTACTATAATCATGTTGCTTACCAATAAGTCTTTGATGTGGGCAAACCCTCTGATTGAGACTGAGGATGATTGTTTGAATCACCTTGATGCTTTTATTTCAGCCATGGGGCAGGTGTTTGATGACCCCAATCGAGGTGCAACAGCTGAAGCAGCCATGTTAACTTTGCGCCAAGGTAAGCGTTCAGTAGCCGAATATGCCCTGGATTTCAGGAGATGGGCTCTTGATACCACTTGGGACACTTCCGCTAAAAAATCTATTTTTCGGAAAGGGTTGTCTCCACTGATTAAGGATGAACTTGCTCGTACCGACCCTCCCACTGCGTTAGGTGACTTTATTAACTATTGTATCCGTATTGATGCTCGTCTGACTGAACGCAGACAAGAGAGATGGTTCGAAAATAATCGCACTAACCTTTTACTACCTCCCTCCTCAGCTAAGGAACCTTTGAGTAGGATCACAAGGGAACCAGAACCTGAACCCATGCAGGTGGACTCTTTACAAAGACGGGTTAGTGATGCACGCAAAGAACATCGTATAAAGGAAAATCTATGTTTCTACTGTGGTAAGTCAGGGCACTTCATTATAAACTGCCCCAGCCGTTCTCGTAAGACTACTGCAGCAGTCATTCACTGTGAGTGTTGCGAGAGGAGCTCTGTCATGTCCGAGCCTCAGGCTCCAGAGAGATCTGCTGCAAGAGATCTTGATTTCTCGGACTTAAACTCTGTTAGTTCTGGGGACGATGACGGTATAAACGCTGCAATTTTTCAAGTTTCCTCAGCGGTGTCCCAGCTGAGTTGTAAAAGAAACAATTCTCATTGCTTCCTTTCCATCAAACTCTGGGTTGACTCAGTCTGGGTGTCTAGCTCTGCTATGATCGACTCAGGAGCAAGTGGAAATTTTATGGATATCTCCTTTGCTCTGAAACAGGGGATACGTTCAGTGAAGAAGGCTACTCCAGTACAGATGGAGACTGTGGATGGCTCTCTACTGACTTCTGGACCAGTAGATCAAGAAACAGAGCCTTTGAGGGTCCTTATGGGTAAAGATATCAGGAGAAAATGTATTTTATGCTTATCTCTTCTCCCCACTTTCCCATTATTCTAGGGCTACCATGGCTGCAGGCGCAGAATCCTACGATTAACTGGGAGACCAAGGAATTACACTTTCCGGAGAAACAGATGAGTCAAGGAGTTTCAGCTTGCTCTGTTCCTAAAGGAACCATGTCAGTCCCTGAACTACCAGCTGTATACCAGGACTATGTGGATTTATGTGACAAGAAGAACGCTGATCAGCTTCCTCCTCACCGTCCATATGATTGTCCAATTGAATTATTGCCTGGAGCCGAGATACCTTTTGGTAAGATCTACCCCCTAGCGGGGCCCGAGCTAAAAGCTTTGAAGGATTATATAGACTAAAAATTTAGCCAAGGGCTTCATACGCCCCTCTTCATCTCCCGCAGGTGCACCCATCTTCTTTGTGAAGAAGAAAGATGGATCTCTGAGACCCTGCATAGACTATAGGGAACTCAATAAGGTTACTATTAGAAACCGTTATCCATTGCCTTTAATCCCTGAGTTGTTGGAGAGAGTGCGGCATGCCAAAATTTTGTCTAAACTGGATCTCCGTGGGGCCTATAACTTGGTCCGTATTAGACCTGGGGATGAATGGAAGACTGCTTTCAGGTCACGCTATGGACACTTTGAATATCTAGTTATGCCTTTTGGTCTGAGTACCGCCCCAGCCACTTTCCAACACTTCGTGAATGATATCTTCAGGGATCTCCTAGATACATTTGTGGTGATTTATCTGGATGATATTCTAATTTTTTCTAACTCCACAGAGGAACATCATTGACATGTGAGAATGGTCTTAGAACGCCTAAAGGTACTGCCACACTAAACTATCCCGCTAGCGATCACGATAAAGACGCATACTAATTGCGATCGCTAGCGGGATCGTTTTAATATCGCTAGTAGCGGCTTTATTTAGCGATGTCGTTAGGACGCTATCACGGTTAGCGATCTCCTTAACGACTTTAGCGGTACAAAATACCGCTAAATCGCTAAATAAAAGGTGCCACACACAGCGATAATACTTACCCAGCGGGAGCGCCGACGATAAAATAGGGTCCGGAACGATTCCAGCGACGAGCGAGATCACAGCAGGAAGCTCGTCGCTGGCAGATGCCGCACACAACAACATCGCTAACGGGATCGCTAAATTGTGACGTTTTTTAGCGATCCCGTTAGCGATGTTGTTTAGTGTGGCAAACCCTTAAGACAAAACCATCTCTACATCAAACTTGAAAAATGTGAATTCCATAGGACCGAAATTCAATTTCTGGGGTATGTACTATCTACGCAAGGGATTAGTATGGATGGAAGCAAGACCCAAGCCATCAATGATTGGCCAATTCCTAGAAATGTGAAGGAGGTGCAGCGTTTCATCGGGTTTGCCAACTTCTATAGACGTTTCATTAAGAATTTTTCTGAGGTAGTGTCACCTATCACCCAACTTACCCGGAAACAGTCTAGGTTCTCCTGGACCCCGCAAGCTCAGGAAGCATTTTCCTGTTTAAAGGATAAATTTACCACCGCACCTATCTTAGTACATCCCAACCCCGAGCTTGCCTTCATAATAGAGGTGGATGCTTCAGACTGTGCCGTTGGAGCTATACTCTCTCAGAGAACAGGTGAGAAGAATGTCTTGCATCCCTGTGCCTTCTTTTCCCAGCAGTTGTCTTCGGCTGAGAGGAACTACGATGTGGGCAATAGAGAATTGTTGGCCATTATTGCCGCCTTCAAGGAATGGAGACACCTTCTTCAGGGAGCTGCACAGCAAATAGTCGTCCTGACAGACCATCGTAACCTTGAATTTATCAGGTCGGCTAAGTGCCTGACTCCTCGCCAGGCTCGCTGGAATCTTTTCCTAAACCAATTTAATTTTGTCATTTCTTATAGACCAGGATCGCGCAATGGAAAGGCTGATGCACTCTCTAGGATTCATTCAGCAGAGACACGTCCACTTACTCCTCCTAAGACTATTCTTCCTGACTCTAGATTCCTGGGAGTGATTCATAATCAAGACCTACTTAAGGACATCAAGGAAGCATACCATGCAGATTCTTTGTTGGCTCAACCCCCAAGGGACGTAAGTCTTGTCTTTAAGAATGGTGTGTGGATTCAGGGACAACGTCTGTATATACCTGAAACAGTCAGATTGAGAGTATTGCAACTCATCCACAATTCCAAGATAGCTGGGCATAGGGGAATTCTAAAGACACAAGAATTTCTTTCTCGTTTCTTTTGGTGGCCCACTTACAGGAAAGATGTCTTAAACTATGTCACTTCATGTGAAGTCTGTGCAAGATGCAAAACACCTCGATCCTCACCAACTGGTCTGTTGCAACCTCTTCCCACCCCGTCCCGCCGTGGGGATCCATTTCTATGGACTTCATTGTGGAGTTACCAACCTCTCAAGGGAAGAACACCATTCTAGTGGTGGTTGACCGTCTAACAAAGGCAGCTCATTTTATCCCTTGTGTCGGCTTACCCACTGCAAAACAGACATCAGACTTGATGATTAAGAATGTATTTCGCTTACATGGAGTACCGGATGAGGTCATTTCGGATCGAGGGGTGCAATTCACTTCAAGGTTTTGGCAAAATTTCTGTGCAGCATTGGACATTAAAGTAAACCTTTCTTCTGCTTTTCATCCCCAGACTAATGGACAGACAGAACGAACCAATCAGACCCTGGAGCAGTATCTCCGCTGTTTTATCTGCCACCTACAGGATGATTGGGTGGATCTACTTCCACTGGCTGAGTTCTCTTATAACAACTCTCAGAGCGCCTCCACTAAGCAGTCTCCTTTTTACTCCAATCTAGGTTATCATCCTAACATTCTTCCTCGATTTCCCATAGATACGCCCTTGCCGGCAGTGGCTGAAAGAATCACTTCTTTACAAAAGAATATGGATCTTCTAAAGGAAAATCTAGAATTGGCTCAGGAAAGGTACAAGAAAGCAGCAGATAAATTTCGTAAACCTGCACCAGCTTTCAAGGTAGGAGATTTGGTCTGGCTGTCAACCAGAAATCTTAAATTAAAGATTCCATCGTCTAAATTGGGACATAAGTACATTGGACCTTATAAGATCAATAAGATTATAAGTGCTGTTGCTTGTCGTCTTCAACTGCCCAGAACTATGAGAATCCACCCTGTCTTTCATGTATCCCTACTAAAGGCTGCAACACCCAATATGTTTCCTGGACGTTCTTCTCCTTGCCCTGACCCAGTGCTGGTCGATGGTCAGGAAGAATTTATGGTGGAAAGGATTCTAGATTCCAGGTTGTACAGAAATCAGTTGCAATATTTGATTAAATGGCAGGGCTACCCAGTGGAGGACAACTCATGGGAACCAGTCAATAATGTAAATGCTCCTCGCCTGCTCCGCCAGTTTCATCAGAGGTACCCTGACAAGCCTGGTCTGAGGTCATCCGGAGGTTGTCCCTAAGGGGGGAGTAATGTAAGGTTCTTTGTCTCTGTTGACATGTTCCTTGAAACTCAGTTTTCCGTCCGCCATTTTGCTTTCTGTCTTTCTGCAGCTCTTGCCCTCAGTTAATATGGAGTTTCCAGTTTTCATGTTCCCACCCTGATTCTTCCCTCTTGCTTCTTAAGCAGCCTCAGCTGAACAATCAGTGCTCCTGAATCAAGCCTCAGTCAGTCTGTGACCTGACTCCTGGAAACCTTGGACTTGTACTCCAGCTATTCCCTACTGAGGAACCTTGGAACACTTTTGGACTCTGGAAACCTGCTGTTTGGTGAATCCATGTTTGCAGAGGAATGACGGTACAGAGAAGAGATCCTGAACCTGCTTTGGAGATTTATTGTAGTGCTTGAAGTTACTCTGGCCTGCTGTGTCTCCTGTCGCTGTTCCTGCAAACTGTGTGAACTTTTCAGCATGCTTGTATGAAGTAATACAAGTCATTTCATTTCAACCTATGTCTCCTGTGTTTTCCTCGCACCCAAGCACAAGACGCTATAGGAACTGTACACTATACATGACACAGACAGGGTGACCAGTAGTGTGAGCTGCCTCTTCTCACCTCAGCATCCCTGGTATCTCCAGTATTAGATCAGACAGACAGGGTGAGTAGCAGTATGATCAGCCTCTTCTTACCTCATCACCCTGGTATTTCCAGTATTAGATCAGACAGATGGGGTAGATAGCAGTGTGAGCTGCCTCTTCTCACCTCAGCATCCCTTGTATCTCCAGTATTAGGACAGACGGACTGAGTAGCAGTGTGAGCTGCCTCTTCTCACCTCAGCATCCCTGGTATCTCCAGTATTAGATCAGACAGACAGGGTGAGTAGCAGTGTGAGCTCCCTTTTTCACCTCAGCATCTGTAATGTATGTGGTACAGTTCATATAGCGTCTTGTGCTTGGGTGCGATGAAAATACTTGAGACACAGGTTGATAAAGAAAGTCTTGTATTGCTTCATACAAATTGGCAAAAATAAACACACAGGTTGCAAACACAGAAGCAGGAGACACAGCAGGCCAGAGTTATCTAAGTTCATCAATAACTCTCCACAACAGATTCAGATCTTCTTCTATGTTACCGCAAGTCCATGCAAACGTGGGGCTTTCAAGAGCAGAGTTCAGAGTCCACAAGTGCTTCAGAGTTTCTCAGTAGAAATGGCTGGAGTACAAGGTCCAAGGCTTCAGGAGTCAGAACACAGGTTCACTGCAGGCTAGATTCTGAAGCACTGATTGCTCAGGTGTGGCTGTTTAAGAAGCAAACGGAGAGAATCAGGGCGGGAACATGCAAGCTGGAAAACTCCATTTTAACTGAGGGCAAGATAGCTGCAGCAAAACAGAAAGCAAAATGGCCGACGAACAAACTGAGTTTCAGAAACAGATACACAGAACCTTACATTACTCCCCCTTAGGGGCAACCTCCGGATGACCTCAGACCAGGCTTGTGTGGGTACCTCTGATGAAACTGACGGAGCAAGCGAGGAGCATTAACGTTATTGACTGGCTCCCATGAGTTGTCCTCCACTGGGTAGCCCTGCCATTTAATCAGATATTGTAACTGATTTCTATACAACCTGGAATCTAAAATCCTTTCCACCACAAATTCTTCCTGACCATCGACTAGCACTGGGTCAGGGCAAGGAGAAGAACGTCCAGGAAACGTATTGGGTGTCGCAGCCTTTAGTAAGGATACATGAAAGACAGGGTGGATTCTCATAGTTCTGGGCAATTGAAGACGACAAGCAACGGCACTTATAATCTTACTGATTTTATAGGGTCCAATGTACTTATGTCCCAACTTAGACGATGGAATCCTTAACTTAAGATTCTGGTTGACAGCCAGACCAGGTCTCCTACCTTAAAAGCTGGTGCAGGTTTACGAAATTTATCTGCTGCCTTCTTGTACCTTTCCTGAGCCGATTCCAGATTCTCCTTTAGAAGATCCATATTCTTCTGTAAAGTCGTGACTCTTTCAGCCACTGCTGGCAAAGGCGTCTCTATGGGAAATCGTGGTAGAATGTTAGGATGATAACCTAAATTAGAGTAAAAAGGAGACTGTTTAGTGGAGGCACTCTGAGAGTTGTTGTAAGAGAACTCAGCCAATGGAAGTAGATCCACCCAATCATCCTGTAGGTGGCAGATAAAGCAGCGGAGATACTGCTCCAGGGTTTGATTGGTTCGTTCGGTTTGTCCATTAGTCTGGGGATGAAAAGCAGAAGAAAGGTTTACTTTAATGTCCAATGCTGCACAGAAATTTTGCCAAAACCTAGAAGTGAATTGCACCCCTCGATCCGAAATAACCTCATCCGGTACTCCATGTAAACGAAACACATCTTTAATCATCAAATCTGATGTCTGTTTTGCAGTGGGTAAGCGACACAAGGGATAAAATGAGCTGCCTTTGTTAAACGATCAACCACCACTAGAATAGTGTTCTTCCCTTGAGAGGTTGGTAATTCCACAATGAAGTCCATAGAAATGGATCCCCACGGGCGGGACGGGGTGGGAAGAGGCTGTAACAGACCAGTTGGTGAAGAGCGAGGTGTTTTGCATCTTGCACAAACCTCACACGAAGTGACATAGTCCAAAACATCCTTCCTACAAGTGGGCCACCAAAAGAAACGAGAAAGAAATTCCTGTGTCTTTAGAATTCCTCTATGCCCGGCTATTTTGGAATCGTGAATGAGTTGCAATACTCTCAATCTGACTGTTTCAGGTATATACAGACGTTGTCCCAGAATCCACACACCATTCTTAAAGACAAGACTTACGTCCCTTGGGGGTTGAGCCAAAAAAGAATCCGCATGGTATGCTTCCTTGATGTCTTTAATTAGGTCTTGATGATGAATCACTCCTAGGAATCTAGAGTCAGGAAGAATAGTCTTAGGAGGAGTAATTGGACGTGTCTCTGCTGAGTAAATCCTAGAGAGTGCATCAGCCTTTCCATTGCGCGATCCTGGTCTATAAGAAATAATAAAATTAAATTGGTTTAAGAAAAGATTCCAGCGAGCCTGGCGAGGAGTCAGGCACTTAGCCGACCTGATAAACTCAAGATTACGATGATCTGTCAGAACGACTATTTGCTGTGCAGCTCCTTGAAGAAGGTGTCTCCATTCTTTGAAGGCGGCAATAATGGCCAAAAACTCTCTATTGCCCACATCGTAGTTCTTCTCAGCCGAAGACAACTGCTGGGAAAAGAAGGCACAGGGATGCAAGACATTCTTCTCACCTGTTCTCTGAGAGAGTATAGCTCCCACGGCACAGTCTGAAGCATCCACCTCTATTATGAAGGCAAGCTCTGGGTTGGGATGTACTAGGATAGGTGCAGTGGTAAATTTATCTTTTAGACGGGAAAATGCTTCCTGGGCTTGGGAGTCCAGGAGAACTTAGACTCTTTCCGGGTAAGTTGGGTGATAGGTGACACTACCTCAGAGAAATTTCTAATGAAACGTCTATAGAAGTTTGCAAACCCGATGAAGCGCTGTACCTCCTTCACATTTCTAGGACTTGGCCAATCATTGATGGCTTGGGTTTTACTTCCATCCATACTAATTCCTTGTGTAGACAGTACATACCCCAGAAATTGAATTTCGGTCTTATGGAATTCACACTTTTCAAGCTTGATGTAAAGATGATTTTGTCTTAGACGTTCCAAGACCATTCTCACATGTCCATGATGTTCCTCTGTGGAGTTAGAAAAAATTAAAATATCATCCAAATAAATTACCACGAATGTATCTAGGAGATCCCTGAAGATGTCATTCACCAAGTGTTGGAAAGTGGCTGGGGCGGTACTCAGACCAAAAGGCATAACCAGATATTCAAAGTGTCCATAGCGTGACCTGAATGCAGTCTTCCATTCATCCCCAGGTCTAATACGGACTAAGTTATAGGCCCCACGAAGATCTAGTTTAGAAAAATTTTTAGCATGTCGCACTCTCTCCAATAACTCAGGGATTAAAGGCAATGGATAACGGTTTCTAATAGTAACCTTATTAAGTTCCCTATAGTCTACGCATGGTCTCAGGGATCCATCTTTCTTCTTTACAAAGAATATGGGTGCCCCTGCAGGAGATGAAGAGGGGCGTATGAAGCCCTTGGCTAGATTTTCGTCTATGTACTCTTTTAAAGCCTTCAGCTCGGGCCCCGCCAGGGGGTAGATCTTACCAAAAGGTATCTCTGCTCCAGGCAATAATTCAATTGGACAATCATATGGACGGTGAGGAGGAAGCTGGTCAGCGTTCTTCTTGTCACATAAATCCACATAGTCCTGGTATACAGCTGGTAATTCAGGGACTGACATGGTTCCTTTAGGAACAGAGCAAGCTGAAATTTTTTGACTCATCTGTTTCTCTGGAAAGTGTAATTCCTTGGTCTCCCAGTTAATGGTAGGATTCTGAGCCTGCAGCCATGGTAGCCCTAGAATAATGGGAAAGTGAGGAGAAGAGATAAGCATAAAGGACAGTTTCTCTTGATGATCTTTACCCATAAGAACCTTTAAAGGCTCTGTTTCCTGATCCACTGGTCCAGAGGTCAGCAGGGAGCCATCCACAGTTTCCATCTGTACTGGAGCAGCCTTCTTCACTGAACGTATTCCCTGTTTTAGAGCAAAGGAGACATCCATAAAATTTCCACTTGCACCTGAGTCGATCATGGCAGAGCTAGACACCCAGGCTGAGTCAACCCAGAGTTTGATGGAAAGAAAACAGTGAGAATTGTTTTTCTTACAACTCAGCTGGGACACCGCTGAGGAAACTTGAAAGATGGCAGCATTTACACAGTCAACGTCCTCAGAGGTAACGGAGTTTAAGTCCGAGAAATCAAGATCTGTTGCTGCAGCTCTCTCTGGAGCCTGAGGCTCGGACCTGACAGATCCCCTCTCGCAACACTCACAATGAATGAGTGCTGCAGTAGTCTTGCGAGAACGGCTGGGACAGTTAATAATAAAGTGCCCTGACTTACCACAATAAAAACATAGATTCTCCTTAAAACGATGTTCCTTGCGTGCATCACTAACCCGTCGTAGTAAAGAGTCTACCTGCATGGGTTCAGGTTCAGGTTCCCGTGTAATCCTATTCAAAGGTTCCTTAGCTGGAGAGGAAGGTAGGAAAAGGTTAGTACGATTGCTCTCGAACCATCTCTCTTGCCTGCGTTCAGTTAAACGAGTATCAATACGGATGCAGTAGTTAATAAAGTCACCTAACGCAGTGGGAGGGTCGGCACGAGCAAGTTCATCCTTAATTAGTGGGGATAACCCCTTTCGAAAAATAGATTTTTTGGCGGAATTGTCCCAGGTGGTATCAAGGGCCCATCTCCTGAAATCCAAGGCATATTCAGCTACTGAGTTGCTTACCTTGGCGCAAAGCTAACATGGCTGCTTCAGCTGTTGCACCTCGATTGGGGTCATCAAACACCTGCCCCATGGCTGAAATAAAATCATCAAGGTGATTCAAACAATCATCCTCAGTCTCAATCAGAGGGTTTGCCATATCAAAGCCTTGTTGGTAAGCAACATAATTATAGTAAGCACCTTAGATCGTTCAGTAGGAAATTGTGAAGCATGTGCAGAAAAAAAAAGATTACATTGATTAACAAATCCCCTGAATTTTTCACGTTCACCACCAAAACGAAAAGGGGGCAACTTGGGAATCCCAGAACTCGGGGCCACGGCAGGAGCCTGGACTTGCCCTCCAGAACCTCAATCCTGGCTCGCAAATCCTGAGTAGTCTGTCCAACCACTTGCAAATTGTGATTATTTAGGTCCTGAAGATTTGTAAAACGGGTCTTTATATTCTGCAAATCTGCAAGGATATTATCAGTCACTCCACAAAGTTCCTTTATGCGGGCCTCCATTTTCCAGATCTTTTAAGACAGGATACTGGAAGAAGAGGAGAGAGAAAAAAAAACAATAGTGTTCACCTGTGGCAACACTGAAGAAAGAAAAAACTTTAAGGGAACTGCTCACCTGGAATGGTTGTGAGAAGTCACAACCACTATCATCACAGAAAGCTTTCAACCAGACATCTGATATCCAGAGTTTCAGCAGACAAAAAGAGAAGAGAAAAAAAAAAAACAATAGTGTTTACCTGTGATAACACTGCAGAAAAAAAACTTAAGGGAATTGCTCACCTGGAATGGTTGTGAGAAGTCACAACCACTGTCATCACAGAAAGTACAACCGGACATCCAATATCCACAGTACAGCAGACAAGCCTTTCCAGACCCAGCAGACACTAACGTTTGGCTTCAGAATCTTGTAATGTATGTGGTACAGTTCATATAGCGTCTTGTGCTTGGGTGCGATGAAAATACTTGAGACACAGGTTGATAAAGAAAGTCTTGTATTGCTTCATACAAATTGGCAAAAATAAACACACAGGTTGCAAACACAGAAGCAGGAGACACAGCAGGCCAGAGTTATCTAAGTTCATCAATAACTCTCCACAACAGATTCAGATCTTCTTCTATGTTACCGCAAGTCCATGCAAACGTGGGGCTTTCAAGAGCAGAGTTCAGAGTCCACAAGTGCTTCAGAGTTTCTCAGTAGAAATGGCTGGAGTACAAGGTCCAAGGCTTCAGGAGTCAGAACACAGGTTCACTGCAGGCTAGATTCTGAAGCACTGATTGCTCAGGTGTGGCTGTTTAAGAAGCAAACGGAGAGAATCAGGGCGGGAACATGCAAGCTGGAAAACTCCATTTTAACTGAGGGCAAGATAGCTGCAGCAAAACAGAAAGCAAAATGGCCGACGAACAAACTGAGTTTCAGAAACAGATACACAGAACCTTACAGCATCCCTGGTATCTCCAGTATTAGCACAGACGGAGTGAGTAGCAGTGTTAGCTTCCTCTTCTCACCTCATCACCCCTGGTATCTCCAGTATTAGATCAGACAGATGGGGTAGATAGTAGTGTGAGCTGCCTCTTCTCACCTCAGCATCCCTGGTATCACCAGTATTAGATCAGACAGACAGGGTGAGTAGCAGTGTGAGCTGCCTCTTCTCACCTCAGCATCCCTGGTATCTCCAGTATTAGGACAGACGGAGTGAGTAGCAGTATGAGCTGCCTCTTCTCACCTCAGCATCCCTGGTATCTCCAGTATTAGGACAGACGGAGTGAGTAGCAGTATGAGCTGCCTCTTCTCACCTCAGCATCCCTGGTATCTCCAGTATTAGAACAGACAGACAGGGTGAGTAGCAGTATGAGCAGCCTCTTCTTACCTCAGCACCCCTGGTGTCTCCAGTATAAGATCAGACAGATGGGGTAGATAGCAGTGTGAGCTGCCTCTTCTCACCTCAGCATCCCTGGTATCTCCAGTATTAGGACAGACGGAGTGAGTAGCAGTATGAGCTGCCTCTTCTCACCTCAGCATCCCTGGTATCTCCAGTATTAGAACAGACAGACAGGGTGAGTAGCAGTATCCTCTTCTTACCTCATCACCCCTGGTGTCTCCAGTATAAGATCAGACAGATGGGGTAGATAGCAGTGTGAGCTGCCTCTTCTCACCTCAGCATCCCTGGTATCTCCAGTATTAGGACAGACGGAGTGAGTAGCAGTATGAGCAGCCTCTTCTTACCTCAGCACCCCTGGTGTCTCCAGTATAAGATCAGACAGATGGGGTAGATAGCAGTGTGAGCTGCCTCTTCTCACCTCAGTATCCCTGGTATCTCCAGTATTAGGACAGACGGAGTGAGTAGCAGTATGAGCTGCCTCTTCTCACCTCAGCATCCCTGGTATCTCCAGTATTAGAACAGACAGACAGGGTGAGTAGCAGTATGAGCAGCCTCTTCTTACCTCATCACCCCTGGTGTCTCCAGTATAAGATCAGACAGATGGGGTAGATAGCAGTGTGAGCTGCCTCTTCTCACCTCAGCATCCTGGTATCTCCAGTATTAGGACAGACGGAGTGAGTAGCAGTATGAGCAGCCTCTTCTTACCTCAGCATCCCTGGTATCACCAGTATTAGATCAGACAAACAGGGTGAGTAGCAGTATGACCAGCCTGTTCTCACCTCATCCCCAATGGCATCTCCAGCATTAAAATCAGATGGACAAGCCAGAGCTGGTATGTCACTCTCCACAAGGAGAAACCTTACCCCTTAGATCCCAGTCCAGAGCCTCTCACCTTGCCAAATCAGTTCTCATACTTTGCACTGACGAGGGCCAATAGTCCGAAACACCGTGTCTGCAAATTGAGATACTGATTTGGCTTTTATCCTAAGCCATATTGCAAGACTCGTTAAAGTGTTGATTATCACTTGTAAGATCGCTACTTCCAACAGGTGGTGCTATAGAGTTGAAGTCCTCTTTCTCTCTGAAGAGGCAATTTGCATATTCCTCTTACCTCACAAACCCTGGCATCTCCAGTATTACATTCAAATATCCACTGGAAGGCCATTTTCCTACACATGATGAAAGGGATAAGCTTCCTACTGCACATGCTCCCAAGTACATATCCTCACATTCTAGGACACATTTCTGTCAATGTAACAAGATGACAGCTATTTTAATTCTATTGTGATTACCTTCCTAGACAAAACGATTGTGATATGTTAATGTGTTTAGGAAGTTACTTATAATGACAAACTGACATTCCAAATTGTAAAGAAGGGTTTTTAATTTCAGCAATCTAAGAAATGCATGCGAGACGTTTCAGTCTAATAAGAAGGCCTTTCATCAGAGATAAGGAAACACGAAGAAGGAGAAGCTATCCCGCTATATGTCTTGTGCAAAGTTTTCCTTATATTAGATATTGGGTTAACACCTAACGTGACCACCCCCGATTGCTCCTGAGTGCTGTGTATCCACTCAAGGTCATTTCATTATTCATGGAGAACCCCTTTGGGTTTAAAGCACATGTTGAGAATTCGAATGCAGAATTTTTTTTGCTAACCATTTTTGCATTTCTTGGCTGGAAAACACAGCGGACAATACGCGTGTTTTTTTTGATGTGTTTATCACCTGCTTTTTTGTTCAGCAATGATGGCTATTTGTAGCTTATAAAGGTAGTTGAAAAAAAAAGTTTATATAAAGATCCAGATAGATAGTAGCTAGATATCTGGCAGGTATATATTTCACAACCCCACAACTCACTAGTGCTTGTGTGTGGAGCTAATTGTACATCTATTAACCTAATAAATGAAAAATAACTTGTGGGATCTCCCCTATTTTATGAAACCAGCAAAGAAAAACCAGACAGCTGAGAGCTGATATTAGGCTGGGAAAATCCATGGTTACAGTATACAGCTCTTGCAAAAATTAAGAGACCACTGCAAAGTTTTATAAAAATCAGCTTCTCTACATGTCTGATAGCCATTCCATTCCAGTGTCAGTTGAATTCCAACCAGAGTACCCTCATTCTACTTAATGTGTTTCTGATTAGGTGATCACCTGAACCAAATCTTATTTACCAAAGGAAAGTATAAAAACACTGCTGTGGTGTTCACAATCCTCTTGCAGTAGGACAAGCTGGATGGCAAAACAAGTGCTAGTAATATACCAAAGGTAATAGGAATGAAAAAAAAATAGCTTTTAACCATGCCAAATGAGTTGAAAAGAAAAGTCTTGAGTGAGGAAAAGAATGGCTCATTTCTGGCTTTACTAGCAGAGGGATACAGTGAGCATCATGTTGCCTCCATCCTTAAAATTTCTAAGACTGTAGTCCATTACAACAAGGTCAAGCAGCAGACATTTGGGACAACAAAGCTACAGACTGGCAGAGGGTGAAAACAACTCTCCACTGCCCGGGATGACAGTCATCTTATTCGAATGTCACTCAGCAACCGCAGGATGACAGCAAGTGACCTACAAAATGAATGGCAAATGGCAGCTGGGGTGAAGTGCATGGCAAGAACAGTTCGTAACAGGCTCCTAGAGGCAGGGCTCAAGTCATGTAAAGCTAGAAAAAAACTTTCATCAATGAGTAGCAAAGGAGAGCCAGGCTGAAGTTTGCCCAAGACCATAAGGATTAGACCATAGAGGACTGGAGTAAGGTAATCTTCTCTGATGAGTCTAAAGGGTATGCCACACTAAACAATATCGCTAACGAGATCGCTAAAAAACGTCACTATTTAGCGATCCCGTTAGCGATATTGTTCAGTGCGGCAGCTTCCAGCGACGAGCTTCCTGCTGTGATCTCGCTCGTCGCTGGAATCGCTCCGGACCCTATTTCATCGCTGGCGCTCCGCTGGGTGAGTATCTAATCGCTGTGTGGCACCTTTTCTTAGCGATTTAGCGGTACTTTTGTACCGCTAAAGTCGTTAAGAAGATCGCTAACGGCGATAGCGTCGTTAACTATATCGCTAAATGTGGCCGCATTTAGCGATATAGAAACGATCCCGCTAGCGATCTCATTAGTATGCAACGCTAACGAGATCGCTAGCGGGATTGTTTAGTGTGGCAGTACCTTAATTTTCAGCTTTGCCCAACACCTGGTCATCTAATGGTTAGACGGAGACCAGGAGAGGTGTACAAACCACAGTGTCTTGCACCCACTGTGAAATTGGTGGAGGATCGGTGATGATCTGGGGATGCTTCAGCAAGGCTAGAATTTGGCAGGTTAATCTTTGCGAAGGATGTATGAATCAAGCCGCATACAAGGTTATCCTGGAAAAACAGTTGATTCCTTCTGCTCAGGCAATGTTCCCCAACTCTGAAGACTGGTTTTTCCAGCAGGACAATGCGCCATGCCACACAGCTAGGTCAATCAATGTGTAGATGAAGGACCACCACATCAAATCCCTGTCATGGGCAGCCAATCTCCAGAGCTGAACCCCACTGAAAACCTCTGGAATGTTATAAAGAGGAAGATGGATAGCCACAAGCCATCAAAGAACTGCTTAAATTTTTGTACCAGGAGACTAGTGGCATAAGGTCACCTAAAAGCAGCATGAAAGACTGGTGGAAAGCATGCCAAGATGCACGAAAGCTGTGATTAAAATTCATGGTTATTCCACAAAATATTGATTTCTGAACTCTTTCTGAGTTAAAACATTAGTATTGTTGTTTCTAAATGATTATGAACTTGCTTTCTTAGAATTATTTGAGGTCTGCAAGCACTGCATTTTTTGTTATTTTGACCATTTGTCTGAAAATAAATACAAAATGTATTGCTTGGAAATTCGGAGACATGTTGTCAGTAATATAAAATAGAGAGCAATTTACATTTTCCTGAAAAATATATCTATAAAGAGAAAAATCAGACAAACTGAAAATTTTCAGTGGTCTCTTAATTTTTGCCAGAGCACACACACACACATTGGGTACGGAAAGCATTCAGACCCCTTTAAAATTTTTCACTCTTTGTTTCATTGTAGCCATTTGGTAAATTCAAAAAATTTCATTTTTTTCTCATTAATGTACACCCTGCATCCCATCATGACTGAAAAAAACAGAAATGTAGACATTTTTGCAAATTTATTAAAAAAGAAAAACTGAAATATCACATGGTCATAAGTATTCAGACCCTTAGCTCAGACACTCATATTTACGTCACATGCGGTCTATTTCCTTGTAACCCTCTTTGAGATGGTTCTACTTCATTGGAGTCCAGCTGTGTTTAATTAAACTGATAGGACTTGATATGTAAAGGCACACACCTGTCTATATAAGACCTCACAGCTCACAGTGCATGTCAGACCAAATGCGAATCATGAGGTCAACGGAACTGGCCAAGGAGCTCAGAGACAGAATTGTGGAAAGGCACAGATCTGGCCAAGGTTACAAAAGAATTTCTGCTGTACTCAATGTTCCTAAGAGCACAGTGGCCTCCATAATCATTAAATGGAAGTTTGGGACCACCAGAAGTCTTCCTAGACCTGGCCGTCCAGCCAAACTGAGCAATCGTGGAAGAAGAGCCTTGGTGAGAGAGGTAAAGAAGAACCCCAAGATCACTGTGGCTGAGCTCCACAGATGCAGTAGAGAAATGGGAGAAAGTTCCACAAAGTCAACTATAACTGCAGTCCTCCACCAGTCGGGCCTTTATTTCAGAGTGGCCCGACGGAAGTCTCTCCTCAGTGCTAGACATATGAAAGCCCGCATAGAGTTTGCTAAAACAAACACATGAAGGACTCCCAGACTATGAGAAATAAGATTCTATGGTCTGATGAGATGAAGATAGACCTTTTTGGTGAAAATTCTAAAAGGTATGTGTGGAGAAAACCAGGCACTGTTCATCACCTGCCCAATACAATCCCAACAGTGAAACATGGTGGTGGCAGCATCATGCTATGGGGGGGGGTTTCAGCTGTGAAGACAGGACGACTGGTTGCAATTGAAGGAAACATGAATGCGGCCAAGTACAGAGATATCCTGGATGAAAACCTCTTCCAGAGTGCTCTGGACCTCAGACTTGGCTGAAGGTTCACCTTCCAACAAGACAATGACCCTAAGCACACAGCTAAAATAACAAAGGAGTGGCTTCAGAACAACTCTGTGACCATTCTTGACTGGCCCAGCCAGAGCCCTGACCTAAACCCAATTGTGCATCTCTGGAGAGACCTGAAAATGGCTGTTCACCAATGTTCACCATCCAACCTGACGGAACTGGAGAGGATCTGCAAGGAAGAATGGCAGAGGATCCCTCAATCCAGGTGTGAAACTTGTTGCATCATTCCCAAGAAGACTCATGGCTGTACCAGCTCAAAAGGGTGCTTCTACTCAATACTGAGCAAAGGGTCTGAATACTTATAACCATGTGATATTTCAGTTTTTCTTTTTTAATAAATTGGCAAAAATGTCTACATTTGTGTTTTTTTCAGTCAAGATGGGGTGCAGAGTGTACATTACTGAGAAAAAATGAACCTTTTTTGAATTTACCAAATGGCTGCAATGAAACAAAGAGTGAAAAATTTAAAGAGGTCTGAATACTTTCCGTACCCACTGTATATGGTCATGACGTCATAGGAAGCTGAATAAAGAGATACATTTAATATTAGCGATCCAATGTCTAATTCCAGCAAAATCCACATTTTTCTTATAATGTAAATGAGATGTTCAGGACTATGGACGAGACACTGATCTGCATGAGAATTTCATTTAATGCAGATCTCAGCATGGTGCTACATAGAAAATGATATTATCCTACAAAAATCTGAGATATTTAACAAAATGGCATTTCACTTGTTTACAAGGATGCCAGATTATTGGAATATAATTGATCTGCATGTGCTATATAGTTGCATGAAAGAAAAAAAATAACTCCTCATCTTCCAACTCTGCATTTAAAGAGGTTGTCCACTACTTTATCCTTGATGATCTATCCTTTGGATAAGCCATCAACGTCTGATCGGTCAGGGTCCGACACCTGGCACCCCCGTTGAACAGCTGTTTTTGGCGGCGGTGGCCGCAACTGATCAATTGTGGAGATTCTCTGTCTTCTGATAGTGGTGGAAGCAGGGTACTGCACATCCACCTCCTTGTTTTGAATTAGGAGCAGATGTGCAGTACTGTGCTGCGGCCACTGTCAAAAGACGGGAGCAGCTCTGCAATTGAGCAGTTGCAGCCGCTGCCAACACCTGGAACACCTAATCTGTGTGGGTGCTAGGTGTCAGTCCCCGACCAATCAGGCATTGATGACCTATCCTAAGGATATCATGAAAAAGTAGCAGACTTCTTTAATGAACGGACCAAAACATCACTTTAAACAAATTGTTCTCCAGTTCTGCAAACCGCGAATCTCCAGCACAGATAACCATCTCAGTTGTCTTACATTTGCGTCCTTTCGATAGTTTTTAAAGTTTCAAAAAGAGATAAATCAGATGGGGTCAAAAAACAAAAGATAATAGCAGACAATAGCCGATGTCATTGAGCTTCCTCAGGGCAATACGAGACTTGTGGGTGGTGCTTTATCCTGTAAACACAAGACGCCTCTTACATGGAGAATCCTTCTTAGGCCGGAGTCACTCTACACGTATAACAAATAAATAAATCAAAATCGGTCCGATTCGTACTGCTGAGTCGCACAAGTGTAATGCAAGAGTCATGTGTTTTTGTTATGCGAGTAGAATCCGATTTTTTTTACACGCAGCATTCGATTTACATCTGAATGCAGTGTGATTGCTCTCAGACTGCAATGCAATTTTAACATGAGCTTTTACATACAGCAATTCTCTATGTCATTTACACATCGTTTTCAAATGAAATTCTTCAAAACACACACAATATATTTCCCACGGCGTTCTCGTTGACGTCTGATAGGTGAAGAGAGTTCATTGGTTGTGAAGTACCAGGACCTTTCTGACAGCACCACGAGCAGGAGAACTTTCTCACGCTCGAGGTGACGTCAGACAAGTACTTTGAGTTCACCACAAGACACCGAGCAACAGTAGCAGACACTGCTCAGTATCTCTGCTGGATAACAGGCTGTATAATCATATCATGCAAATCAGCAGCGAGGGTTTGGCACTCGAATAAAGAATTGGTGCAAGTGAACGGGATCAAAAAACCCTTCAATCATAAAGTCTTATAAACACTGCACTCATTGAAAAAAGTTGCTTCAAGTGAATATTTATTGAACATATAAGGAGAAGCGACAAGTAATTTGACGTTTCGGCCTCCACTAGGCCTTGATCACAAAGTCGCTGTGAAAGACAGAAAGTGAACATTATAAGGCTATGGTTCCACGGTCCGGAACCATAGCGCTTTTGACGGAGCGGAAATTCCGCTCCGTCTAAGCCCCGCCCCCTTTCTGACGCGCGATCTTTCCGGAGGTGTTCAGGACACCTCCGGAACACCTCCGGAAAGAGCGCAGGGCTACATAGCCCTGTGTTAATTATGTTGCGGCGACGCACCGTCGCCGCAATACGCGAGGACATGCTGCGGTCTAAAAAGACGCGCCGCATGTCCGTTTACGCAGGTTTGCCACCTGCGTATTGTTACGCATAGTGGAGATGGGATTTCTTGAAATCCCCTCCACTATGCTGTAACATCTGGACGCTGCGTGTTTGGCGCTGCGCCAGCGCACAGCGCCAAACACGCAGCGTTTCCTGACCGTGGAGACTCACCCTAACAGGTGACAAAGGAGATAAATATATATACAAAAAATATATACAAAAATATATACAAGTATAGGATAATACGTAGTCCATGTCGTAGTATATGGGTGGTAAAATAATTGGCATGTGGTTCAATATCAAGCGACAAGACATGAGTAGGGGCTAGGTACAGGAGAAAAACAGATTAGATGATACATTGAGATATCAGAACCCAAAAAGTGCATACATTTCTTTGAACACATACCCTTATTGTGTTGATGTAAAGGGGAATATTCTGGACATCCTAGCACAGGACTAGCCCGGAGGGGCAGAATTTGATCCTTGTTAGAGTTACTGGAATAAATTAGGATAGAATGTATCATAGAAATCCAAAATAGTATATCTCTTATATATGGTCCATAGTTATAATGGTTGTCAGAGTTATGTAACTAGCGGATAATTAAATATAACGGTAATATGGTACCTTTAGAACACTAGACGCATATAGCACATGCTTGAAGTGTGATCCTGTAGGGGACGAGGTCAGGGTCAAGTATATATGGTCAGGGTCTTAAAAATAGGACCGCTTGTAAAAGGTAGAGATCACAGAGTTATATTGTGTTCACATGGATATAGATATTGTATACTGTACAGTTGAGCAGCAATTGTATAGAAACTCTCCAGCTGGCGATCTATCATTTCACTACTGGTAAATACCGTTCAATACACAATACAATATCTATATCCATGTGAACACAATATAACTCTGTGATCTCTACCTTTTACAAGCGGTCCTATTTTTAAGACCCTGACCATATATACTTGACCCTGACCTCGTCCCCTACAGGATCACACTTCAAGCATGTGCTATATGCGTCTAGTGTTCTAAAGGTACCATATTACCGTTATATTTAATTATCCGCTAGTTACATAACTCTGACAACCATTATAACTATGGACCATATATAAGAGATATACTATTTTGGATTTCTATGATACATTCTATCCTAATTTATTCTAGTAACTCTAACAAGGATCAAATTCTGCCCCTCCGGACTAGTCCTGTGCTAGGATGTCCAGAATATTCCCCTTTACATCAACACAATAAGGGTATGTGTTCAAAGAAATGTATGCACTTTTTGGGTTCTGATATCTCAATGTATCATCTAATCTGTTTTTCTCCTGTACCTAGCCCCTACTCATGTCTTGTCGCTTGATATTGAACCACATGCCAATTATTTTACCACCCATATACTACGACATGGACTACGTATTATCCTATACTTGTATATATTTTTGTATATATTTTTTGTATATATATTTATCTCCTTTGTCACCTGTTATAATGTTCACTTTCTGTCTTTCACAGCGACTTTGTGATCAAGGCCTAGTGGAGGCCGAAACGTCAAATTACTTGTCGCTTCTCCTTATATGTTCAATAAATATTCACTTGAAGCAACTTTTTTCCATGAGTGCAGTGTTTATAAGACTTTATAATCATATCATGCAACCATGCAGCCTGTCATCTAGACCTGTAGTGGGACAAATGGATTATTATGTTCTCTGCACAAAGGTGAGGAATATTGTTGGTTTTTTTTATTTTAATTCTCTTGCAGGGGACAATCGCTTCACTGGGATAGGCGATGCAGTATGGTTTAATTAACATTTATTAAAGGACTCTGAATCATTCTTTCAATTAAATGGCTTTTTTCTGGGTGTGTGTTTTTATACAATGTGACTATGGGGTTAGTAACGGGGCGTCTTATTTACGCCTCTCCATTACTAATCTCAGGGCTTGATGTCACTTGACAATACAAAGGTGACATCAACCCTCCCAACTATCACCCCACTTGCCACCGCTACAGGGCAATTGGGAAGAGTGAGGCTAACTGCCAAAACTGGCACATCTTAGAGATGCGACTTTTCTGGGGTGGCTGAGAGCTGATGTTTTTAGCCTGGGGGGGCAGTATCAATGGCCCCATCCTAGGCTATTAATATCAGCCCATAGCTGTCTGCATAGCCGTTGCTGGTTTTTACTTATAGGGGGACCCCACATAATTATTAGGGGGCGGTCCCCCATTTTAATAGCCAGTAAAGGCTATGTATAGAGTTGTGAGCTGATATTAATAGCCTGGGAAGCTCCATTGGTATTACCCCCTTCCCAGGCTATAAACATCTGCCCCTGCTGTTGGCTTTCCTACTGCTGGTTAAGAAAATTACACGAGAGCCAATGCCATTTTTTTCAGAAAAATAATCTTTTATTAAATACATGTACAGTAAGCTGCACACACATTTGTCACTGACATCTGTATATATACCTATTCTATGTGTATATACTATATGTAATCCATCTCTTCTATCCTGTCGGGTTCTGTTGTGATTAAACACTATACGCGGCTGCTGAATTGCCAACTTCTTTCTATGTAATAGATCGACAAATACAGCTCTGGCAAAAATTAAGAGACCACTTTTAAATGTTCAGTTTGTCTGATTTTTATCTTTATAGGTATATTTTTGCGTAAAATGTAAATTGCTCTTTTATTCTTTAAACTTCTGACAACATGTCTCCGAATTTCCAAGCAATACATTTTGTATTTTTTTTCTGACAAAGAAAAATGGTCAAAATTTAAATAAAAACAAATGCAGTGCTTTCACACCTCAAATAATACAAAGAAAACAAGTTCATAATCATTTAGAAACAACAATACTAATGTTTTAACTCAGGAAGACTTCTGAAATCAATATCCACACACTGTATTATACGCATCATATCCATACACTATTATTTTTCTTGCTGAGACGGAGGGTCTCCACAAGATAAATTGACATGCTGCGTTCTATAAAGACGCGCCACATGTCCGATTCGTGGGTGTGACACCCGCATTTTACTACACACAGTAGAGACGGGATTTCTTCAAATCCCTCCACTATGCTGTAACATCTGGACGCTGCGGCTGTACACAGCGTCCAATCCGCAGCTCATCCGGATGTAATCCGCCCCGTGGAAACATACCCTTATCGGTGGCTCCGTTCTCCACATGTTGTGCCTTCCGCGCCCCCTCCATCTGAGCAGGGATCAGGTTTGCTAATCTCCGCACAGCCCCTAATAGAGAACTTATCGCCACTGTTGCAAAACACGTTAACATGTAATTAACATTGGAAGCATCTTGTAGCGGTCACAGATCACCAAGACATTCGCAGTGAATGCTCCTTCTCCCCTCTACCCCTTATAGTGAGGCTGGCAGCTGTGGCATGGAGCAGTGCCTTTGTGTGACAACACCACTGCTACATGAGCTTCCTGCACATGTCCTGGGTGTGAGGAGCCCGCAGTCGCCCAGCAGTAGGTGCCCCAAAGTGGGCGCTCCTCACCTCTACGCGGTCCCAATGAGAGCGCGACACTGCAAGCCCAGAGATGCAAAATTCTAGTGAGCGGAAGGACCTTTCATGACGTCATGACCACGTGATCAGTCACATCCATAGGTGGAGTAACGCAGGACCTGACTCTATCACGTGGTCTGTCACATGTGTGGGAGGAGTTACATACTTCGGTTGAGTCACAAAGGGCCCGTCTACCACGTGGTCAGTCACATGTGTGGGAGGGGTCAAGCAGGAGCTGACTGTGCCATGTGATCAGGTGTGGGAGGAGTCAGGCTCGGCTGGTCATTCAGTAGCACTTTCTCCATTCTTCTTCCCCTTGGAGGCGCCTGACCCCAGCGCACTCGGGACTTGTAGTGTTAGCAAACATCAGCAATACAGGAAGTTGTATGGAGTTCATTATTATTAGGCTGTGTTCAGACGAGGCTGCTCACCCAGCTCTACAGAATTAGGCAAACATTATTATACATACACCAGGCTGAATAATGGGGTGCAGCAATTAGAGGCACACCTCACTTAAAGGGAATCTGTCACCCTAAATTGGCGGGATATTTAAATGATGGCAGTCAGGTCAGATGGGCGGTGTTTTGGGTACTTGCCTTAACATGTTGTTCGCCGCTGTCTCCATTATTTCTGGGAATTGTAGTCGTTGCTCTCCATATAACGCCTGCGCATTGCAATCTTGAATTGCACACGCGCAGTATGCTTTGCCCGCAAATTGCAATGCGCAGGCGCGTTATATGGAGGGCAACGACTACAATTCCCAGAAATAATGGAGACAGCGGCGAACAACATGTTAAGGCAAGTACTCAAAACACCGCCCATCTGACCTGACTGCCATCATTTAACCCCTTAATGACCGCCGATACGCCTTTTAACTGCGGTCATTAAGGGTACTTAAACCACAGCGCCGTTAATTAACGGCGCTGTGGAAAAAGTGGATAGCGCCCCCCAGAGGCGCATTTTCTCCGGGGTCTCGGCTACCGGGGTAGCCGAGACCCCAGAGAACATGAATCGGGTCGGTTTTTACCGACACCGATGTTGCGATCGCCGTTATTAACCCTATAACGGCGACCGCAACAACAACAACAAAAAAAAAGTTGTGCCATTTAATTTCTCTGTCCTCTGATGTCATCGGACATCAGAGGACAGAGAAAAGGGGTCCCCGGGACCCCCATGTGTCCCCCAATGTCCTCCATGTGGCCCCAGGGCCCTCCGGTGTCCCCGGGGGCCGGTGCTGTTAAGAAAATGGCGGGCGCATGCTCAGTGCGCCCGCCGCTAAGTGACGCTGTGCTGGGGGGGGATGGGCAAATATTCTCTGGGGTCTCGGCTACCGGGGGTAGCCGAGACCCCAGAGAACATGATCCGGGTCGGTATTCACCGATCCCGGTGTTGCGATCGCATCTATGCAAGCATAGATGCGATCGCAAAAAAAAAAAAAAAAAATGATTTCTCTCCCCTCTGATGTGATCGCACATCAGAGGGGAGAAAATGAGGGTCCCCCGGTCCCCCGATCGCCCCCCCCTATACTTACCGGTGTCCTCCGTCCTCCCGCAGGCCCCAGGATCCCGGCGTCTTCCTCCTGGAAAAAAAAATGGCGGGCGCATGCGCAGTGCGCCCGCCGATCTGCTTGGCGGCAGATTCAAATTTTTTTCATTCATTCTCCAGAAAGTGCATTTTGATCACTGTGATAAACTATCACAGTGATCAAAATAAAAAAAACAGTACATAACCCCCCCATTTATCACCCCCTTAGTTAGGGACATATAATAAAAAATAGAAATTATATTTATTTTCATTTTTCTGTTAGGGTTAGGGTTATAATTAGGGTTAGGGTTATAATTAGGGTTAGGGTTATAATTAGGGTTAGGGTTAGCATTAGGGTTAGGGTTATAATTAGCGTTAGGGTTAAGCTGGGTTCATACTGCGTTATGGCAGTCCGTTAACGCTGCCATTCACCCCCATTTGAGGGCGCATCGCGACGCATGCCGTAAAGCGGCATGCGTTTGCGACGTGCCATCATTCAGTGACGGAGCCTCGGACGCGGGCTGCAGCGTCTGGGCTCCGTCACCGCTAGCGCAGACGAATCATCTGCTGATTCCTCTGCGCTAGCGGGTATAGCATAACGCGATCGCGTTATGCTATACCGTTACCAGCCCGTCAACGCTATGTGTTGAACGGGCTGGTAAAACGCAAAATGAACCCAGCCTTAGGGTTAGGGTTACAATTAGGGTTAGGGTTACAATTAGGGTTAGGGTTACAATTAGAGTTAGGGTTACAATTAAGGTTAGGGTTACAATTAGGATTGGAATTAGGGTTGGGATTTAGGTTAGATTAGGTTGGGTAGATTTGGTTGTTGGGGTTAGGGTTGGAGCTAGAATTGAGGGATTTCCACTATTTAGGCACATCAGGGGGTCTCCAAACACGACGTGGCGTTCAAAAAGTCAAATGGCGCTCCCTCCCTTCCGAGCCCTGCCGTGCGCCGAAACAGTGGTTTACCCCAACATATGGGGTATCAGCGTACTCAGGACAAATTGCACACCAATTTTGGAGTTCTAATTTCCCCTGTTACCCTTGGGAAAATAAAAAATAGCTGGCTAAATAAATCATTTTTGAGAAAAAAAATGATTTTTCATTTTCACAGCTCTGCGTTTATAAATTTCTGTGAAACACTTGGGGTTCAAAGTGCTCACCACATCTAGATAAGTTCCTTAAGGGGTCTAGTTTCCAAAATGGGGTCACTTGTGGGGGGTTTCCACTGTTTAGACACATCAGGGGGTCTCCAAACACGACGTGGCTTTCAAAAAGTTAAATGGCGCTCCCTCCCTTCCAAGCCCTGCCGTGCGCCCAAACAGTGGTTTACCCCAACATATGGGGTATCAGCGTACTCAGGACAAATTGCACACCAATTTTGGGGTTCTAATTTCTCCTGTTTCCCTTGGGAAAATAAAAAATAGCTGGCTAAAAAAATCATTTTTAAGAAAAAAAAAGATTTTTTATTTTCACAGCTCTGCGTTTATAAATTTCTGTGAAACACTTGTGGGTTCAAAGTGCTCACCACACATCTAGATAAGTTCCTTAAGGGGTCTAGTTTCCAAAATGGGGTCACTTGTGGGGGGTTTCCACTGTTTAGACACATCAGGGGGTCTCCAAACACGACGTGGCTTTCAAAAAGTCAAATGGCGCTCCCTCCCTTCCGAGCCCTGCCGTGCGCCCAAACAGTGGTTTACCCCAACATATGGGGTATCAGCATACTCAGGACAAATTGCACACCAATTTTGGGGTTCTAATTTCTCCTGTTACCCTTGGGAAAATAAAAAATAGCTGGCTAAAAAAATCATTTTTGAGAAAAAAAATTATTTTTCATTTTCACGGCTCTGCGTTTATAAATTTCTGTGAAGCACTTGGGGGTTCAAAGAGCTCACCACACATCTAGATAAGCTCCTTGGGGGTCTAGTTTCCAAAATGGTGTCACTTGCAGGGGGTTTCTACTGTTTAGGTACATCAAGGGCTCTGCAAACACAACATGACGCCCGCAGAACATTCCATCAAAGTCTGCATTACAAAATGGCGCTCCTTCCCTTCCAAGCACTCCCATGCGCCAAAACAGTGGTTTCACCCCACATATGGGGTATCAGCGTACTCAGGAAAAATTGCACAACAACTTTTTGGGTCCAATTTCTCCTGTTACCCTTGGGAAAATAAAAAAAATAGCGGGCTAAAGAATCATTTTTGAGGAAAAAAATTATTTTTTATTTTCCCGGCTCTACGTTTATTAATTTCTGTGAAGCACTTGGGGGTTCAAAGTGCTCACCACACATCTAGATAAGTTCCTTAAGGGGTCTAGTTTCCAAAATGGTGTGATTTGTGGGGGTTTCGACTGTTTAGGCGTATCAGGGGCTCTCCAAACGCGACATGGCGTCCAATTTCAATTCCAGCCAATTTTGGTTTGAAACAGTCAAACGGCGCTCCTTCCCTTCCAAGCCCTGCCGTGCGCCCAAACAGAGGTCCCACCCCACATATGGGGTATCAGCGTACTCAGGACAAATTGGACAACAACTTTTGTGGTCTAATTTCTCCTGTTACCCTTGGGAAAATAAAAAATTGGGGACTAAACGATCAGGTTTGTGGAAAAAATATGACTTTTTATTTTCATGCCCGGGAGTTATAAACTTCTGTGAAGCACTTGGGGGTTCAAAGTGCTCACCACACATCTATATAAGTTCCTTAGGGGGTATAGTTTCCAAAATGGTGTCACTTGTGGGGGGTTTCCACTGTTTAGACACATTAGGGCCTCTACAAACGCGACATGGCGTCCAGCCAATTCTGAGTTGAAAAAGTCAAACGGCGCTCCTTCCCTTCCAAGCTCTGCCATGCACCCAAACAGTGGTTTACCCCCACATATGGGGTATCGGCATGCTCAGGACAAATAGCACAAAAACTTTTTGGGTCTTGTTACCCTTGGGAAAATAAGAATTGGGGTGAACAGATCGTTTTTGTGGAAAAAATATGATTTTTTATTTTCACGGTTCTATGTTATAAACTTCTGTGAAGCACTTGGAGGTTCAAAGTGCTCACCACACATCTATATAAGTTCCTTAGGGGGTCTAGTTTCCAAAATGGGGTCACTTGTGATGGGTTTCCACTGTTTAGACACATCAGGGCCTCTACAAACGCGACATGGCGTCCAGCCAATTCTGCGTTGAAAAAGTCAAATGTCGCTCCTTCCCTTGCAACCTCTGCCGTGCGCCCAAAAAGTGGTTTACCCCCACATATGGGGTATCGGCTTATTCAGGAGAAGTTGCACAACAAATTTTGTGGTTCATTTTTTCTTTTAACAGTTGTGAAAATAAAAAAAATAGGTTCCGAAGTAAAGTTTTTGCAAAAAAAGTTAAATGTTAATTTTTTCCTTCCACATTGCTTCAGTTCCTGTGAAGCACGTAAAGGGTTAATAAACTTCTTGAATGTGGTTTTGAGCACCTTGAGGGGTGCAGTTTTTAGAATGGTGTCAATTTTGGATATTTTCTATCATATAGACCCCTCAAAGTGACTTCAAATGTGATGTGGTCCCTAAAATAAAAATGGTGTTGTAAAAATGAGAAATCGCTGGTCAACTTTTAACCCTTATAACTTCGTAACAAAAAAAAATTTTGGACCCAAAATTGTGCTGATGTAAAGTAGACATGTGGGAAATGTTATTTATTAAGAAATTTGTGTGACATATCTCTCTGATTTAAGGGCATAAAAATTTAAAGTTTGAAAATTGTTAAATTTTCAAAATTTTCGCCATATTTCCGTTTTTTTCATAAATAAACACAAGTCATATCAAAGAAATTTTACCACTAACGTGAAGTACAATATGTCACGAAAAAACAGTCTCAGAATCAGCGGGATTCGTTAAAGCGTTCCAGAGTTATAACCTCATAAAGTGACAGTGGTCAGAATTGTAAAAATTGGCCCTGTCATTAAGCTGCAAAATGGCTCTGTCACTAAGGGGTTAAATATCCTGCCAATTTAGGGTGACAGATTCCCTTTAATGGCTCTGTCCTCACCAGATGGGTTACTCCATACACAGACTAGAATAAGGAGCGCTTGCGCTTTTGGCGACTATGACAGACGGGTGGAGCCGCACCCCGCCCCAGCTCAGCCTATTTTGCTGGGGCTACTTGAAAACTCGCATGAAAACACCAAAAGTCACTCTGCATTGCACAAAAATGTTGTGACTTTTCAAAGTGTTTAATTATTATTATGCATTGCTAATATAGCACTAGCCTATCCTGCTGCACTTTACAGACGTCATCATCGCTGTCCCCAATGGGACACACAATCTAGATTCCCGATCAGCATGTCTTTGGAGAGTGGGAGGAAACCCACACAATATGATGACCTTTTTAGAGGAGAAAAAATAAATCAAAAAATAGTATTGACACTAATATCTAGTACTCATATATCAGTGTAGATCCCAGTGGCCAGACGGACCTGGTCCGTTATATCGCTAGGATCTAGTACTCATATAGAACAGCATGGATCCAGTGGACAGACGGACCTGGTCCGTTATATCGCTAGGATCTAGTATTCATGTAGAACAGCGTGGATCCAGTGGACAGACGGACCTGGTCCATTACGCTGCTAGCATCTAGTACTCATATAGAACAGTATAGATCCCAGTGGACAGACGGATCTGGTCCATTACGCTGCTAGCATCTAGTACTCATATAGAACAGTATAGATCCCAGTGGACAGACGGACCTGGTCCATTACGCTGCTAGCATCTAGTACTCATATAGAACAGTATAGATCCCAGTGGACAGACGGATCTGGTCCATTACGCTGCTAGCATCTAGTACTCATATAGAACAGTATAGATCCCAGTGGACAGACGGACCTGGTCCATTACGCTGCTAGCATCTAGTACTCATATAGAACAGTATAGATCCCAGTGGACAGACGGATCTGGTCCATTACGCTGCTAGCATCTAGTACTCATATAGAACAGTATAGATCCCAGTGGACAGACGGATCTGGTCCATTACGCTGCTAGCATCTAGTACTCATATAGAACAGTATAGATCCCAGTGGACAGACGGGTCTGGTCCATTACGCTGCTAGCATCTAGTACTCATATAGAACAGTATAGATCCCAGTGGACAGACGGATCTGGTCCATTACGCTGCTAGCATCTAGTACTCATATAGAACAGTATAGATCCCAGTGGACAGACGGACCTGGTCCATTACGCTGCTAGCATCTAGTACTCATATAGAACAGTATAGATCCCAGTGGACAGGCGGATCTGGTCCATTATGCTGCTAGCATCTAGTACTCATATAGAACAGTATAGATCCCAGTGGACAGACGGACCTGGTCCATTACGCTGCTAGCATCTAGTACTCATATAGAACAGTATAGATCCCAGTGGACAGACGGATCTGGTCATTATATAGCTAGGATCTAGCACTCATATAGAACAGTATACACTGTGTGTAGAATTATTAGGCAAATGAGTATTTTGATCACATCATCCTTTTTATACATGTTGTCCTACTCCAAGCTGTATAGGCTTGAAAGCCAACTGCCAATTATGTAAATCAGGTGATTTGCATCTCTGTAATGAGGAGGGGTGTGGTCTAATGACAGTAACACCCTATATAAGGTGTGCTTAATTATTAGGCAACTTCCTTTTCTTTGGCCAAATGGGTCAGAAGAGAGATTTGACGGACTCTGAAAAGTAAAAATTGTGAGATGTCTTGCAGAGGGATGCAGAAGTCTTGAAATTGCAAAACTTTTGAAGCGTGATCACCGAACAATCAAGCATTTCATGGCAAATAGCCAACAGGGTCGCAAGAAGCGTGTTGATAAAAAAGGCGCAAAATAACTGCCCATGAATTGAGGAAAATCAAGCGTGAAGCTGCCAAGATGCCATTTGCCACCATTTTGCCATATTTCAGAGCTGCAACGTTACTGGAGTCTCAAAAAGCACAAGGTGTGCCATAGTCAGGGACATGGCCAAGGTAAGGAAGGCTGAAAAACGACCACATTTGAACAAGAAACATAAGATAAAACGTCAAGACTGGGCCAAGAAATATCTTAAGACTGATTTTTCTAAGGTTTTATGGACTGATGAAATGAGAATGACTCTTGATGGGTCAGATGGATGTGCCCGAGGCTGGATCAGTAAAGGGCAGAGAGCTCCACTCCGACTCAGATGCCAGCAAGGTGGAGGTATGGGCTGGTATCATCAAAGATGAACTTGTGGGACCTTTTCGGGTTGAGGATGGAGTGAAGCTCAACACCCAGACCTACTGCCAGTTTCTGGAAGACACCTTCTTCAAGCAGTGATACAGGAAGAAGTCAGTATCGTTCAAGAAAAACATGATTTTCATTCAGGACAATGCTCCATCACACGCATCCAAATACTCCACAGCGTGGCTGGCCAGTAAAGGTCTAAAAGAAGAAAAAATAATGACATAGCCCCCTTGTTCACCTGATCTGAACCCTATAGAGAACCTGCGGTCCCTCATAAAATGTGAGATCTACAGGGAGGGAAAACAGTCCACTTCTCGGAACAGTGTCTGGGAGGCTGTGGTGGCTGCTGCACGCAATGTTGATCGTAAACAGATCAAGCAACTCACAGAATCTATGGATGGAAGGCTTTTCAGTGTCATCGTAAAGAAAGGTGGCTATATTGGTCACTGATTTTTTTTGTTTTTGCTTTTGAATGTCAGAAATGTTTATTTCTAAATTTTGTGTTGTTATATTGGTTATCCTGGTGAAAATAAACAAGTGAGATGGGTATATATTTGTATATTTGGTTTTTGTTAAGTTGCCTAATAATTCTGCACAGTAATAGTTACCTGCACAAACAGATATCCTCCTAAGATAGCCAAATCTAAAAAAAAAAACACTCCAACTTCCAAAAATATTAAGCTTTGATATTTATGAGTCTTTTGGGTTGATTGAGAACATAGTTTTTGTTCAATAATAAAAAGAATCCTCTCAAATACAACTTGCCTAATAATTCTGCACAGTGTAGATTCCAGTGGACAGACAGACGAGGTCATTATGTCGCTAGGATCTAGCACTCATATAGAACAGTATAGATCCAGTGGACAGAAGTACTAGGTCCGTTATATCGCTAGGATCTAGTACTTCTATAGAACAGTATAAATCCCAATGGACAGACGGACCTGGTAATTATAGAGCTAGGATCTAGTACTCCAATAGAATAGTATAGATCCTAGTGGACAGAAGAACTAGGTCCGTTATATATCGTCAGGATCTAGTACTTGTATAGAACAGTATACATCCAGTGGACAGACAGACCTGGTCCGTTATATCGCTAGGATCTAAAACCTATATAGAACAGTATAGATCCAGTGGATTTACCAGCTTGTGGCTCCCCTTCCTCCTCTCCATTCATGCTGGTCACTTTCCCCACATGGTCATTCCCATCCTCCGTTCTCTCCATTTCACCTCCCCGTCTCATTCATTCACTTTACAAATCCTTGTTTACATCGCCTCTACCTGCGTACATCACATGATGGTCCCCCGGTTTAGTGCGCACGTGCTAGGTATGCGATTCCCCCTGTACTTCCGGAAGCGCTCTAACATGTGACCACTGGTGCGTTCCACCAGCGGTGCACAGAGCGTGAATCCGGTAGTCTCTTTTACTAAGGGGACGCATCCCTGGGAAGCGCACGCCAATATGAACCTGTGGCAGGACATCTCTCATTTTGAAACCATCCAATCATTTAAAAGCACCGGCAATATATACCCCATACTCCTTCCTAAATACACCACACCCCGGAAGAAGCAACATTGTGAAACGTGCCCGTCGGGCGCGGGATCAGAGGCCAGCTCACTTCCATTCCATGCACAGCCCCTTTGCCTGCTGTTGAATCTGCACGTGCCTAGGTATGTAAGTAAGGTGTATACCTATGAGTTTATATTGATGACAGGTTGTTCAGCGGCTGTCTTTCCATTCCCTACAACCTTTACAAATTGGCACTTTTTCTCTTGCAGGCTTTTTTGTGGGGATATTTGTTTTTGTGATTAACCTATTGAAGCTTTATGCTCATTTCTCCATATAAACAATTTTGCTCTCTCTCACCACATTAACTGTGCATATTTTTCCTATTGGCGTTTTCAGCTGGCATCTCTCTTCCCCCATCTCCATTTTGGAGTCTCCCTCACTCTTTTTTATCTTTCCTTATATTTTAAAATTGTATTTCAATAAAATTATTATTTTATACGCTAATTCAATTTGTCCTCTCACTTCTTATCTATGGGTGGCACCTTCTACTATAGATTCTGTGTAAATATAGTTGATTGAAGTGTCCCCCGTCAAAATGACAAAGGACTATGGGATTAATCAATATTTCTGTTTTTTATAAACAGATTGTCCGCTTTCCTAGCATTATGGACCTAACGGCCAGGGAACAATCCAGGCAAGCCAAGGCGTCTAATTTATTTAGACAGGGAGCCTCCAAAAATACTCAGGACATAGCAAAAACCAGCAAGGAGTTGATAAAGCAATATAAACATGCTCTGTATAAAAAAGACGCGTTTGGTGGAATAGGTCCACTCTGTAGAACTATACGGACCAGCAAATTATCCCTCGTGGCTTGAGGGTCCAGCTGTACCCCTCTTTTGAATTAGAAGATGATGTGCTAATCAAAAGGTGGACTTCAGCAGCAACAGCCTGCTCTCTTGAATTTCTACAAATTATTATCGATAAGAACACTACATCTCTACAAACCATTGACTCAACTATTGAGGAATTGGAGAAATCAATTTTAAAAGAAATTCCAGTAGAGGACTTTGACAAAGTCCTAGTTGACATCAGTAAGGATGTATATAAATGGGAAAATGAGGTATGTCAAAATAAAATAAAATGTGGATTCCAGTCCATGCTGCCCAAATAATAGATTTCCAAGACGTAGTAGTAGTTAAGAAGTGGTTTAATCTACGCGTTTCAGGGTAAATACCACCCCTTCTTCTGGAAAATACCACATATAGCTTAGGTAAGGTATAGCTTAGGTAAGCTATATGTGGTATTTTCCTGAAGAAGGGGTGGTATTCACCCTGAAACGCGTAGATTAAACCACTTCTTAACTGCTACTACGTCTTGGAAATCTATTATTTGGGCAGCGCGGACTGGAATCCACATCTTTTCTGCAGTGCATTGTATTGTTGGGTTGTCGACCGACCTGTGGATCTGCGGCAGCCTCTCCTACATGTGCTTTAACCACCTAATACCAGGTGAGCAGCTTCCTACTTAAAAAGTGATAACTTACTATCGGATAAGACCCTATTGCGCTTTGTGTCTCCCTTGCTTTATCTATTAAAATAAAATTTAAAAAATTCAGAGGGACTTGAATGATTATGATACAGACAAAATATACCGATGGCAATATAAGAAAACTATTCCTCAGGATAAGGGAAAATCCACACGCCCTAAAAGAACCTCAAGACATGCGAATCATAGAAGCCCGTCAGTGAGCTCGGCACCATCTCTATCCGATGTAAATACCTCGGTCAGCGATGGAGAAACTAACACCAGTGAGCCAACAAATACCCAGAGAATCAACAATCAGGATAAGAAACTTCCAGATATTTTTACGAGATCCAGGAATCTTCGTACACATGGTGAAAAATTCAAGGTAATTAATCTCTCAGATCATGTTTTATCTAGAACTCAAATTGAGCTTCTGGAGAGAGGTCTTACGATCTCACCCTCATGTCGTTTAGACACCTTCACGGCGGTGAAGGATTTGCACCTCTTCTCCAGAAAACTCATCCTCAAAAACCTCCATCACAGGAATCAAGATTTCATAAACCTAGATAATACTTTTATCACAAGAGAAGAATTTGATGCTGTTAGAAATTTGGAAGAATTGCTACAAGAAAACATCCCACCAACGGTAAGTAATTTTCCACATGGACTCTTTAACAAATCCCGTAGGTTCCCTCCTTTAAGCATCTGTCCGGCTGTTGAGGTCTTCACAAAAATATTATCATTAAAAATTGAAGCCTTACCACCTAAACCTTCTTGGATGTCAGAAAAAAAGAAGGGCAGAAAAACAGGCTTTGAATGAATTACAGGAGCTAAAGGACGTAGTATTTAAACCAGCTGACAAAGGGGGAAATCTTGTTTTATGGCGTGTTACTATCTATGAGAAACAGGCACACAAACTCTTAAATGCCCCCGATTGTTACCGCCTTTTATCATTCAATCCCCTCTCAAAATTTCAGAGTAAATTATTGTCAATTATTGACAAAGCTTTCCCTTTGGGAATCATACCCAAAACCATGCTTGAAACAATCCGTAATCTACATCCGAAATTACCTACACTATATTTAATTCCAAAATTGCACAAAAATCCCACTGGTCCACCTGGGAGGCCTATTATATCGGGCAATGACAGCCTATGTGAACCAATTGCCAACTTCATTGATTTTTATCTCAAACCTTTGGTCTCCACATTACCATCTTACATACAGGATACAACATCAGCGTTACAGAGATTGGATCATCTTTTCCTGGAGGACCATATGATTATGGTCACGGCTGATGTGGTGGAAGCCTTATATACTGTCATTAGACACAGGGACGGGCTGAAAGCAGTAGGATGGTATCTCAGAAATACCAATATGGAACCCACATTAATAGAGGTCATTCTGGCTCTTTTAGAATTCGTTCTCAATCATAACATCTTTACTTTTAAAAATAACATTTATCTCCAAACTCGGGCACTGCCATGGGCTTCATGTGCCCATCATACGCCAATCTATTTTTGGGGGCATGGGAACGGGATATTTTCCAAAGTTATACCATCCCTGAAACTAAATGGATACAAGGATGGATGAGATACATAGATGACGTTTGGTTTATATGGGAGGGTACCATTGAAAATCTCCATACTATAATGAGGAAGCTCAATGACAACGACATTAATATTCACCTGACATACCACTTTGGAAAAAATTTGGATTTTCTAGATCTCATCTAGATCTTGAAAGTTTCTACAACAGGCTATATAGTAACAAATTTATATTGAAAACCTACTGCTACGAATTCACTCTTGCACAACACATCATCCCATCCGCGAGCAACTATCAAAGGGATACCTACAGGTCAATTTTTAAGACAAAAACGGATATGCTCGGAACAAGTAGCTTTTGAAGATCAGGCATTAGGTTTAACTCAAAGGTTTATTAATCGAGGATACAGCAAACGTATTAAACAGGGATATAGAAGGGCGCAAAAAAAACTCCTAGGGAGCATCTACTCTATCCGCCACCAAAAATATTAAAAACGATGATCAGGTAAGATATATTTCCACTTACCATAATCAATGTGACGACCTAAAGGGATTTTTTAAAAAAAAAACATTGGCCAATACTTCTAACGGATCCTGTCCTGAGAAAAATTCTGCCTCCTTTTCCTTCCTTGGTTGCTAGAAGGAGCCCTAATCTGAGAGATCTATTGGTACAAAGCCATTATGACCCAATTCCTAAATCTACCAATAAAAACCCACCAAAATATTTTTTTCCCATGTGGCCTTTGCAAGGCCTGTGCCAATATGAATAAAGCTCAATTTTTTGGAAATCATGATGGCTCCAGGAAATTCGACTTAAGAAAACATCTTACATGTGCATCACAAGGGGTAATATACCATGCAACATGCCCCTGTGGATTAATTTATATAGGACTGACAACTAGGAAATTCAAAATTCAAGTCCGAGAACATGTCCGGGATATAGAAAAATCCAAAACCATTGATGACCTTTCCTCTTTGAAAACTTTACCGCGTCACTTTAAAACCCATCATTATTCCAAGTCTAATGGTTTAATGTTTAAAGCAATTGATCAAATTAAACTAGGAATACGGGGCGGAGACCTGGGAAAATCCTTAGCACGTTTAGAGAGCAAATGGATATATTGCTTCAATACTATCACCCCATGTGGCCTTAATGAAAATTTTGGTTTTAATTCCTTTTTGTAATTTCCAATTTTTCAATTCCATTATTTTAGGCTGCAGCCAGAGTGGATTTTACCCTTATTAAGATCTCCTGTTGCCAAATCAGCTTTATTCAAATACTGAAATTTCAAATTGTTTGTTCCTGAGCTATATTTTTAGGTGTTTTTAATCTCTTTTGGTTTTATATTGTATCTTGCATCTTTTCATTTTCCTTTTCCAAGGTGCTTACCTTTTGACATGCGATGGTTCTTCTCATGATGTCTTCAGCTGGTCCACAGTTCATGATCTTGGTCCTGGATGCTGACTGCTACTTCGAGTTAATCCAGTGACGTAGAAAAATAAGAAGTATTTCATATGGACATTTCTGTATATATATTTTTTTCACAAAGATTTTGGTTGTCATTTCCATACTTTTTGGCCATTTTGGTATTTTATACCTTTTATATTCAATGTATATGTATATATTTATTGCCTTTCAAATTTATACTTATATTGTTATTCTAACATTTCTTACTTGCTTTAAGCGCATTTTTTACAGTATATACGTGTTATCCCAGCAGCCGCGGTCACGTCCGCGGTCATGCCGGCGTCCCCCGCCGCTGCTGCCCAGGTCTCCGGGTCCTCCCCGCTGTCCTCTACTTACCGCTCCAGGCGTCGCGCTGCTCCTCCGTCCTGTCATCCTGCCCCCCGGGGGATCCAGCGTCCTCTCTCCCCTCCCATCCACCCATCTTCTGCTCCATAGGGCACGTCCGCTTGCTCCTCGGCTGCTTTAACTCTTGCTGCACCTCCCAGGAGCGCTTGCGCTCCAATCAGGTGCTGGCAGTTGGTATATAAGGCGGCTCCACCATGTTGGAGGCACCTGATTGTCGTGTGCCTCCAGTACACTGTCTGGCCCGTACCTATGTACCTGCTTCGTCTGGTCTTGTCCAGTCCTCCTGCCCGTACCTATCTGCCTGCCTTGTCCAGTCCTCCTGCCCGTACCTATTTACCTGCCTTGTTCAGTCCTCCTGCCCGTACCTATCTACCTGCCTTGTCCAGTCCTCCTGCCTGTATCTATCTACCTGCCTTGTCCAGTCCGTCCCGTCCTCCTGCCCGTATTGATCTACCTGCCTGTTTCTGTCTACCTTTTCCACAGGTTCCGTTCGGACCCCTGTCTCCGTCCGTGCCAACTGCCCAACTCAGTTCTCCCGGTTCCTCCTTGTGGTTCCGCCTTCCTAGTTCCGTTTGCTCCCCTTGAGCCGCCCCTCTTGGTGCCAGCTGTCGCGGTGCCCGACTCCTTCGGGTCTGCCCCTAACAATCCCTGTATAGGGGTCGGTTCCTTGGTCCACTCGCCCAGAGGAGCTTCAGTACCGTGACCCAGAGGGTCCACTCTTGTAGTACGTCTTGCCTCGGCGTCACAGTACAATCAGGTCATGGACCCCACTGGTGCTTCAGCCGCTACACAAAAAGAACTGCTCTTTTTGCGTGAGAATCAGAGCCGGATCATGTCCATTATGAAATCTATGGACACCCGGTTGTCCGCCTTACAAACCGCTGATCCTGGAACGCCCCCCCTGCTGGCAGGGCTCCAGCAGGAGCTCACGCAGCAGCGTGACTCTCAGGCCCATATTCTCAGTTATATGGCGTCCATCGATGACCATTTACTTTCTCTCCAGTCCTCTGCTGCGGCCTCTGTCCTTCTTCGGGATTCTGCATCTCACCTGCCGCCGTGTTTGGGAAAGCCTCCTAGGTATAGTGGAGACCCCAAATTATGTCGTGGTTTTTTAAACCAGTGCCGCCTACACTTCGAGCTTTTGCCTCAGCAATATCCTTCTGATCGAGCCAAGGTGGCGTTTGTCGTGTCCCATCTCGAGGGGGAGGCTTTGGCTTTGGTGAACCCCCTGTGGGAGCCAGATGACCCGGTTGTCTCTAGTTTACAGATCTTCTTGGACACCTTCCGTAGGGTCTTTGATGAGCATTTAGCTTCTACCACTGAGTCCCTTTTCAGTCTCTAGCAGGGAACCATTACGGTGGGACAGTACGCTATCCGCTTCCGTACACTATCCTCAGAATTAGGGTGGAATAACGAGGCTTTGGTAGGGGCCTTTTGGAGGGGCTTTCGAGTAAAATAAAGGACGAGCTCGCTGGTCGGGACATCCCTGATACCTTGGAGGACCTTATATCCTTGGCCACGCGTATTGATCTACGCTTTCAGGAACGCTCCCGTGAGTCGGCTAAGGAAAGGCGGTCCTATAGGTTTAACCAAGTTCCCAGTCCTCGCCCGATCAGGCTTCCCAGTAATTCGGTCCCAGAGCCTATGCAGGTGGACCGCATAAAGTTGTCGGAGCAGCGGCGCAGGGAGAGACTAGCGCAGGGTTTGTGTCTCTATTGCGGAGGAGCAAATCACTTTTTGCTTTCCTGTCCTGAGAGACCAGGAAACTCCTCCACCTAGGCCAGGTAAGAGAGGCCTTCCTAGGTGACTCAAATTCCTCTCTACCTCTTACTATTTCAGCTTTGATTATCCTAGGTCGGGGGCGCAGATCTGTGGAGGCGTATGTGGACTCGTGAGCGGCTGGCAACTTAATTTGGCTTGAAGCGGTGGACAAGTTTCGCATCCCAGTTGTAACTCTTGAGGATCCGCACGTGATCACTGCAGTAGACGGCAAGCCGTTACCTGTCCCCGTCACCATGGGTACTCTCGAGCTGGAGATGCAAATTGGAGCTCTGCATCGGGAAAAGATAGCCTTTTATGTTCTGCCCAATCTGTCTCACGCCCTGCTTCTAGGGTTGCCCTGGCTCAGGTCGCATGAGCCAGTCCTCGATTGGCGCTCGGGTGAGGTTCTTCACTGGGGTCACTGTTGCCATGAACTCTGCCTGCTGCCTGTCACTCGTTCTGGTCTTGAACAAGCACCCATCAATCTTCCAGGACTCCCGGTGGCTTATCAATCATTTGCGGATGTCTTTGACAAAAAAGAGGCTGAGACCCTTCCTCCACAGCGTACCTTCGACTGCCCAATCGAGCTAACTCCGGGAGCCACCCCCCCAGGGGAAGAATCTATCCGCTATCTCCGGCCGAGACCTTGGCTTTGTCCGACTACATCCGGGAGAACCTGGCCAAGGGTTTCATCTGGAAATCCTCATCTCCAGCGTGAGCCGGATTTTTCTTTGTTCAGAAGAAGGATGGGTCTCTTCGGCCATGTATCGACTACCGAGGCCTGAACAACATCACGGTCAAGAATAGGTATCCTCTTCCGCTTATCCCCGAGCTCTTCGACCATCTGAGAGGGGCCCGGATCTTTACCAAACTGGGTCTGCGGGGGGCCTATAATTTGGTCCGAATACGTGCCGGAGACAAGTGGAAGACCGCCTTCAACACGCGGGATGGGCATTATGAATATTTGGTCATGCCATTTGGACTTTGTAATGCTCCGGCCGTCTTCCAAGAATTTGTGAATGAGGTCTTTCGGGACCTTCTGTACTCGTGTGTCGTGGTATATCTAGATGACATCCTCATCTTTTCACCTGATCTGCCTTCCCACAGAAGTGTCCGTCTGGTCCTGCAACGTCTTCAGGAGAATCGACTCTATGCGAAAATTGAGAAATGCCTGTTTGAACAAACCTCCTTGCCATTCTTAGGGTATATTATATCGGACTCTGGGTTGAGGATGGATCCAGAGACATTGTCCGCCGTGCTCAAATGGCCGCCTCCAGTCGGAGTTAAAGCAATCCAACGATTCTTGGGCTTCGCAAATTATTATAGACAATTCGTCCCTCATTTTTCCTATGTGATCAAGCCTGTAACCGCTCTTACCCGGAAGTGAGTTAAATCTACTATTTGGCCTCCGGAGGCTGAAGATGCCTTTCTCACCCTAAATCAGGCCTTTTTGACTGCTCCTGTCTTACACCGGTCTGTGGCCAGCAGGCCCTTTGTCCTTGAGGTGGATGCCTCCTCCACGGGGGCCGGGGCTATTATTTCCCAGAAGTCGGCCTCTGGGCGCCTAGTGCCTTGTGGGTTCTTTTCCAAGTCATTTTCCCCCGCAGAATGCAATTACACTATTGGAGACCGAGAATTGTTGGCTATAAAGAAGGCTCTGGAGGAGTGGCGTTACTTGTTGGAGGGGGCTGTATATCCCTTTATAATATTCACCGACCACAAGAACCTAGCCTATATTCAGTAGGCGCAAAGACTCAATTCCAGGCAAGCCAGGTGGTCTTTGTTCTTCTCTCAGTTCGACTTTAAGCTTTATTTTCGGCCAGGGGATAAAAATACCAAGGCAGATACACTTTACCGGTCCCTGCAATCACCGGAAACGGAGGACGTTTCTTCACATATCATCGACCCCGCCAAATTCATCACCGTAGCTCCCGTGAGTCTTCTTCCTGTTCCGCCTGGCAAGACCCTTGTCCCACAAGACAGAAGAGTAAAGGTGCTACACTGGGGTCACTCCTCCAAGATGCTGAACATGTCAGTACCAAGAGGACCCTCGCTCTTCTCTCCCGCTATTACTGGTGGCCTTCCTTCGGCAGGATGTGTCGGATTTCGTAGCCTCCTGCGCGACCTGCACCAGAAATAAGGTGCCAAGGATGCTGCCTTATGGTCTTCTGCATCCTTTACCTGTTCCCGAGGCTCCTTGGCAACATATCGCCTTGGATTTTATCACGGACTTGCCCCGCGCCTCGGGATGTACAACTATTCTGATGGTAGTTGATCGATTTTCCAAAATGGCCCATTTTGTCCCGTTGCCTGGATTGCCCTCGGCTCCTGAATTGGCCGAAATCTTCATCCATCAGATTTTCAGATTGCATGGTCTTCCTCAGCGGATCGTGTCTGATCAAGGGGTCCAGTTTACCTCCCGATTTTGGAGGGCGCGCTGTAAGATCCTGGGCATATCTATGGATTTTTCTTCCGCTTATCATCCTAAGACCAACGGGCAATTGGAACGAATTAACCAGGTTTTAACATCCTACCTACGCAACTTTGCTAACGCCCATCAAGATGATTAGGTAGCTCTTCTTCCATGGGCAGAGTTCTCCCATAACAATCATTCTAGCGAATCTACCACCAAGTCCCCGTTCTTCGTGGTCTTCGGTCAGAACCCGGGGGTACCTCTCCCTATATCGTCTTCCTCTGGTGTGCCCGCAGCCGATGCTCTCTCCCTGGAATTTTCCCAGATCTGGAAGGAGACCAAAGAGGCTCTCGTACAAGCCGCAGTCCGGATGAAGAGACATGCGGACAAAAGGCGGAGGGATCTTCCACCATATCATCCTGGCGCTCCTCAGCTGCTTTAACTCTTGCTGCACCTCCCAGTAGCGCTTGCGCTCCAATCAGGTGCTGGCAGTTGGTATATCAGGCGGCTCCACCATGTTGGAGGCGCCTGATTTTCGTGTGCCTCCAGTACACTGTCTGGCCCATACCTATGTACCTGCTTCGTCTGGTCTTGTCCAGTCCTCCTGCCCGTACCTATCTACTTGCCTTGTCCAGTCCTCCTGCCCGTACCTATCTACCTGCCTTGTCCAGTCCTTCTGCCCGTACCTATCTACCTGCCTTGTCCAGTCCTCCTGCCTGTATCTATCTACCTGCCTTGTCCGGTCTGTCCCGTCCTCCTGCCCGTATCGACCTACGTACCTGTTTCTGTCTACCTTTTCCACCGGTTCCGTTCGGACCCCTGTCTCCGTCCGTGCCAACTGCCCAACTCAGTTCTCCCGGTTCCTCCTTGTGGTTCTGCCTTCTTAGCTCCGTGTGCTCCCCTTGAGCCGCCCCTCTTGGTGCCAGCTGTCGCGGTGCCTGACTCCTTCGGGTCTGCCCCTAACGATCCCTGTATAGGGGTCGGCTCCTTGGTCCGCTCGCCCGGAGAAGCTTCAGTACCGCGACCCAGAGGGTTCACTCTTGTAGTACGCCTTGCCTCGGCATCACAATACGTGTATTTTTGTTATTTATATTATTCTCAACACCCCTTATTAGCACACATCCCAATTACCAGGCCAGGCACTTGGCACTTTATCAGGAATTCCCTCACCCCTTTTTCACCTATTATATTCAATATATTTCAATATACGTATTTATTTTTTATTTATTTTTTTTATTTAGTGGCATTTGGCACCTTCTCAACAAGCTTTTCACGCCGGACATTATGATATATAGTCGAAATTAGTATATATATATATATATATATATATATATATATACTTTCATTTTTCACCAGTTTTTCAGTTTTTTTCATTTACCAGTCTGTGCCTCCCCTTCCTCCTCTCCATTCATGCTGGTCACTTTCCCCACATGGCCATTCCCATCCTCCGTTCTCTCCATTTCACCTCCCCGTCTCATTTATTCACTTTACAAATCCTTGTTTACATCGCTTCAAGCTGCGGACATCACATGACGGTCCCCCGGTTTAGTGCGCACGCGCTAGGTATGCACTTCCCCCTGTACTTCCGGAAGCGCTCTAACATGTGACCACTGGTGCGTTCCACCAGCGGTGCACAGAGCGCGATACCGGAAGTCTCTTTTACTAAGGGGACGCATCCCTGGGAAGCGCACGCCAATATGAACCTGTGGCAGGACATCTCTCATTTTGAAACCATCCAATCATTTACGAGCACCGGCAATATATACCCCATACTCCTTCCTAAATACACCACACCCCGGAAGAAGCAACATTGTGAAACGGTGCCCGTCGGGCGCGGTGATCAGAGGCCAGCTCACTTCCATTCCATGCACAGCCCCTTTGCCTGCTGTTGAATCTGCACGTGCCTAGGTATGTAAGTAAGGTTTATATTGAAGACAGGTTGTTATTATTATTATTATTCATTTTTATAGCGCCATTTATTCCATGGCGCTTTACATGTGAGAGGGGGCGAATATAGACAAGTACAATAAATATGAGCAATACAGGACACACATAAGTACAGAAGGAGAGAGGACCCTGCCCACGAAGGCTCACAATCTACAGGGGGTGGGTGAGGATACACTAGGAGAGGGTAGAACTGGTCGTGCGGCGGTTCAGTAGACTGAGGATCACTGCTGGTTGTAGGCTTGTCGGAAGAGGTGGTTCTTCAGGTTCTTTTTGAAGGTTTCCATGGTAGACGAGAGTCTGATGTGTTGGGGTAGAGAATTCCAGAGTATAGGGGAGGCACGGGAGAAGTCTTGTATGTGGTTATGAGAAGAAGAGATAAGGGGAGAGTAGAGAATGAGATCTTGAGAGGATCGAAGGTTGCGTGTGGGTAAGTAACGGGAGAGCATGTCACAGATGTATGGAGGAGACAGGTTGTGGATGGCTTTGTATGTCATAGTTAGGGTTTTGAACTGGTGCCTCTGGACGATAGGAAGCCAATGAAGGGCTTGGCATAGGGGAGAGGCTGGGGAATAACGGGGAGACAGGTGGATTAGTTGGGCAGCAGAATGTAGGATCGATTGGAGTGGTGCCAGAGTGCTAGAGGGGAGGCCAGAGAGCAGGAGGTTGCAGTAGTCAAGGCGGGAGATGATAAGGGCGTGCACTAGTGTTTTTGTGATGTCGTGGTCAAGGAATGCACGGATCTGGGAAATATTTTTGAGTTTGAGACGGCAGGAAGAGGCTAACGTTTGGATATGTGGCTTGAAACAAAGGGCAGAGTCGAGGATCACCCCGAGGCACCGAGCATGCGGGATCGGGGAAAGTGAGCAGCCATTGACATTGAGGGAAAGATCTGGTGGAGGGGTAGAGTGAGATGGGGGGAAGATGATGAATTCTGTTTTGTCCATTTTGAGTTTTAGAAAGCGAGCAGAAAAGAAAGCTGAAATAGCGGACAGACAGTGTGGGATTTTTGTCAGTAAGGAGGTGAGGTCCGGTCCAAATAGGTAGATCTGCGTGTCATCGACGTAGAGGTGATACTGCAAGCCGTGGGATTCTATGAGCTGTCCCAGGCTGAAGGTGTAGATGGAGAAGATAGGGGTCCTAGAACTGAGCCTTGAGGAACGCCGACAGATAGGGGGCGAAGTGAGGAGGTGGTGTGGGAGAGGGAGACACTGAATGTTCGATCTGTTAGATATGAGATCCAGAATAGGGCCAATCCTGTGATGCCCAGAGATGAGAGAATCTGGAGCAGGAGGGAGTAGTCCACAGTGTCGAAGGCAGAAGACAGGTCCTGGAGAAGGAGGACAGAGTAGTGTCACTTGCTCTTGGCGGTTAGTAGGTCGTTGGTGACTTTAGTTAGGGCAGTTTCAGTTGAGTGATGCAGTCGGAAGCCAGATTGTAAGGGGTCAAAGAGGGAGCAGGAGGAGAGGTGGGAGGACAGTTCAAGATGGACATGCTGTTCCAGTAGTTTTGAGGCATAAGGAAGAAGAGTTATTGGGCGGTAGCTATGTAGCATCAAGAGAAAAGAACTACCGTATATAACGCACACCACAGCAAATCAATACAAGATGTAGAAGAAAAATGAGAAATTTTATTGACACATTAAAACATAGTGAATTAAAAACATGATTAAAAGCAATTGAACCATGATACAGAAATCTGCCTAGATGAAAATACTCTGTATAGTGCAGTATGAAATACCAAAAATGAAAAAAATAGAATATAAATTCATATGATAACATGCAATGACTGCAGTCAAATAAGAATACACTATACAAGAGAATAATGCATCTGATACAAATGATGAAATGCAAGGATAACTGAGCTGAAAATGCCAAAATCTAAATATCAGCTAATAGAGGACCTGTATGGACAAAATCATGATATGAAAGCATGGCGATCAGATAATACGTGTGTTATGCAAGATGCATAAACACACTGAGCACACACAAGATAATGCAATCATAGAGCCAACAATAGGTCCCAGCCAAATGTCCCAGCTCTGACCAAAGGAAAAAATAATTACCCAAGACAGACCCTCATAATAGAGGGACAGATGAATAGGCAGAGATCAAGATCGTGGTTCAGGGAAAGGTCCCACGCGTTCCGCCGTAGCTAGTACGGCTTCATCAGGGATGAATCTTGTATTGATTTGGTGTAGTGTGCGTTATATACGGTAGTTCTTTTCTCTTGATGCTACATTGTTTTCTTCTACCAGTTCGCATCTCCCTATATATTATATGTTTTTTTATGGCGCCCATGCTTCTTGTTTATTGGGCGGTAGCTAGACGAGGAGGATGGGTCAGGGAGGTGTCAGGAATCGAACCCAGTGTCTCTTGTCCACCAGCCAGCAGCTCTACCATCTGAGCTATTCTGCTGGCTACAAAGTTCCTTGCTGAACCCGGATACCATTGACTGTTCTTCCTGATCGGCTTCACCCAGTGCTCTCTCGTTTGGCCTCTGATTGCCAATTACACGCCCTATATAAACCTGGCCCTGTGGGTGTGTCATTGCGAGATTATTGTGCTTCCAGCCTTTAGTCAAGCTCTTTCTCCTGCTGTTCCTGCTGCTACAAACACTGCTCTCCTGTGAACTGACCTCGGCCTGCCACCTGACTACGTTATCTGCCTGCTCCTCTGCTACCGAACTGCCTTTCCTGTGTACCGACCTCCGGCTGCCACCTGACTACGTTATCTGCCTGCTCCTCTGCTACAAACACTGCTCTCCTGTGAACTGACCTCGGCCTGCCACCTGACTACGTTATCTGCCTGCTCCTCTGCTACAAACACTGCTCTCCTGTGAACTGACCTCCGGCTGCCACCTGACTACGTTATCTGCCTGCTCCTCTGCTACCGAACTGCCTTTCCTGTGTACCGACCTCCGGCTGCCACCTGACTACGCTACCTGCCTCTGCTTTCCCTAGTGTTTGCAGTAACATCGGCTCCAACCCAGACGGGATCCTGACAGAATAATCTCGCGCCAAAATGGAGTCCGCTGTGAACACCCTGAGGCGGCAAGTTACGGAGCTTCAAAGTTTTTGTACTGACTCTCAAGGAAAATATTCCAAGTTACAAACTGATTTCACGGTGATACAACAGGAAGTAATTGAGCTTCAAAAACAACTTCTGGACGTGCGCAATTCAGGGTCCGAATCAAACGCGCGGCTGCCGCTGCCTGCAAAGTTCAGTGGGGATCGCCAGCAGTACCGAGGATTCCTCAATCAATGCCGCATATACTTCCAGATGCAACCTGCTCCCTTTACCAGTGAGAGGAAGAAAGTTTTTTTCATGATAAATCTCCTGACGGATGAAGCTCTTGCTTGGGCTTCACCTTATGTAGAAAAGGACTATGCCCTCCTTAATGACCTGGAAGCTTTCATCGCAGCTATGAATCAAGTTTTTGATGACCCAAACCGCTGTGCCACAGCAGAAACCAAATTACATAATTTGCGCCAAGGACGTCGCTCTGTTGCGGAATATACATCGGAGTTCCGTCGCTGGGTGGCCGACACCACCTGGAATCCAGCGGCCCAGAGAAGTCAATTCCGACGAGGGTTATCAGAACCAGTGAAAGACGAGCTTGCCAGGGTTGAGACCCCTGACCAGTTGGAGGACTTTATTCAACTGTGTATCCGGATTGACCAGAGACTTACTGAAAGGAGAAAGGAGAGATTGCGAGCACTTGGGAATAGCCCTGGCTTCTCATTTTCAGCATCAGACCACCAAGAAAAGACGCAAGGCGTGTCTGAACCGATGCAGATCGACGTCATCCGAAGACCACTCTCTGCACAGGAGAAGGAGAGGCGACGTGCAGAACATCTCTGCCTCTATTGTGGGGACCCTGGACACTATGCCATCAACTGTCCTAACAAAAAGACTATAGCCTTTACCAACAACAGGTCTGCCAGCAATATGGACCTTTCTCAGCAGTCGGATTCCATCTTGCAGACTATCTCATCAGTAACGCCAGAAATAGACAAAATACATACTACATCATCTCATTTTGTAATCCCCATTCAGGTTGTAATGGGCACCCAAAAAATACAATGCTCTGCCCTGTTGGATTCGGAGCAGGAGGAAATTTTATGGACTTAAAATTTACACGTGATAATAATATTTCCAGTAGGACCAAATCCACACCAATTGAAATGGAAACTGTGGATGGATCACCTTTGTCTTCTGGACCTGTCACGCATGAGACAATCGAACTGGAGATTTGTATCGACCCGGATCATCATGAAGCTGTCAGTTTCCACCTTATTTCATCTCCGAAATTTCCGGTTATTCTAGGGATCCCTGGTTTTCAGTCCATAACCCTTCTATCAACTGGGCATCAAGGACCATCACCTTTCCATCTGACTACTGTAAGAATAATTGTCATAAGGAACCCCCTGTTCTCCAACAAGTCCAAATCTCTGAGATTTCGCATGAGAAGGAAGAGAAACTACCACCTCAATATCAGCAGTTCTCTGATGTCTGCAGTAAGAAGAAAGCAGATCAATTACCTCCTCACCGTCCTTACGACTGTCCCATTGAATTGCTGCCAGGAGCAACCATTCCATTTGGACGGATTTACAATCTTTCCGAACCTGAATTGAAGGTATTAAGAAAGTTCCTGGATGAAAATTTAGAGAAAAGGCTTTATTCGACCTTCCACATCTCCAGCTGGGGCACCCCTGTTCTTTGTTGAAAAGAAAGACTCCACTCTGCGGCCATGTATTGACTACAGAGAGATGAATAATATCACTGTCAAGAATCGCTACCCGCTACCCTTGATTCCTGAACTATTTGAGAGACTCCGTTCTGCGAAAATCTTTACGAAGCTGGATCTTAGAGGGGCTTACAACCTCATACGGATTCGCCCAGGAGATGAGTGGAAGACCGCCTTCAGAACGAGATATGGACATTTTGAATCTCTGGTTATGACCTTTGGCCTTAGCAATGCCCCAGCCACCTTTCAACATTTTATTAATGATGTATTTCGAGATTTCTTGGACCAATTCGTTGTGGCTTATCTCGATGACATTCTTATATTTTCAGACACCTTGGAAGAGCATCGCAGGCACGTCCAGTTAGTCTTGGAACGACTACAGGAGAACCATCTTTACATTAAACTTGAAAAATGTGAGTTTGAACAAACTAGTATCCAATTTCTGGGATATATCATCTCCCCAGAAGGTCTGAGCATGGATCCCGGCAAAATCAATGCTGTAGTGGACTGGCCTGTTCCAAGAAATTTAAAAGACGTCCAGCGTTTCATAGGATTTGCAAATTTTTACCGAAAATTTATAAAGAACTTTTCACGGATCATACTACCAATTACTACACTAACAAAAAAGACCAAAGCATTTTTCTGGTCTCCGGAGGCACAGGAGGCTTTTGACAAGTTGAAAACTCTTTTTACTCTGCTCCATTGTTAGTACACCCAAATCCTGAATTGCCATTTACTGTCGAAGTGGATGCCTCGGACTCTGCAGTGGGAGCCATTCTGTCTCAGCGAGTTGGGGACAAGATGCAACTTCACCCATGTGCGTTTCTTTCCCACACCATGTCATCTGCAGAAAAGAACTACGACATCGGTAATAAAGAACTGTTAGCCATTAAAGTTGCCTTCTCCGAGTGGAGACATCTTCTGGAAGGTGCCAATCACCCTGTGACTGTCCTCACGGACCACAAGAATCTTGAATTCCTCCGTACAGCAAAAAGATTGTCTGCAAGACAAGCACGATGGGCCTTATTTTTCTCAAGATTCAATTTTATAATCTCTTACCGGCCTGGTTCAAGAAATGGCAAGACTGACGCTCTGTCCAGGATGTGTTCGGAACCTCAGGAGAGGTCTAGTAATGACGATACAATTCTAGGCCCTAAAAATTTTTTGGGAATATTGCACTCTAGAGGACTATGTAATAGAATTAAAGATGGATATCAAGAGGACTCTTTCCTTAACCATCCTTCGGAAGACGTCGATCTTTCATTCAAAGAGGGGTTTTGGATGCAGAAACACAAAATATATGTACCTGAATCTTCTCGCCTTGAAGTCCTCAAAAGTGTCCATGATTCTAAACTGGCAGGACATCCTGGGGTTGCAAAAACACAAGACTTACTACTTCGTTTCTTTTGGTGGCCTAATTGTAGGAAGGACGTGAGGAAATATGTTTCAACCTGTTTAACATGCGCACGAAACAAGACCCCACGATCGTCTCCTCTAGGACTCTTGCAACCACTCCCAGTTCCATCCAGGCCTTGGGGATCTATTTCCATGGATTTTATTCTGGAACTACCCCCTTCCAAACAGATGACCGTCATCCTTGTCATAGTGGACCGACTCACAAAAATGGCCCACTTTATTCCAACTGAAGGAATTCCTACTGCTGAAAAAACTGCAGAACTGATGATCAAAGAGGTATTCAGGTTACATGGAATTCCTGACAACGTGGTGTCTGACAGAGGCGTTCAATTTACGTCAAAATTTTGGAAGAGTTTCTGTACAGCCTTGGGAGTCACGGTGAATCTTTCTACCGCTTTCCATCCTCAGTTCAATGGCCAGACAGAGAGAACGAACCAGACTTTGGAGCAATACCTCCGTTGCTTCATTTCCTATCTTCAGGATGACTGGGTGGACTATTTACCAACAGCAGAGTTTGCCTACAACAACTCCATACATAGCGCTACATCTCAAACCCCATTTTTTGCTAATTATGGAGTACATCCAGTATTTATTCCTAATCTGCCAGTGAACACTCCCATTCCTGCTGTTAATGACAGGCTTGCAAAATTACAGGAATCCCAGAAGGAATTATCAGAGATATTACTCAAGACCCAGGAAGAATATAAGGAAGCAGCAGATAAACATCGGAGAGTGCCCCCTGCTCTTCAGGTTGGAGACAAAGTTTGGCTGTCCACTAAAAACCTTAAGACACAGGTGCCATCCTCCAAATTGGGGTCAGAAATTCATTGGACCTTTTCAAATTTCTGCAAAAATTAACCAGGTTGCTTTTCGTTTAAAACTTCCCAACAATCTGAGGATTCATCCAGTGTTTCACATATCCTTGCTCAAACCCTTCTGTGAAAACCCATTTCCAGGAAGAATTCAGCCACCTCCTCCACCAGAAATGATCCGTGGTGAAGAAGAATACATTGTGAATAAGATTCTGGACTCCCGAAAATTCAGAGGTAAACTGCAGTATCTGGTGCAGTGGGAAGGTTACGGACCAGAGGAAAATTCATGGGAACCAAAGGACAACGTCCATGCTCCTGGACTTACAAGAGCCTTCCATCAGAGGTACCCAGATAAGCCAGCTCCTGAGATGTCCAGAGGCCATCCTGGAAGGAGGGGAGTACTGTCAGGAATCGAACCCAGTGTCTCTTGTCCACCAGCCAGCAGCTCTACCATCTGAGCTATTCTGCTGGCTACAAAGTTCCTTGCTGAACCCGGATACCATTGACTGTTCTTCCTGATCGGCTTCACCCAGTGCTCTCTCGTTTGGCCTCTGATTGCCAATTACACGCCCTATATAAACCTGGCCCTGTGGGTGTGTCATTGCGAGATTATTGTGCTTCCAGCCTTTAGTCAAGCTCTTTCTCCTGCTGTTCCTGCTGCTACAAACACTGCTCTCCTGTGAACTGACCTCGGCCTGCCACCTGACTACGTTATCTGCCTGCTCCTCTGCTACCGAACTGCCTTTCCTGTGTACCGACCTCCGGCTGCCACCTGACTACGTTATCTGCCTGCTCCTCTGCTACAAACACTGCTCTCCTGTGAACTGACCTCGGCCTGCCACCTGACTACGTTATCTGCCTGCTCCTCTGCTACAAACACTGCTCTCCTGTGAACTGACCTCCGGCTGCCACCTGACTACGTTATCTGCCTGCTCCTCTGCTACCGAACTGCCTTTCCTGTGTACCGACCTCCGGCTGCCACCTGACTACGCTACCTGCCTCTGCTTTCCCTAGTGTTTGCAGTAACATCGGCTCCAACCCAGACGGGATCCTGACAGGAGGTCTTTTTGAGGATAGGTTCGATTGAGATATGTTTGAAGGATGAGGGGAACACACCATTTGTAAGTGAGAGGTTGAAGAGGTGTGTTAGAGTTGGGATGAAGACTGTGGCGAGGTTAGGGATGAGGTGGGACGGGAGCGGGTCAAGTGTGCAAGTGGTGAGGTGTGATCTTGAAAGGAGGGTGGAGAGCTGATCTTCTGTCATGGTGGAGAAGTTGGTTTTGGAGGAACAGGGCTGAGCAGCTAAGAGGGGCATTGGGGGTTGTGGGCCAAAGCTTTCCCTGATCGTATCAATCTTCTGCTTGAAAAAGGAGGCAAAATTTTCAGCAGTAATGAGATGAGAGGGGGGAGGTGCTGGGGGACGGAGTAGAGAATTGAAAGTGTTGAAGAGCTGTTTAGGGTTGTGAGAGAGGGAGGATATGAGAGATGAGAAGGAAGTTTGCTTTGCAGCAGTGAGCGTGGACTTGAAGCTGGTGAGGGACTGCTTGTATGCGGTTAAGTGCTCAGCAGAGCGGGATTTCTTCCATCTCTGCTCCGCAACCCTGGAAGCCCGTCTCAGTTCTTTGGTGAGGCTGGTCAGCCAGGGCTGCCTGTTGATTGTGTGAGTTTTGCTATGTGCGAGGGGGGCGGCCAAATCAAGTGCTGCTGTTATTGTGGTGTTATAAAAGGTGGCAGCAGCATCTGTGTCCTGAAGTAAGGCTATGTCTGTAAGAGGGAGGAGGGACTCAGAGAGCGATTGTAAATTGAGGTGTTTGAGATTTCTGCGAGGATGAGTGAGTTTGTGGAGCGGGGGTTGCGTACTAGGAGAGGAGAGGGAAGAAAATGTCAGTAGGTTGTGGTCAGACAGGGGCAGGGGTGAGTTAGTGAGATTAGTAAGGGAGCAGAGGCGGGTGAAGATAAGGTCCAGTGTGTGACCATCTTTGTGAGTGGCCGCAGAGGAACATTGAGTGAGGCCAAAGGAGGCAGTGAGTGATAAAAGTTTGGAGGCAGCGGAGGTGGAAGTGTCAATGGGGATGTTAAAGTCACCCATGATGATAGTGGGGATGTCATCAGAGAGGAAATGAAGCAGCCAGGTGGTGAAGTGATCGAGGAAGGTGGAGATGGCTAGTTCTGGTGGGCAGTAGATGACAACTAGCTGGAGGTTGGAAGGGGAGTAGATGTGGACAGAGTGCACCTCAAACTAGGGAAGGGTAGCGGAGGGTGGGAGAGAAAGTGGGATAAAGGAGCAGGAATTGGAGAGGAGCAAGCCAACTCATCCACCACGTTTCTTGCTGGTGCGGGGGGTGTGAGAGAGATGGAATCCGCCATAAGAGAGTGCAGCTGGAGAGGCTGAGTCAGAGGGGGTGAGCCAGGTTTCAGTGATAGCAAGGAAGGAGAGTTTGTTGGTGATGAAGAGGTCGTGGATGAATGACAGTTTATTGCAGACTGAGTGTAGGGTAACTGGGGGAGTGGGGGTTGGGTGAATGGGTATGAGGTTATCACGGTTGCAGAAACGTGTAGAGGATCGTGTTAGGGTGTTAGAAATGAGTGTGGGGATGCGTTGAGGAGGACCAGGATTTGGGGATATGTCGCCAGCAATGAGGAGTAACAGACAGAGTGTTAGAAGGTGGGAGCAGGATAAGCCATGGTGTGGCCGTGTGTGTCTGGACAAAGAGGCTTGTATGTGATGTGGAGGAACAGTTCTGAGGAGAAGGTGAGGTGGCTGGGGAGAATGGAGGGAGAAATGACTAGTTCCTTACTAGGTGGGGGGATTAATAGAGAGCGGGCAAAATAGAGAAGTATGGGGGCTGTCTTTCAATTCCCACAACCTTTACAAATTGGCACTTTTTCTCTTGCAGACTTTTTTGTGGGGATATTTGTTTTTGTGATATATAGAGCTATATGCTTCGGACAAACACTGGCACTAATTGCACTTTATTAACCCATTGAAGCTTTATGCTCATTTCTCCATATAAACAATTTTGCTCTCTCTCACCACATTAACTGTGCATATTTTTCCTATTGGAGTTTTCAGCTGGCATCTCTCTTCCCCCATCTCCATTTTGGAGTCTCCCTCACTCTTTTTTATCTTTCCTTATATTTTAAAATTGTATTTCAATAAAATTATTATTTTATACGCTAATTCAATTTGTCCTCTCACTTCTTATCTATGGGTGGCACCTTCTACTATAGATTCTGTGTAAATCCAGTGGAGAGACGGACCCAGTCCGTTATATCGCTGGGATCCACTACTCATAGAGAATAGTATAGATCCCGGTGGACAGACGACCTGGTCCATTATATCACTTGGATCTACTACTCATAGAGAACAGTATAGATCCCAGTGGACAGACTGACGAGGTTGTTATAGCGCTAGGATCTAGTACTCCTATAGAATAGTGTAGATCCTAGTGGACAAAAGAACTAGGTCCGTTATATAGCTAGGATCTAGTACTTGTATAGAACAGTGTAGATCCCAGTGGACAGATGGACGAGGTTGTTGTATCGCTAGGATCTAGCACTCATATAGAACAGATCAGATCCCAGTTGACAGACGGACCTGGTCGTTATAGCGCTATGATCTAGTAATCATATAGAATAGTATAGATCCTAGTGGACAGATGGATCAGTTCCGTTATATGGCTCGTATCTAGTACTCATATAGAATAGTACAGATCCCAGTGGACAGACGAATGAGGTCGTTATATCGCTGGCATCTAGTACTCATATGAAACAGTATGGATCTCAGTGGACAGACGGGCCAGGTCTGTTATATCGCTAGGAACTACTACTCATATAGAACAGTATAGATCCCAGTAGACAGACGGACCTGGTCCATTGTATCGCTAGTATCTACTACTCATATAGAACAGTATAGATCCCATTAGACAGATGGACCTGGAGCATTATATCGCTAGTATTTGGTACTCATGTAGAACAGTATAGATACCAGTAGACAGACGGACAAGGTTGTTGTATCACTAGGATCTTGTATTCATATAGAACAGTATAAATCCCAGTGGACAGACGGACCTGGTCCGTTATATCGCTAGAATCTAGTACTCATATAGAACATCATGGATCCAGTGGACAGACGAACGAGGTCGTTATATTGCTAGGATCTAGTACTCATAGACAACAGTATAGATCCCAGTGGACAGACGGACCTGGTCCGTTATATCGCTAGAATCTAGTACTCATATAGAACATCATGGATCCCAGGGACAGATGGACGAGGTCGTTATATCGCTAGGATCTAGTACTCATATAGAATAGTACAGATCCCAGTGGACAGACAGATGAGGTCGTTATATCGCTAGCATCTAGTACTCATATGAAACAGTATGGATCTCAGTGGATAGACGGGCCAGGTCTGTTATATCGCTAGGAACTACTACTCATATAGAACAGTATAGATCCCAGTGGACAGACAGACGAGGTCATTATATTGCTAGGATCTTGTACTCATATATATACTAGCATCTAGTACTCATATGAAACAGTATAGATCCCAGTAGACAGACGGACCTGGTCCATTGTATTGCTAGTATCTACTACTCATATAGAACAGTATAGATCCCATTAGACAGATGGACCTGGAGCATTATATCGCTAGTATCTGGTACTCATGTAGAACAGTGTAGATACCAGTAGACAGACGGACAAGGTTGTTGTATCACTAGGATCTAGTGTTCATATAGAACAGTATAAATCCCAGTGGACAGACGGACCTGGTCCATTGTATCGCTAGAATCTAGTACTCATATAGAACATCATGGATCCCAGTGGACAGACGAACGAGGTCGTTATATCGCTAGGATCTAGTACTCATAAACAACAGTATAGATTCCAGTGGACAGACAGACCTGGTCCGTTATATCGCTAGAATCTAGTACTCATATAGAACATCATGGATCCCAGGGACAGACGGACGAGGTCGTTATATCGCTAGGATCTAGTACTCATAGACAACAGTATAGATCCCAGTGGACAGACGGACCTGGTCCGTTATATCGCTAGAATCTAGTACTCATATTAGAACATCATGGATCCCAGGGACAGACGGACGAGGTTGTTATATCGCTAGGATCTAGTACTCATAGACAACAGTAGAGATCCCAGTGGACAGACGGACCTGGTCCGTTATATCGCTAGAATCTAGTACTCATATAGAACATCATGGATCCCAGGGACAGATGGACGAGGTCGTTATATCGCTAGGATCTAGTACTCATATAGAATAGTACAGATCCCAGTGGACAGACGGACGAGGTCGTTATATCGCTAGCATCTAGTACTCATATGAAACAGTATGGATCTCAGTGGATAGACGGGCCAGGTCTGTTATATCGCTAGGAACTACTACTCAAATAGAACAGTATAGATCCCAGTGGACAGACAGACGAGGTCATTATATTGCTAGGATCTTGTACTCATATATATACTAGCATCTAGTACTCATATGAAACAGTATAGATCCCAGTAGACAGACGGACCTGGTCCACTGTATTGCTAGTATCTACTACTCATATAGAACAGTATAGATCCCATTAGACAGATGGACCTGGAGCATTATATCGCTAGTATCTGGTACTCATGTAGAACAGTATAGATACCAGTAGACAGACGGACAAGGTTGTTGTATCACTAGGATCTAGTGTTCATATAGAACAGTATAAATCCCAGTGGACAGACGGACCTGGTCCATTGTATCGCTAGAATCTAGTACTCATATAGAACATCATGGATCCCAGTGGACAGACGAACGAGGTCGTTATATCGCTAGGATCTAGTACTCATAGACAACAGTATAGATTCCAGTGGACAGACAGACCTGGTCCGTTATATCGCTAGAATCTAGTACTCATATAGAACATCATGGATCCCAGGGACAGACGGACGAGGTCGTTATATCGCTAGGATCTAGTACTCATAGACAACAGTATAGATCCCAGTGGACAGACGGACCTGGTCCGTTATATCGCTAGAATCTAGTACTCATATTAGAACATCATGGATCCCAGGGACAGACGGACGAGGTTGTTATATCGCTAGGATCTAGTACTCATAGACAACAGTATAGATCCCAGTGGACAGACGGACCTGATCCGTTATATCGCTAGAATCTAGTACCCATATAGAACATCATGGATCCCAGTGGACAGACGGACGAGGTCGTTATATCGCTAGGGTCTAGTACTCATATAGAACAGCATGGATCCCAGTGGACCGAAGGATGAGGTTGTTATATCGCTAGGATCTAGTACTCATATAGAACAGAATAGATCCCAGTAGACAGACAGACCTGGTCCGGTATATCGCTAGGATTTACGATTCATAGAGAACAGAATAGATCCCTTTAGACAGATGGGCCTGGTCCGTTATATCACTAGGATCTACTACTCATAGAAAACAGTATAGATCCCAGTAGTCAGACTGACCTGGACCATTATATCGCTAGGATCTAGTACTCATATAGAACAGTATAGATCCCAGTGGACAGTCGAACCTGGTCCGTTATATCGCTAGGATCTACTACTCATAGAGAACAGTATAGATCCCAGTGGACAGACGGACGAGATTGTTATATCGCTAGGATCTAGTACTCATATAGAACAGTATAGCTCCCATTAGACAGACGGACCTGGACCATTATATCGCTAGGATCAGGGGCGGACATATCATTGGTGCAACCTGTGCAGCCGCACAGGGGCCCAAGAGGTGAGGGGGCCCATTTATACCTCCAAAGCAGGTGGAAGTTTCCAGTTTTAGGAGATCTTGGGCTGCAAAGGGCCCATGTATTGTTCTTGCACAGGGACCCTTTTCTGACTTTGTCCGCCAGCGGATAGGATATAGTATTTATATAGAACAGTATAGATCCAAGTGGACAGACGGACCTGGTCCGTTATATCGCTAGCATCTAGTACTCATGTAGAACAGTTTAGATCCCAGAAGACAGACGGACCTGGACCCTTATATCGCTGGGATCTAGTATTCATATAGAACAATAAAGATCCCAGTGGACAGACGTACCTGGTCCGTTATATCGCTCGGATCTAGTACTCATATAGAACAGTATAAATCCAAGTGGACAGACAGACCTAGTCCGTTATATTGCTAGGATCTAGTACTCATATAGAACAGCATGGATCCCAGTGGACAGGCGGACGAGGTCGTTATATCGCTAGAATCTAGTACTCATAGAGAACAGTATAGATCCCAGTGGACAGATGGACCTGGTCCATTATATTGCGAGGATCTAGTACTCATATACAACAGTATAAACCCCAGTGGACAGATGGACCTGGTCCGTTATATCGTTAGGATCTAGTACTCATGTAGAACAGTAAGGATCTCAGTGGACAGAAGCACAAGGTTGTTATATTGCTAGGATCTAGTGCTCATGTTGAACAGTATAGATCCCAGTAGACAGACGGACGAGGTTGTTATATTGCTAGGATCTACTACTCATAGACAACAATTGATTAAAACAGAAACACATGAGCCATGCACACAGTGAACAAGCCTGTTGGGACATTGTTCACCCCACCAGAAGACTGAAAACACAAAAAAAGGCACTGTTGTGAATACCTTGGAGGCGACTTCTAAGCTGGGGCTCCCTCCGGTGGTTGCCGAGGGTAATGAACTAATTACTAAATAGACTTCAGCTGGCTCTGAATTGTATGATATAAGTGACCTGAGTTCCCAGCAGCCTTGCCGGTAATCAATTGTTCCTCCTGCTCTTGCTTGGAGCACAGCTTGCTCTTCTGCTCTCATTCAGATAAGTGTTTTGCTTTTTTTTTCCTCTGTTGGATTTTCACTGCTGGTTTGCTGCTTGCAGTGGACTGCAGCCTGGTCCCCTTTTGGGGTCTTGCGCTGCAATTGTGCTCATTTTGTGTTTGCATTTTTGCTTTGTTCCTTTGTCACTTTTTATTTGCTGTGTTGCGGTGTGTTACACCAGAGATCTGATTTAGGTGGTAGAGATCGTGTGATCTCAGGTTTTTTTGTTAATCAGAAGTGTTGGTATTTTTGTCAGGGTTTTTTTGGGTTGCAGTCAGAATTTTTTCCTATACTTTTCTATCTAGACAGATTGGGCCCCAGCGTTTGCTCATTCTATTTTCTGTCTGTGTCCGTGTTTCTTCTTGTCTAACCGCCATTACATGTTCGGGGGCTTCCTATTTCTTTGGGGATTCTGCTCCGGGGCACATAGCTTTCATCTTTCTGCCTTTAGATGTAGTTATCTCTCCGGCTGTGACAAGGCGTCTAGGATCACCGTAGGTACGCTCCACGACTACGTCTAGTGTGGCGGTTAGTTTAGGTTACTGCAATCCAATAGTTTCCAGCCTCTCTGGTGTATTGCTACTTTGGCTATTTTTTGCAGTTTCTCCTCAGCTACCGAAACATAATGGGCACTGTAAAACGAAAAAATACTCTGTTGCAAAAAAATAACAGTAAACAGCAAGTGCTAATAAAAAGATGGAATAACACAGGGTATTTGGTTAATACTTTTTTGCAAAAAATGTATATTAAGCCGCACTACCAAACGTCAAGGTATACCCGAATTAGAACAAAGTATTTTTTTGTTTTACTGTGCCTTTTTTGTGTTTTCAGTCTTCTGGTGGTGTGAACAATGTCACTACAGGCTTGTTCACTGTGTGCATGGCTCATGTGTTTCTGTTTTAATCAATTGTTTTCTTGTTTCTATAAAACCAGGGAGTTTTCCACTCCTCCTTTGTGAGCCGTGCACATAAAAGCCGTTCTATGCTGTGTGTCCACATTGGACATTACCTCTCTGAATCCTGCTGATACAGATATTAGACATATGACCAGGTTTTTAAATTCATCAGATAGGGATTACATACATTAGTCAGGGACTACTCTAATATGGGTATACCTTGACGTTTGGTAGAGCGGATTAATATACATTTTTTGCAAAAAAAAGTATTAACCAAATACCCTGTGTTTTTCCATCTTTTTATTAGCACTTGCTGTTTACTGTTATTTTTTTGCAACAGAGTATTTTTTGGTTTTATTGTACCTTTTTTGTGTTTTCAGTCTTCTGGTGGTATGAACAATGTCCCTACAGGCTTGTTCACTGTGTGCATGTCTCATGTGTTTCTGTTTTAATCAATTGTTTTTTTTGTTTCTACAAGACCAGGGAGCTTTCCACCCCTCCTTTGTGAGCCGTGCACATAAAAGCCGTTCTATGCTGCGTGTCCACATTGGACATTACCTTTCTGAATCCTGCTCATACAGGTATTATACATATGACCAGGTTTTTAAATTCATCAGACAGAGATTACATACATTAGTCAGGGACTGCTCTAATATGGGTATACCTTGACGTTTGGTAGAGCGGCTTAATATACATTTTTTCTCAAAAAAGTATTAACCAAATACCCTGTATTTTTTGGTTTTACCGTGCCTTTTTTGTGTTTTTACTCATAGAGAACAGTATAGATCCCAGTGGACAGATGGACCTGGTCCATTATATCTCTAGGATCTAGTACTCATATAGAACAGTATACATCCCAGTGGACAGACAGACCTGGTCCGTTATATTACTAGGATCTAATACTTATATAGAACAGTATAGATCCCAGTGAACAGACGAACCTGGTCCGTTTTATTGCTAGGATCTAGTACTCATGTAGAACAGTGAGGATCCCAATGGACAGAAGGACGAGGTTGTTATATCGCTAGAATCTAGTACTCATATAGAACAGTATAGATCCCAGTGGACAGAAAGAAAAGGTTGTAATATCGCTAGGATCTAGTATTCATATAGAACAATATAGATCCCAGTAGACAGATGGACCTGGACCGTTATATCACTAGGATTTAGTACTCATGTAGAACAGTATAGATCCCAGAAGACAGACGGACGAGGTTTTTATATCTCTAGGATCTAGTACTCATATAGAACAATATAGATCCCAGTAGACAAACAGACCTGGTCTGTTATATCGCTAAGTTCTAGTACTCATATTGTTATGATCTGCTACAAGCACTAAGGAAAGGTGGGAATTCTGTCCCTACAATAGGACTGAGCTGGATCCCTACGATGTAACGGGGAACCTGATCCTGCGACCAGACCCGCTAAAGTCCTCAGCTAGTCTGAACGAAGACCTATAGTTGCGAGGGAGGAATCCCTACAAGATCTAGGGACTGGGTGAAAAGGTGGACACCTCCTAACAGAAAGAGTAGCAGGAAATATAAAACAGAAAACAAATACTAAGAGATCCTAAGATCAAGCAAAACTGACAGAGTAAGGCACCTAAGCACCCGGCTAGCTTAAGAGTAGATAATACAATGAAGTCCAGCAAAGCCAGAAGGGCGGAGCCAAACTAAATAGGGTAAAAAGGTCATGTGACCAGCAAACTGAAACAAAATCTAACAAAAGGGTTCTAACAGTACCCTCCCTTCTAAGAGGATCCTCTGGATCCCCTAGGACTTAGGCTTATCCGGAAACCTCTTGTGAAACGCTCTAACAAGTCTAGACGCAGAAACATCATCCGCCCTCACCCATGAGTTATCCTCGGGTCCATAACCCTTCCAAGCGACGAGGTACTGTAAACTCCCTCTATACCGTCTAGAATTTAGGATGTGGGAAATCTCATATTGCCCGTCCTCCACCACCAGGGGAACAGTGGCCGAGACGTCTCCATCTGAGACCTCAGCTTTTTTCAAGAGAGAAACATGAAACACCGGATTAATCTTCCAGGAGGTAGGAAGCTCCAACTTAACAGCAGATTGGTTAATAACCTGAAGCACCTTAAAGGGCCCTACAAACTTGGGACCCAATTTCTTAGACGGAATCCTCAAGCGCAGATTCTTAGAGGACAACCAAACCATGTCACCAATAGCAAACAACACCTCTTGTCGTTTTCTATCAAAATACACTTTGGATCTTTTGTTAGCCTCCTGAAGATTACCACGCACATCAGTCCAAACTCTCTCCAAAACACCAGAAAAATTCTCCTCTTCAGGTACAGCCGATCCCAACTTGGAAAATGACCCAAAAGACGGATGTCTCCCAGTACAACAAAAAAAAGGCGAACAACCAGCAGAAGCGGATGTATGGTTGTTAAGAGCAAACTCAGCAAGTGGCAGAAACTCAGACCACCCCTCTTGATTATCAGTCACAAAACAACGCAAGAACTGCTCAACATCCTGGTTTTTCCTTTCTGTCTGGCCATTAGACTCAGGATGATATCCGGAAGAAAACGACAAATGAACTCCCAACCTGTCACAAAAAGCGCGCCAAAAACGAGCCACAAACTGAGGTCCCCTATCGGAAACAATGTCAGTAGGAACGCCATGTAGTCTGACTATTTCCTTGACAAAGGCCTTAGTGAGAGTCTTAGCGCAGGGCAGTTTGATGAAAGGAACCAAGTGACACATCTTGCTAAAACGGTCCACGACCACCCAGATGACAGTGAAACCCTCAGAGGGGGGAAGGTCAGTAATAAAGTCCATAGCCAAATGTGTCCAAGGTGCACTAGGGACCTCCAGAGGGCAAAGCAACCCCGCAGCAGGAGTATGAGAAGACTTAGATCTAGCACACACAGTGCATTGACGCACCCACTTAATGACTTCCTTCCGCCATCCTGGCCACCAAAAACTGCGACCCACAAGTCTCTTGGTCTCAGAGATTCCAGGATGACCTGCCAACCGAGAGTCATGACATTCAACAAACAAATCTCTCCTCAGGGTACCAGGCACAAACAACCTCCCATGCGGCGTGTTAGATGGGGCATTCTCCTGTGCTTTAAGAATTTCATCTTCCAACACGGAGTCCAAAACAGCAATAACAACCCCCTCTTGCAAGATGTTTTCCTCCTCCTCCTCAGTACCCACCATAGGAGAAAAGCTGCGAGACAAAGCATCAGCTTTAACATTTTTAGTACCTGGGATGTAAGTAACGGTAAAATGAAACCGTGAGAAAAACAGTGCCCACCTAGCCTGACGGGCATTCAAGCGTTTGGCAGCATCAAGGTAGATCAGATTTTTATGATCGGTGAAGACTTGAATGGGAAATTCCGCTCCCTCCAAAAAATGACGCCAGTGTTCAAATGCGAGTTTAATTGCCAACAATTCCCGATTACCGATATCATAATTTAGTTCAGACTCAGAAAATTTCTTTGAAAAAAAAGCACAGGGATGTACTCCATCCGTCTTTGCCTGAGACAACACCGCGCCGACCCCCACAGAAGAAGCATCAACCTCAACCAAAAATGGTTTAGTCACATCAGGCTGCGTAAGGATGGGAGCAGAGCTGAACCTCTCCTTTAGCAACACAAAAGCCTCAATGGCCTCAGTAGTCCACTGAACCGCATCAGCACCTTTCCTGGTGAGATCGGTCAGAGGTTTGGCAATCACAGAAATTTTTTTTATGAATTTTCTATAATAATTGGCGAACCCCAAAAACCTCTGTATTGATTTCACACCAATAGGTCTAGGCCAATCCTGCACAGCTTGCACTTTCACAGGGTCCATCTCAAAACCTTCACTGGAGACAATGTAGCCCAAAAAACTAAGTCTCTGTACAGCGAACTCACATTTTTCTAGTTTGGCAAAAAGTGAATTATCACTCAGTAACTGTAATACTTCACGCACACTCCTCCAGTGAGACTCCAAATCTGATGAATAAATCAAAATGTCATCCAAATACACAACCACATTTCTGCCGATCAAAGGTCTAAGGATGTCATTAATAAGATTCTGAAAAAATGCCAGAGCACTGGAAAGTCCAAAGGGCATGACCAGATTCTCAAAATGACCCAGTGGAGTGTTAAACGCAGTCTTCCATTCATCCCCCTCCTTCATGCGCAACAAATTGTATGCCCCTCGAAGATCAATTTTCGAGAACCACTTGGCCCCCACTAACTGATTAAACAAATCAGGAATCAATGGCAGTGGGTAAGTATTGCGTACAGTAATCTTATTAATCTCACGAAAGTCTAGACAAGGCCGCAAACCGCCGTCCTTTTTTTAAAAAAAAAAAATCCAACCGCCACAGGAGATTTGGAAGGCCTAATGTGACCGGCGGCCAAGCTTGTCTGTATGTATTCCTCCAAAGCCTTTCTCTCAGGAATAGTCAAATTAAATAAACGACTTTTAGGAAGAGTCGCTCCAGGGACAAATTCAATTGCACAATCATAATCTCTATGAGGAGGCAATACCTGCGATTCCTTATCAGAAAAAACTTTCCAAAAATCCTGAATAGGTACAGGTAACTCCCCCTTAACTACAGCAGCAATACGCCCGTTACAACACTTGTCATAACAAGTAGGACTCCAGGACTTAATTTCATTGGTAGACCAATCCAGTACCGGATTGTGCAATTTTAACCAGGGTAACCCCAAAATCACCGGTGAGGGCAAATTATTCAAAACTACCAAATCCAAATTCTCTTGATGAACACCATTAATAGTAAGAGGAAATTCACAGATATGGTGAGTAACATTTTTCAAGTGAGAACCATCCACAGACACCACAATAATAGGGGAAGACAGAAGTTTAGGTTTTAATTTTAGTTTTTCCAAAAATTTCCCATCAATCACATTGAGAGTTGAACCACAATCCACAAATACCCGAAACTCCATTAATTCCTCCTCACCAGCAGTGGTAGCAGAAAGAAAGACACCTTTATTGTTTAAACAAGCTATGCGGGCAAAACTGACCTCATTTTTTTTTTTCTTTATTCATTCGAAGCGCACAGTTCTTAATAAAATGCTCAGATTTACCACAATAGAAACACAAGCCCTTAGCAAATCTGCGTTCTTTTTCTCGAGAGTGAGGTGCCATTGCTCCAATTTCAATCGGCTCTGCAATGTCAGTACATTCCTTCTCCAAACTTGGAGCTGACAAGGCAGATTTACTCTCATTAACCCTTGCACGCAGTCTCCTATCCACCCGTATGGCTAATTGCATAGCCTCTTGCAAGTTACCAGGTATAGGATAAGCAATCAGCAAATCTTTAACCCTTTCACTTAACCCTGCAAGAAATAAACTTTTCAAAGCTGAATCGTTCCAGCCCACCTGAGTGGACCATCTTCGGAAGTGAGTACAATATTTTTCCACATTACCTGATCCCTGTCTCAAACGTCTCAATTCTGTCTCAGCTGATGAAACACGATCCGGATCGTCATACAATAACCCCAAAGCAGAAAAAAAACTATCCACTGATCTAAAGCATGGATCACTAGGCTGCTGTAAGGTTCTTTGTCTCTGTTGACATGTTCCTTGAAACTCAGTTTTCCGTCGGCCATTTTGCTTTCTGTCTTTCTGCAGCTCTTGCCCTCAGTTAATATGGAGTTTCCAGTTTTCATGTTCCCGCCCTGATTCTTCCCTCTTGCTTCTTAAGCAGCCTCAGCTGAACAATCAGTGCTCCTGAATCAAGCCTCAATCAGTCTGTGACCTGACTCCTGGAAACCTTGGACTTGTACTCCAGCTATTCCCTACTGAGGAACCTTGGAACACTTTTGGACTCTGGAAACCTGCTGTTTGGTGAATCCATGTTTGCAGAGGAATGACGGTACAGAGAAGAGATCCTGAACCTGCTTTGGAGATTTATTGTAGTGCTTGAAGTTACTCTGGCCTGCTGTGTCTCCTGTCGCTGTTCCTGCAAACTGTGTGAACTTTTCAGCATGCTTGTATGAAGTAATACAAGTCATTTCATTTCAACCTATGTCTCCTGTGTTTTCCTCGCACCCAAGCACAAGACGCTATAGGAACTGTACACTATACATGACAAGATTCAGGAGCCAATGTTTAGTGTCTGCTGGGTCTGGGAAAGCCGTGTCTGCTGTGACTGTGGATATCAGATGTCCGTTTAATACCTTATGTGATGACAGTGGTTGTGACTTCTCACAACCATTCCAGGTGAGCGCATTCCCTTAAAATTTTACTCTGGAGTGTTACCACAGGTAAACCCTATTGTTTTTTGTTTTTTTTTCCTTTCCTCTTCTCCTTCCAGCACTTCTGCCTTAAAAGATCTGGAAGATGGAGGCCCGCATAAAGGAACTTTGCGGAGTGACTGATACAATCCTTTCAGATGTACAGACTTTAAAAACCCGTTTTGCAAGCCTACAGGACCTCACTAATCATAATTTGCAAGTGTTTGGACAGACTACCCAGGAATTGCGAGCCAGGATTGAGGCTCTAGAGGAACGAGCCCAGGCTCCTGCCATAACCCCGAGTTCTGGGATCCCCAAATTACCTCCTTTTCGTTTTGGCGGTGAACGTGAGAAATTCAGGGGATTTATTAATCAATGCAATTTATTTTTCTCTGCACATGCTTCACAATTTCCCACTGAACGATACAAAGTGCTTACTATAATCATGTTGCTTACAATAAGTCTTTGATGTGGGCAAACCCTCTGATTGAGACTGAGGATGATTGTTTGAATCACCTTGATGCTTTTATTTCAGCCATGGGGCAGGTGTTTGATGACCCCAATCGAGGTGCAACAGCTGAAGCAGCCATGTTAACTTTACGCCAAGGTAAGCGTTCAGTAGCCGAATATGCCCTGGATTTCAGGAGATGGGCTCTTGATACCACTTGGGACACTTCTGCTAAAAAATCTATTTTTCGGAAAGGGTTGTCTCCACTGATTAAGGATGAACTTGCTCGTGCCGACCCTCCCACTGCGTTAGGTGACTTTATTAACTATTGTATCCGTATTGATGCTCGTCTGACTGAACGCAGACAAGAGAGATGGTTCGAAAATAATCGCACTAACCTTTTACTACCTCCCTCCTCAGCTAAGGAACCTTTGAGTAGGATCACAAGGGAACCAGAACCTGAACCCATGCAGGTGGACTCTTTACAAAGACGGGTTAGTGATGCACGCAAAGAACATCGTATAAAGGAAAATCTATGTTTCTACTGTGGTAAGTCAGGGCACTTCATTATAAACTGCCCCAGCCGTTCTCGTAAGACTACTGCAGCAGTCATTCACTGTGAGTGTTGCGAGAGGAGCTCTGTCATGTCCGAGCCTCAGGCTCCAGAGAGATCTGCTGCAAGAGATCTTGATTTCTCGGACTTAAACTCTGTTAGTTCTGGGGACGATGACGGTATAAACGCTGCAATTTTTCAAGTTTCCTCAGCGGTGTCCCAGCTGAGTTGTAAAAGAAACAATTCTCATTGCTTCCTTTCCATCAAACTCTGGGTTGACTCAGTCTGGGTGTCTAGCTCTGCTATGATCGACTCAGGAGCAAGTGGAAATTTTATGGATATCTCCTTTGCTCTGAAACAGGGGATACGTTCAGTGAAGAAGGCTACTCCAGTACAGATGGAGACTGTGGATGGCTCTCTACTGACTTCTGGACCAGTGGATCAAGAAACAGAGCCTTTGAGGGTCCTTATGGGTAAAGATCATCAGGAGAAAATGTCTTTTTTGCTTATCTCTTCTCCCCACTTTCCCATTATTCTAGGGCTACCATGGCTGCAGGCGCAGAATCCTACGATTAACTGGGAGACCAAGGAATTACACTTTCCGGAGAAACAGATGAGTCAAGGAGTTTCAGCTTGCTCTGTTCCTAAAGGAACCATGTCAGTCCCTGAACTACCAGCTGTATACCAGGACTATGTGGATTTATGTGACAAGAAGAATGCTGATCAGCTTCCTCCTCACCGTCCATATGATTGTCCAATTGAATTATTGCCTGGAGCTGAGATACCTTTTGGTAAGATCTACCCCTAGCGGGGCCCGAGCTAATAGCTTTGAAGGATTATATAGACGAAAATTTAGCCAAGGGCTTCATACGCCCCTCTTCATCTCCCGCAGGTGCACCCATCTTCTTTGTGAAGAAGAAAGATGGATCTCTGAGACCCTGCATAGACTATAGGGAACTCAATAAGGTTACTATTAGAAACCGTTATCCATTGCCTTTAATCCCTGAGTTGTTGGAGAGAGTGCGGCATGCCAAAATTTTCTCTAAACTGGATCTCCGTGGGGCCTATAACTTTGTCCGTATTAGACCTGGGGATGAATGGAAGACTGCTTTCAGGTCACGCTATGGACACTTTGAATATCTAGTTATGCCTTTTGGTCTGAGTACCGCCCCAGCCACTTTCCAACACTTCGTGAATGATATCTTCAGGGATCTCCTAGATACATTTGTGGTGATTTATCTGGATGATATTCTAATTTTTTCTAACTCCACAGAGGAACATCATGGACATGTGGAATGGTCTTAGAACGCCTAAGACAAAACCATCTCTACATCAAACTTGAAAAATGTGAATTCCATAGGACCGAAATTCAATTTCTGGGGTATGTACTATCTACGCAAGGGATTAGTATGGATGGAAGCAAGACCCAAGCCATCAAGGATTGGCCAATTCCTAGAAATGTGAAGGAGGTGCAGCGTTTCATCGGGTTTGCCAACTTCTATAGACGTTTCATTAAGAATTTTTCTGAGGTAGTGTCACCTATCACCCAACTTACCCGGAAACAGTCTAGGTTCTCCTGGACCCCGCAAGCTCAGGAAGCATTTTCCTGTTTAAAGGATAAATTTACCACCGCACCTATCTTAGTACATCCCAACCCCGAACTTGCCTTCATAATAGAGGTGGATGCTTCAGACTGTGCCGTTGGAGCTATACTCTCTCAGAGAACAGGTGAGAAGAATGTCTTGCATCCCTGTGCCTTCTTTTCCCAGCAGTTGTCTTCGGCTGAGAGGAACTACGATGTGGGCAATAGAGAATTGTTGGCCATTATTGCCGCCTTCAAGGAATGGAGACACCTTCTTCAGGGAGCTGCACAGCAAATAGTCGTCCTGACAGACCATCGTAACCTTGAATTTATCAGGTCGGCTAAGTGCCTGACTCCTCGCCAGGCTCGCTGGAATCTTTTCCTAAACCAATTTAATTTTGTCATTTCTTATAGACCAGGATCGCGCAATGGAAAGGCTGATGCACTCTCTAGGATTCATTCAGCAGAGACACGTCCACTTACTCCTCCTAAGACTATTCTTCCTGACTCTAGATTCCTGGGAGTGATTCATAATCAAGACCTACTTAAGGACATCAAGGAAGCATACCATGCGGATTCTTTGTTGGCTCAACCCCCAAAGGACGTAAGTCTTGTCTTTAAGAATGGTGTGTGGATTCAGGGACAACATCTGTATATACCTGAAACAGTCAGATTGAGAGTACTGCAACTCATCCATGATTCCAAGATAGCCGGGCATAGGGGAATTCTAAAGACACAAGAATTTCTTTCTCGTTTCTTTTGGTGGCCCACTTACAGGAAAGATGTCTTAAACTATGTCACTTCATGTGAAGTCTGTGCAAGATGCAAAACACCTCGCTCCTCACCAACTGGTCTGTTGCAACCTCTTCCCACCCCGTCCCGCCCGTGGGGATCCATTTCTATGGACTTCATTGTGGAGTTACCAACCTCTCAAGGGAAGAACACCATTTTAGTGGTGGTTGACCGTCTAACAAAGGCAGCTCATTTTATCCCTTGTGTCGGCTTACCCACTGCAAAACAGACATCAGACTTGATGATTAAGAATGTGTTTCGCTTACATGGAGTACCGGATGAGGTCATTTCGGATCGAGGGGTGCAATTCACTTCAAGGTTTTGGCAAAATTTCTGTGCAGCATTGGACATTAAAGTAAACCTTTCTTCTGCTTTTCATCCCCAGACTAATGGACAGACAGAACGAACCAATCAGACCCTGGAGCAGTATCTCCGCTGTTTTATCTGCCACCTACAGGATGATTGGGTGGATCTACTTCCACTGGCTGAGTTCTCTTATAACAACTCTCAGAGCGCCTCCACTAAGCAGTCTCCTTTTTACTCCAATCTAGGTTATCATCCTAACATTCTTCCTCGATTTCCCATAGATACGCCCTTGCCGGCAGTGGCTGAAAGAATCACTTCTTTACAAAAGAATATGGATCTTCTAAAGGAAAATCTAGAATTGGCTCAGGAAAGGTACAAGAAAGCAGCAGATAAATTTCGTAAACCTGCACCAGCTTTCAAGGTAGGAGATTTGGTCTGGCTGTCAACCAGAAATCTTAAATTAAAGATTCCATCGTCTAAATTGGGACATAAGTACATTGGACCTTATAAGATCAATAAGATTATAAGTGCTGTTGCTTGTCGTCTTCAACTGCCCAGAACTATGAGAATCCACCCTGTCTTTCATGTATCCCTACTAAAGGCTGCAACACCCAATACGTTTCCTGGACGTTCTTCTCCTTGCCCTGACCCAGTGCTGGTCGATGGTCAGGAAGAATTTATGGTGGAAAGGATTCTAGATTCCAGGTTGTACAGAAATCAGTTGCAATATTTGATTAAATGGCAGGGCTACCCAGTGGAGGACAACTCATGGGAACCAGTCAATAATGTAAATGCTCCTCGCCTGCTCCGCCAGTTTCATCAGAGGTACCCTGACAAGCCTGGTCTGAGGTCATCCGGAGGTTGTCCCTAAGGGGGGAGTAATGTAAGGTTCTTTGTCTCTGTTGACATGTTCCTTGAAACTCAGTTTTCCGTCGGCCATTTTGCTTTCTGTCTTTCTGCAGCTCTTGCCCTCAGTTAATATGGAGTTTCCAGTTTTCATGTTCCCGCCCTGATTCTTCCCTCTTGCTTCTTAAGCAGCCTCAGCTGAACAATCAGTGCTCCTGAATCAAGCCTCAGTCAGTCTGTGACCTGACTCCTGGAAACCTTGGACTTGTACTCCAGCTATTCCCTACTGAGGAACCTTGGAACACTTTTGGACTCTGGAAACCTGCTGTTTGGTGAATCCATGTTTGCAGAGGAATGACGGTACAGAGAAGAGATCCTGAACCTGCTTTGGAGATTTATTGTAGTGCTTGAAGTTACTCTGGCCTGCTGTGTCTCCTGTCGCTGTTCCTGCAAACTGTGTGAACTTTTCAGCATGCTTGTATGAAGTAATACAAGTCATTTCATTTCAACCTGTGTCTCATGTGTTTTCCTCGCACCCAAGCACAAGACGCTATAGGAACTGTACACTATACATGACAGCTGCAGAGAAAAGGCCCAGTCCTGAGGTTCTTTGCGCAAAAGTGACATTATGAACCCTATGCTCTGTGATTCATCACCAGAGGATCTGGGTCTCAAACGGAAATACAACAAGCAAGCATTTTTAAAAGAAAAAAAATCTTGTTGTTCACCAAAAAATAAATCAGGCAAACGTACCTTTGGCTCCACGAAATGTGCTCCGGAACAACTACTCACGTGTTGCTTTATCTCAGCCACCTCCAGAGAAAGTCCCTGCAGGCGTTGAACCAAATCCTGAACCGAGACCATGATGAAACAGAAAATCTTTCCTTAGAGATTTTTTTTTTTTTTTTTTTTTTTGGGCTGGACTTACTGTTATGATCTGCTACAAGCACTAAGGTAAGGTGGGAATTCTGTCCCTACAATAGGACTGAGCTGGATCCCTACGATGTAACGGGGAACCTGATCCTGCGACCAGACCCGCTAAAGTCCTCAGCTAGTCTGAACGAAGACCTATATTTGCGAGGGAGGAATCCCTACAAGATCTAGGGACTGGGTGAAAAGGTGGACACCTCCTAACAGAAAGAGTAGCAGGAAATATAAAACAGAAAACAAATACTAAGAGATCCTAAGATCAAGCAAAACTGACAGAGTAAGGCACCTAAGCACCCGGCTAGCTTAAGAGTAGATAATACAATGAAGTCCAGCAAAGCCAGAAGGGCGGAGCCAAACTAAATAGGGTAAAAAGGTCATGTGACCAGCAAACTGAAACAAAATCTAACAAGAGGGTTCTAACACATATAGAACAGCATGGATCCCAGTGGACGGACGGATGAGGTCTTTATATCGCTAGGATCTAGCACTCATATAGAACAGTATAGATCCCAGTGTGACAGAAGGACGAGGTTGTTATATCACTAGGATTTCCTACTCATAGAGAACAGCATAGATCCCTTTAGACAGATGGACCTGCTCTGTTATATCGTTAGGATCTAGTACTCATAGAGAACTTTTTAGATCCCAGTGGACAGACGGACAAGGTCGTTATATTGCTAGGATCTAGTACTCATATACAACAGTATAGATCACAGTAGACAGACGGAACAGGTCCGTTATATCGCTCGGATCTAGTACTCATATAGAACACTATGGATCCCAGTGGACAGATGGACCAGGTCCGTTATATCGCTCGAATCTAGTACTCATAAAGAACAGTATAGATCCAGTGGACAGACAGACCTGGTCCGTTATATCGCTAGGATCTAGTACTCATATAGAACAGTATAGATCCCAGTGGACAGATGGACCTGCTCTGTGATATCGCTAGGATCTAGTACTTATATAAAACAGTATAGATCCCAGTGGACAGAATGACCTGGTCCGTTATATCGCTAGGATCTACTACTCATATAGGATATACTACAACGGAAAAAAACGAAAAGGACGTCCAATGTTCAATTACAAACAAAATATATATTTCAAAATACAAAGAACTATAGGGAGGGATGGGTACAAAATACCAAAGGAGGGGGCAACACTGGGGATCAATAGTACCAATATACAGTATACTGCACATAAAAAAGCGGCAAATGTATTATCATCAAAGAAAGTTAATGGATAAGCCACAATAATAAATAAATAAATGAGTAAATAAAATATTGATGTACAGTTAATATGTGCATAAGATACAAGAATAAAGTGCAAATGCTATAAATAATGCATGAGAGGGCTTAAGGTATGCAGCAGTACCAATAAAGAAGGTGATAAAACATATACCACAGTATATTGCTCACAAATAGCCCAATCATTACCTTATGCCCGCTTGTGCAGTGTCCACAGGATGCGCACAGCCCCGACGCGCATTTCGGCATCTGCCTTCGTCATACTGTTCTATATGAGTTCTAGATCTTAGCGATATAATGGTCCAGGTCAGTCTGTCTAATGGGATCTATACTGTTCTCCTGACGAAGAAGCGAAACGTGCGTTGGGGCGACGGGGTAGCAGCTGTGAAGTACACTGATACATGTAAGTGCCTATTGTGATTTTTCTCTGAATTTATGTGTGCATTCCTTTGGCCTTCCACTTGGGGTCACTAGTAGGCTATGGCTATATTTTACTATGAGGGATGTTACTGAATATATTAAACTTAAGTCTGGCTTATGGATACGTTTATCCTTAATATACTCTGAGTCAATAATTGCACTTTATGTGCGCAGGCCACATGTTTAACTGCTCCCTGTTTGGATCAGCAGTATCTCTGCAATTGTATGTCTAAATATGTTTATCTATGTATTGTTATAAATAAAATTTACATTTTTATAATTAAGCAATTTATACTTGGTTTTTTCAGTGTTGTTCAGTTCAAATAGTTTTTGCTTGCTAATTTTTTCTTTTGGGTTTTTTCATTTGTGTTATTTGTTCTGTATGAGTAGTAGATCGTAGCGATATAACACACCTGGTCCGTCTGTCCACTGGGATGTATACTGTTCTACATGAGTAGTAGATCCTACTGATATAACAACCTCGTCCATCTGTCCACTGGGATCTATACTGTTCTCTATGAGTGCTACATCCTAGCGATATAACGACCTCGTCCATCTGTCCACTGGGATCCATGCTGTTCTATATGAGTACTAGATCCTAGCGATATAATGGACCAGGGTCGTCTATCCACTGCGATCTATACTGTTCTATATAAGTACTAGATCCTAGCGATATAATGGTCCAGGTTCCGTCAGTCCACTGGGATCTATACTGTTTTATATAAGTAAATCCAGAAAAAAATTCCAAGGCGAAAGTGCACATAAAGATAACAATATAGATAATAGAATTAAATATGGTCAATTCAGTTGGTGCACAAATGGACAATGCAAGAGAAAGGACGAATCGGAAATATAGAATATACAACGGAAAAAAACGAAAAGGACGTCCAATGTTCAATTACAAACAAAATGTTTATTTCAAAATACAAAGAACTAAAGGGAGGGGTGGGAACAAAATACCAAAAGAGGGGGAAACACTGGGGATCAATAGAACCAATATATACTGCACATAAAAAAGTGGCAAATGTATTACCATCAAAGAAAGTTAATGGATAAGCCACAATAATAAATAAATGAATAAATAAATAAAATATTGATGTACAGATAATATGTGCATAAGATACAAGCGTAAAGTGCAAATGCTATGAATAATGCATAAGAGGGCTTAAGGTATGCAGCAGTACCAATAATGAAGGTGATAAAACATATACCACAGCTAGAGTGAAGATTGTTTCAAATATAGATGCTCAATGGCAGATAACCCCATGTGAGGAAGGAACAGCCACCATCTTGGATATGGCCTGCTCCAGCCGCCATGTTGTCTGAATTCACAGATTCACAGCAGCTAACTGCTGTAATTCCCTATGGCCTCTGGGCATCTTCGATACAATAGGGTTTGGTCTATGAAAAGGTCTATTAGTATGCTGAGTAGATTCGACTCAAGACAGGATTTACTGCTCAATGTGAATAGCCAGGCCTATTCGTATGCTAAGTAGGCCAGGCCAAACAGTACTTCAAAGCTGGGGGCTTCAATTAGATTATACCTGCCAGCTAGGCACAGAAAACACATCGATTGTGTCTCCCAGCCATGACGGCTCCATTCTAGGATTATGAATTATGAGCACATCTTTCTAGGTACAAACTCATAAAAAATATCTGCGTGATCCTGCAGACCTCGGGCATCTCATGTTGCAACTCCCGAGTCGGTGATGGCTCGGGGTCTGAGATATAGAGATTGGCACTCCAAAGAGACCCAATCGGGCCAGGTTTGATCTCCACGCGACAGGCAAAACATACTGCATCCGCTGGTACCTCTCGTGTCCTGATCCGATCGTCCTAGACCAAACCCTATTGTATTGAATATGCCCAGAGGCCATAGGGAATTACAGCAGTTAGCTGCTGTGAATCTGTGAATTCAGACAACATGGCGGCTGGAGCAGGCCATATCCAAGATGGTGGCTGTTCCTTCCTCACACCTCCCTGCTTTAGAGGGCGCTAGGGGGTATCACATTCCTGTGTTCCCTCATGCGCCCTTCCGAACCCTCTCCTTGCCAGGACAACCCATCAGCGTTACCATGGTCCCTGCCTCTTTTGTGGCGAATGGTGAAGTGGTACTGCTGGAGAGTGAGGCTCCAGCGTAGCAACCTCCCATTCATCCCAGAGACCGTGTGTAACCAACTGAGGGGGTTGTGGTCTGTTTCCACGGTGAATTGGTGTTCGTACAAGTATGGCTGCAGACGCTGTAGGGCCCACACAATTGCCAAAACTTCCTTCTCCATTGTGGAATAGGCCACTTCCCTCGGCAGGAGCTTCCGGCTCAGGTACAAACGGGTGTTCATGGTCCGTAGTGTCAACCTGGCTCAGCACAGCACCGAGGCAGGCCGAAGTCGCTGGTGTCAGTCTGCACTAAGAACGGCCGCGTAAAGTCGGCTGCCTGTAGTACAGGAGAGCTAGAAAGGGCGGTCTTGAGCACCTGGAAAGCTGTCTCGCAGGCGTCGGGCAGCTTTTTATTGGTGAGGTCTGTCAGGGGCGTGGCCAGGGCACTATAGTGTGGAACAAACCTATAGTACCCAGAGGTCCCCAAGAAGGACATCACCTGCTTCTTGGTCCTGGGGGTGGGCCAGGATGCGATGGCATCCACCTTCCCGGGCTCTGGCTTCAGAGCTCCCTCACCTACCCGGTGTCCCAGGTAGTGGACCTCACTCATGCCCAGCTGGCATTTTTCCGGCTTAATGGTCAAGCCTGCTCGCTGAATCAGCCCGAGCACCTGCGCCAGGTTCTCTAGGTGATCCTCCCAGGTGGGACTGAAGATGGAAATGTCATCCAGGTAAGCGGTTGAATACCCTTCCAGTCCCTCGAGCAGCGTGTTGACCATCTGCTGAAAAGTGGCAGGGGCATTTTTCCTGCCGAAGGGCATCACCGTGGACTCGTACAGTCCGAATGGGGTGATAAAGGCAGAGGGTTCCCGTTCCCCAGGGGTCAGGGGAATCTGCCAATACCCCCTGATCAAATCCATGAAGGTCAGGTACTTAGCCCCGGCCAGCTGGTCGAGCAGGTCATCGATGCGCGGCATTGGGTACGCATCGGTGACCGTCACAGCGTTGAGCCCCCGGTAGTCCATGCAGAACCGCGTAGTTCGGTCCTTTTTAGGGACGAGGACTACAGGCGAAGCTTGGATCACCCCCAACTTCAGCATCTCGTCTATCTCTTGGCGCATTTGCTGCTGCACCTCAAGAGAGACCCGATATACTGAACGCCGGATCGGGGAGTAATTGCCGGTGTCCACGTCATGGACTGCTATCTCAGTCCTTCCGGGCAGGCTGCTGAACAGCTCCCGAAAGGGGTGTAGGGTGACCCCCAGCTGGGAACGTTGGTCCTCCGAAGCTGGTGGCCAACCCCCACATCCTCCACGGATCCACCCGCCTTGGCTTGGGTGAGCAGATCCGGGAGGGTTTCTGCCTCGCCTTCCTCGGGAAGGTTGCACACTGGGAGGGCACAAGCCTCACGCTCATGATGGGCCTTCATCATGTTCACGTGGAAGGCCTTCCTCCTTCCACGGGCGTGGTCCAGGGTGACCAGATAGGTGACGGCGTTGAGCTGCTCGTGCACAAGGTATGAACCCTCCCAGGCTGCCTGAAGCTTGTTTTGAGGTACGGGGACCAGTACCCACACCTTTTGACCCACCTGGTAGGTCCGCTCACAAGGATTCTGGTCGTACCACCGCTTCTGGTCATATGGCTTGGGCCATATTGTCATGCACCAGCCGTGTCAAGGCCATCATTCAGTCCCGGAAGCGCACGACACACTCAATGACCGACACTCCAGGGGTGGCTAAGTCCCCTTCCCATGCTTCCTTCACCAGAGCAAGGGGCCCCCGTACACGTCGCCCATACAGGAGCTCAGAGGGGGAGAACCCCATTGAGGCCTGTGGGACCTCCCGGTAGGCAAACAGCAGGTGTGGGAGATACCGCTCCCAGTCTCTCCCATGGGAGTCGACCAACATCTTCAGCATCTGTTTTGAGGTGCCATTGAACCGCTCACACAGGTCATTGGTCTGTGGGTGATACGGGTTGGCTACCAGATGTTGCACCTGTACCTGCTTACAGAGAGACTCCATCAGCTGCGACATGAACTGGGTCCCTCGGTCGGTGAGCATTTCCTGGGGAAACCCCACTCTGGAGAAAATCTGCCAGTAAGGCAGTGGCCACTTTGTCGGCCCGAATGGACGACAAAGCTACCGCCTCCGGATACCGGGTGGCATATTCCACTACCGTTAGTATGAAGCATTTCCCGGAGGGGCTGGGAGTGGACAGAGGTCCAATGAGATCCACAGCCACCCTCGAGAAAGGCTCTTCGATGATGGGCAGAGTTACCAGTGGGGCTTTGGGGCCCCGCCTTCCCCACCCTCTGACAGGTGTCACACGAACGGCAGTAGGCTATCACCTACTCTTGGGGAGCCCTGTGTGTAAGCCCTGTGTGTGTAGTGTAGTGCATGGCTTACCATCAGGTTTCACTCCCTACTCCACTATTGGAGGCATATTCAATACATTAACATTAGCATTCACAGTAGAGTCATGACATTCTTGGGGAGCCGAACTTGGGGGTTAAGTGGCCACATACTGGGACACTAGCCGCCCCAAATCGGTCCCAAGCAACACATTGGCAGGAATATTTGGAGTTACTCCCACCTCCCGCATCCCCCTCCCGGCGCCCCAGTCCAAATACACCTTGGCGATGGGCAGCACCTGTTCAACGCCTCCAATTCCGAAAATGGAAAGGGTTTTCCCAGCCACCAAGTCTTGAGGGGACACCACCTCAGGACGTACCAGGGTTCGTTCAGTGCCTGTGTCCCGCAGTTCCATGACCGCTGAGCGGCCGATGGTGACGGGTTGGTAATTGTCCAGGGACCTCCCACCACCCCCTCCCACACACAAAACAGTGGACGGTTTCTGGGACAGGGATGGGGCCTTATGGCGCTGGGGACACGCAGCCTTAAAGTGTCCCGGCTGTTTGCAATGATGACAATGCCTGGGTTCAGTTCCTGGCCTGGAGAGGGCAGCTGGGGGGTACACCCCTTGCACTCTGGGGGCTGGATATGTGGCCAAGGCAGGATTGCGCTTACCCCCTCTCCAGGTGCTGTTGGCAGGCTTCTTCGGCTCAGGCGCCCTGTTGTTGGCATACTCGTCTGCCAGGGCGCCTGTAGCAGAAGCCCCCTTTGGTTTCCGGTCACAGAGGAACTGCTGGACGTCCTCTGGGCAGTTCCACAAGAACTGCTCCGTGACGAACAGTTCTTGGACCTCCTGGCGGGTGTGAGCTCTAGACCCGAGGTCCAGTGCTCCGCAGCTCTCAGCAGGGCCCGCATGTTGTCGGTCCAGGTGTCCTTTGAACACCGCTGCAGCTTCCTGAACTTCCTTGCTGTACGACTCCAGGTGTGAGGTTGTAGTGCTGGATCAGGGCCCGTTTGATGCTGTTGTAGTCCTGCTCCTCCCTGGCAGGTAAGTCCCCCAAAACTTCCAGGGACTTACCCCTCAAACGGGGGGGTCAGGTACCTTGCCCACTGATCCAGGGCCAGATGATGTTGGAGGCAGGTCCTCTCAAAGACCAGCAGAAAGGAATCCAGGTCTCCATCCTTTTCCAGCAAGGGAAAGTCCTCCGCCCGGACCTTGGAAGCCTTGGTCTCCGGTGGAGCTGGAGCGTCCAGCGGGAGCCCGTGCTGAGCCATCTCCAGTCGGTGCCGGCGCTCCGCAGCTTCACGGCGCTCCGCAGTCTGCAGCACACGTTCTGCATGCTCACGCTCTGCCGCTTTCCCTGCCGCTGCTTGCTCACGCTCTGCCGCTTTCTCTGCTGCCACCAGGAGTCTGTCATGGGCGGCGTCATTACCAGCCTCGAGCTGTGCCATAGCCGCTTGTAAAAGGGCCTCCGATCTAGACAGGCTGGGACGGGCAGGGGGTGGACAGTCCACTGCGAGACTGAGCACGGGGGTCTGGCTCCTTGGGGAGCCCTGGCTGAGCTCCCCCTCGCCTTCATCGGTATCGAACCCTCATAGACCATAGCATTGGCCTCCCCTTTGCCTTACTCCTGGTGCCTCCAGCCATCATCGGAATCTTTGGTTACTGACACAGCTGCAACCCTGACCTTGCACACAACTTATTATATTTCCACTCTGACCGTCTAGTGCTGGGCTGACCTTAAGACCCCAGCAGTGAAAGTTACCGCTGATAGTCTTTAGTGTCTGGGAATAGGGGTCCCACGCACACTATTACTCTGATCCCACCGCTGCCACCAAATGTGAAGGACAACCCCCTTCCTTCCACGTCACCAATGTGACGTAACTCCACAGGCACAGCTCTCCGGTGCCCCCTTTGTCTCTCGAGTCAGTAAGGGAACTGCACCTGGAGCAAATGGCCGCCGGGGAGGGTGTCCTGTTACCCACTGGGTATTCTAAGATTCGTGATCAGAGTAAAAGCATCAGCCCAAGATTAATTTTATAGTTTAATTGCCTTAAGGGCGCACTAGAAAATTACAGAAATATACAGTAAGCTATACAACGGAATTACAATAGATTTGCAATCAGAGTAAAATACAGCAATAATTGTTATGTTTTGGTAGCTGAGGAGGACAGGAACAACAGCAGGGCAGCCGAACACCTGAGATGTTGGTAACTGATGGGTTGCAGATTCCTAAACTAACGACACAACTAGAGGTAGCCGTGGAGTGTTCCTATGTTGATCCTAGACGCCTCGTCACAGCCTGAGAGATAACTACACCTAAAGGCAGAAAGATGAAAGCTATCTGCCCGGAGCAGATCCCCAAAGAAAATAGGAAGCCCCCAAACATATAATGGCGGTTAGACAAGATGAAAATACAAACATAGGCAGAAAATAGACTGAGCAAACCCTAGGGCCACAAGCTGACTAAATAGGATAGAACAGGAGAGATTACTTTCTGAAACCCAGAAAACCCTACAAAAATCCAACAATTCTGATTACAAAAATACTGAGATCACACGATCTCGCCACCCACTAAATCAGGTCTCAGTGTGAACAAAAACCAAGCCGCAGCCGCTGAAAAAACAGGAAAAATCAAATGAGCAAATAACAGTGGCTGCAGAAAAACTGTGAGGAGCACAGGCCCCAGGAGGGGACCTGGCTGACCTCCACAAAAGTGCAGAAAACAATGCAAAAAGCAAGCACAAAGAGAAAAGCAAAAAATATCTTATCTGAAAGCAGGAGATGCAGGCAGGACTCCAGCAAACTTCCAAATGAACCAGGAACCACAATTGAGACAAGAACAATTGATCACCGGCAACCATCATGGGAGGAAACCTCCCTTATATCAGACCAGTCCGTGATTCCAGATTGCCACTCCTCGCTGAAAGGTTCAGTACTGTCTGTAACCACCAGAGGGAGCCTCTGCTCAGAAACCATCTCTAGCACATTCATAATAGTACCCCCCCCTTGAGGAGGGGTCACCGAACCCTCACTTGTGCAACCAGGCCGATCAGGATGAGCTCCGTGATAGGCACGGATCAGTCTCCTAGCATGGATGTCCGAAGCAAACAACCAAGAATTGTCCTCCTGACCATAACCTCTCCACTTAACCAAATACTGGAGTTTCTGTCTAGAAAAACGAGAATCCAATATTTTCTCAACCACATACTCCAGATTGCCCTCAACCAAAACAGGGTCAGGAGGCGCAGCCATAGGAACCACTGGCTCGACAAACCTCTTCAATAAGGACTTGAGGAACACGTTATGGATCTTAAATGTCCCTGGAAGAAGCAAACGGAAGGAAACAGGATTAAGAATCTCCATGATCTTATAAGTTCCAATGAACCTGGGCTTAAACTTTGGAGATGCAACCCTCATAGGGATATTTCTTGAGGACAACCAAACTAAGTCCCCACTTTAAACCGAGGACCATCAGACCTATGCCGGTTGGCAAACCATTAGGCCTTCTCCTGAGAGAGAGCAACCTCTCCACTACCTGGTCCCAAATCTGCTGCATTCGCTCCACAACAGAGTCAACACCCGGACAGACAGAAGCCTCCGCCTGTCCCGAAGAAAATCGAGGGTGAAACCCAAAATTGCAGAAAAATGGAGACATCAAAGTGGCAGAGCTAGCCCTATTATTAAGAGCAAACTCAGCCAAAGGCAAAAAAGAGGCCCAGTCATTTTGATCAGCAGACACAAAACATCTCAAATAAGTCTCCAAGGTTTGGTTTGTTCTCTCGGTTTGTCCATTGGTCTGAGGATGAAAAGCAGAGGAGAAAGATAATTGAACACCAAGTTTAGAACAAAATGTCCTCCAAAATCTGGAAACAAACTGGACTCCTCAGTCAGACACAATGTTCTCCGGAATGCCATGTAACCGAACCACGTGCTGAAGGAACAAAGGCACCAATTCAGAGGAGGAATGTAACTTAGGTAATGGCACAAGATGTATCATCTTGGAAAACCTATCACAGATTACCCAGATAACGGTCATTCTCTGAGAAACAGGGAGGTCGGAAATAAAATCCATAGAGATATGGGTCCATGGCCTCTTGGGCACAGGTAATGGCATTAACAAAACACTAGAGCGAGAGCAAGGCTTGGAGCGAGAGCAAGTCCCACAGGACTGCACAAATTCCCTGATGTCACGAGACAAAGTAGGCCACCAAAAGGACCGGCTGACCAAGTCTCTGGTACCAAAAATCCCGGGATGACCAGCCAATGAGGAACAATGAATCTCAGACATCACACTCTTCTTCCACTGGTCTGGGACAAACAATTTCACAATAGGGCAGCGCTCAGGTTTATCCTCCTGACACCCTTCCAAGGCCAGTCTCAAATTGGGCGAGATGGCGGAAAGAACTACACCCTCTTTCAAAATAACAGTAGGATCAGATAACTCAGGAGAGTCCGCAAAGAAACTCCTTGAGAGGGCATCCGCCTTAACATTCTTAGTGCCAGGAAGAAAAGAAACCACAAAATTAAAACGTGTGAAAAACAAGGCCCACCTGGCCTGTCTAGGATTAAGTCGCTTGGCTGATTCGAGATAAACCAGATTCTTATGGTCCGTGAGGACCACCTCCTGATGTTTGGCTCCTTCCAGCCAATGTCTCCACTCTTCAAAGGCCCACTTCATGGCCAATAACTCCCGATTACCCACGTCATAATTACATTCAGTTGAAGAAAATTTTCGAGAGAAAAAGGCACAAGGGTTACTTTTAGAGGTCTCTGGATCTCTTTGGGACAAAACGGCACCTGCCCCAATTTCAGAGGCATCAACCTCCACCTGAAACGGTAGAGAAACATCAGGCTGCCGTAGAACAATAGCATAAGTGAATCTCTGCTAAAGTTCCTGAAATGCAGAGACTGCCTCAGGAGGCCAATTCACCACATCAGAACCCTTTTTGGTCAAATCAGTCAATGGTTTAACAATACCGGAGAAATTACCAATAAATTTACGATAAAAATTGGCAAAACCCAAAAATCTCTGAAGAGAATTTAATGAAGTAGGTTGGACCCAATCACAGATGGCTTGAACCTTGACCGGGTCCATTTCAATAACAGACGGAGACTAAATGAATCCCAGAAATGAGACCTTCTATACTCCAAAAAGACACTTTGATCCCTTCACATACAGTGCATTCTCTCTCAAAATCTGGAACACAGTCCGAACATGTTTCACATGAGAGTCCCAGTCATTGGAAAAAATCAAGATATCATCCAAATAAACGATCAGAAATGTATCCACAAAATCCCTGAAAATATCATTCATGAAGGATTGGAAGACGGAAGGAGCATTAGTGAGCCCAAAGGGCATCACTAGGTACTCAAAATGCCCCTCTGGGGTATTAAACGCCGTCTTCCATTCATCCCCGTGCTTAATGCGAATAAGGTTATACGCCCCCCTAAGGTCAAGCTTGGTAAACCAACTAGCACTTTTCACCCTGGAAAACAGGTCAGAAATCAAGGGTAACGGATATTGATACTTCACAGTGATCTTATTCAAGAGACAATAATCAATACACGGCCTCAATGAACCATCCTTTTTGGCCACAAAGAAAAAACCGGCACCCAAGGGTGAAAAGGATGGTCTGATATGACCCTTCTCCAATGACTCTTTGATATAAGATCTCATAGCATCGTGTTCAGGTACAGACAAGTTAAAAAGGCGACCTTTAGGAAATTTACCACCAGGCACTAATTCAATAGCGCAATCGTAGCTCCTGTGAGGGGGCAAAGATGCAGATTTACTTTCACTAAATACATCCGAAAAATCAGTCAAAAAGTCAGGAACATCCTGAGACTTGGGAGAGGCAGAAAAAACAGGAGTGTCGGCATTAACACATTGGCAGCCCCAACTGGTCACAGACACAGATTTCCAATCCAAAACAGGATTATGAGACTGTAACCAAGGCAAACCTAGTATAATAATGTCATGCAGATTATACAGCACCAGAAATTTGCAACTCTCCTGATGATCTGGTTCAACCCTCATTATCACCTGAGTAGAAAACTGGGGTTTATTCTCCGCCAAAGGGGTAGAATTAATGCCAGTAGGGGAATAGACTTCCGCAGGGGTATCATGGGAAACCCACAACGTTTGGCAAAGTCAAAATCCATCAGGTTAATAGCTGCTCCTGAATCAACAAAATCCTGAGCAGAAAATGTGGACAGGGAGCAAATCAGGGTAACAGTCAACAGAAATTTAGTCTGAACACTACCCAAGACAACTGAGCATACAAAACGTCTTCCCCGCATAGGGCAGACTGAAATAGCATGAGAGGCATCACCACAGTAGAAACATAACCCATTGCGCTTTCGAAACTCATGACGCTGAGCCCCAGGAGTCACTCTATCACACTGCATGGGCTCAGAAGCTGGTTCACAAGGCAACACTATCTCACGCACACCTCTGCGCTCACGCAAACGTCTGTCAATTTGAATAGCCAGTGACATAGAATCATTGAGACCAGAGGGAGCAGGGAATCCCACCATAACATCCTTTACATTCTCTGACAGCCCCTTCCGAAAAAGGGCTGCCAAAGCATCATCATTCCATTTGGTCAGGACTGCCCACTTTCGGAATTTCTGACAGTACAACTCAGCGTCTTCAAGACCCTGATTTAATGCCAACAAGGTTTTTTCAGCTTGATTAGTGACATTAGGTTCATCATACAATAACCCAGAGCCAGAAAAAATGCATCAATATCATTCAAAACAGGATCCCCAGGTGTCAGGGAAAAAGCCCAATCCTGAGGATCGCCGCGCAGGAGAGAGATGACAATTTGAACCTGCTGTGCTGCGTTACCTGAAGACTTAGGCTTTAAGGCAAAAAACAACTTACAGTTATTTTTAAAATTCAGAAATTTAGCCCGATCCCCCAAAAACAAATCTGGCATGGGAATCCTAGGTTCCACAACTGGCAACCCACAAGATAGGTAGCAATACTCCAAACCGGAGTGGCAAGCTGATCCACACGGCCAGACAACTGTGCAAACTCCATTGAGAGAAAAAAAAATCCTCCTCAGCACCCAGAGAAAAAGAGGGAAAAAATGCAACAGACAGAAAAAAAATTTTTTAAAAATCTATGACAACTCTGACAACTTTTTTCTTTCCACACTTTTTTTCCCTTCTGTGAGTACCATATAATTTTCAGTTATGGCCGGTGATACTGTTATGTTTCGGTAGCTGAGCACAGGAACAACAGCAGGGCAGCCGAACACCTGAGATGTTGGTAACTGATGGGTTGCAGATTCCTAAACTAACGACACAACTAGAGGTAGCCGTGGAGCGTTCGTACGTTGATCCTAGACGCCTCGTCACAGCCTGAGAGATAACTACACCTAAAGGCAGAAAGATGAAAGCTATCTGCCCCGGAGCAGATCCCCAAAGAAAATAGGAAGCCCCCAAACATATAATGGCGGTTAGACAAGATGAAAATACAAACATAGGCAGAAAATAGACTGAGCAAACGCTGGGGCCACAAGCTGACTAAATAGGATAGAACAGGAGAGATTACTTTCTGCAACCCAGAAAACCCTACAAAAATCCAACAATTCTGATTACAAAAATACTGAGATCATACGATCTCGCCTCCCACTAAGTCAGGTCTCAGTGTGAACAAAAACCAAGCCGCAGGAAAAACAGGAAAAAGCAAATGAGCAAATAACAGTGGCTGCAGAAAAACTGTGAGGAGCATAGGCCCCAGGAGGGGACCTGGCTGACCTCCACAAAAGTGCAGAAAACAATGCAAAAGCAAGCACAAAAAGAAAAGCAAAAAATATCTTATCTGAAGCAGGAGATGAAGACAGGACTCCAGCAAACTTCCAAATGAACCAGGAACCACAATTGAGACAAGAACAATTGATCACCGGCAACCATCATGGGAGGAAACCTCCCTTATATCAGACCAGTCCGTGATTCCAGATTGCCACTCCTCGCTGAAAGGTTCAGTACTTTCTGTAACCACCAGAGGGAGCCTCTGCTCAGAAACCATCTCTAGCACATTCATAACAAATAATGGTACAAGGCTTAGAGGTATTAGCTAGAAGTCAATATTACCAGGTTGTAGGGGCATGTGGAGGCAGGGAACTCTGCGATCCACAGGTGAAAGTCTTAGTTGCTGGACAGTCCCCCAAAACGTGTGCCGCTGCTCCCTTGGCAGATATGTCCCTTGGTCCTTAGTTCTTCATTGTCTGTGAGAATGACTCTGGTCTGCCCATAGCTCACAGCTCTTAAACCTGCTAGGTCCCGCCCCTCGGTGTCCGAGGGTGGGATGATAATCTCCACCCTTAGCCCCCTGCAGAATTTATTCCCAATACCTAATAAAGGGGTTAACTTTCTCCAGGACGATCGGATCAGGACACGAGAGGTACCAGCGGATGCAGTATGTTTTGCCTGTCGCATGCAGATCAAACCTGGCCCGATTGGGTCTCTTTGGAGTGCCAATCTCTATATCTCAGCCCCCGAGCCATCACCGACTCGGGAGTTGCACCATCAGATGCCCGAGGTCCGCAGGATCACGCAGATATTTATGAGTTTGTACCTAGAAAGATGTGCTCATAATTCATAATCCTAGAATGGAGCCGTCATGGCTGGGAGACACAATAGATGTGTTTTCTGTGCCTAGCTGGCAGGTATAATCTAATTGAAGTCCCCAGCTTTGAAGTACTGTTTGGCCTGGCCTAGTTAGCATACGAATAGGCCTGGCTATTCACATTGAGCAGTAAATCCTGTCTTGAGTCGAATCTACTCAGCATACTAATAGACCTTTTCATAGACCAAACCCTATTGTATCGAATATGCCCAGAGGCCATAGGGAATTACAGCAGTTAGCTGCTGTGAATTTGTGAATTCAGACAACATGGCGGCTAGAGCAGTGTTGTGAATGTGCTAGAAATGAATTCTGAGCAGAAGCTCCCTCTGGTGGTTACAAACAGTACTGAACTATTCAATGAAGATTGTGAAGATTGGCGATCAGGTATTACTGACTGGTCTTATATAAGGGAGGTTCCCTCCCATCAGGGTTGCCGGTGATCAATTGTTCTGGTCTCAACTTTTGTTCCTGGTTCACTTTGAAGCTTGCTGTTTCGTGCCTGCATCTTCTGCTAACAGATAAGACATTTTCTTCTTTTAGTTTTTTGTGCTTGCTTTTTGCATTTTGTCCTGCACTTCTGTGGGGGTCTGCCAGGTCCCCTCCGGGGCTTGTGCTCCTCTCAGTTTAGTTCAGCCAGTAGTTTGTTCATTTGCCTTTTCCAGTTTTTTCTGTGGCTGCGGTTTAGTTTTGTTACACCAGAGAACTAATTTAGGTGGTAGAGGTCATGTGATCTCAGGTGTTTTTGCAATTAGTGTGTTGGTATTTTTTTAGGGTTTTTTGGATTGCAGTAAGTGACCTTCCTATCCTTTTCTGTCTAGGAAGATTGGGCCCCAACGTTTGCTCATTCTATTTTCTGTCTGTGTCTGTATTTCCTCTTGTCTAACCGCCATTACATGTTTGGGGGCTTCCTATGTTCTTTGGGGATCTGCTCCGGGGCAGATAGTTTTCCTCTTTCTATCTTTAGGTGTAGTTAGCTTCTCACGCTGTGACGAGGCGTCTAGGACCAACGTAGGTACGCTCCACGGCTGCCTTTAGTTGTGGTGGTTAGTCAGGGTACTGCAATCCAATAGATTCCAACCTCTCTGAAGTATTGCCTTTTTTGCCTGCTCTCCTCAGCTACCAAATCATAACAGAGCAGGCCATATCCAAGATGGTGGCTGTTCCTTCCTCACACCCCACATAAGTACTGGTATATATTGCTGCAAAGAAGATACATTTCAAAGTTTGCTTACAAATAGCTCAATCATTACTTTATGCCCGCTTGTGCAGTGTCCCCAGGATGCGCCCAGCCCCGACGCGTGTTTCTGCGTCTTCCTTCGTCATACTGTTCTATATGAGTACTAGATCTTAGCAATATGACGGTCCAGGTCAGTCTGTCTACTGGGATCTATACTGTTCTGTATGAGTAGTAGATTATAGCGATATAACAGATCTGGTCCATCTGTCCACTGGGATCTATACTGTTCTACATGAGTAGTAGATCCTACTGATATAACAAACTCGTCTGTCTATCTACTGGGATCTATACTGTTCTACATGAGTACTAGATCCTAGCAATATAACGGACCAGGTCCGTCTGTCCACTGGGATTTATACTGTTCTATACGAGTACTAGATCCTAGCGATATAATGGACCAGGTCCGTCTGTCCACTGGGATCTATACTGTTCTATATGAGTACTAGATCTAGCGATATAATGGAGCAGGTCTGTCTGTCTACTGGGATCTATACTGTTCTATTTGAGTAGTAGATCCTAGCAATATAACGGACTAGATCCGTCTGTCCACTGGGATCTATACTGTTTTATGAGTACTAGATCCTAGCGATATTACAACCTTGTCTTTCTGTCCACTGGGATCTATAATGTTCTATATGAGTAAATCCAGAAAAAAATTCCAAGGCGAAAGTGCACATAAAGATAACAATAAAGATAATAGAATTAAATATGGTCAATTCAGTTGGTGCACAAATGGACAATGCAAGAGAAAGGACGAATCGGAAATATAGAATATACTACAACGGAAAAAAACAAAAAGGACGTCCAATGTTCAATTACAAACAAAATGTTTATTTCAAAATACAAAGAACTATAGGGAGGGGTGGGATCAAAATACCAAAACAGGGGGAAACACTGGGGATCAATAGTACCAATATATACTGCACATAAAAAAGCGGCAAATGTATTATCATCATAGAAAGTTAATGAATAAGCCACAATAATAAATAAATGAGTAAATAAAATATTGATGTACAGATAATATGTGCGTTATATCGCTAGGAACTAGTACTCATGTAGAACAGTATAGATCCCAGTAGACAGACTGACAAGGTTGTTATATCTCTAGGATATAGTACTCATATAGAACAATATAGATCCAAGTAGACAAATGGAAATGGTCCATTATATCGCTAGGTTCTAGTACTCATATAGAACAGCATGGATCCCAGTGGACAGACAGATGAGGTTGTTATATCGCTAGGATCTAGTATTCATAGAGAACAGTGTAGATCCCAGTGGACAGACAGATGAGGTTGTTATATCGCTAGGATCTAGTACTCATATAGAACAGTATATATCCCAGTGGACAGAAGGACCTGGTCCATTATATCGCTAGGATCTAGTACTTATATAGAACAGTATAGATCCCAGTGGACAGACGGACCTGGTCCGTTATATCGCTAGGATCTAGTACTCATATAGAACAGTATAGATCCCAGTGGACAGAAGGACCTGGTCCGTTATATCGCTAGGATCTAGTACTCATATAGAACAGCATGGATCCCAGTGGACAGAAGGATGAGGTCGTTATATCGCTAGGATCTAGTACCCATAGAGAACAGTATAGATTCCAGTAGACAGACGGACGAGGTTGTTATATCTCTAGGATCTAATACTCATATAGAACAGTACAGATCCCAGTGGACAGACAGACCTGGTCCATTATATCGCTAGGATCTAGATGAGGCTGAAGTTGGTTTCTTATTCGTTCAGTTTCTTATTCAGGAATTTTTTTTTTCTGTTTTTTATAGATTTAACAACAAAAAATAAGCATCACAATAAAAAAACAATGCAGCGAGGAGCCCTGATGTGAATACACTTAAAATCAGCTCCCAAAATTATAAAACTGCCACAAAAATGGGCATCAAAGTGGGCACCAAAGGGCGCTAATGAAAGGGTTAAATGAGTTTGGGCCACTGATGTCACACTGCAGACGTATAGAACAGGGAGCCCAACATTAAAAACAGGTCCCTCCTGCCTGGTCCAAATGAGTTCTGGGCATCAGAATTGGCATCAAAGTGGTAAACAGTCGATTTTCACAGGTTTGAATAAGTAACTGATGTTTTTAAGGGATTAAATGACTTTGGGCCACTGATCTAACACTAAGAATATACAGATAGTGATGCCCCGCATCAAACCCAGGGCCCTCCAGCCTGGCTCAAATGGGTTCTTGGCATCAGAATTGGCATCAAAGTGGGCAAACAGCCAAATTTCACAGATTTGAATGAGTAACTGATGTTTTTAAGGGGTTAAACGACTTTCGGACACTGATCTCACACTAAGAATACACAGATACTGATTCCCGCATCAATCCCAGGTCTCTCCAGCCTGGCCCTAATGGGTTCTTGGCATCAGAATTGGCATCAAAGTGGGCAAACAGCCAATTTTCACAGATTTGAATAAGTAACCGATATTTTTAAGGGGTTAAATGACTTTGGGCCACTGATATTACACTGCAAGTATATACAACAGGGAACCCCACATCAAACCCAGGATCCTCCAGCCTGGCCCAAATGGGTTCTGGGCATCAGAATTGGCATAAAATTGGGCAAACAGTCAATTTTCACAGATTTGTATAAGTGACTGATATTTTTAAGGGGTTAGATGACTTTGGGCCACTGATATCACACTATGAATACACAGATAGTGATGCCCCGCATCAAACCCAGGTCCCCCCTGCCTGGCCCAAATGGGTTCTGGGCATCAGAATTGGCATCAAATTGGGCAGTCAATTTTCACAGATTTGAATAAGTAACAGATGTTTTAAGGGTTAAATGACTTTGGGCCACTGATCTCACACTGCAAACATATAGAACATCAGTTCCAATTCTGATGCCCAGAACCCATTTGGGCCAGGCTGGAGAGACCTGGTTTTGATGTGGGGCTCCCTGTTCTATATGTTTGCAGTGTTATAGCAGTGGCCCAAAGTCATTTAACTCTTTCATTAACGCCCTTTGATGCCCATTTTTGTGCCAGTTCTATAATTTTTTTAGCTGTTTTAAGTGTAATCACATCAGGGCACCTCGCTGCATTGTATGTTATTATTGTGATTCTTATTTTTTGTTGTTAAACCTATAAAAAAAACTAAAATAAAAAAATTTTCGAATAAGAAACTGATGAATAAGAAACCAACTTCAGCCTCGCTACTAGTATAGAACAGTATGATCCCAGTGGACAGACGGACCTGGTCCGGTATATCGCTAGGATCTAGTACTCATATAGAACAGTATAGATCCCAGTGGACAGACGGACCTGGTCCGGTATATCGCTAGGATCTAGTACTCATATAGAACAGTATAGATCCCAGTGGACAGACGGACTTGGTCATTATATCGCTGGGATCTAGTACTCATATAGAACAGTATAGATCCCAGTGGACAGACGGACCTAGTCATTATATCGCTTGGATCTAGTACTCATAAAGAACAGTATAGATCCCAGTGGACAGACGGACCTAGTCCGGTATATCGCTAGGATCTAGTACTCATTGTAAGGTGGCGGTGTTCACACCGTGCAGTAACTGAGGCAGTGACCCAAGCAAGTCCAAAGTAAACAGCTTTTATTCAGCAACTCACGGGTAAAACAGGAAAAGTCCTCCGGTACGCAGCCGGGGTAACATCAGTTCATAAACACTGGTTGCCGGGAACAACGGCCGCGCCAGGCCGAACAGAGCCTGACAGGTGCAGAGCCGTCCCAGGCGTGGGTTCAGCTACACACAATCCTGTGGAGCTTCCCCTGCTATGCTCCTCGCAGGGTCCCAACATAGAACAACACTAATCCTTAGTGCAGGAGTTTTAAAGACCTGTGGCAAAAGCCACTGGAAAACCCGGGTTGGAGGGAGGAGGCCGCCCCACTGCCTCCTGTGACCTCCTCCAAGAAATGAAGGCCCTGCCGGATTTTACTTAATCTGCCTTAGCCAGGTAGTCTGACTAGGTCATTGCTCACCTTCATTCCTGCATTGCAGCCGCAGCTGTGTGTGTGACTGCAATGCACTCCAATGGCTTTAATAGGTCTCTGTACACATTCTGGGGGAAATATAACGTCCCTCGTAAACGATCCCGGTCACTGCCTCACATATCCCCCCCCTCTGTTCAAACTTGTGGGGTTGAACATTTGCCACCATACAGGGTGCCCGGGACAGGGCATCCACGTTTGCTTGCAACTTCCCAGGGCGATGTTCTACAGAGAAACTGAAATTTTGCAGTGACAGGAACCACCTGGTGACTCGCGCATTCCTCTCCTTTGCATTCCTCATCCATACCAAGGGTGAGTGGTCCGTCACCAAGCGGAACTGACGCCCGAGTAAATAATAACGTAGTGATTCCAAGGCCCACTTAATAGCCAAACACTCCTTCTCTACTACGCTATAGTTTTTCTCTGCCGGGACAAGTTTTCTACTCAAGTAGGTGACCGGGTGCTCTTCACCATTCACTTTTTGTGACAACACCGCCCCTAGTCCCACCTCCGAGGCATCTGTCTGTACAATGAAGGTTTCATTGAAGTTGGGGCTGATGAGGACCGGCTGTCCACACAGGGCCAACTTCATGGACTGAAAGGCTTCTTCTGCCTGAGGGTTCCACCGAACCATTACCGTTTTCTTTCCTTTCAAGAGATCGGTTAGGGCCGCCGTTCGCCCGGCAAAATTAGGTATAAACCGGCGGTAATACCCAAGGATGCCAAGGAACGCCTTCACCTGTTTTGTACTCGATGGTTTAGGCCAGTTTTTTATGGCCTCAATTTTACTGATTTGGGGCTTGATAGCTCCTCGGCCTATCACATACCCCAAATATCGAGCTTCCTCCAGGCCTATCGCACATTTTTTTGGGTTTGCCGTTAACCCCGCGGCTCTGAGAGAATCCAGCACCGCTTGTACGTGTTTAGGTGTGTTTGCCAGTCGGTGCTAAATATGATGATATCATCTAGATACGCGGACGCGTATTCCTGATGAAAAAATAGGAACAGCATCCAATCCAGGTGAAGTATAACAAGTCTTTATTCAGCCACCATAAAATACGACGTTTCGGCCATTTTCAGGCCTTTATCAAGTATACAAAAACAGGCAAAATGGTGTCCTTAAATGGTGTGGAGGAGCCAATCACCATCCAGGAACCGCCCATAATACAAATAGACATATATACAGAATATATAACGATAATCAATTTAAAACAGTGATCAAGCTCAGAATAGTGACATCATAGAAAAATACAGCAATGTTATAATTGTTGCATATAATATGCCATAGATTACTCCATATAAACAATATCATCATTTAGTCTGCCAATCGATGATCTTTACTGCACACTCCCATTCTGGTGCTGCACCAATCATGTACTCACTAGCAGCAGCGTCCTCCATATCCAATCAGTGTCAGTTCAGCAGCGCTTAGTCAGAGCACTTATCCAATAGCCCACAGGATAACAAATCGGGAGGCACACCTAACTCACTCCCCACTGTGTGGTAAACAAAGGCACATGTTCAGAAGTCATCATAGCAAACCCAGTGGATCATGTGAACACCAGCGTCATCAGACACCCAGTCACATGACGCAAGCATCATCCGAGGTCTAATCACATGATAGTCCCATCATAAGCCTCTATTCCAGGCTGAAAACACTAAAATAGCGCGCGATCACCGGCATCATCCGACACCTGAAAAAAGAACACGCATGCACAATAAACTCTATCATTATTTATACTACTCCAGATATGTCATCAGGAAACCTGCAGGTCACATGACCGTCAGTATTGGCATAATGTAAGCAAGAAACCGCACATGCGGATCTATATAGAATGGAAGATTAACAATATAGCAGACGCCTAAAGAAATATATATAATATCTACAAAATAAATGATGTCATCAGGAACTATTAAGTCACCACTTGCTCCGATCACTCCAGATAATAATCCTACGAAAACAACAAACATAAGTAAAATATATATCTAAAAACAAACACAGAATATAGATGCAAAAATTACCTAGCACAAATATGCAAATTATATTCGATATTCAACCCCTTTGGTTGCAATGTCTCCAAAACGGAGATCCACCGGAGTTCTTTCTGTTTAAGCAACTTAATCCTGTCGCCACCTCTCCTAAGGGGTGGAACCCCGTCAATAACTCTAAATCTCAGCTGACTGACCAAGTGTCCACATTCTACAAAGTGCTTAGATACCGGCAGTTCCATCATCTTCGTCCTGATAGTACTTTTGTGTTTACTTATCCTAGCCTTAACTTCCATCGTTGTCTCGCCTATATACATGAGTCCACACGGACACACGAGCATATAGATTACAAAGCTAGATGTACAAGAGTACCGTTCCTGGATCCGAAAGCGTTGACCCGTGCGTGAGTGGCCAAAACTGTCACCCTTGATCATATTGCCACAGCATGCACAATTCAAACATGGAAAATTTCCATTTTTTGGAGGGCCCAAAGTTAACTGTCTGGATATTTTGGAGGATCCAATGTCAGATTTGACCAACTTATCTTTCAAATTACGCCCTCGCCTATAAGAAAGCAATGGCTTGTGCGCAAATTCAACTACATCCGGTAAACCTCTATGTAATAGACCCCAATGCTTATTCAAGATATTCCCTATTTTACCACTAACAGGGCAATAGGTAGAAACAAAAGGGACTCTTTTAGGGGAAATCTTAATACGTTTGTTTCTCACATCTTCCAATGTTGTCTTCAAGGCTTTCTCCTTGAATTTTCTAAGATCCTTCTCAGGATACCCCCTTCTGATGAACTTCTCACACATCTGATCAAGCCTCCTGTCCAATACAGTCTCGTCCTTTACTATCCTACGTACTCTCAGCATCTGACTCCAAGGCAGAGACTCTATCATTTTCCTTGGATGATTACTATCAAAAACAAGGAGACTATTCCTGTCTGTGTCCTTTATAAACAAATCAGTGCATAACAATCCACTGTGCTTGTACACTAAAGTATCCAAAAATTGAATCTGGTCAAAGGAGTGTGTCATTGTGAACTTCAGCTCGGGAAATATCATGTTAAGATGACTATGGAAAGATACCAGATCATTCATGTTCCCCTCCCAAACACAAAAGATATCATCAATGTAGCGCCACCAGGCTCTGACATGGTGCCAGTGGATGGAATTGTACACATGCTGGTCCTCGAATACCGCCATGTAGATGTTTGCATAAGTGGGCGCCACATTGGACCCCATGGCGGTACCACGCAACTGCAGGAAAAATTCATCCCCAAAAAGAAAAAAATTCTTCTTGAGGACAAACTCCAACAGTGCCAGGACCAGCTGTGTACCACCTGGGGCCATGTCAGAGCCCGCCAGCGCTACACCAACAGCCTCCAAACCACGTTCATGTTTAATGGAGGTGTACAGTGATACAACATCAAATGAAACGAGAATAGTATCCTCTGTGATGTCCAGACCCTCAATCTTACTCAGAAAATGGTTAGTATCCATGATATAAGATTTGGCCTCAATAGCAAAATGACGTAACACTTTATCTAGAAAAATGGATACCTTACCACATAGAGAGCCCCGCCCAGACACAATTGGGCGTCCAGGGGGATCCATCAGATTTTTATGGATTTTAGGCAGGGTGTACAGAATAGGTGTCACTGGAAACTCCACCAAAGAAAATCAGAGAGTTTTTGGTCTATCAAACCATTAGATAATGCCTCATTGATCAGTATTCTCAATTCACTTTGAAAACAAGGCGCTACATGGATGATATCTTTTGTATTTGGGAGGGGAACATTAATGATCTGGTATCTTTCCATAGTCATCTTAACATGATATTTCCCGAGCTGAAGTTCACAATGACACACTCCTTTGACCAGATTCAATTTTTGGATACTTTAGTGTACAAGCACAGTGGATTGTTATGCACTGATTTGTTTATAAAGGACACAGACAGGAATAGTCTCCTTGTTTTTGATAGTAATCATCCAAGGAAAATGATAGAGTCTCTGCCTTGGAGTCAGATGCTGAGAGTACGTAGGATAGTAAAGGACGAGACTGTATTGGACAGGAGGCTTGATCAGATGTGTGAGAAGTTCATCAGAAGGGGGTATCCTGAGAAGGATCTTAGAAAATTCAAGGAGAAAGCCTTGAAGACAACATTGGAAGATGTGAGAAACAAACGTATTAAGATTTCCCTAAAAGAGTCCCTTTTGTTTCTACCTATTGCCCTGTTAGTGGTAAAATAGGGAATATCTTGAATAAGCATTGGGGTCTATTACATAGAGGTTTACCGGATGTAGTTGAATTTGCGCACAAGCCATTGCTTTCTTATAGGCGAGGGCGTAATTTGAAAGATAAGTTGGTCAAATCTGACATTGGATCCTCCAAAATATCCAGACAGTTAACTTTGGGCCCTCCAAAAAATGGAAATTTTCCATGTTTGAATTGTGCATGCTGTGGCAATATGATCAAGGGTGACAGTTTTGGCCACTCACGCACGGGTCAACGCTTTCGGATCCAGGAACGGTACTCTTGTACATCTAGCTTTGTAATCTATATGCTCGTGTGTCCGTGTGGACTCATGTATATAGGCGAGACAACGATGGAAGTTAAGGCTAGGATAAGTAAACACAAAAGTACTATCAGGACGAAGATGATGGAACTGCCGGTATCTAAGCACTTTGTAGAATGTGGACACTTGGTCAGTCAGCTGAGATTTAGAGTTATTGACGGGGTTCCACCCCTTAGGAGAGGTGGCGACAGGATTAAGTTGCTTAAACAGAAAGAACTCCGGTGGATCTCCGTTTTGGAGACATTGCAACCAAAGGGGTTGAATATCGAATATAATTTGCATATTTGTGCTAGGTAATTTTTGCATCTATATTCTGTGTTTGTTTTTAGATATATATTTTACTTATGTTTGTTGTTTTCGTAGGATTATTATCTGGAGTGATCGGAGCAAGTGGTGACTTAATAGTTCCTGATGACATCATTTATTTTGTAGATATTATATATATTTCTTTAGGCGTCTGCTATATTGTTAATCTTCCATTCTATATAGATCCGCATGTGCGGTCTCTTGTTTACATTATGCCAATACTGACGGTCATGTGACCTGCAGGTTTCCTGATGACATATCTGGAGTAGTATAAATAATGATAGAGTTTATTGTGCATGCGTGTTCTTTTTTCAGATGTCGGATGATGCCGGTGATCGCGCGCTATTTTAGTGTTTTCAGCCTGGAATAAAGGCTTATGATGGGACTATCATGTGATTAGACCTCGGATGATGCTTGCGATCATGTGACTGGGTGTCTGATGATGCTGGTGTTCACATGATCCACTGGGCGTTTGCTATGATGACTTCTGAACATGTGCCTTTGTTTACCACACAGTGGGGAGTGAGTTAGGTGTGCCCCCCGATTTGTTATCCTGTGGGCTATTGGATAAGTGCTCTGACTAAGCGCTGCTGAACTGACACTGATTGGATATGGAGGACGCTGCTGCTAGTGAGTACATGATTGGTGCAGCACCAGAATGGGAGTGTGCAGTAACAGATCATCGATTGGCAGACTAAATGATGATATTGTTTATATGGAGTAATCTATGGCATATTATATGCAACAATTATAACATTGCTGTATTTTTCTATGATGTCACTATTCTGAGCTTTGATCACTGTTTTAAATTGATTATCGTTGTATATTCTGTATATATGTCTATTTGTATTATGGGCGGTTCCTGGATGGTGATTGGCTCCTCCACACCATTTAAGGACACCATTTTGCCTGTTTTTGTATACTTGATAAAGGCCTGAAAATGGCCGAAACGTCGTATTTTATGGTGGCTGAATAAAGACTTGTTATACTTCACCTGGATTGGATGCTGTTCCTATTTTTTCGTTGGACTGTTGTTCATTTGGATCCTTGAACGCCTGAACGTGCATCCGTGCTAACTCCCGAGTGCTGTCAGCTGCTTGAATACTTGCGTATTCCTGATGAGGCTTGAGCACTATGTCCATCAATCTCTGAAATGTAGCCGGGGCCCCATGTAACCCAAAAGGTAAGACCACATAGTGAAATAGACCCTCCGGAGTTACGAAGGCGGTCTTTTCCTTCGCCGAATCTGTGAGAGGTACCTGCCAATAACCCTTGGTGAGATCGAGCGTGGTAAAGTACTGGGCCTGCCCCAGTCTCTCAATCAGCTCGTCCACCCGGGGCATTGGATAAAGGTCGAATTTTGACACTTCATTCAATTTCCGGAAATCATTACAGAAGCGTAACGATCCGTCTGGCTTCGGAATCAGTACAATGGGGCTAGCCCACTCACTCCGTGATTCCTGTATGACGCCTAACTGAAGCATTTGTTTTACCTCAGCCAAAATGGCTTTCCTCCGGGCTTCGGGCACCCGGTACGGTCTTATTCGCACCCTTACCCCAGGTTCGGTGACAATGTCATGTTGGATAACCGTAGTCCTACCTGGTAGCTCTGAGAACACGTCGGTATTGTTTTGCACCAGGGAGCGAGCCTCCCGTCGCTGCTGTTTAGTGAGGGCATCACTTATCCTGACCTCCCCCTTGGATGCTTCCCTGGCTGAAGGTAGAGAACTCTCTGGTGATATGCCCGGGGTGATGTCTGTAACTAAACACTCTCGATCTTTCCAAGGCTTTAGCAGGTTTACATGGTAAATCTGCTCAGGTTTCCTCCTTCCGGGCTGATACACCCGGTAATTTACCTCCCCCACCTTTTCTCGAATCTCATATGGCCCTTGCCACTTGGCCATGAGCTTACTCTCGGCTGTGGGTACCAGTACTAATACCCGATCGCCCTTGTTAAAAGACCTGACTCTGGCTCTTTTATTATATGTGTGCCTCTGGGTTGCCTGGGCATCTAACAGATGTTCTTTCACGATGGGCATGAAAGCCGCGATCCGGTCCTGCATACTAGCCACGTGTTCAATTACACTCTTATATGGAGTCGGCACTTGTTCCCATGTCTCTTTGGCTACGTCCAACAGACCCCTAGGGTGTCTGCCGTACAATAACTCAAAGGGAGAGAATCCTGTGGAAGCCTGGGGTACCTCACGGACAGCGAACATCAAATAGGGTAGCAACATGTCCCAATCCCTTCCATCCTTAGAAATCACCTTTTTTAACATGGACTTGAGGGTTCTATTGAACCGTTCTACTAACCCGTCGGTTTGAGGGTGGTACATCGAGGTGCGCAATTGTTTAATTTTTAGCAGTTTGCACAGTTCTCTTGTCACCTTGGACATAAAGGGGGTCCCCTGATCCGTCAGGATCTCCTTAGGTAGTCCCAGGCGACAGAACATGGCAAACAGTTCTCGGGCAATAAGTTTTGCCGAGGTGTGGCGTAGTGGTATAGCCTCCGGGTACCGGGTGGCATAGTCGACGACCACCAGTATGTGTTGGTGGCCACGGGCGGATTTTACAATGGGCCCTACCAAATCCATTGCAATCCGTTCAAAAGGTACCTCTATTATTGGCAGGGGTACCAATGGACTATGGAAACTTGCAGTGGGTGAGGTCAACTGACATTTGGGGCAGGATTCGCAGTACCTTTTGACCTCCACGTACACTCCCGGCCAAAAGAACCGCTGCAAGATACGTTCTAGAGTTTTTTTTTCCCTTAAGTGGCCCCCCAGCAAGTGTGAGTGTGCCAAATCTAAAATCACCCTACGATACGACTGAGGTGCTACCAACTGTTCCACAACCTCGTCCTGATTTTATCTATCCTATAAAGCAACTCACCACTGACTACCATGCGTGGAAATACCGTATCTGCATTGGGCTGTTGGGCTACGCCGTTTACCTCTAGCACCCTTTCCCGCGCCTGAGTCAGGGTGGGATCTTGTAGCTGAGCTGTCCCAAACGTGGCCCTGGACACTTCCAGCTCGGGAATCGATGCGGTCTCCTCCACCTCTCCTGCCAGCACCTCTAAGGGAAACCTATCGGGGTCACACTCTATCCCTATATGGGACACCCCTACGGCAGGTTAGTCGGGTACAGCATCTGTAATACATTTTACCAGGGGAGAATGGATTTTGTTTTTCCACAGAGTCCAGAACAGGGGCAAGTTTCTTCCTAACACAGACCCATATGGAAGATTTTTTACCACACCCACCACATGTTTTATGTCTCCACATGGCGTGGACAAGACTACCTCCGTAGTTGGATACTCTCGGAGGTCCCCATGGATACATACAACCCCGACCTGCCGTCCGCTGGGGTTGTCTCCTGCCACAAGTGACCCATGTACCAGAGTCACGAGGCTCCCTGAGTCCAGGAGAGCCTCCGTAGGGTACCCATTAACCAGTATCTGGCATAGTTGGAGTTCACTGTCCTGGGGGTCGAGGGTTGCTGTGCAGACGGTCTGGGCATACATTGAGACCCGGCGGCTATATCCGCAGTCCATGGGTTCCGTAGTCAGGGGACAATTAGCCATCACATGTCCCGGTCCCTGACACCGCCAGCAGCTAAGGGTGGAGGTACTGTTAGGTCTTATGACAGTTTGGGAGGGAACCGGTCTCCTGCCACTCTCACTCCGGGGTTCCCCTTCAGCACGGGTACGGTGCTGACTGTCCCCAGCAGAGGGACGCGACCCCTTTCCCGATTCCTGGGTTGGCAGGGATCGGCGTGACAGCCGAGAGGGGGTGGAGTCTCGAATAAAGTCTTGAGTGGCCGAGTAGCGCTCGATCAAACTGACTACCTGGTCGAGTGTTCCGGGTCGCCTTGCCCCACCCAACGTTGGATAGCAGCCGGCAGAGTCCTTACCAGCCGGTCAACCACCACCCTCTCCACCATCTGGGCTGGAGACAAAGTCTCTGGCTGGAGCCACTTCTTTACCAGCTGCAGGAGGTCATAAGCCTGAGACCGCGCAGGTCGTGTCTCCACATAGGCCCATGAAAATACACGCTGAGCCCTCACGTATGTATTAACCCCCAGTCGGGCAAGGATCTCACCTTTGAGCCTCTGGTAGTCCTGGGCGTCCTCCCGACTGAGATCGAAGTAGGCCTTTTGTGCATCACTGACCAGAAACGGAGCTACTACTTCTGCCCACTGGCCGGCGGGTAGGTTTTCCCGCTCCGCTGTGCGCTCATAAATTGTCATGAAAGCTTCCACGTCGTCCTCCGGTCCCATCTTCCTCAACGCTGAGCGAACCCTGTCTCGGGCCTCGCGACGTTCAGGGGCTGGTGCCGTCGAGGTCTCCCGCAGTGCAGAAATCTGTTGCAGCAACAGTTCGTTTGTTTTTTGCTGCTGCTGGTACAATAGCTGCTGTTGCTCATTGTGCTGTTGTCGCTGAGACTGCAGCTGCTGCTGCTGTGTAATTACCAGCTGCTTTACCAGCTCCTCCATTTTGTCCACGGGTTGAGGCTGAAAAGTGGCCGGCCGGATTGGGGTCATGAAGCTGCCGGTGGGGGTATACCTCAGTCACAATGCCCGCATTCTCCACCAATTGTAAGGCGGCGGTGTTCACACCGTGCAGTAACTGAGGCAGTGACCCAAGCAAGTCCAAAGTAAACAGCTTTTATTCAGCAACTCATGGGTAAAACAGGAAAAGTCCTCCGGTACGCAGCCGGGGTAACATCAGTTCATAAACACTGGTTGCCGGGAACAACGGCCGCGCCGGGCCGAACAGAGCCTGACAGGTGCAGAGCCGTCCCAGGCGTGGGTTCAGCTACACACAATCCTGTGGAGCTTCCCCTGCTATGCTCCTCGCAGGGTCCCAACATAGAACAACATTAATCCTTAGTGCAGGAGTTTTAAAGACCTGTGGCAAAAGCCACTGGAAAACCCGGGTTGGAGGGAGGAGGCCGCCCCACTGCCTCCTGTGACCTCCTCCAAGAAATGAAGGCCCTGCCGGATTTTACTTAATCTGCCTTAGCCAGGTAGTCTGACTAGGTCATTGCTCACCTTCATTCCTGCATTGCAGCTGTGTGTGTGACTGCAATGCACTCCAATGGCTTTATTAAAGGTCTCTGTACACATTCTGGGGGAAATATAACGTCCCTCGTAAACGATCCCGGTCACTGCCTCACATCATATAGAACAGTATAGATCCCAGTGGACAGACGGACCTAGTCATTATATCGCTCGGATCCAGTACTCATATAGAACAGTATAGATCCCAGTGGACAGACGACCTGGTCATTATATCGCTGGGATCTAGTACTCATATAGAACAGTATAGATCCCAGTGGACAGACGGACCTGGTCATTATATCGCTGGGATCTAGTACTCATATAGAACAATATAGATCCCAGTGAACAGACGGACCTGGTCATTATATCTGTTACGCTTCCCACGGCTGCAGGGCGTCGGGACATGGCATAGCTTGCCTAACTAGCCAATGCTCCCACGCCGCCAGTCCACGACGACGGGAGGCATGCGTCCCAGATGGTAAGAGAATGTGGACCCACTGGAAAACTGAGGGAGACCCGGGCCTGCCCGGACTAGGGAAGGGCAGCGACCGGGATCCGTGGCAGCTGAGCATGTGGGCAAGATGGCGACCTGCAGGACTAGACAACACCGCACAACTTCAGGTATGAAGAACATAAAGTTTACTTAAAGAAACACAGTACATAAACAGAACATAAGACCGGGCTCCCGATTCCGCACATCAGAGAAGGGTACACGACTCAGGATCACAGACGAGTGCTGGAGGAAATCACGGGTAGATGCAGTCCAGGGTTATCTGGCACGGGCATACTTGGGCGGCCTCTCTCTCAGGCCTCAGGCGTAGCACAGGCTCAGCAGGAGAACATCAGACACCGACCTCAGACAGACTTCAGACGATGGCGGGGTCATCACGGGTAGATGCAGTCCAGGATCATCTGGCACGGGCATACTAGTATGGCCTCACTCTCAGGCCTCAGGCGTAGCACAGGCTCAGCAGGAGAACATCAGACACCGGCCCAGGACGAACGTCAGACGATGGCGGGGTCATCACGGGTTGATGCAGTCCAGGGTCATCTGGCACGGGCATACTAGGACGGCCTCTCTCTCTCAGGCCTCAGGCGTAGCACAGGCTCAGCAGGAGAACATCAGACACTGACCCAGGACAGACGTCATCACAGGATAGACCAAGCAGGAACCGGCAGGACATCGGAACATCAGGAACAGACTGGATCTCAGGGACACAGGAACACGGACAGGACATCAGGAACACGGATTGGATCTCAGGGAGTCAGGAACACGGACAGGACATCAGGAACACAGATCGGTTCTCAGGGAGTCAGGAACACGGACAGGACATCAGGAACACAGATTGGATCTCAGGGAGTCAGGAACACGGACAGGACATCAGGAACACAGATTGGATCTCAGGGAGTCAGGAACACGGATTGGATCTCAGGGAGTCAGGAACACGGATTGGATCTCAGGGAGTCAGGAACACGGATTGGATCTCAGGGAGTCAGGAACACGGATTGGATCTCAGGAACACGGATTGGATCTCAGGGAGTCAGGAACACGGATTGGATCTCAGGGAGTCAGAAACACGGATTGGATCTCAGGGAGTCAGAAACACGGACTGGATCTCAGGGAGTCAGGAACACGGACTGGAACACAGGAACACGGACTGGAACACAGGAACACGGACTAGAACACAAGAACACGGACTGGAACACAGGAACACGGACTGGAACACAGGAACACGGACTGGAACACAGATTGGAACTTAGGAACATCAGAACACTGGCATCGGACTCCGGACATCTGGCAAAGATCGGCAGGCTCCGGACATCAGGCAGAGAAGGATAGGATCCGGACATCTGGAAGTGGTCATCGGACATCGGATATCAGGCAGTGGTCATCAGGAAGGACACGGTCCTCGGACTCCGGACATCTAGTATCGATCTGAAAAGGAACCCCAGCGGTCTGGTGCAAGCCCCACCAGGCTCAACGGGAGCTGGCCGGGGATTGCACAGAAGCTTAGCACAGAGTAACAGAACCTCAGCACACACACCGGACTCCTCCTTCCACAATGAACTCAGGTTATATAGCAAGGAATCACAGTCACTGGTACAGGGTTCAGTACACAGAAGGACTTCAGGAACATAATACAGAGGACACAGTTCAGACAGTCAGGTACAGGGTCAGATCCAGGATCAGGGATTCGGGTAATAAGACACAGCAGGAACAGGCCTGGATATGCAGGCTCCAGGAAGGGCATTCTGGGTAGTCAGCCCCCAGCATAGGCGAAAACACAAGACACAGTTCAGACATTCAGGTACCGGGATAGATCCAGGATCAGGGATTCAGGAAACAAGATACAACAGGAACAGGCCTGGATATGCAGCCTCCAGGAAAGGCGATCTGGGTACTCAGCCCCAGCATAGGCAGAAACACAAGACAGGACAAGGGGAATCAGCTCTCCAGAGCTGATCGAACTCAGAGCAGGAGCTGAACACACAAACACACACGGCTAGGTTCAGGAACTCAATGCAGACTCAATGCAAAGTCAGTGCAAAGCTCTGGCAACGCCCCACAGGGCTGGGGAACTTTATATATGAACTGCTTCACAGCGATAGGCTGGAGCAGTAATTCTAGTACACACCCAATCCACATAAAAGCAGGACAGGTGTGGACAACTCCTCACAGAGGGACACATGACAGTGGCTGCTGCCACACATGTAGTAAGTCATGCACCACTGCAGAGGACTTTGCAACCTACGGATGGCTTCTGCAGCAGGTCAGGGACCGCACATGCGGGTGGTCATGCAACGCAGCGGAGACACTCACGCAAGTACGGCTACGCAGCAGAGCTGGGAACTGAGCAGCATCCATACAGGTAACAGACAACAGTATCCCAGCTGGTTAGGGGGAAAGGAGCAAAAGGGTTAAAGCAGAGACATGCAAAGTAATGCTGGAAAACAAAGTACAGACAATACCAGCGTTACAATATCGCTAGGATCTAGTACTCATATGGAACAGTATAGATCCCAGTGGACAGACGGATCTGGTCATTATATCGCTGGGATCTAGTACTCATATAGAACAGTATAGATCCCAGTGGACAGACGGACCTGGTCCGTTATATCGCTAGAATCTAGTACTCATATAGAACAGTATAGATCCCAGTGGACAGATGGACCTGGTCATTATATCGCTGGAATCTAGTACTCATATAGAACAGTATAGATCCCAGTGGACAGACAGACCTGGTCATTATCGCTAGGATCTAGTACTCATATAGAACAGTATAGATCCCAGTGGACAGACAGACCTGGTCATTATATCGCTGGGATCTAGTACTCATATAGAACAGTATAGATCCCAGTGGACAGACAGACCTCGTCATTATCGCTAGGATCTAGTACTCATATAGAACAGTATAGATCCCAGTGGACAGACAGACCTGGTCATTATATCGCTGGGATCTAGCACTCATATAGAACAGTATAGATCCCAGTGGACAGACAGACCTGGTCATTATATCGCTAGGATCTAGTACTCATATAGAACAGTATAGATCCCAGTGGACAGACGGACCTGGTCATTATCGCTAGGATCTAGTACTCATATAGAACAGTATAGATCCCAGTGGACAGACGGACCTGGTCATTATCGCTAGGATCTAGTACTCATATAGAACAGTATAGATCCCAGTGGACAGACAGACCTGGTCATTATATCGCTGGGATCTAGCACTCATATAGAACAGTATAGATCCCAGTGGACAGACAGACCTGGTCATTATATCGCTAGGATCTAGTACTCATATAGAACAGTATAGATCCCAGTGGACAGACGGACCTGGTCATTATCGCTAGGATCTAGTACTCATATAGAACAGTATAGATCCCAGTGGACAGACGGACCTGGTCATTATCGCTAGGATCTAGTACTCATATAGAACAGTATAGATCCCAGTGGACAGACAGACCTGGTCATTATATCGCTAGGATCTAGACTATATAGAACAGTACTAGATCCCAATGGACAGACAGACCT